>OZ007589.1:305475727-306675727 GCA_963931845.1 Maratus michaelseni
AAAGAGACAGGTCCTCTCTCCCTCTCTCTTGCTCTCTCTCTCTCGTTCTCCATCCATGTGGAAGCATCAGTTTTGTTTCTGGAAGAAGACTGGAAAACGGGAGGGGGTGTAGATAATGGAGAGAGATTCTTCCTTCTTCCAAGCAAGCCTAACGACTAACGAAGGAGGGACCGTCGAATTAATCATTTTGTTGGGAAAGAAGACTTTTTAATTAATGACTTCACCCCGCCAATTTGCGGCGACGGCAAAACCAGATTGCAGATCAATTACCGCGCCTAAATAAAAATAGATGACGGAAAAAAGTTATGACAATGAGTTTCGTCTTCTTCCCTTCCAACAATATCATTACCTGCATTATTCATTCTTTTTTTTTTTTTTCTCTCTCTCTCGAACTTCTTTTCTTTTGTATATTTCTTTCTTTTTTTTTTTTTCTATCGTTTATTGGACGACCCTTCTCTCTACTATTGTTTTGCATTAAACTCTCGGGCAAATTGCTGGAGACTTTATGACGCGCCTAATGAACGGGAAGACCTAATCTTCGGCCATTCTTTTTGAACTTCGAAGAGGTGGGGGGAGTAGTTGCTAACGAGGCAGAATTTTACACCCCCGCGCCATGGGAAAAATAACATTGCTGCAAGTTCACGGTCCAACGGATTTTAGAGCGGGTTCTGTCCTACTGTATTCTTTTGAGCACGGAATTAGCGTCCTAGGGTATTGGACTGATGTGAGCTTAATTAATCGTTATCATTTTCAGTGGATTTTTTTGCGCTGTTTCCGCTTGCTCATTGTGTCGTTATTTCTGTTGCGCTGAATGAATTCTTAACTGTGGATGGCAATTTTTTTTAAATAGAATATTTGCTGTGAATAAATATTTTTATCATTTAAATAACTGTGTCACAGTTTTTATGGATGTTATTTATTCCAAGGCTACAATTAAGAGAAAGACTGATTTAGAATCTTTTCGTTGGATTTAGATATAATTATGACTCATGTAATTGCAGCTCTACAATTGCTATGCGTTATTGTTTTGAGCCATTTGTGAATGGAAGCAGTATAATGTGTATATTTCATATTATACATACAATAATACAAACGCTATATTTAGTTTATAACGTGCATCTTGAAAATAGTACATTTTTTTTTTTAAATAGTTGGTCCCTGTTGTAAAACTGTTTATTTATTTATTTATTTATTTATTTATTTATTTATTTGTTTATTTAGAAAACTTGTTTTAACACTTATCTTGTATTACACAGAACTGTGACCAAGTTAAATAGTCTTCTGAGCCTAATCAGAAGAAAATCCCTTACTTCTCTCCCCTCCCTCAAGTCGAGGAATGAGTCGATATATTTAAAATGTCTACTCTGTTTTGTGACATCATAGTGCTTTTTTAATAACAACGAAACCTTTAGAACCCATGATGAAACCCATATTTGCAGATAGTAGTCGCCAGAAGTAGAATGTTGACTCAAGGATAACTACATAAGAGCAGAAATTAGAGACCATGCAACAGAAACTATACGAGCTCTTGATGTAGCCGAAATACAGGGTAGAACTAGGGGTTGATCACTTTTTTTTTCCTCTTCATGCATCTGCTCTAGCCTTCTGTTTTGGGTAAAGTCAATGCCAGTTCAAGCTGGTGCCTAACTTCAAGTTTAGAGTAGACTATAGAGAAGATTAATCATCCTCCCTTAAATTGAGGAATTAAATCAAACTATTTGCAATACACCCTTTCCCCCCCCCACGTCAATGACTCCCCCCCTCTCTCTCTCTTACAAATATTTACTTTACAAGAAATGAAAAGATGTGTTTAAGATCCATGATCTGTTCGTTCCAATCGGTTTTTACTTCAGTATAAACAAACTGTCCGAATTTTTCAAGTTAATATATTTTATAAAGAGCTCCCAATCAATGCCTTTGATCATTTCCATTTGCCGCGTCTACTCATTGGCCCTGGTATGAATTTATACACATTAAATATTGTGCAGACATTGGAATGGCTTCAGCTAACGTGAAGACGCTATAAGTTGTAGTCGCGCAACAGTAGATTATATCATCATTTACATGGAATATATGCATGTAGCTAGAAAGTCACGTAACTTTAAAAGATCATTTGCATTACCTTACCAGAAATACTTATGACATGCGAAAAAAAAAAAAAATTGCCGAAGTGTTACATTAGACTTACTTTCATTATGCATAGATGTAAAGCAACTTTAAAAAATTGTTTCTAAAAGCCTTTTTATGTAATATATAATATTAACCTTTAGAAATAATAAGGTATTTTCAATCCCTATAATAAAGAAGGAAGTTTGTGTGTTTGCACGCTGTATTCTGAAGAGACCACTGCACGCAGAGATATAAAATTTGGTGGAAAGGTACCTCTAACCATGTAGTTTTGCACCTCGAAGCCCGATTTCGGAATTTTTGAATAGATATTTTTTATTTAATTTTTTATGCGATTTTTAGCATTTTTTTCACGTTTTGCTGCAATTTTTCCGCATTAGTATCAGGAATCCGGTTCCAATCTTTTAGCCCAATATAGTAAACTTTGTCTTCTTTTCAATGTTTATTCGGAATTCGTACAGCGTATTTTGAATTTTTGGCGATTTTTTTCCTTCGATACGAAGAAATTTTACCCAGAATGCTTGATTGGTTCGGTGGTTGCTTCCATTTTGACCTCAGTTACGCTCAGAATCGTCATTTTTTTCTTCTCTTTTGTACTTGGAGAGAGTTGATAATTCTTTACAGATAAAAAATCCTGATTTTAAAAGGAAAAGGCGATTTATTAATTATCCCGATTTGGATTTTTTGATTACATTTTTTTAAATTTCATTTCTTATGAATGTTTTAACCTTTTTTCATGTTTTGCAGCTTTTTTTGTTTCAATTGACGTCACAAATCACTCACTAAAAGTCAAACAACGTTGGAGGGCAGTTGTGATTGGTAGCTGATAGATTGTAGTCACAGCTGGAAGCCAACCGGGCAATTGTGATTGACAGGTGAAAAGGTCGTCAGCTGATTGTATTGCGAGCTGCAAGTTGTGAATTTTTCGCGATTTGTTTTATGCGATTTTTAGAGTTTTTCATGTACGTGACGTCATTTATGTATTTGATTTCAGAAATTGGCAACAATAACTTACTGTTTTTGTATGTCAAAAAAAAAATGAAAGAAAGAAATAAAGAATAAAGTCATTTTGTCATCAAACGAAACTTTTTCTCAGGTCTCCCAGGTACTAGATAAACTTCGGTATCATTTTCTCAGCCCTTGGTTACCACTATTTTCAAACATTAATCACCAGGGAGGGGAATTTTCTCGGGTTCTATGGGCCCACTTTCAACGAGAATTAGTTTATTCTTCTTAATACGAACTAATTAAGATATAGATAACTAATTCAGAAACATATTTGGCGCCACCTGGCGGTAGAAAATGGAACTAAAAGATTTTGAAGCGCATGCGTAGCACGCCTGCTATACGTGTCGTAGGCAGCAGGAACACGTGCTAGAGTTTCGATCGGAAGGAGTTTTATTTAGAACAGAGTGCGCCCTTTGCGGTGGGAAAAGTGGAACTAAAATATTTTGCATTTAAAATTGGTCCGATTCAATAAAAGGTCCAGTTCCAATGAGAAATGAATCATTCAACTTAACACGGACTAAGATATAGATAACTAATTAAGACATATATTTGGTGCCCCTTAGCGGTGGAAAGTGGAACTAAAAGATTTTTTGCGCGCGCAGCAAGCGTTCTATACGGTGCCATAAGCAACGGGGACACTTGTTACAGTTTCGTTCGGAAAGAAATTTGCTTAGAACAGAGTGCACCCCTGGCGGTGGAAACTGTAACTGAAAGATTTTGCATTTAATCTTGGTCCAATTCAAACGAAATCTTTTCTAACATTCTTCCGGGGTCACCCAGGTACTAAAACTTAGGTATCATTTTTCAGGCCTTGGTTACCCACAATTTATGAATACTATTAATATCCAGGGGGTGATTTATTTTCTCGGGTTCTATGGACCCGATTTCAACGGGAATCGGTTCATTCAACTTAACATGAACTATTTAAGATATGGCTAATTAATTAAGACATAGATTTGGTACTCCCTGGCAGTGGAAAGTGGAACTAACAGATTTTCATTTACAACTAACAGATTTTCTTCTACATAGTGTGCCGTAAGCAGCGGGAATGAGTGCCGGAGTTTTGTTCGGAAAGAGGTTTATTTAGAACAGAATGCTCCACCTGGTGATGGAAACTTGAACTAAAAGATTTTATAGTGCGTGCGCAGTACGTCTGATATCCACGGTATCGTAGGCAGCGGGGACATGTGTCTGGAATATGTTTAGAACAGAACAGAATGGTACCCTGACGGTGGAACTAAAAGATTTTCCTGCGCGTGCGCCGAAAATAGCTATTTTTATTGAAACCGCAAAAGAAAGTTACCAATTTGATAATCCCAGACAACGAAATAGTTTAATTTTCACTCATCTTCGAATATTAAGAAAAGTATTAGAGATATTGAATCGAAACTCTGTACATAGTTTATTTTTCTCATTCTGAAAATGCAAACTGTGAAAATCCGACGGTAACCCTTTTTTAATTTTGACCAAAAACTGACCCGCTTTGAATCAAATGATCCAGACATTTGAGGGGGGGGGGGGGTGATATTGGATTTACTTCCGCTTCGGGGTCCATCTATCTAATTTCCAAAAACAAAGAGTTACCCGAGGAAAGATTTCGTGCACCGACTTTTAGAGTGATTTCGCGTTTCGTATTATTTTTTGTCAGAACGGTCAACGCCGGGTGGATCAGCTAGTTAATAATAAAGCATTTAAATATTTACACGAATTACTAATTGTTATAAGTTTAATAAATAAAATATCAATCACAGATATTATTTTTTTTTAATGTGCATCATATTAAAAGTTTATTTATTAATTTTATTTATTTATTTTTGTTGTTGTTCATTTAAAAGATTAAGCGAATGAATTTTAACACATAGAAGAACCATTTATTTAAAAATTGTGGTACTTTTCCATTATTATTATTATTATTATTATTATTTATATCCATTTTATGATTGTTGTAATGTATCAATGTAGTTGTAAGCATGATTGTATTTCCATCGTTCAGTTAAGGATTCAAGTTATCTTTAAGCGAAAGAGATACATCAGAATTTGAAACAAAAAAATTGTACGTGGTTAGGAACAATTTTACTGCTGAAAATAAAAACTGTTGTTCGATTCAGTTTTTTATGTTTTAAAAAGAAATCCCGGTAAAACATTAGAAATAATAATAATAATAATAATAATAACTTTACCGCAATTATTCCTTTCTAAAATAAAGGAAATATTTCCTTTTTATTAACAATTATTAAAAAATATGTAACGTTTCGCTTGTGAATATATTTTGTTATGAATGTTTTTAACCCGAATTACACACTTTTTAAAAAGGTAATAATTTCCGATGCTTTCTGCAAAATATTTTTTAACAGCAAATTTATAGCATATGCTTTAAAAGCTCGGGATTTTATATTTTTTTAAAATATGCATATGATGTTATTTAGAAAAATATCTGAAATAAAATATTAAATATATATTTTACAAATATTTTAGATATACTAGAAATATGATAAAATTTTGGGAAAAAATCATGTTTATCAATTGGTAAACATTTTTAAAGCATGTAAACAGAAAACCTCTTCTTTCTCAAAAATTAAATAAAGATTTAAAAAATCTAAAAATGTAACTATAAGTGCATATTTCCTAAAGATTAGTACTTCGCAATCGGAAAAAGTTGCGAAAACGTGATTTCTTAGAAAACAGCATTTAAAGTAAAAAACACAACAGCAAACATAGGAAATACTTACTTTTTGCCAGAAAGTTTTTAGTAAAATATTGACATCTACGTCATAAGTTAGTAATAATCAAAAAAGTAAATATAAACACGAGGAATGACATTTTATAAATGAAAAGAAAAGGGGAGAACGCTTACTTTTTCGAGAGCATTTAGAAAATGCCAAATTAATACCTCGTCCTTCTTTGAGATTTCATATACAGGATATTAAATACGCGTATTATCATTTTTTTTAGTGAAAAAATAACGATACAAATGAAAGAAAAATGCATAATTTTGGCAAAAAATTAGGTCTTTATAGGGGAGATTCGCTGTCTCCAAATTTTCGGAATTTGTCGGGGTTTTAGATTTCCGAAAATAAAAATAATTTCTATAAATAATCTAAAAATAAACTAATCTAAAAATAATTTCAATAAAAATTGACAGTCGTATTCTAATTAGAACACCAGCTTATTTTAACAAACACCTGCCAATTGTTCACATAAGGTAAAGCTAGGATAGTCTGCGCACAATTCAAAAGAATAGCAATAAAAAATCTAAATTTTAATTTTTTGCTAAACTATTCATGAATAACTTTTACTTCATTTGTTTTTTATGCATTTCCATTGCTATTTTGTTGTTATGTTGCAATTTAATAGAACAATTGTAATAAAACCAAGAAAGTTATTTTGCGCAATCTCTCCTTATAGGGTTGGTGTGATTGCGCAGATGGGTAGGAGAGATTGTTACTTATAATAACTACAATTAAATTGTTAACAGTAATAATTACACTTAAATGATATTGCTGTAAGGTTTTTGTGAACAAATATTATTGTATTGGGAGTGAATATTTCAACCTAATGATAAAAGAATCAGAAAAAGGAAATAATTTTAAAAACGATTAAAAAATTTTAATTAAAGGAAAAAAAAATAAAGAATCAGAAAAAGCAAGTCCAGATAAGATTAAAAAATAAAATAATGCTACTTAATAACACGTTTAACTTAAAATTAGTCCATTTTCATTTTTCATTTTTTAATGCAAATTTACCAATAAGCTGCGTAATCTCTCCTACCATGGAAACGAATGGGAACACTGCGCCATCTCTCCTAAGTAGCAGATGCGCAAACTCTCCAATTTCGGTAGGAGAGATTGCGTGGCCTTTTATTTAAACATGACCTCTTCTAAAACGAACCGTTGATGTTCACATTGTTACTCTAGATTAGTAGCTTATGATAAATCGTTTAAGTTTAAAATATTTTGTACTATTGACATTGTATAGAAATTCTGATGAAGAGCTATGAAAATTCAAGCACTTACTTTGGGAAAACAAAACAAAATAGCAATACTTTATCTTAGACGCTCAAAGCAATCAACGTGCACTTTTAAGTAGATACTCCACTACTGTTGTTGTACAATTACCTGGAGTCGCTGCACGCTCACTCTACTCCTTACCCCCAAACCACTATGTGCGCAATCTCTCCGACTGCGTCATCTCTCCTGGCTTTACCTTAGCTGAAAAATTTTTTTAACCGCATTTATCTCAAATTGCGACCTTTTCTTTATTCTTCAACATGCGAAATACTAATTATTTGTCATATTATATTTAAAAAAAAAACACTTTAACTTTTTTATTAAATAATATTACATGCACAAAAATAAAGTAGCATATTTGCAATGTATTTAAAATTATTATTTCTAAAAATTCAAATAAGTGATTACTCGTCATGTTTTAAAACATTTTCACGTATGGTTACATTTTAAATTATTTTTTTCTTAAAATCTATGACATAAAGGAAATCTAGATTCCTATTGGCAAAAAATAATAAAACACTGAAGCAAAGAATTAAATAAAAAAAGATATTTAAAATTTTAAATAAAAAAATACATTTTACATGAAAAGAAAATTTAAACTTTATTTTTTTTACACTAAAATATTGTTTAACATCCATTTAATAATTTAAAAAATATATTATTTTATTTTATTTATTTATTAACATATTTCCATTATTAAATTATTTTATTTTGTTTATTATTACTAAATCCTTTTAAGAGGAGAGTAAGCAACCAAAGCGTATTTCAAATAATAATTAAATAAATAAAGAAAAGAAAAAGAAAGGAAAAGAAAATATAAGAAAAGAAAACAAAAGAAAAGAAAACAGAATAAAAGGAAAGAAAGAAAAGAAAAAAGAAAAGAAAAGGAAGGAATGAAAAAGAGAGGTTAGATGCAAAGTATATACTGCATGATCAGCTTCAATACTTTTTCGTTACAAATTTTCGAAGCTAATTTCAGTAAAAAAATTTATTTAAATATGCGTAGCTTTTTATCGTCTAAAGTTCGGCGTACATATGTAATGTAATAAAATATTCAAAGATTCTTTTTATGGTATTTTTCCACACAAAATTAACAGTAGTTATATGCTTTACTATCAATCATCCACTATTGTCACCCTAATCCAGTTCGAGAAACTAAAGCCAGCAATACTTATGTAATATTTGATAATTTTACGCGAAGACCGAATTGAGTTCGTTTCCTTTTCGAATAGTCATTTAAATATACAATTCATTATTTTCATTTTAGTCTTATTATATACTTGATAAAGGGATAATCTTGTAACATCGTAAACGATTAAAAACTGAGCATTTCTCTACTGATAATTTTAAATTTAGCAGTGGTAAAAGTTTCTCTTTTTTCATTATGAAAAACGTTAACATCGCATGCCGACATATTACCTTTTTAAAAAAGTGTTTCTAAAAATTGGCTTGACAGTCTCAATGAAAAACATTGCATTTTGTTAAAATATGAGAAAACATTTAGCAGATTTAACTATACTTTGAAATAAACCGGTAATAAATCTGTAGTAAAATTTCCTCATATCTATATTTATAATAGAATAAATACGTTTGCCTATGTGTCTGTTGACGATATCTTAGGAAAATCTGTGACGTGTAAATGTCTACAAATTTGGTCGACGAAGATAGGTCCGAATAGGTAGAGATGTACCTGATATGATAGCGTCAACGGTACGGTCCTACAGGTAGCTGATGGTACAGTCCGATAAATACCTGAAGGTTAGATTTTGGATATTTTATTAGATTTCTTTAATTTTATTTTATGTTGAACGGAAAAATTCGTGCATTTCTCGATCTTCGAAGTTCGCCGGCAATTTTGACCCACTCATAACAGGAATCCAAACTCAATCTTTTTGCCAAATGTAGTACATTTTGTCCCCTTTTCAATAAAGTTTATTCGGAATTCGTACAGCGATTTTTATAAGTCTCCATTTCGCCGAAAATGCGAAGTTTTTTTTTTATCAATCAATTTCTATTCGACACCTTATTCATCCAATCTTATATTTTATACCCCTGTATGGAGCAGACTTTTGGGAATCGATTAAAAATTAAAAAATATGTAGTTTTTAAAAATAATTATTAAATTAAGTAAGGTCATTGATTCTAAAAGGAAGTGAGTTATATTTACTTGCTCGAAACGACCAGATAAATAATACAATTACTTCTTTTTTATTCGTACAAAAATATGTAAGCTTTGCTTACCTGTTATAAGGTGTAATCCTTATTCGTGACGCAGCTAATTATGCTTGCTCTGAGAATATGTGAATTTATTTTTATTAAGTGCAGCGTGAAATCTTTGTAGAAACACAACACATGGTTACTTCTTAAGTACACACTTTATATCTGAAAAACTACACAAAATCTTGATTAAATACGTTACATTCTTATAATATAAAAAGTAAAGGTAATTTAGATCCATAAAAGGTTATGCTTCGTCAAAGTTCAGGAGCGTATTGCTTCCAGAACGCAGTTTTTATTAATATTGGACGAGCGAATTGTTTATGTCTTTCTGACATGAAGTTTCAGCGTCAACTAACTAATAAAAGGGGCTCTTGAATGTTCTCTCACGGAATTAGTCCGTCGAACACATTTCACAAAGGGTTTATTGCTGATTAAACAGTTTTTACTTTCTTTAAAATGCACATTGTAGTGATTATCTCTCTGTAGATCTGTAGTGCTGCTATCTTGTGGGGTTTTGAGGAAGTTCCATTTATGGTAGTGGCGACACCTGTTGGCAGTCCACGAAACGAATGCATATATCACAAACGCGTTGCTTATATAACAAACGGGTCGCATATATCACAAACGGCGGAACAGATGAAATCAATTTCTGAACTGTTTCCAACACCCCCCCTTTTCATCTGAGCCCTGTGGTGGTGTAAGTTGAAGTTCCTTTCTCAAGTGCTCAAACTGAGGTTTGGGGATGGGCTTGGTAAGGATGTCAGCTACCATCCTTTTCGAAGGGCAATATTCCAGTGTGATCACCCCGCTTTCTTTTAAATGTCTCACGTTGTGGTACTTTATGTCCACGTGTTTCACACGGGATTGCTGTTTTTCATTTTCACTCAACTTTATACATGCGATATTGTCCTCGTATATTACGATTGGTAAAGTTTGATGCAATTCTAGGTCTTTTAGTAGATTGAGAACCCATTGAATTTCTTGCGTGGCGTTGGATACAGAGATATACTCTGCCTCTGCAGTCGATAACGCTACACAGTTTTGTTTTCTTGATGTCCAGGACACGAGATTGTTCCCTAATTTTAACACATTCCCAGTTGTGGACTTCCGATCTTCTCTATCTCCTGCCCAATCTGAGTCACTATATGCAGTTAGTATGGGCGGCTTATTTTTGTTTACAGTTAGCCTCAAGTGCTTAGTGGTATGCAGGTATCTTATTACCTTTTCTACCGCCTCCCAATCTGCTTTTCTGGGATGTTCGTTCCTTCTTCCAAGGATGTTTACCGTGGCAGCTATGTCCGGTCTGGTTAACGTTGCTATGTATAATAACGCTCCTACAGCCTGTCTGTATTGTTTGTTGTCACTTAGTGTTTCACTGTTTGGGTCTGCATTGAAATAGTCTGTGCGCATGGGCGTGTATGTGGGCTTTGATTTGGACAATTTAAATTTTTCGGTTATTTCCTCAATTTTATTCTCTTGGTCTAGCTCAAGGTTTCCGTTGTCTAGCCTTTTAATATTTATTCCGAGAAATTGCGATACCCGGCCGAGATTCTTAATTTCGTATTCCTTAGATAATTCCGCGTATATATTGCGCGTGTTTTCTTCGCTTGCGGCGACTAAAATATCGTCCACGTACACGATTATATAGGAAATATCCCCGTTTTCATTTCTCTTATATAAGCACTGATCTGAATTGCACTCCTTAAAATTTAAATTTCTTAATGACTTGTTAATTCTTATGTACCAGGCCCTTGCGGCCTGTTTTAGCCCGTATATTGCTTTCTTTAGCTTGCACACCTTATCTTCCTCCCCTTTTACAACGTATCCCTCGGGTTGCTTCATTAGGACTTCTTCGTCTAAATCTCCATGTAAGAATGCCGTCTTTACATCTAGGTGTGTAATATTTAAATTTTTATACACGGCGGCGTTTAGGAAGCTTCTTATTGTGGTGTGCGCTACCACCGGTGCATACGTTTCATCGTAATCGCTTCCGTATTTTTGCGAGTAGCCCTTCGCGACAAGTCGTGCCTTATATCTCTCTACCTCTCCGCGTGCGTTATATTTTGTTTTAAATGTCCACTTACACCCTATTGTACGTTTTCCTGGTGTTGGTTTCACCAATTCCCAAGTGTTATTCTTTTTTAACGACGTAATTTCTTCATTTGCGGCCTCTATCCATTTGTTTTTTATTTCAGGATCCCTGATATTATTTATGTCTTCCCAATTTTTCGGATCTTGTATTTTACAGATATTCGCGCTTATCCCGTAGCGGTCAGGGGGGACACCTCTGTTACTTCTTAGTGACCTTCGCGGTTCAGCGTTACTTTGCTGTGGGGTGTCGTTTTGATTTTGTTCATCATTACTTAGTTCAATCTCCACGGTTTCAGTAGGTGTCTTTGAATCATTTATGTTTTTATCAATTTCGCTCGCTCCGTTCTCAAGGAATTTTACGGTTCGCGATATTATCACGTTGTTTCCCCCTGTGTATATTCTATACCCTTTACTACGATTATCGTAACCCAACAAAATGCCTTCAACGGCCTTTTTGTCAAACTTGGATCTCTTCGATTCTTCGACATAGGCGTATGCCTTGCATCCGAAGGTCCGTACGTTCGATAAATCGGGTTTTCTATTATTCCACAGCTCATAAGGCGATTTATTGTTTTCGTTTGCTTTGGTAGGCAAGCGATTTATCAGGTATGTTGCTGTAAGTACGGCTTCGCCCCAAAATTGGTTTGGTAAGTTCGCGTCAGATAACATTGTGCGCGCCATCTCAACTATAGTCCTATTTTTGCGTTCGGCAACACCATTCTGCTGGCTGCAGTACGGGACGCTCAACTGGTGTTCTATACCGTTTTCTGATAGGTAACTCTCAAAACTATCTCCTAGATACTCCTTTGCGTTATCGGATCTGATTGCTTTTATAATTTTTCCGAATTTATTCTTCGTTAGGGCTATGAATTCTTTGAGTTTCGTTATTGCCTCTGATTTATGCGAAATCAAATAAATCATTGTAAACCGACTGTAGTCATCAGTGAAAGTTATAAAGTATTTCTTTCCGCTGAGTGTTTGTGTATGCATTTTTCCGCAGATATCTGTATGTACCAGATCTAATGTTTCCTTTGATCTATTAGAAGCGGTTTTGGGGTAGGGTGCAATCGACAGCTTTCCCTCGACGCATTTTGTACAAACAGTTTCATGTTTACAATTGTGTATTTCTATGCCCTCAGCTAGTTTGTGTTTCGCGAGATGTTTTAACGCTTCAAAATTTTTGTGTCCCAGCCTTCTGTGCCAAATGGATATGCAGTTTTTATCGCTGCAAGATGTTTGGATTTGCGCGTTATATCCGTAATCGTCTTTGGGTTGTAATTCATATAAATTGTCATTTAACCTAGCTGTAAAAATTGTGTGGTTATCCTTCACGAACGAGCATTTCTGTTTTTCAAATATTACTTTGATGTCATTTTCGGTGGCCCTTTTTACCGATAGCATATTGTTCTGCAATTCGGGACAGTATAGTGCGCTTTTAAGTGTAATGGAATTTTGTGAATCTATTTTAATGTTCACGTCTCCCAGACCTTGTGAGCATAGCCGCTTTCCGTTCGCTATTGTAATATCCCCGAAGTTTCCTGGCGTAAAATTTTCAAAATTGTGCTTTGACATTACGACATGCCTAGTACATCCAGAGTCAATTATATATTTTTCTTCATTTGGTGTTTGCGCCCTGTTTACAGAGATGGGTTCGATTTTATCTTCTGATGTTTTGTCGTCGCCGGGGGGAACCGAGCTATCTAAATCTTGATCACCTTCAATTTTGTTATTGAAGCAATAGTTGGATGTTTCCTTGGGATTGTTCTGGGCATTTTTATGGCCAATTGTGTTGTTTCTATTGTTACTGGAGTTATTAATAGTTTTATTTTTGTTCCAGTCAGGTCTTGCGTTATTGCAGTGTTGGTTTTTATTTTTCAAATGGTAGCATTCTGATGTTGTGTGGTTTTGTCGTTTGCAGAATCCGCAATATTTTCTGTTTTTGTTCTGTCTGTTGGATACTCTATACGCGGTTTCGCGTGCATTTGTGTTGGATTGTTTATTTTCAGCCCGGTGCTTGAATTCATCTAGTAGTTTTGTCTTAACAAACTCTAAAGTGAGATCGCTTTCATTCCTAGCTTCGAGGCCTATGATGAGAGGATCATATGATCTAGGGAGACTGCACAATAAAAGTGCTACGATATGAGTCTCCGGAATTTCTTCGCCAATGGCGTACAATTTATCCTTTATTGTTAGAATTTCGTTGATGTGGCGGTTCATGTCTCCTCCGTCGCTTAATTTTTGTGAGTATAATTTTCGGAGGAGAAACAATTTAGACGATAAGGTGGATCTTTGATGCACCTTCTTCAACGTGTCCCAGATTTCTTTGGCGGTTTTTAAGTGCTTTATATGACAGATTTGGCTGTCATCTATCGAAAGATTTATTGTTGCCCTAGTTTTCCCATCGTTTTTCTTCCATGAATCGTCGGGAGTTGCAGGTGGGTTTTGGGTAACATATTTAAATAAATCTTCCCTAATTAACAGCATTTCTAGTTTGAAGGCCCATAGTTCGTAATTACTGTCATTCAGCTTTTCGACAAGCGATATATCCTTCGCGGACGAAGTAGCCATAATTAAATGTTGAATGCTACGTTATATAAATGTGTATACATATTTTTCAGTTATTTATATTTATCATTAGTTTATACATATATATCACAACATAGTGACCTATATAATACTTCAATATTCATTTAGGTTAATTATCTACCGTTTTGTTCATCATATATTCTATTCAATGTTTATTATTTACTTTTGCATTATCAATGATCAATAGCAATAATTATATGTTATATGCACCAAGAAAAAAATAATATCAATAATATATCTCAGAAAATAATACCAATAGTATATGTAATAAAATTTCACTTATAATACAATACTTATATCATTACTATTTTTTTTCTGGTCTAGTTTTTTTTATTTTATTTCTCCTCTTACTCAGTCTCATAATCTAAAAGGAAGTGAGTTATATTTACTTGCTCGAAACGACCAGATAAATAATACAATTACTTCTTTTTTATTCGTACAAAAATATGTAAGCTTTGCTTACCTGTTATAAGGTGTAATCCTTATTCGTGACGCAGCTAATTATGCTTGCTCTGAGAATATGTGAATTTATTTTTATTAAGTGCAGCGTGAAATCTTTGTAGAAACACAACACATGGTTACTTCTTAAGTACACACTTTATATCTGAAAAACTACACAAAATCTTGATTAAATACGTTACATTCTTATAATATAAAAAGTAAAGGTAATTTAGATCCATAAAAGGTTATGCTTCGTCAAAGTTCAGGAGCGTATTGCTTCCAGAACGCAGTTTTTATTAATATTGGACGAGCGAATTGTTTATGTCTTTCTGACATGAAGTTTCAGCGTCAACTAACTAATAAAAGGGGCTCTTGAATGTTCTCTCACGGAATTAGTCCGTCGAACACATTTCACAAAGGGTTTATTGCTGATTAAACAGTTTTTACTTTCTTTAAAATGCACATTGTAGTGATTATCTCTCTGTAGATCTGTAGTGCTGCTATCTTGTGGGGTTTTGAGGAAGTTCCATTTCTGGTAGTGGCGACACCTGTTGGCAGTCCACGAAACGAATGCATATATCACAAACGCGTTGCTTATATCACAAACGGGTCGCATATATCACAAACGGCGGAACAGATGAAATCAATTTTTGAACTGTTTCCAACAGATTCTTCCCTCCTAAAACACAGCGAAAAAGGAATTTAAAAAAAATCCAGCGTTGGTTTCTTAAGTAACCCTTTTTATCGCCAAAAACTGTTACTATGACGATATGACCCCGTGATCGGGAACTTTATATATTATTATTAAAATTCGGCGCGTGGGAAAAGGTAAGGTTTGTTTGATTAAGCCGACTATTGTAGCCACATAAGATATATTTAAAGTAATCCCGGCAATCAGTAAGGGGGGGTTGACCCGGGGAAGGATTCTCACTGGAGCATCAAAATATCCCCCAGGAAGATTTGTGATTTTATGCTTATTAATGGTCTAGAAGTGTAATTCCCTCTCCCAGAACTCCACAATGCCCTCCCCCCCCCCACACACACACACCCCGGAGCTGCAAAAGTCCTTCCCGGAGAAAAATGTCTGAATTTATTAATTTAACACTGATTTTAGGTATATTTAAGGTTGTTATCGGGCGGCAACGTCCGGCGGTTCAGCTAGTCTGTAATAAAATATGCAATAAACTTGTAGTAAAAGTTTCTCTTAAATATTTAATGTCATGATTTGTAAAACTGAAAATTGTCCCACATCAGAAATTTAGAATAGAACTTCAGAAGTATGTTCTGTTTATTATTATTATTATTATTATTATTATTATTATTATTATTTTACTATGCTTTAAATTTTATAAATATTTTAACCATAACCTGAAACCGATAACGATGTATTCTTCATCCATTAAGATATTTAAAAATCGGACTATAATCTAATGAATAATCGCGTAGGTAATTTTTGTTTTAATGGCATTAAAATATTGTTCTTTTAAACTAAAGTTTAACTCAAGTAAATTTTACATATTATTCAATTTAATAATATGTTTCCCGTCTTCCTAATTAATTATTTCTGTTATTTATTTATTTATTCATTTTTTTTAGCAACATCTATAAATTGCTATGACCCTAGTGATATATTTCAATAGGTTATTGCAGCAAAAGACACGTTCTCTTTTTAGATTATATTAGTATAAGACGTAATTACAGTTCTTAATGTACGCACTTTTTTTTTTCTTTGCCGTGGTAATATTTATTTGCCATAAAATATGTAAAATGCAACTAGAAACTTACCTAACATATGGGATTAAAATTATATACCTGTATAATTGGAATGTGTAACAATATCGACAAGTAACATGATTTTTTTCTTATTATTTATACATTAACTTTTATGGCTATTTCAAAAACAAACAACAACAACAACAAAAATCACTCACAAAAACTAAATTCAAAAATATATAAATGAGGTTTGTCGAAACAAATAATCAAACTTACTTTACCGAAAAACTAATTTCACGATACAATATTTCAAGAGAAAGCTATAACAAACATTCCAACTCCCCTTCCCTCCAAATGAATATCCCAAATAATTCTTCAGATTTTTGTAAAACCAAATTAATTATTTTTATTTAATTCTTCAGATTTTTGTAAACCCAAATTAATTATTTTTATTTATCAACCTCTTTTATTTTATAAATTATCTAGGAAGTCCTTGAAATTTATTGTTTTGCTTAAATTACAGTTCATAAGGGCTATATTTTAATTTTTTAATTGAATTTTTTCACACACACATTTATATAAATAATATTGCGGTTATTCAATAAGATTTGTATCTTAAAATTGATACTCGAAAAATATCTTGAAAAGATCAAATAAAGTTGGTTTCACACTAAATTCAAAAATCATAAAATATGTTTTTCGAGGCAAATAATCAAAAACTTCCTTTAACAACAAATTTTCCATTTAAAAAACTCATAATTTCACGATACAATATTTCAAGAGAAAGCTATAGTAAACATTTCAACTCCCCCTCCCTCCAAATATTCAAAATTATTCTTCACCTTTGTTGTAAAGCAAAACTAATTCTCTTTATTCATCAACCTCTTTTATAAATTATCCAGGAAGTCCTTGAAATCTACTCTTTTGCTTAAATTACAGTTCATAAGGGATTTAATGTTACGTACGAAATATCAGAAAGAAATTATATTAAATTTTGTTAATTGTTTAAACAACATTCTCCTCGCAACACTTGTTTCCTGTTTAAAAGCTGACCGTAATAAAACTTCATATCTTCTTTGGGCATCTGAGAACAAAAGGCGAACAGCGCCCTATTCAAAGGGAAGAGCTCTAGACATATTGTCTAGTGCTCTGGATTCAAGCTAAATTTTCCCTTTTGTTTTCCCTTTCTCAAAAATTTGCACCAAAATAACATTCTCCTACTGTGAAAAAAAGTGGATTTTTTTTTTGTTTAATTTTTAGTCTATTGTCTTCGCTAAAAACAAAATAATCTTTTTGTTGTTCAACAAAAAACTGGAATGCTTGTTTTCTCACGTGTTTTATTAATATGGGAAAACTTTGCTTCCGTTTTACATTTTGAAAACCGGATGTGATTGTAAGTATTTTTATTAATGAAATTTTTTTACGAGTGTAATTGCTTTAATTGCATCAAGGCTCCGTGTCATTATCAATAAAATAAAGAAAAGCAAATTGTGTTTAAAATACTTTAAAAATAAGTAAATCAAATGAAAAAAATATATATATAAGATTTTAACTGGCGATATTCTTAAATGATGATTTCTTTTTAACTGGATATTATCTTCAAGTGATCGTAAAGATCAGGATTAAACAAACAGTATTTCTTGAAAGAATAAAAAAATAATAAAATTAATGACTGAATAATAGTAATGATTTTGCTTATTTTTTTAAATAAACACATACGTTTATATGGAAATGCACATGCGTATTTGTATTTGTAGATATGAATCTGGGTACACGCGCACATATACATATACCAATAACATGTTTGTACATGTTTTTAAATGCATAAATAGCTTAAAATGTTCTTTTGAGAAAGTTTCGTTTTCGTTTTGGAAGGAAACTCGAGAAAGAACCAAAATTCGGTTTCGGCCAGGAAAACTTGTTTCGGTCAGACACTAATTATAACATAATTGTTAAAAATATTATTACATTGTTTTATATACTGATATATTTACAATATGTTAGTGTATAAAATAATGACTACATTGTTATTTATTATAATGATTTTCTCGGATTCGACGAAATCTTTTAAATAAAGAGTTTCTATAAATATGTCCCTGGTTTCTCAGTCTTAATCATATAACTTATCTTAAGACCTTTTAAAATTAAAAGCAGACAAAGACAAACTTTCCAACTTTGCAAGGACTTGCAATTTTTTTTTCATAAACTTAAGGCTTAAGATGTCTAAATTCACTCATTTCATGCACATTTAAAACGCTACACATACATAAGTAAATTTTGAACACCTTGTAAACATATCATTAAATTCTGAAATCTTTGTAACCATACCTTTTAATACTGAAATCTTATGAAGATAATATAGGTAATAAAATTATAATTTTGTACTTCTGTTTGTTATTATTAATTAATTAATTAATTAATTGATTGATTAATTTATGTTACAATTTATCTTTAATTAGACTTTTTCCCAAATTTCTGCCGTTATTAAATAATTGTTTAGATTAGTACACTGCAAAAAAAAATAAAAATTGTTGATTTTACATGCGCGGTAGCGTATTACTGCTTATTTTACTGTGTATTACTGTTAATTTTACGGTATAATGCTGGCAGCTGGGGTGCCAGCATTATGTAAAAAAAAAAAAAAACTGTGATTGCATTGTTATACGTTGTAACGATTCACTCGTATTCTATTAAAATGTTAAAATGAAGAATTTTCATAAATATATAGGCCTAGCATTTTAGTCAAAATCATTCATACAACTTCTCTTGAGACATCTTTTACATTAAAAGTAGACAAACCCAAGCTTGAAAATTTTGCAACGAATCGCAAAGACCCTTCTCCCATCTTAAAAGAAATGTATTTTCATTAATTTCACGCATTTTTCGAAAGTTACACTCACATCAGCAAACTTTTATCACCTTAGTACCGATTTTTTTTATGCTGAAATCTTTGTAATACTATCTTGTCATGCTGAAGAAAAGTTTCCAAGTAAAAGAAAAAAATCTTTTCTATAGCATTGATGAAACAGTGGGAAAGTTATAGTTAAGATTCTTGCGGTATTCTCAAATAATAATAAAAAAGTCTTTAGAACATCTCAATTCAGAAATTATTGCGGACAGAAAACTTCTTTTTTAATAAATTAATTTTCGTTTCTTTTTAATTTCTTCGCTTCATCTGTTGCATAGATTTTTCAGTTACAAGAAGTAATTAAAGAAAAAACACCGCCATTGCAATGTGCAGCAGCAGCAGCAACGTGTCCCTTGTATGATTGCATTGTTATATACATTATAAAGATTCACTCGGGTTTTCTTAAAATGTAAATTGTCTTAAAAATGCGTCTGGCTTCTCATTCTTAATCATTTATTTATTTATTTATTTATTTAAGTAAAATAAATGTTTAAAGCATCTTGAAAGATCTTTTAAATCAGAATCTGACAAATTTGATCAGCGACTTGCAACTTTTTTATTTATTTTTTCAAAAATTTTACATATATAAAGAAATTTTTAATATATTTAATCATCTTAACCGTATCTTTCAATGATTATGACTATATTTTATCATACTGCAAAATATTTCTATAAAGTAGAAGAAAAAAAAATCTTATTTATAGTTTGGTTGAAACATAGGAAAGAAGTTTAGTGAAGATTATTGCGGCATTTTCGAATATTTTCCAATTTATCAAAAAGGATTCAATGTGGTCAAACATGGCTGCATATAATTCTTAAAAAAAGTGGTGAAAAATGAACGCGATTCAGACGTTTCAAGTGTATGGAAAAAATAAGACATTTTAAAACGTATTAAAATTGAACACTCCGTTTCAGAAACATAAGTGTCTGAATTTCAGACATTTCAATTTACAGTGCAATGATATTTATGAAGAAAAAAAATTTATCGAAACGTATTTCTCCAAAAATGTAGAACGTCTTTACTTTGCAGGATCTACATCTGAACTACTAGAACCTTTTTTTTTTTTCAATAACAGTCCAGAGAAAAACAATGTTATCACTCAATAAAAGAAAATTATAAAATGAAATGGCATGAACAAAACAATCTGCTATAAATGGGTTTGTATATGGCCGAGATATGGCGTTACCGGCAACCACCCATTTGTTGATATCCTGAGCAGCTAGCGGTAGTTTCTTACCGGCCTCGATGTTAGTAGCATGAATAAAGCCAATCTGTTCCAGTCATACTTGGTTCATTGTTATTAATTGAGATTGAACATTTGCAATTTCAACAGTGGCGACGATGATTTAATTATACATATATTTTTACGGTTTTCAAGTTTTGAATAAGATTTTTGCGCTAAGAGCGCGACTGTGAAAATGTTATCTTGAAATGAAACCTTAAGATAGGCCTAATTCCACGTGGAGCTCGCTACAGACGCCAAGTTACTAAGATGGGTTTGTTCGGAAATATATCAGAAGTTGAAGCTTCTGCAGGGTCCTGAAGCTAATAGAAAGACTTGAACAGTTTTTTGTGGCAAATGAAATCACAGATGAAAATTGTGATTGCGTGCGATTTTTCGTACATTTATCAGACTCAGCACTTACGCGATACTCCGGAATTTGCTCTCTCACGTCGTCGTCTCTTCCAATGTTAAAAACCTTTAAAAAAATGTTCGAAATTTTAAATTCTTATTTTAACCCGATACCATCAGAGATCGTGGAACGCTACAAATTCAACAGCCGAGTATAGTTCGAGGGTGAATCTTTAGCTAATTTCCTAGCTATATTGCACTGTTTGGCGAAATACTGCAATGATCTTCTCTAGATGAAATGCTTCGTGTTCATACTGTTTGCGAAATTCAGGATGCAGCAATACAGAGAAAATTACTGGCAAAAATAAATTAACATTGATGAGAGCTGCGGAGATCGCACTAGCAATGAAAACAGCAGCAAGAGATGTCATTAACTTAAGAAAACCTGTAAGATTACAAGCAAGCAAAATACACCTATGCAAAAGAATGGAAGAACCAGTACGAAACACGAGAAATCGCGACAAAGGACACTTAAATCGCCCGGAAATTGCAATCGCTGTGGCGATAGAAATCAACAATCAAGAGAATGTAGATTAAAAAACTTTACTTGTCATTCATGTTTAAAAATTGGCAATATCGGAAAAGTTTGCTGGTCAAAATCGAAAATTAAAAAAGATGTAATGATGCACAACTTGCAAGTGTCTGAAGTTTCAAAAACAGAAATTTACACCCTTTATAATGTTAAGGAGGTTGGAAAAACTTTGCCTGCAGCTCCGCTGTACAGTTCAGGGTAAGTCAATAAGCTTTGAGGTAGATTATGGTGCACCTTATATTTTAATGCCACTGAACTCATTTTGTATAATTAAAAAGTACTTACCTCCTTTGCTCCCCCCCCCCCCCCCCGCACAGACTTTAAATTATAATCTTATGCTGAATTCGATAAATATCTTGAGTAGTATCCAAGTAAATGACTTTTAGAAACAATTCTTACAGCATTTCTCTTCTCATAGTGGAACAAGGTTAAGTAAATTTAACTGGTAAAAATTGGATTTATGCGCTTAAGCCTGTATGTCTGTATTTAATGTACTAGATCCGAACAAGGGCTTTCAATTTTCAAAATAATTCTTCATTTAATTTAGCTAGCTTGTCACCTAAATGTCCAAAAATGTCCATTGAAGCTCTATTGAATAAATCGAAGGACTTATTTCGAAGGAAACCAGATGTAACTTCTAAGATTTTTTAAGGCTCGACCTATTCTATACGCATTTAGGAAGTTTTCTAGAGCCATTAAATACGGCGGAATTTGGAGCTCCTATCGTGCCTGCTTTGAAGCAGGATAGTCGAATTAGAATTTGCAGGGACTTTAACTTGACAACAAATAAAGCTACTGACTTAGAACAGTATCCCCTCCCTAAATTGAAGATTTATTTTCTCAATTATCTGGAGGCCATTCCTGTACTAAATTAGATATACGGGATGCTTATTATCGATTAGAATTAGATGAGCAATCCAAAGATCGTGTCATAAATACACTCAAAGACGTTACGCTATACTTGTTTATCTTTCGGAATAGCCTCAGCTCCTGCCATTTTTAACGTGAAATGGATTTTTTTTTTACAAGGACTGAACGCGCACATTTATTTAGATGGCATGCTTATCACTGGTAAACATGATGAAGAATATTTGCAAAATCTTACTGAAGTGTTTACTAGATTATAAGAAGCTGGTATTAAGTTACACGCTGAAAAGTGTGAATTTATGAAAGAATTGGTGGAATATTTGGAACATTGTATTAATGAAGCAATTGTCAATATCCTAAAAATATGGACGAGCTTTGCTATAGTTTCGTTTAATCACATAGTAACTAAAATTCCTCCCAAATATGTCTACACTCTTAACTACATTATGCAAACTACTTGAAAATTAACAAGCATGGAGATGGGAATTGCAAGAAAAAGAAACTTTCGCAAACGTAAAGCAAATACTGTAGAATTCAACATTATTGGTGCATTTTGATATTAGTAAAGAAGTTGTACTTTCACAGTGATGCCAGCCCCTATGGTCTTGGAGTAGTGTTGTTTCACTAAACGTCTAAAGGTAATCGTTCCATAACTTTTGCATATTGTTCTTTAACTAAAGCTGCAAGGAATTATACAGCCACATTAAAAAAGAAACCCTAGCACTGGTATTTGGAATGACGAAGTTCCGTAATTATTTGCTAGGTCGCACCTTCACATTACTCACAAAGATTTTTACGCTCCTCTTCTCATGGGAGCCCGTTAAGGTATTAGGCAAAATCGTCCGTAAATGCACGCTAATCTTTAAGTGTACTAGTTAGGATTTAATCTGACAAATTAATACTAGTTTATCAGATTAAATCCTAACTAGTACACCTGAATCTGATATACAATAGCTCTTTTAGCAAAGTATATTACCTTATTTTGCCCTACTATAATAAGCAGATTTATGATTTTAATGCCATTGAATTTAGTTATAATCTATTGATCTCATGAGTGAGAAAATAAACAAGAAAAAGGATAATAAACAAGCAGAGCATCATCCTCATGATACGGTCTTTAAAAATACTTTCTTTAGTAAAGAAACTATGCTAGACTTGTTAGCTGTTAACCTACCTCCAGAACGACTTAATAAGATAGATCATCAAAATTTCCTTTTGACCAAAAAAAGCTTTGTAGATCCATTTGTAAGAAGAGGAGAATCTGATTTAGTCTTCAAAACCAATATAAATGGTAGTGTGTTTAATATTGGACAATTGACCCAAACAATTGGCAAAAAGCTGATAAAAAGCATTAAATAGCTTTTTAATTGTTTTGCTTTAGCGCTGTTTTCAGGTGTTTCAAGTGGAGTACATTATGTCGTACATTATAGAGTAAGGGAAAGTCTTGTGGTATGGAAACATGGTCTTCTAAATGTCTATCGATCATCGTCCTCTAGTCAGTTTGCTTTCGGAGGAGAAACTTGTCTCTTCAGTGTGCAGCAGCACGCATTCAGCACTGGGCCCTGACACTCTCAGCGTATTCCTACAAGATAAAGTTTCGGAAAGGGAATCTTCACAGGAATGGAAATGCCCGGATGCCCCTGGAAGTCAAGTGTACAAATCAAACTGTTTCAGTAGAATCTGTGCTCCTGATAAGAAAAATGGATGACAATCGAATTACAAGGCATTTAATTGTTACTGAGCTGGCAAAGTGCTCTAGCTTAAAACTTGCTTTACTCCCACATTGTTAAGGGTTGGCCACAAAAAGTAATGCAGAGCTTGCATCCCTTTTGGTAGGTTATACATGAACTCAATGTTGATGGAGACAACACTTTTAGACGCTCACGCGTGTTTATTCCCCCAAAGTTCAGAAAATTTGTTTTAAATGAGCCCCATACTGTCCATCAAGGCATTTCCGCAATTAAGGCATTAGCACGAACTTATGTTTGGTGGCCCGGAATTGATATGAAAGTAAACAGGTAAACTTAGATATGAAAGTAAACTTAGATATGAAAGTAAACAGGTATGCTATTTGTACTCAGAATGCTTCCGCCCCTGCTGCTGAAAGTTTCATGGCCTGTTCCAGACCAAGCCAGGGAATTTATTCACATCGATAACACGGGCCCAGTACAGGGTAACATATTACTTATAGTTGTGAATGCCAAAACAAAATGGCTGAAAATTACACGACTCCCAAATTCCAATTCAGATGCTACTATAACGGCTTACCGGAAAGCCTCATAAGCGATAACGGAACTGGCTTTTGCAGCATAGAATTTTCTAACTTCTTTCGCCGTAGTGGTATTATTCATATCAGAATAGTCCCATATCATCTAAATTCGAATGTTTTGGCTGAAAAATCAGCGCGAACTGTAAAGTCAACCCTTAAAAAACCCAAGAAGGAACGTTTGCCGAAAGATTAGCTAGATTTCTGTTTAAATACAGGAACACTCCTATAGCAGCTTCTAGATCATCACCAGCAGCTCGTATGTTTGGTCTCTCTTTGGGTTTTTGTTTAAACCTGATAAAAATTACGATCAGTCAGCAAGGGCTAGTGAGACATCAGACCGCATGAGTTTATTTAAAGTTGGAGAACCTGCCAAGGTTCGAAATTTTGGTCGTGGTCCTAAATAGAATAGAGGAAAAGTGTTATCCTCTATAGGTAATATAATATTTAAAACCCAAGCTCCACGAGGCACTCGGTCTCGACATAAAGATCAAGTTCGTCAGACCGAATGACGATGGTGAGGTATTTGGTGAACTTCCATAATCAATTTTTAATGTCTGCAGATATTCCATTGAATCCTTGAAATAAGTCGGCTGAGTTGCCTGATTTCAATTCTAGACAGCTGTCTCCCCTAGATGATACAGCTATTTCAAGTGACTTGCGTGAGTCGGTTTACAATCCTCCAGAGCTGTCTCCCCAAGTGGGCGTACAAGATTCAAGAGAGTTCCAGTCTCCAACACCTAAAAACAATTTATCACTCCAACGGTCAACAAGAACTAAACACAAACTTAAAAGCTAATTTTATAAGGCTATTGTTTTTTTTTTTATTTCTTTGAACGTTTGTAATGAAATCTAATGAAAACGGAGAAGGCTGAAATGCAAGTAAAACTGTATAATTTTTTATTGTATTTAATTTAATGTGGACAGAGAATGCTATAAATAAGTTTATATCTGACTGAGAGATGGCACTACAGGCAACAGCTGATTTGTTGATATTCGGAGCAGCTCACGGCAGTCTCTTGTCGGCCGCGATTATAGTACCATTATTAAAGCCAGTCTGTTCCAATCATAATTGGTTCATATGGTTTAAATTAATGTCCAATAATGCTTAAAGTGATAAAAAAAAAAAGAAAAACATAACACAGAATATTTAAAATACCTTTTTTTAATGTAGATAACATATGTTTCATTCACAACTATCGGTGACATCTTCAAATCTTAATGATAAATACAAAATTCTCGCATATTTGAAAATAGTAAAACATATACCACGAGATCGCATGTCCAAAGTTAGTAGGTGCTTAATTTGGCCAAAACTGGGAAACGTGAAAAATTATTATTTATTTTTATTTTTATTGCTTTTCCATTCATCGATCATCGCGTGCCAAATTTTAGCTAGTGCAAAGGAAACGGTTTCGTTACAAATGCAATCTTTTCGCAAATATATTTCCATAGATTCACGGATAATGGATGGGAAATAACAAATAAGCTCTTGATTGAAAAATTATTTTACTATTATTGAAATCTATCTGCAACTGTTACTTACTATATTGTCTGGCTAAAGCGGTGGTTCTTCTGTCATGTTTGATATCTGCCATATGTTCTTTTATTCTTGTTTTAAATTTTCTGTTTGTCATTCCTATATAGTACTGCATTGTTTCATCTGCCTTGGTGAATGGGATTTCATAAACACCGGAAAATTGGTTAGGTTCTAGTGGGTCTGTTTTTCTACATACTATGTTTTTTAATTTTGTGGAAGATTTTGCAATAAGACAGATATTAAATTTTCTAAGTTTATATTTTAATCTATTGTATTGTATTATTTATGGTTCATGGTTATTAAGGAATTACACCTACCTGCAAGATAAAAAAAAAAAGGTGCATTTTCGGGAATTTTTTTCAGGAAAATTAAAAAAGATATTTGAAAAACGCTTTTTATATTTTGTTATTACACTTTAAACGTTTTAGGGGCAAATAATTATGTTTGAAAAATGTTCAATTTACACCAGAATGTTATTTGAAAATAGGGAAATGCAATTTTACAGCTTTCTTTCACCAAATTTATAAAAGAAAAATTTTATTAAAAAATTCTGATACAATTCTTTATTAGAATTAAGTGGTATAAAAAATATTCCACTGCCCTTCAACCGATTAAAGAAAATAAATTCATTTTTGCAATGATGAAATAAAGTTGGGTGTCCCCAGAAGACCCGCTCTCTTGGGACGGTGGTATTATGGTAGCCGTCCACGGTGATCACCATAACTCTGTCAAATGTTATCTAAAATTATAAAAAGCATATAATCTCTTTATTCCGAACATTTAAAAATAGGGAGTAATCGTTCGGTTTTTGGAAAAATTGATTTTGAACAAAATGGCCGCAGTTCAAAGTTAAAGTACCGATTTTCATAAAAATTTTAAACTTTGACTGCTTTTAAAAAATAGAAAAAAATCATCAGATGTCCAAAAAGAGCGATTATTCTCTAATTCAGGGTTTTCATGGCACTCTTAGCAGTACGCTAGGCTTCCGTTAGTATCCAAATCTTTCTATACTGGTAAGCGAAATTTCCGAAATTGGTACGCGGGTCTTCTATTCTGAATGAATTTAAGTAAAGTATAAGGTCTGGCTTTGGTATAAGGTCTGTATCTTGCACAGTGAATGAATTTAACTGAGATATAAGATCCAGGCACCTTTCTAAACCAAAGACAAAACGAAACCTTTTAGGAATAAATCTTAATGTAAATGAATGGTATAAATGTCATGTAGTAGTTTTCAATGACTGTTTTCTAGATTTTTTTCGATATCAAAAATCTGTTTTCATTGAAAATATCCTGTTCTCGTCGCTTACGATATGGGCCTCCTGGAACACTTTATATACACATTAATCTTTTATTAGGCCTATTTTCGAGTTTTGTGCCCTCTTTGTCACCATGAGCCCATGAAATGTGCGCCTAATGTCCAGAGCCCGATCAACTTCATGTAGGTGTACCGGGGTACACATACTATTTGAGGGCCCCCTTCTCAAAGTAATCTCTAGTTTAAAAAGTAATACATTCCAATCATAACATACAACCTTATGGTGCAGTTAAAATTTTACAGCATTGTTTTATATTTAACAAAATGCGTTATTTTGTCTCTGTGACGTTAATTGGAATCTTAATGGCTTAAGATATTTGCATAAGCGTGTTTAACGTAATATTTAGTTTTCAGGTATTTGGCAGATTTTTTAAAACTCATTTGCAAATATTGAGATGGTTCAGTGATGACAAATAGGTGAAATACATTTTAAATGCAAACTGCAAACAGAAATTTCCTTTAATGTGTATTTTTCAGAGAGTAGACAAAATGTAACTTGTGGACCCCTGTAACTGGAAAACAGGGGCATATACTTCGTGTGCCCCTATGATAATCAGGTCCTGGTAATGTCCTACTGTAAATCCGACCTGTTAACATTAATTTAGTTACCTATTGGTAAAGCCAAAGCTAATGGGAGCTGGTGCACGTAACATCTGTTCGTGGCTCCAATGTCCTCCAAGTTTAGAATAAGCGTTACCTCTGAGGAGTGCCAATCCAGGTGCAGGATTCTCATCTGGAATTGGTTACAAAATTAAGAGACCAGCTTCTGGACGAGGCTTGTGAGTGATTAAGCCATTTGGTAGGCCTTCCCATCCAGCTGACTCTTGGTAAAGCCAAAATATAAATTTTAAATTAGTGGTATACCAGTCGAAAAGCTTTGGAACCCCTGCTGTAGATAACATCATTGTGTTAAAAATTGTTCAAAATTTGTAGAAGGTTGGCAATTTTTTGTTCGAGTTATCGTGATTATTGATTTTTAAAAACATATTTTTTAGATAATCACGTTTAAAGATTCAAGTTATGATTTATGTATGATGGAACAAAGTAAATTAAAGGCGTAAATGAAATGAAGTAAATGAAATCTTTGCGAGAGTTTCATTTGTGTCCATGTTTATTGTTAGTTTCACCATTACTTTCCATTGGTATCCAAAGGTACTGTACCTTCCGATGACATACCTTTTTATCAGAGTAAACACAGGGCTTCTAAATTTGATTGGACAAAACCAAATTTGGATAACTTCATTATCGCCTTAGATAATGTTGGTTTATTGATCTAAAACTCGTCCAAGCGTATTATCACGAAGTTCTTTAATACAGATTTTTAATGGTTTGGAAAAAAACTGCAAACATGAACACGTGTCTTGGACACATGTTGCTTATTCTTATAAATAAAGGCACTATAGCTCTCAAGCAAAAGTGTCGGAGAAAGAATTGTAGGATGTTGCGCGCATCTTGCCACCGTGTTGTGTTATATGGGTTATTGGCGACATTTTTCACCTAAAAGTTAAAAAAAACTGAGTGTGAAATATGCATAAGCACTTCAAAATACTGCAAAAAGATGGTCTTGAGACAATTCATTAGATGAAGGTTACATACATGCTTAGTTAAAAGTTTATTTCTATTAATAAAAATACAATTTCAAATTATTTGATTTTCTGTGGAAAAACCAAATTAGCAAATAACTATTGCGCATTTTATTACTTGTCAATGTGTATGCACCCTTAGCAAAAATTGACATAGGATTTTTTATGGTAACATATGGTTTTATATGGAAAATCATAAAAATTTTATGTCATTATATGTAGACCTACTGTATTCATATGGTAAACATTCTTCTGTCAATGGTATTCCATAGCAAAGTGTATGGTAAAATTATAGGGCAGTGCAATTTACCATATATTATATGGTACTCCATAGCAAGGTATAAGGTAAAATTATATGGTAATGCAATTTACCATATATTCAATGGTGTTTCATAGCATGATGTATGGTAAAATCATATGATAATCGCTTGTATGGTAAAATTATATGGTAATTACTTGTATTTGAAGAAATGGCAACGGTTTGAAATGTTTACTTCTCTGGCGTATGGCTGCGTCTGGCGTGAAGTGTACCGGCTCTCAATTATTTATATCTTGAAGTTTGTGCTGCTCACAGAGTGCTAGTTTACTGGATTTATTTAGGTATGTATTTATCTGTTTTTTACTTTATGTAATCTTACTTGATTTAAGTAATCACGTTAAAAATATGTTCTAATAAAAGCTCTTGCATGTTGACAATTCCAAAAGTTGTATTATTGTTGTTATGTTGTGATTAGTTAAGTTATATTCTGTTTTTAATTCTACTTCTTGCAATTTATCATCTTAATGAAGCTATAACGGTATGAAACAGCATTGTTTAATGGACATTTGGTGTAAAGTAAAAAAAATAATAATAAGGTTAAACCGATAATGTGTGATTACTTTCTGATTTCGGATGGAAACGACACACGCTATGTTGTCAAGCCTATTTTGGTCTTTGGAAAGTGAAGTTTTGCGTCAGTTTGAGATGCTGTAATTTAATTTAATTTTGCTATTTTAAAAATTAAACTTCTAAAATAAATAAATATACATTCTCATTTAAATGACTTCCACTAAAACGAAACTGATTTTTTTTGTTCGCTGCGACATTTTTGATTGCCTGAACTATTCAACTATTTTAATGCAGTATAATATTGTATATGTACAGAGACATAGAAAACAAACATATTTAAAATGTTTGTGAATGCTATAAATGTTGAATAACACTTTGTTTTAATAGGTATATGTACACATGTAGCTTAGCTTGGTTAAATTATTTAGTTGTAAATTTTACTTATCATTCATTTTTTAAATGCTACTGTTTTATGAATTATGTAAAAAATTTCTTAAAAAGATGCATGATTAAACAACTGCATGGTCACAATAGCTAATAGCACTGCACAACTTTTGCATTTAACTTTGTGTGTGCAATTAGTTATGCTATATGCAGTTGGTTTGTAAGATTATTTTTCTGATCTTCTGAGTGTTACCTCTGAGCTCGCTTCTATGGTGCTTTTTTCTTGCATGCTATTATTTGGTATTTGTACACGTCCTAGTATTCGGTGCTCGTTTATTTTGCCAAAATAGTACTCGTACACTATTTTAAATTCATAATGCTGCAATTTTTATTTTCAAACATAGAAAATAATTAGACATGTATCTGGACTAAGTACTTTGTGTATATTTGGTACTAGGCTAATTTAGAATAATTGTTCAGCAGCCACACTTTGATTGTGCTTGGCTAAATCAAACAGAAATAGTAGTATAACATTTTACTATTTTTTTTAAGCATATTAATTGATAATATATAGTAATATTATATTAAGGGGCCGCTCCACTGAAATTCCCCGATTTCAAAAATCCCATGTTTAACTTATTTCAAAACATTAAAGCGCAATGTTACTTTGGCCAATTATTGAGTACTTGGCTGTTGGCTGTTTACTTACAGAGTATTGTTACCAAGTACTAACAAGTAACTGTGTGTAAGAAAGAATCACTGATGTACACATGAAGTGGGCTTAGACAGAGTTAACGCCCTGTGTATGTGTGTTTATATATGTATATATATATAAATAGAGAGAGAGACATGCATGCATACATACATGCATAAATAAACACACATCTTGAGTATATAATCATAATTTTTAAAATTAACTTCAATTCAAAATTTACATTACTGTGCATTTTGAAAGATAATTTTTGAAAATTCAAAAATTTGAAAACAGCTTTATTTAAAAAATAGGTAATAAAACTGATTCTGCAACTCATTATTACTTATTCTGATACATGATATCTGTCTTTCAAAAATGGTTAATGCTTGGTGTAATAATTCATTGAATAATGAAAAAACGTTTCATAATTTTCTTTCTTTTAATTAAAAAAAATGTATTGGCTTTATATATTTTTTTTATTTGTTCATATGTATAACATATGATATACAAAGATGTTATTTTAGCAGTGCTTGCAGTGAACACATTTTTTCTGAGGCAGGATAATTTTACAATATAATAAAAGAAATGTCCTATCTTCATAAATGTAGAATGATTGGTGTTTTTACATCATAATTTGAAATATAAAAAATTGAATTATTAAATTTTTTTAATTGCATTTATTGTATTTTCCGTTTTTACAATATTTTTTTATCCAAAATCTTAGTCGTCTTTTACAGATTTAAAAGTAACTTATTTTTATTTCTGTAAATATAAAATTATAAGATTTTTTTTCTGTTTTCATTAATACCTTATAGATTTTATTGCTTTTTTTTTTTTATACCGCTGACCAGGTTACCGCCAATATAATGGTTAGGTAAACAAGGTCAATGTCAAACTGGGAAGGGTGGCCTACCTATCAGCTTAAGCTCAACTAGACCCACCCAGCAGGTTTGTTTACCTAATTATACAGGGTGTTATTTTTTTTAACTGACGCTATTCAGAGCCACCTGTAGCTCGTTCTAATAACTGGATTGATACAAAATTTTGTGAATGGACTAAGAAAACCATGGGAAAAAAGATTCCAACAAAAAAAAAATTAGTTCCAATCACCATCGATAGGAGGAAATGTGGCGCTGTGGTAATTTATGCAACTGAGAATTAGCAAAAAAAAAAAAAAAACAGGCAGTAAATGAAAATGCAAATTTTTACTTACGCAAGCGACAGTAGCGCCAATAGTTTAAGTTATAAATGCATGCGAAAAACACTGAGAAATAATTTCAGATCAAATTGAAAACGAATCTCACGTTACCGCAGCGCGCGTTACTTGTGAAGTTCTATTATTGTAACTAGTGCAATGCACCAGCCGCTCTTCGTTTACTTGGAACACGCCATAAACTGCGCAAAGGACCTTTATCCGTTAATGTATTGAAAGCAATGATTCTGAAATTCGAAGAAACAGGCTCGCTAGCAGTTTGGTCAGGCAGAGGACGTAAACCGGTGGCAGAAAAAGTGATAATGGATGTTTCAACTGCAATCAACGAAAGGGAAAGTGTAAATGATGAATAAAACATGGCATTTTATCCAAATTATTAATTTTGTCTGTTTCTGATGTTTTTTTTTCAATGTACAGCGCCACATTTCCCCCTATCGGCGGTAATTAGAACTATTTTTTTTTTTTTTTTTTTTTTTTTTGAATCTTTTTTCCCATGGTTATCTTAGTCCACTCACAAAATTTTGTATCAATCCAGTTATTAGAACGAGCTACAGGCGGCTCTGAATAGCGACAGTTTAAAAAAAAAACACCCTATACTATGCATTACTAAATTATACTTTATGATATAGAGCAATAATTATACTCTGTAATTCTGAAATGCATATTTATTCTGAAAGTACAAGATTCCAAAAATACAAATTCTGAAAATACAATTTACCAATCCTACTTTAGCAGTACTAAATACTACTATGTGATATTGAGCAATAATACTACCATGTAATAATACTGTAAGATGCTGGAGTAAATAATAACAATGGATCGAAGTAAGTGGCTTGGTAAACAATTTGGAAAACGCATAACATATTTGAAAACTCGATTTCGGCAACTGCTATCAAATAGTAGGAAAATATTTGAATACTTTTGTGCAGCTCTGTATACGATCTATAAATTGGGATATATACTACGAAGTGTGCAAAAAGTTTGTTCAGTTACGAAACGTATAACATACTTGAAAATTCCCCTTCAGCAATTTTGTCAATAAGTAGAATTGTACTGAAATTCATTTGTGCAACCCTGTATATGATTTATAAATTTACACACAGCAAGTAATATGCAAAAAAAATAGTTAAATTTAAAATGCACACCACAATTAAAAACGCACTTCCAGCAATTATTGCTCATAGACAGTATTGTAACCTAATTCTTTTGCGTGTCCCTGTAAAGGATTAATATAAATGCTATATTTTAGATTAACATAAATGCTACATTTTTATTTAATTGCTATAGATTGTACCTTATCATATGGTACCATATGATTTTATTCTAAAACACCATAGATTGTGACATACAAATTCCATAAGATTTCATTCAAAAACACCATAAAAATGCCATAAGATTTCATCCCAAAAACTCCTTAGACGTTTACCATACAGTGTCATGAAAATTACCATACACTTAATTTTTAATGGTTTTCCATAGGATATTTTTTACCATAGGCAAAACGCCATAAGATTTCCCTTATGGGTTTTTTTATGGTAATTTTATGTCATTTTTTGCTAAGGTGCTACTTAAAAAAGATAATGTCATGTGATATACAGGGTGGTCCTAAAATATATGTCAAAAATGTAAAGTTAGGTAGAGGGGACCTAAATAAGCATATTTCGCATAGGAATGTGGGTGTGGAAATCCAGCGTTGAGGCAGTAGAGGGCGCTGTTGAGTTCAGAGGATGAAAGCATTTCGCTGGCTTGAATCGTCATTTCCCGCACGGATTTCAAGCAGCATGCATAGTTACACCAATGCGAAGCTTGTCGAGATGCATTTCATGTATGGGGCTGCGCAAGGAAATGGAGCGGCTGCTCAAAGGTTGCGCACGTACAACGTCTCTCGAGCCTGTCGAAGGACTATCCTCTACTGTGCGTAATACTTTTTATTGTATTGCAGGAATTCTGCGATATCTTTCAGTGCCCGTATTACGCCTGGAAGCATAAAACGATCCACTCGAGCACTACACCCGATGGAGATGCTCAAATGTTCAGAGATCCGGCAGATTCCTATCCGGGAATAGTTCCATGTGCATCCTTTGAGCAGCCGATCCATTTCCTTGCGTATGTCGGCAAGCTCCGCATTGGTGTAACGATGGATGTTGCTAGAAATACGTGCGGGAATAACGATTCAAGCCAGCGAAGAGCTTTCATCCGACGAACTCAACAGCGCCCTCTACTGGCTCATCGGAGGATTTCCGCACCCACATTCCTATACGAAATATGCTTATTTAGGTCCCCTCTACCTACCTTTACATTTTTGACATATATTTAAGGACCACCCTGTATATATATAGTTGATGGGCGGAAAAGGGCCGTTATCCACTCTTCTCCTTGACAGCGACTTACAGCTTTTTTTTTTTTTTTTTATTACATATACATGAACAAATTTTTATACCTTCTAACCATGTCTTCTAATATTTAATTTTTTATAGCTATATCTTTTCATATTGAAAAAGCTTCTGTAAAAGTAAAAGAAAAAATATTATTTATAGAAGGGATGAAACACACGAAGACGTTACAGTTAAGATTCTAACGCATACTCAATTAAAAATGAACATCTCTGTTCAGAGATTATTGCGGAATGAGAACTTTTTTTTCTTTTTTTGATATTTGTTTCCTCTAAATCTTTTCCCTTCATCTGTTGCGTAGCTTTTTTTCAGCTACATTAAGTAAAAAAAAAAAAAATAAAAAAAAATAAAAAATACGGCATTGCAATATATCCTCGGCACGATTCACTCTGGCGTCTGAATATAAAGAAGAACCCACCGAGAACATTTCATTTCTTATAACCCGAACATTCTAAAACCTTCCCAAATAAAAATCTCACGATGTCTGAACCAATTAATATAAAATTTAATCTCCCTTCTAATCCCGCGGTCAGACTTCCTCCGTTTCTTGCGCCTTTCATAGGCAAGTTCTAACCTTCTCCAATCGCTTCCAAATAAAAGGGGTAGGCTACTCATCTTTCATGCGAAGGGCACTTAGGATCAGGATTATAGGGAACCTAATGGCTTTGCATAGATCAGCATTAACACGGATCGGATGCAGCAGCCAGGGAATGGGAATGGCCTTATTAGAATAGAAAGAGCTGGGAAAAGGGCTTGTTCGTTCTGGTAAGGAAATGGTTCCCTATTGCCTCTTGCGCAGGCTGTGATTAGGTATGGATTTGAATTTCAACGAAAATCGATTGTTGATGCGATGCTTTCGCATTCGATTTAAAAGCGAATCACAGAGTAAGATTCGTCGTCTTGATATTATTCATAAGTTTCGGCAGATTTTTAGAAAGCGTTCGATTGAATCGGTTTTATGTTTTTTTGTAACATAATATGAGGTAACTCTGGATGTAAATTTGGGGAAATGGGATGGTAAACTTATTTCCAATCTGTTTTTTGACGAGAGCAAAAAGAATTGAGGCACTTAACAATGTATAAATATTTAAGATTCTGTTCTGTACTGATGTGATATGTTCACGATTTCATGCAACGTTTTTCCGACTTTTAAAATGTGGATAAACGAAATTACCTTTTCATTTAGTCCTTAACAGATGTACAGATAAAAGTTGTTTTTTATTAAAAATTATCAAGGCCAGTGGTTCCTGTATAATATTGTTTTGCATTTATATCATTTAGTATTTCATATAATCATGTAAACTTAAAACTCTTTATAATTTTGGCGTCAAGCTTAGCGAAAGCACGTAAACAAGTTAAGTTATAAAAATCAGCAATTACCTTTCCTTTCTCTCTTTTTTCTCCTTTTATCATGTGTATTATTTCTGATGTTAACACCCCTTTTTCTATGCACATACAAAACGCACAACGATAAATGAAGAATCATATGAAAGGTTTCTGAACAGGCTTTTGCCACAGTACATCTCATTTCGTTAAAACACGTTGTTTAATTAAAAATTGCAGTTAATTAAATATTGATGCAAAAAAGTATCAGCAAATGATCTCAGAGATTGCAGTGCGAAACTCTCGCGCATTATCCACTGGTATTGGTATATATAATTAAGCAAAACGATCACTCGGGATCGCTTCACCATTTAGAAGATATCTGTATTATAAAGAAAAAGCATGTTTGTAAGTAACACTAACGTCATATTGACGGGAGCAACACCTGACCAATAAATTTCGCTTTTATTGCAATTTTTTAAAACTTATACACTGAAAAAAAAATTTATTATACTGTATTTTAGCCATTATTATACTGTAAAATCAACATTTTTTTTTCAGTGTAGACATTGCATACTTTTAATTTTTACACCGTTGAATGGAAAAGAAAAATGTTCTTCCAAATACATTTTTTTAATTGTATCAATTTACTAATTTTTTATGGTTTTTATAATAATTTTCGAGCATGATTTTTTTTTTTTAATCTATCTCTATCGGTTGTGAAAGGTTAAAACAATAAAAAAACACTTAAAACAATATAAATGGTTCAGCATTTGTCTACGGCTAATATTCCATAACGATATTAAAACTTCACCAATAAATAAATAGAATAATGGAAATAAAACACAAATTTAACAGACATGTAATTGAGCTGGTGCTCTTAAACCATTGAAATTATCCGAATCGCAAAGGCTGCTGTAATTAGCGATGGCGATAACTACAGCTATAATTAACTCCTAGCATGCGCAGCTAATACGAAAGTATCGTTTTTAATAAATTTCAAAACTTTATTTGAATAAATTATTAATATTTTTTTATATAAAAATGATTTTTAGTGTTGTTGGTAGGCAATCTAAAAAAGAAAAAAACATATATATAACGAAAAACGTCTATTAGAGTTTTCAATTAAAAACAAAAAATGGTTTCCATCTATATTCAGTAACCCGGGTTTGGATCCCCTAGTTTAAAAAGGTTTAAAAAAAAATCCATAAATTACTGAATAGCACAAAGGTACATACAGTTAAATAATCATTACATATTCCTGCAATTCTCTATTTTTCATGTACAAATTCCTTTTTAGAACTTAAAGAAGAACTATATACACTGCAAAAAAAAGTGCTGATTTTACAGTATAATACTGGCAGCTGGGATTATGCTGTAAAATCAGCATTTTTTTTTTTTTTTTTTTTTTTTTTTTTTTTTTTTTTTGCAGTGCAATGTTATATTTCACCTTCGATTAGATTCTAAAACTTTAGACTGAGAAGAAGGTCTAATGAATAAGAAGCCAAATGAGTAATATGAGCTGCAATCTGGTATAGACGGCAACACCAAAATTCAAATCAAACATAAATTAATTTAAAAACAATAATTCAAAAACTTTCTCTAAAATATAATTATGTCAAATAATGCTCAACACAATATAATAACAAGAACGAAAAATCATGCACCAGGCATAAAGTATGGAACACTTTCCAACACTAACAGGGTATGATTAAGAAATTTAATTTGTTCCTAAGAATTAAATAAAATATCTAAATACGCAACTTAAAAAAATACATAACTCAGTAAAAATCCACTTTCAGCATTTACTGTCCATATCCGGTATTGTGTGCGATGTATACCGTATAGCTCTGTATGCGATCTATATAATTTATACATACCACTTAATACACGCAAAATTAGATAAGTTTTAGAAATGCATACCACAGAGGGAAAACGTACTTACAGCAATTATCGATCTTAGTCAGTCCTTTAACCGAATTATTTTATGTGTCTCTGTATAAATGAACGATAAATGCTATACACTCTACAATCTACAGAAAACATGCAGTGCACTTCAGTGATTTCGTTTTAAGTTTGAAGTATCATAACATCTTTAAAATGCACCGCAAAAGATTGTTCCTCATAGATCTTGATGTAATGGAATCCTTTTGTGCGTCCCTGTAAACGAACTGAAAATGCTACTTATTATATACTACTGAGGATGCATGTTGTAGTCCATCTCAATGATATATAATAATATCATTATGTTTGGAATATCGTAACATTAACAAAATGCTTTGCAAACTATTTTCCTCCATAGACAGTAATGTACCGAAATTCTTTTGTTTGTCGCTGTAAACGAATTGCACACTCTAAAAAAAAACCTGTAGATTTAAAGGAAAAAATCTGTCAGCTATGCTACCATATTACCCCTGTAGTATATGTACAGAGAAAATCAGTTAAAGTCTAGTCTAGAGTATAGATCTGAAGATAATGAAAGAAATCTTGTGTGGATAAATATACTAAAACTTTTTAGTATATAGATCTGAAGATCGTAGATGAAAACTTTACCGGCAATACATGTTAAAAGCGAAGAATCGTATGACTATAAAACTTTCCACCAGAGGGCGAAAACGATGTCTGCGATGGGTAACCTGCGAAAATCTGTACTTTACATAAAATGGCGATATTCTGTTAAAAGAACTCTAGAATGTCTGTTAAAACAACAGGTTTTTTTTTTAGAGTGTTACATGCTATACACTTCATTTTCAATACATAGTAAACCTCAGTAACATATAAAAATTTCATGGAAATCCGAGAATATTTAGGAGAGTTTAAAGTACGGGCAGACAGACAAACCGAATTTATAATCAATTTTCAACTATGTTGGGAAGTGTTAAAAAATGCTAAATCTGTATAAGAAAAGTCGTTATTGGCAGAGTTATTTCACGCGCCAGAATGAGCTGCGAAGATTAAAAAATACTTTAATTTTTATTTTAAAAGATATATTTTTCTCTCCGCTCGTGCAAGACAAAATCTGCTGATGAGTAAGATTTTAAAAGTGTTCAATCGAGAAATGTCTATGTAATTTTCCTTTGTCACCTTTCCATAATCGAGATGCTATCTCTTTTCCAAGATCGGGGATCTCTCTCGTCTTATGGATTGGTATGCAAAATATGTTTTAAAAATAAAAATTATACAAAAAGTCCTTATAAAGTCTTTGCAATAAAAATATCTTAACATTTAACTGGAAACGTGAAATATCAGTACACGTCGAAACCTCTTAACCCTTTCCGGCGCGGAGTAAGTCTGTTTTTTAATATGATGAAATAATGGACTGACACTAGAATTTACAAAAGAATTCATTAGAAAATAAAAACTTGCTTATTTTCACGTACTTTATTAAAGGAAAAATTTTATTAAATATTCTTGGTGGCATTTGTCAGTTTTGAAATTAAAATTAGCTGTCCTTTTTTGTGGACACCGCCCGCTAAAGGGTTAATAACTTGCCATAAATTGAACATAAATATTTATTCTTCAATATCGATGCACTAACAGGACTAAATTTTTAACGTGACAACAGAACTGTCAAACATTTTGAAGTAAGAGAGAAGATGTGTTAATGCAGCAGTCTCAGAAACTGATATTTCCAGTTAAAAGGACACACTAATTTTTATTTTATTTTTTATTTAAATGTTTTGTAATACCTGACATATTATTAAATAGTTTTATAAAGGAAGATTATTTAGTCAAGAAAAAATGCAATTCTTAAGGTAAAATTTGATTTTTTTTTTTTTTTTTTTTTTTTTTTTTTTTATACCCTATAAATTTTAAAACTCGATTTTTCCTACAATTTTGAATTCGTTGAAACTTTTTTTTTTTTTTTTTTTTTTTTTTTTTTTTTTTTTTTTTACAAGGGTGTGTTCTATAACGCTAGAAATAATATTTTCAGAAAATTAATTGGTGTAAGAAAAATAAACAAAATGTCGTGATATATGTAAAACATACAATAAAAGTGACCATTTACTTAAAATTTTTATTTAAAACAGGCTATTTATATTACTGAAAATCTGATTCCCCATTTTATGAAATGCACTTTAAAAATCGTCAAATAATAATAATAATAATAATAATAATAATAATAATAATAATAATAGCGAGTCAGTTGAAAAATATATGTTGGGATTTTAGCATATTCATTATACTGATATATTAAAAAAACACAAACTGGGTAAAAGGAATTTAAAGATTTCAACTCTGATACCTTTACAGGGAAATATATGCAGTAAAAATCCCTTTTCACATATTTATAATTATCAGATCTTTATGTAGCTTTGCTAGAATTTACTAGGTATGTCTAAATACATCACTTTAAACAAACAAACAAACAAAAAGAAAAAATAGCTTCTTTAGTTATTTTTCTCAAAGTGAAATGTAAACGAGTCCCTTTAAAAGTTAAATTTTAAACATCTTTTGACTAAAATTCTAATTCGTTGCTCGTGGATAAGTCGCAGTATCTTATAATTTTAGTAACATTTTTCTTCTCCAAGAAACGAAAATAATAGCTACCCTATTGTTAATACATAGCTTTTGATATATTCCTTTTTTCGAGAGGAGGAAGAGGGGGGGGGGCATTAATAAGCAACTGCAACACATTATTGTTTAAATTTTTTAATGATAAATCATATTTTATGAATACTGCAGCATATGATTACACCAATTAGACACAATTTTCAGCACGGATTTTATTTGCTCCAGTGAGCATTTCGTTAAAGCATTACCAGGTAAATATTTAACAGGCAGTGCAAATCACGTTTAATTTGCTCATATACCTCCCCGGTTGCGACTATAAACATGTTTGTTCAGGAAGAGTCAATTGTGGGAAAAAGAAACTAAACTACTGATATCCTTATACTACCAAATCATCGGCGCCTGTGTACACTACTTTATGACCTAAACGAAAGGGGATCCGATGCAGCATTTGATCCTTTCGTCCAAGTGGGGTTTTGGGTGGGCTCTCTAAATTATAGGCTCTGACTTCCTGTTGTACCTTTTCAGGTGAATGAATTTCTCTCCCACACTTACTATTTGTCTAACACACCTGCTTCGGAGATCGTTAACGCTAAGTGACGTCATATCCTGTAATCTACAGAAATGGAGCATTGATAGATTGAAATTCAATTTAAAAATTATTTGTTTGGGTATTTCTAAATTGTATACTTAATTACAAACACACTTAACAATTTTTTGAAAATTTGTAAAGTATTTGTAATTGTAAAAGGTTTTTGTATATTTATTAAGTATGGAAAAGTCAAGATTCAATTAGGAGAAATGACAGTCGTTTCAAATCCTAGGTACACATACATTTTTTATTCCCGCTAAACAGCAAAATAAATTAATTTTTATTCACATAGAAAACATAGGATAAACACTATCTTATTAAAGCACTTTGTGGCCCTAAGTGCGACATGTTTCCAGAGGGCCCAATCACTGGCATAAGCAATAAGTTTAACATCTGTATGCCCCCCCCCTTCCCCGTCACTCTCATTTCGCCAATTAAAGTATTGTAAAGTTTGAACATAGGACTTGTCCAAGCTCGAAGTTTTTTTAATTTGAATCCTCATTCTAAGTTTTAAGAAGTAGACTTTTATTTTTGTTTTGAATAAAATATAAAAACACATAATAAATTCCCATGGAAAATTTAAAAACAACCCTTAAAGTATTTCTCAAAGATTTAATAAAGATTTTTAAAAATGATTATATATAAAGCGCTATATTTCTAATATTTCAACCAAAAAAAAATGCAATTATCACCATTAGATGTTTTTTTTTTCTTATCATGTAAATCCAGTTAAGAAGATGTTGCACGAAATTTGTTGCTTCGAATCAGTAACTGTTGGATAAAATCTCGTGCATAACAAATTCTTGAAATGAGTTTTTCTTCCCCATTTTAAGAGAACGACTTAAGAAATTACCTTATTTGAAACATCGCAGAAAAATATTTTTTAGATTAAAATTTTCCAGTTTCTTCAGGGGCCTCTGAAATCTCGAGATTCTAGGCATGTGCCTTCTGTGTCTAGGCCATATTGAGGCCTGATGATAAAATTAATTGTTTCTTAAATCTGTTCTCAAATCAAGCCTCACCAACCTTATGACATATTAAAGAAGACAAGCAGTTTCAGCACTGCAATAGTCACTGAAGGAAATGGAGGTCTCTATTTCTGCGGTTCAGTCCCTTCTGGACAAGAAATTAGATGATTTGACAACTAAAATAGTGAAAAAGCTTCTTGAATCACCGGAAAAATTACCAACAGATGTACTCTCCAACAGTGCCTTTTTGCCAGTCTAATTACTATTCCAACGGATCCGGAGTCAACATTGGCAGGAATTTGAAAAAAGTCTTAACATGCTCAATATTGCCACTTTTCCACAAGTGGTTGATAGTTCACCTCTTTAAAATGGCGACTTCCGACTTTGCTGCAAAGACAGAGAGGACTTGATGATTCTCAAGAGTAAAGCGCACTCTTCTGATGTGCTCACCCAATTGGTAACCATAGTTGAAGAACAGCCAAAAACGTTTCGGATCATAATCTTTGGGGTCTTAAAACAAAAGTACCCTCTTTGCATGTTGTTGGGGACGAAGTGGTTCTGCAGGAATATCTTGACAAGATCGTTACTCCATCTATGAGGGGTCAAGTCGGGGCTTCCGAGATAGCGCTGTGTGTTCTTTTTACCGGGCCTGACACTAAGAGCGATTCACATGCATGACGTCGCAAACGACATCAAATCGTACTTAAAATGTTCCATGTACTTTGTTCGTTCATACGAATTATTTACGATGGTATTGTGATATTATTTATTGTTTTATTTAGAAATAAATAACAATTTTCAATGTATTTAGATTATAACTCTATAAATAACTATAGATTATAACTATTAAAGAAAGTGTAGATTATATCATTAAAATAATGGAGAAGAAATTTTATGCTCCTGGTTACAAATCTAACTACGATACTAAAAAGCAGTTATACAGTTTTCAAATTTCCAACTGATAAGGAAAAGAAGAAATTGTAGCTAAGAAAATTACATCGCGATAATTTTTTCTTAGTGCTCTACATTAAAGATTTCGATGATCGTTTTGTAATTCGTGAAGATAGAATGAACGAAATTATGATACTGAACTTTTTGTTCCGAGAAAAAATAACCCTTAGTATGATGGATGCCTATTTTACTGTTAATGAAAATATTCCGGCATATTTGAATGAACGTTTGCCTCCAAAACCAAAAGAGCAAAATGATTGCTAGAAAAAAATAAAAATAAAAGAAGCAGACGATAAACAATTTAAGAAATTGTACAATGATGACATTATAACATCTTTTGAAGATTTTATTGATAAGTATAAAAGTTTATTCTGTCGTGTTCAAAAATTTATTTTACCTTTCATGCTGTATACATTTTAATTCGTAACAGTCAAATTTTAATATTACTTTCTTCATTTTTTTTAAAGAAAATTAACTAATTTAGATAATAATAAAAGTGCAATAAAGTCTTGTGAAAGTTTAAAATCCTACAATATCAAATAAAGTTTTAAGCTTGAATGATTACGAAAGAGAATATAGAAAATGGCCACGGCAAGAAAAATTTTGCCAACATATTTTATGACAACTGTTTCATATACACAAGCAATGTTTTCAATATTTTCACAATTTCTTTACTATAAAGAAGACATTTATCTATTTTTATATACAAACAGAAGTAAATTGGGTACTTTTATGTTAGTCGGGCGACAGTGATCGCCAATTTTTTTTTAATCTCGTCAACCCTTTTTTTTCGCCAATCTTTTAACATTTGCTAATAACAAATAGCCAGCATTTTAATATTGCAATATAATATCTTAAAACTTACTTAAAAATAGCTAAAATTAAAATATAATCATAATAAAATATGTAAACACAAACATATCAATACAAATAACAAAATCTCACGTAAAAGGTTGCGATTCAAATGATGCCAATTGAAAGAAGATCTGACGAGTTATCACTGGTGCCCAGCTAACGAAAAAGTATCTTTAATTGGATATGTAAAAACAATAATATATATATATATATAAGTAGATGATATGTAAATAGTCGCTTTACTGAACCAATAATCGATGAACAACAAAATGCGAACTTTTATTTCAACTAATACACTTGTGGTTAAAACTATATAACAAATTTACCTTACAATAATCCAACTAGGCCTAATAGCGCCTTTTCCGGCTATATCCATTTTATATATCTTGCTTCATAACAAAAATTAGAAGACTGGCTCTTAGCAAAATCTCGTGATTCAAACTATTTACAACTCGCGCATGTCTAACCATGGATAATAATAGTAGTTAGTTCATTTGATGAAGTGAAGTGTCTAACCATGGATAATAATAGTAGTTAGTTCATTTGATGAAGTGAAGTGTTCAAACTGAAATCCTACAAATCGGTCATCCTGACGTGATGGCGTCTCGACATCAGCATCTTGGTTTGTTATGTTGTTTTTCATGCCTAACAGTTATTTTTTAAAGATTTTTATTTCTTTCTGGATATTTCTCTCTGTCTTTAGAATCTGCATTTCTAATATCTCTGTAATTTCTTTCCGGATATTGCTCTCTATCTTTAGAAGCTATATACTTATTACTTCTAGAATGATAAGAATTTGAATAATCATCTCGTCCACTATAAGCTTCTTTAAATCCATGATGAGAATTATTTTTATGTGATGGTTGTGAATATTTTTGTTCATTATAAACTAGCCTTGTATGATCGTTGGCCACCATAATTATAATTATTTTGACCATGATAGTAGCCTCTTTTCATGTATCTAGGGGAAAAATTTGGATTGTATCTTGCTCTTGAATTATGTGAAGTATTTTCTGTTATGTCTTGAGGTTTCAAAGAATCTTTAGTCTCCACGTTTTCAGGAATCTCATATTCAATTTGGTAAGACTTCTCGGAACTCTGTTTCCCATATCTATATTTATTGTAATTCCCATGGTTATATGACTGTTCAAAATATCTCTGGCCATATCTATTATTGTTTCTGTTATCAAATGGTCTATCAAAATTTCTGTTCTTTCCCTTATAATCAAAATTCCTATTGCGATCTTTCACATAGTCTTTTCTACCATGTGCAGGACTACTACTTTCATAATTTTCTTCTGGAGATGGATAGTTAACATTCCATTCATCGGATAATCCTGTATATTTTGTTTTATTCGGCTTATATGGTTTTATTAATTTTCTTATTTTTTCTCTGTTTGCCAAATTTGTAATATGAGCCAAATTCACCCCGTCATTCACGCAGTCGATTTTAACCATATCTTCCCATCCTCGATTATCGTTGTTTATACTTGCTTCATCAATTTTTGTCGGTACTTCGTTAATTTTAATGTATCCTACTCGTACTCTGTTGCCGCTTATTATTCTAACACCATCTTCCGTTACTTTTAACGTTATGCCTTCTACTGCTTTTCTACCTATTATTAAGTCGCAGTCCGTCTCTTGTACCACGTAAAATTTATCCTCGATTTCTGTATCATCCACGTAGACTTTATGCCAGAAAAAACCCGTTGGCTTAATTTCTTTTCCACCTATGCCCGATATAGATATATTGTCGCTGGTTAGTTTTGGCGCGTTTATTGCAGTATGATATCTTGAATTGGCGACTGAAATATCACTCCCTGTATCGATTATTACGTTTGTTTTTAATCCGTGAATATCTAAAATTCTTCCTTTTCCCGCATTTAACATGCCCATATTAACTATTTTTCTTTGCGTGTTTTGGGTCTCATCTTGGTATTTTGTTTCTCGCCAATTTTGATTATGTTGCGGGTAAAAATTTGAATATTCTCGTTCTGTATTACTCGCCATGGCACATTTTGCACTCATATGACCAGGGTTGCCACACGCAAAACAGATTATATGCGACTCTTTGCTTTCGTGACCTACATAATGCCTATTATTAACTTGGCGTCTTTTCGAAATGGCGTAGTCAGCCACTCTCGATCTTCTGTCATCAAAATCGCTGCTTGTATTCTTAACTGATTGTTTATTGTAAACCCTTCATGCTGTTTCGTAATTATCTAATTTATCAACTAATTCATCAATTTTCTTTATTACTAATAATTCTTCTATGAAATGTGTCTTTGATTCCGTAGGTAAATTATGCCTGATTTGATTAACGACAATTAATTCCGCTAAATCTTCAAAGTTATTTACTTGAAGACCTTCAATCCATTGTTGAAAATACATCTTTATCTCATAAGCGAAATCTCGCCAATTGACTGATGACTCCTTTTTAGATGAGAAAAATTTCAGCCTAAACTCCTCTGGTGATAGTTTGTAGCGTTTTAGTAGAATATATTTTATGTAATCATAATCGTGAATTTCAGGTTCGTTTTCCCTTGTTATTATATTGATCACATCTAACGGCATTAGATTAATTAAATAATTTACCCATTCTTTTTTATCAATGCCCGTTTGCGCCATTTGCCTTTCGTACATAGCTAAATATAAGCTGATATCATTCGAGCTATCATATTTAGTTAATAATCTAAGCAATTCAAATTTCTTACCTGGATTTGTCCTTGGGTTTTCATTAATGTGTTCTCTTGAATTTTCTTGTATCTGCAATTTCTTAATTTCAAAAATTTGCTCTAATTCTATTTTCCATTTTCTCTCTTCCATTTCCATTTTCAATTTCTTTTCTTCTGCTTGTAATTTCTTCTCTTCCAGTTCTGCTTGTAATTTCTTCTCTTTCTCTTTCGCTTCTCTTTCTTCTTCTGTTTTCTCATTTCTAGCTGCTATCACTACTTCTAATCGATCTCTTATAAATTCTGCTTCGTAACTCTCCCAATTCTTGATCAGCTTTATTAGGACGGGTATTGTCGGTTTTTCTGGTGCTTCAATTCCGCATTCTTCGCAGAGGTTTATTAGATCAATTCTCTTAGCTTTATTGAGAGTTCCCATGCTTATCTTTCAAAAATTGTACTTAAAGTGATACGATTACGGTTTTACTTTGCTAATTCGTAACCCAACTTTTGATACTGGCGTTTTACAACACTTTACGTTTGGTTTCTATTTCACTACTAGTGGCTTTTACTTTTAATAATCTTGGCATCCGAGCCCCCAAAAATGTAAGTAGATGATATGTAAATAGTCGCTTTACTGAACCAATAATCGATGAACAACAAAATACGAACTTTTATTTCAACTAATACACTTTTGGTTAAAACTATATAACAAATTTACCTTACAATAATCCAACTAGGCCTAATAGCGCCTTTTCCGGCTATATCCATTTTATATATCTTGCTTCATAACAAAAATTAGAAGACTGGCTCTTAGCCAAATCTCGCGATTCAAACTATTTACAACTCGGTAACTCATGTCTAACCATGGATAATAATAGTAGTTAGTTCATTTGATGAAGTGAAGTGTTCAAACTGAATCCTACACACACACACACACATATATATATATATATATATATATATATATATGTGTGTGTGTGTGTGTGTGTGTGTGTGTGTGTCTGTATCTATAAATAAGTATAAAAGTTCATTAGGTTTGTTATCAATACTTCATACCTGTTTGTATCATTTGGCAACAAGTCTCACTATCTAAAGCCCGAATTGCGCCAAGCTTTTTTTTAAAAAAAAATGCCAAATCCTCTATAGTTGAAAAGTACCGATTTATCTATTTAAATTGATATTTATTGTGCTTTAACTAGATTATGATGTGTAGTGGTAAAAAGAGGGCAATTTTGCAAAGTTTTTGTCAGATTTGTAATACTTTTGGTACGTATATTTATTGTAAAATAATGTTTTTAGGAAAAAGCAAGTCGATGTGTTCAATCAGATCTATTAATCAAAGTTTTTTTTTTTTTTTTTTTTTTTTTTAATTATTTTTTAAACATTTAATTTTTTTTTATATAAGTTTATTAACTCCTTTTTATTTCATGATTATGACATTTATTACAATTATTCATGTAATTACAAATTGTAAGACCCGAAATTCAAAACATCACTCTTAAATCTTTTAAACATTTTCTCATTATATCTCTCTACTGCGATACATTGACCGGACAGGATCTCGTTTGTGACGTCATCAATACTAGTGTCTGGCGTAGTAAAAAGAGCACATAGGGACTTCTCGGAGGCCCAGTTCAAGTCAACTCCTCCACTAATTATAAGGTCCTAACACATAACAACAACGAGTACAAGGCAGGGTTTATATAGAAGACTTGCAAGTCTGCCTAAGAGAGCTATATGACTTCCCATTCTTTCCAAATGATTTTGTGGTTTTCGATAAAAGGAAAAGGATTTTCAACAAATGAAAGAGACATTGATGATCTGTCACCATGCTCCCTTGCTTGACCTCTGAACTTTAGACATGCTAAAAAAGTCATAAAAGACTAAAAGGACCGCTTTACCAGTTCAGAGAAAGCGCCAAGTTAGACCTCTTTCTGTTTGCACCTTAAGTCCCATTTGGTCATTCAGCTGCCGGCTGTTGACGCATCAAACCTCATATCACAAAGTTTATGTTTCGGCGTAAATCGCTGCCAGATTAAAAAATACGTCGCCATTACAAGATGCTTCCATTGCCAGCGGCTGAGCCACATGGCGCATCAGTGAAAATTTAGCCTTGCATGTGCTCGTTGCACTAGTGATCACAAAACTGATAGTTGCTCAGTACAAATAGTGAGCTTTGCTGTAGTAATTGACTCGATGTTCTGGCTTCAAAGGGTGTCTTTTAGCACCCTGGATCCCACACCTAAACACGACTCTTACGATGGTAGCTGTTCAGCTTATACATCCGCACTTGAAAGGGTTCTGTCTTAATGGAGCAACCATTAATAAGTTAGTGCTCCAAACCGTATATAGCTTTCTTCAAATATATTTCATTAAAGAAACTTGTTCGTGTTCCTGTAAGTAGTATCCGTATTATCATCTGTTATGCAACATATTTCATATATATTTTACATTGTGTTCTCCATAATATAATCCTAGTCTTCAGAGTTTTATTCGTGTTTACCTTTAAGTCAGTGTTCTCATCTGCAGCTGTGTTTTGGTTCTTTTTTTAATTTTCTCTGCCCAGTGTTGCGTCATCCTGTGTTCGCCACCATATACTCCTTATCCTCCGAGTTTTACTTATATTCATCGCTGTGTTACCACGCTATACAGTATTTCAAGTTTTATATGTGTATGCTTCAAGCCAGTGACCCCATCTTTTGATAAGTGTTTATAGTACATCATCTTCTAGTGATAGAAACTGTCGGAACGTCATTTGCCATTGTGTTATTGTCATTGTTTTAATCAATCTCTGCCCAGCGTTTATCTATACTGTTCACCCACCATGCCCTCTGTCGCGCTTGCCGGCAGGCTTCGGCTGAATTTTGCGTTTATTTTGATACCAAGATAAAGGGGACCGGGAGGGATAGCTGTGTTCTACAGACTTGGTTTTCTAGTCTGAGAAGTCCCTCTCGGACAGTAACAGTAAAAGTCATTTTTATTGAATTATATAAGAATAGGTAGAATTTTATAGAATTATAGAATTTTTATTTTAATAAAGTCATTTTTGTTATTACGTGCACGAAATTTGCAAGTATTCTTATTTAGGTACAAGGAAATTGAATAGACTTTCTTTTTTGGCTATAAAGCCAAAATATCTTTCAGAAAAATGTCTAAAAATGAGAATTTTGAACTGATTTTAGAGACGAAATAGTCCGTTAAAGATCTTAATTGGAGAGCAATTGACAACTCAAGATGCAATATATTTATTGAAACGTGAAAAACAGTATATCTTTTGAATTTATTGAAAGTCTTAACATCTTTAAAGTTTTGTCAGTTTACCAATCTTAAAATTTTGCTTCGCTAATCCACATGTATGCATGCATGCATCTTACTCGTTCGACTAATAGTGGAAACTGAATAATTTTCGCTTATGTAAAAAACAATAAATAGCTTCTTTGATAAGATAGTTAATTACATATTGCTTTTATCTATACGTTTACAAGGTCATTTAAACCTAGAGATTTCTACTAGCGCCTTTTGACCTTTGCGTGAGTATCAGATTTTGACAAGGCAACTCGAGGAAACCGTGTTATCAACTAGCAGTGAGTGGCAGATCTTTTTCCCGAAAAGCCGCTAATCAAAGTAAAATGGATATGAGTCCCCTATTTTTGCATCAATCAGCCGCTAATTAAATGCTAATATCGCCATTTCTTGCTGTAGTTGGCAATTACATACAGCTTTGTGACAGATTACACATGTATCTGTCATGTCCGATTTTTATCTCAGTTGCTATTTTTAATCACACATTCTCGCGCCATCATGATATCAGTTCATCAGATATAACATTTGAGCTTGTGTAATATTAAAGGAAAATGCTTTCTAGACAAAAACTTATAATTAATGTTTTTCAAGTATTTATAAATAGAGAAAAATAATAGAAAATAGCAAGTTGTCTAGAGATCTTCACAAAAAAATATTTCATGCATAATAACATGTATTCTAACATGTTATTTATCTCAAGATATCGAATGGAAAAATATAGCCAAAGATCAAAAACATAAACATGGACCTTGTTGAGATAAGATTTTGATGCTGACACGACAACTTATTATATTCACTTTTTCAGGTCTTTAGCTTTATAAACACTATACTTTTATCCTGTATATTAGATGGGATAAATTTTCTTTAAGCCCTAATTTATTTTACATTATAAAAATCTGCTATTTTACATATAATATATTATAAAGTTGCTTAAAATAATTTGTTATTAAAATATTTTTTATCTTGTTATAAGGTTTCTTTAAGTATTTTTAACACTTTCAACATAGTTGAAAATTGCTTATGAATTCGGTTTCTCTGTCTGTCTGTCTGTCCCTGCTCTAACTATATACTAAAGTAAATATATTCGGATTGTCATGCAATTGATATACGTTATTGAGGTTTACTATGGCATGTTCGGTATTGAAAATGAAGTGTGTAGCACTTATAGTTTTTTTACAGGGACACTCAAAAGAATTCCGCTACATTACGGTCTATGGAAAAAAAAATCATTTGCGATTTATTTTAATGCTACTACACAATTTCAAACATTTTGAAATTCATATATATCGCTGAGATGCACTACAAGAGGGATACTTATAAAATATGGTGTGCCTAGCATTTATAATAATTTTACAGGGACATTCAAAAGAATTCCGTTACATTACGTTCTAATATGGAGAAAAATCGTTTGGGGTTTATTTTAATAATGTTTCACTATTTCAAACATATTGAAATTGATACAGTATATCTAAGATGTATTACAAGAGGTTTACTATAGAATATTGTGTGTATAGCATTCGTCGTTCATTTACTTGGGACTCACAAAAGAATTCGGTACTGTCTGTTAACAATAATTGCTGGAAGTGCGTTTTCAGTTGCTGAAGGCGTTTTTAAATTTAACTCATTTTTTGTCTATTACTTGGTGTGAATAAATTCTATAGATCCTATACAGGGCAGCACAAAAGTTCTCGAGTACATTTCTGTTTATTGACGGAAATTCCATAAGGGTAATTTTAAACTGTGCTACGCTTTTCCTAACTGAACTAAAATTTAGCATTCTATGTAGTGTATACACAAATCTATAGATCATATACAGGGCTGCACAAAAGAATTCGGATAATTTTCCGGACATTGCTGGTAATTCCTGAAATTGGGTTTTTAAATATGTTATGCGTTTTCCAAATTGTTTATTAAGATATTATATTTCACCTTATTAAACGGTAAAGATTTGTAAAATCATTTCGAATTATTTTAAGTGTTGGAAAGTGCTACATAATCTATGCTTGTCGCATGATTTTTAGTTCTTGTTTTCATTTTACAAATAAAATATGTAAAGGAAAAAATTAATTTTAAAAAAATGCTTCTTTTAAAGCTTACTATAACAAGATTATTATATAAGGACACAGTAAATTGTTATAATCATGTTTGCCATCTTTAGTTTGATACGAATTATTTTTCTCTTAAGCATAATGAACTGAAAATCTGCTTAAATGAATAAAGTTGTTATAGCATTCTTCGCTTTATAACTTTTCTTTAAGCTATAATTTATTTTACAAATATACAGTAAAAATGATTGAAAACGAAAACACTTTATTTATGAGCTTACTAAAACAAGATTATTATACTGACACGACAAATTGTTAATAATCACATTTCAGCATGTTTAGCTATAATACAAAACATTTTTCCCTTTTCTCTGAAATATAATGTGTTGAAAAACTGTTTAAATAAATTATTATTATTATTATTATAACATGTTTAGCTGTATAAAGTTTCTTTTGGTCAAATTTTATTTAAAAAATATAAACTAATAAGAATGATTGAAAAAAAAACGTCCTTTTTAAAGCTTACTAGAACAAAATTATTACGCTGACATGACAAATTGTTATAATTACGTTTGCGCATCTTTAGTTTGATAAAAATCCCTTTTCTCTCTTCCCTTAAGTGTAATGCAACGAAAAATTGTTTGAGTGAATAATGTTGTTACATCATTTTTAGCTTTAAAAGTTGTTTTTAAATCATAATTTATTTTACAATATATATATATATATATATATATATATATATATATATAATTTAAAAATAAAACACTTTCTTTTTTAAGCTTACTAAAACTAGATTATAATGTTAACATCACAAATTGTTGTAATCACATTTGAGCATATTTTTAGCTTTGATACAAATCCTTTTCTTATTTTATCTGAAGTATAATGCACTAAAAAACTCCCAAGTTCGACACTCCGATAAGTTGGAAACCACCCTAAATTGGATATATTTCTGGAAACGGAATGTATTCATATAGGATTAAGATTATTTATAACCGCCATATAGTATATTGAAAGGTTCATTGTATTAAAAAAAAAAGAAAAAGAAAAAGCTTAAATGAATATTGTTATATTAAAGATTATTTTTAGCTTAATAACACATTTATCATATTTTATTTTTTTAAATATACATAAATAATAAAAATAATTTAAGAAAAACAACTGTTTTCTTTTTAAGCTTTATAGAGAAAGATATAATGGATTATTGTACTGAGATGACATATTGTTATAATCACGTTAGCTAATCTTTAGCTTTAATACAAATCTCATTTCTCTTGCCTATTAATTATAACTAGCAGAGGCACCCGGCTATTCCCGTGTTAATGATGGTGGCCTTCTGGGTAAAATAAATAAAAGTTTAATAATACGGCGATCACGATAACGAAGCTCGGAGCATTCACGCCCATAAATCGTTAAAACGACAATCACACACACACACAAAAAATAATAATAACATTACTTTAATGTAATCATAGCAAAATCTCTCAGCTTTATAAATGAGAATTCTTGTTTCCTTTGGTGCGTGTAACAGAAAAATATACGATTTTCCTGCCAATATGGAAATACTAATAAATGCAAGAAATTCAACTAAATGGCGTAGCATTTAGTGAAATTCCATTTCGTATGGTATTATTTTTAAATGGAATCTTAATTTTTTTATTCATAAATACTAAACCTACAATGATTGCATAAAATGACGTCATTTTCTTAGACCCTTTCAGTTGGCCTTGTCAGCCATAAGGTTTTTTTGAAAATATAAAGAACTGACACAAAAAAAGGTTGCTATATGTTTAATTTCCTATCCAAAAGTAGAAAATATTATCACTGCATCTAAAGTACTAGAACACTTAGCTATATGATATAGATATAAGGTATAGCTATAGTTACAGCACCTAGAATACATTCTAGGCGTATTCTAGAATGTATTCTAAACGCTGTAGCTATAGTATACAAATGAAATAGGAAATAAAACATAGCAACATAGCAACTGTTTGTTTAGAGTCAGTTTGACGTCATACTGAAACTGTTTCAAATACAGTGACGTCATATTTGGGAGATTTATTTTTTTTTCCTCTGAATATTTTTATTGAAATTAAAATGTCTGTATTATAGTAAATGTTTTAGCTCCAAATACATTTAAAGTAAGGTGCTACAGTACTGTAATGCATTTACAGTAACACTGTTAAATTTTATATATGAAAAATATACATTATTTGCTCAGAATAACGTCATTTTCGATTACGAAAATATAGCAAGTGAGTCCGATTTTTTATTGGCGTATAAAAATTTTGTCCATAGGCAGTTTCTCTTTGTGGGAATAGGGGAAAAATGCATTAAAAAATTAAAAATATTTGTATAAATCATGACAGGGGGCTTAAAAGAGGGGCTAAGAGTGGTCTGCAAGATTTTTAAATTAGGTAATAATTTCATCCTTCTTCCAAAACGTATGTATATTAAGTTTCGTATAAATTGGTGCAAAATTTTATAGAAGCTTAAATAAATATATTAATATCATAAAGATTTTCAGCTCTATATAGTTTCTTTAAGTCATATTTAATTTTATACTTTTTTTTTCATTTCTTATTAAGATTTTCTCACTTTGATAACTGTATCAGGAGACAATGTCTTATCAAAAACATGTCTTTTATCAAGATAAATCGATGTTAACGAACAGATGGCTGAAAACAAATGTACACAAAAAATAATAGTATTAACAGCTGACAATAAAGATACTTTGATAACTAATAACTGTTATTTAATTATAAATTATATTTTAAAGGAAAATTGCAGTTATTTAAGTCCTTCATGAAAATCTATAAACACCAACTTAATTTAATAAAATGACACGCATTTAAACTATAGTTATATTTATTCTTCAAATAAAGCTAGTCAATTAATAATCAGAACGATTAATTTAATATATTGTTTGTATTTTGAAAAGTTTCATTAAAATTTGAAAGCCTTCAAGAAGAAGAAAAAAAAAAATATATGGCATACCAACATTTCAACAATTAAAATTTAATATTTTTCCTTATTAACGGACGGAACAAAGAGTGCCTATAACATAACATTTCAACAAAATATAAGTCAAAATATAACAGCTTTTAATTAAAACGTATTAACGAATATTTAAATGTCAAAAACCGTATAAAAGCTGTGCATCCAGTAATTCTATGATATTTGCATTTAGCATGAAGCCGTCGAAAGCAAATCAACATTCTCACTTTAAAATGATTTTGCTCGTCCGTTGAACAACTATCACCAGTTTTCATTTTTTCTCCTCTTAATTCATTAAATAATGTATTAAATTAAATCAAAACATTTAATTTAACAGATTATTTGCGTTAGTGGTAAGTTTTATTATAGAAGTTGAAAAAATTCAAAGCATTTACGAAAGCCATAGCCTTTCAACAATTAAAATTTAATATTTTCCTTTTTGATAGACGGAACAATGGATGGCTAACATAACATTTCCTGGAAAATATAACCGCTTTTAATTAAAACTGATAAACGACTGTCTAAATGTCAAAAACCACGAGAGCTGTCCATCCAGTAGTTCTAATGATATTTACACTTGGCATGAAGCCGGCGAAAGCAAATCAACACACTCTCACTTTAAAATTATCTCCACCGTCCCTTCAACAACTATCACCATGGTTGGCTGGAACTTGACGTCCAAAACCGGACACTGCATCACGGAGTACCTCTTGAGAAGATTCGATGGAAAAGAGGTCTTCGTATCGTAGCAACGGCAGACTGAAAATAATTTCCCTCTCCAAATGAGAAAGTGATGGTAAAATTGAATGTATGAATTTCGTTGGTAAAGGCTCCACAAAATAAGAAGGAAATAAATTATCCTTCGAAATCATTTTGATTCAACCTCAGATCGATAGATGTCGAAAGCCTTCTAAAAATTAAAAATTAATTAGTTAGGATCCTTCATCAGTCAAATCTCAACGTTAAACTAGAAGCCCGAATCCTACCTAAAAATATTTTTTGTCTGAGACAGAGGGGTATTTTTGCCCCCCCCCCCCCACACACACCATAAAAATTGTGATTTGAAGTCAAAATGATAAATTTAATGTTATATTTAATCGAAACATTGCACAAGATAAAATAGGATTTCAACAGGAAAATAACTTACAAACACTTTAAAACCATTTACTAACAATGAGTTCAAAAATATAAACGATATATAGAAAGAGATAAAATTGTTTTATTGTTTTGTTACAATATTACGCAAAATTACAAAGTGATTAGTTGGAAAATAAAGTTTAAGTAAATGCATCCTTATAGAATCTAATTATATAATAAAAGTTATATCTTTATTTTCTTGATTTTAATAATGCAAAACCATCAATGGCATTGTGATGTTTATGTGGTATTATTTCGTTCTTTGTTATATCTTTTGTCTTTATCAAAATCCAGTGACTCATTTGCCCCACCCTTGTCCTGTGCTTGACTATGGCTGTAGAATGCATTCGAAAATTTTCAATTTCTTAGCAAAAATTATTATTATTTTTTTGTTTTTTTTGTGTAGTCTGATTAAATGGTGTTTCTTTGATGTCTAATTGATAAAATACCTCTAAAATATGTACTTTTTTGTTATGTTTCCATTAAAATTTTAGGGAAGATGATGAACTGTGAACAAAATTATTTTACTGAGAACCTTTGTGCTGTTTTAAAAATTTGATAAGAAAAAAACAATTTAAAAACAACATAAGAAAATGAGTTGGAGATCTTCTCATTTAAGGCTGCACGTTGTCTAGTGAGCGGAGGGAAAACTTACATTCTTTACACTTCAACAAAGAATTATTGCCGTATGTTTAAGAATTAATTTTTTATAAGGTTGCAAAATCCCGGCATTATTTTTCAATGATCCTGTATATATATATATATCTATATATAAATGAAAACACATGTAAAGAACGAAGGATAAGACATTATAATAAGCAATAGAATGGACACAGAAGGAATTATACTTAAAAGGATGAAAAAGCAAAAAATGGAAGAGCAAAATTCGAAAACTCTGAATATCTTATAGAATTTTCAGAAGGGCTTTATAAGAATTTTCATAGTAAGTATATGTTATTTCATCAAATATTGTCAGCATTATGCCTAAAATTGACAATATTAAGCCCCTAATAACATATATAAATGAAACAAGAAAATTAAAAACCGACATGAGGTTCAAATAAAAAAATAAATAAATAAATATGCAACTGAAATAGAAATTAGAAAAATAAACAATTATTCAACTTAAATAGTAATTAGAACGTAAAATAATGTTCAAGATCACTAAAAAAGACATTTATGACTGTAGATGTAAAATGATTGTAAGTACTTGACAATCAGCCAGACACCAACTCAAAAATGGATGCATATCGATGCCCAAACATTGCTGAGGAAAATTATAATATAAAATAAAATTATGTACTGCTGCCATCTATCCCAGAAAATTATAAGTAAAAGCTGAAATTGTAGATAAGTTAAATAAAAATGCTAGTGCTGCCATCTATTATGGATGAAGATAAAATAAAATAAAAATAAAGAAAAAAATATTGACAAAGCAAATAACATTTGAAATGTGCGGAAACTAAATGAAGTAAAGAAAATAAGTTGAAACTGGTGTGAAACAATAAGAACTAAAAGATCTTCTTAAAACACCATCAAAAACTTTAAAATGTGCTAGGCCTTTCGAAAGATCTGAGTCTTTCTTCGTCAGGCGCAAAAAGGCGTGCTTCTACTATGAAAGCAGCGGCAAGACTGAGGTATTGAAGTAAATAAAATTTAAATATAATAAAGATGATATGGGAAGACAAGTACAATAATTAGCAATGTATGATGAGACATTGTGTGAGTAAAAGGAAGAGTATGTTATTTATGGTGTAGAAATGATTTTGTGATGTAAATAAATTGATTAAATGCATAAAACCCATTTTTTTATATAAAAATTTTTGTAGTTTTTTTAGAAGTCCCGCCACATTTCTCCTAAATAGCTACATTTTAATACTACATTTTAAACTGTAAATACTACATTTTAAAATGTAAATAAAATAAAAATATTATATATATATATATATATATATATATATATATATAGTCAAACCGAACACGCTTAACGCGAATTACTTTTGGCACGAACTGTTTCAGATTGCCCCGTCCAGTTGTATGTAATGTATTTAAGTTCGGATAACACGAACTACTTTTAACACGAACAAAAGAAGTTTCCCCTTGAGTGTTCGCGTTAACGAGGTTCGATATATATATATATATATATATATATATATATATATATATATATATTGCGGGGGGGGGGGGGGGGGTTGTTATTTTATGATTTTTTTTTAAAATTGTTTTTAAAAAAAAGTTTTAATAAATTTTTCAATAATCCACGCCCAACTTCTTAATATTGTTTTCCATTTTATAATTTTTATGCATATTTAACGCCCAGACTGGTAAAATTAGAGCCTTACGCGTCGTTCAACATAGAAATTAATTTATGCGATAAATTAATAAGTAGCGATATCTTTTTGTGTGCAGTTATTTATATGAAAATCTTTAATAATATTTCCCAGATTTCAGCTTAATACGCCACTGGGGACTCGTTTATAGAAACACGACGACATTTTCAAAATTTGATTTTTTTTTTTTTTTTTTTTTTTTTTTTTTTTTTTTTTAATATGTCAGACTTTTTTGTAGCGTTATTCTGAATACTTTTAAAAATTGAAATTCATTTGACGATCCCACCCCCCCAGTAAACCATTATTTTATAAAAACAAAATACCAAAAAACAAGGTAATCGCTCAAAAAGAATGCAGAAAATAACTGGCAAATTTTTTGACTGAGATCATTAAAGCGGTTCTCAAAAAATATTTTCCCACGCAAAACAACGCGAAACTTTCTGACATATTTTCGTACTCATTTTTAAACGCAAAAACATGACACTTGCAGGCATGATTGTTGAAATAAGTTCTAATCAAACAGTTTTTTTTTTAACTTTCCTGCGCTCATCTGAAAATTGGTTCAAAACGCCAAAAATGACAGCGTGTGCTGAAAGATCTGCTTTGCCGAAAAATGGAACTTGCTAATTCCATGCGTTTGCAAACGAAAATGAATTAAACAAGTTGGAAATTGTACGTCAAACGTGAAAAATGAGATGCGTTCATAGTGTTATTATTTCAGTGACATGAAATTATAAAAAAGTAATTTTATTTATTATTAAACTCTTTATTTTTTATTTATATTAGTCAAGTGTTTAAAATATTTATTTGTTGTAGTTTCATAGCCAAGTAGCCTATTTTGACGAACGTGGTTTGGTGTATAATTAATTTGATTGTTTTTATAACTCGTAAAAAGTTGTAACAATAAAGATTATTTCGAGATTTATCAAATGCGGCCATCTATCGGAAAAAGACCTTAAAAAAATATTTTTATAATTGATAATTAAGTTTTAAAAATAAAATGTTGTATTGTCACCCGAAACACATGTGAGTACATATGTTTTATAATTCTAGTATATGAGGAAGCGAGTGAAAAATCGATTACAAAATTCCATTTTTACACACAAAAACAAAGTTACGTTAAATAAAAGCATGTAAAAAGGTTCTTTTTCGCGCCTATTTGGTACCAGTAATACTAATATATTGTTTAATAGAAAGAATGCACTCCACAACAAGGCTCTCTTTTGTTTTTATAATTGCTTATAATTTATTGTGCTATTACAAAATGTATTTTATATAAAAAAAAAATGAGCTAATTAATTGGTAACAATGAAATGACAATACTTGAAATTTTTTAACCGCATGTCTTAGATTAGATTACTTTTCATATTACAAATTACGTTAAATTGCGTTTCTAAAATGCTTATGTACAAGGTACCGTGAACACACAAAGATGCCGCATGTCTAAAGATAGCTTTGGTGTCGTCTAACATGAAAATTAATTCATGCGATAAATTAATAAGCAGAGATATCTTTTTGCATTGCAGACATTTATCTGGAAATCTATACTAATATTCCCCCGATCCTAGCTTAATACGCCGGCTTGATACCAGTAACACCAATATATTGTTCAATAAAAAGCCGCACTGTACCACAAAGCTCTCTAGTCTCTGTAGATACATCGTTTTATGAGGGGAGGAGTAGGAAAGTGATGCGGAGAACAAGGAGGATGGAGATGTCGCCGCAGACGATTTCTGGGGGTTCTCGAGACCTCTGGAGTGCCGCTGTCAGCGAAACGAAAGAGGTGAACTCTCGTGTCTGTACATCTTCTGCTCCTCCTCTCCTCCCCTCCGTATCCCGAGGGGATTGCCTCTTGAGGATTCGGGTTGCTGCGAAATTTTCCATCGCCAAGCAGTTTTGTTGCCAAAGATAAAATGCAAAATAATCTTCTTTAAATTTTCTTATCTGATTAAATTAATTTTATGAAACAATCATTTTTGTTAGAGGCATTATATACGGCTTCTAAAAATGCGAAAAATGTTCCCAACTCTGTCGAAGAAAATGCACGTATTTTATAAACACTTTTGTAAATAAAAGTACCTGGAAATGGAAATAAAATTTAAATGTTCTAATTAGCATATTTTGCACTGTAAAAATATAAAAATTCAGCTTGTTTTGAAGTGAAATAGGACAATAAAAAAAATTTACTTAAATTATGCAAATCATCTTCTAAGTTCATTTGGATGGTTAGAAATTGGGTGATTCTTAGAAAAAAAAAAACTGTGCTTATTAAAAATTTTGATGAACCAGAATTTTTAATACATTTGCAATGATAAAAATTATAGTTAATAAGCTACCCACTACTTAGACATAATATTTAGGAAATTTTAAGCTATAAATGCTTAATTATGCTTAGAAAAAAACTGTATAATTTTATATATGTGGATTCAAAATGTATTTCTGCTTTACTACATTAACTAATGCAATGCTTCAAATGTAATTTAATAAACACTATCATTAACATATACCATTTTATACATGAACAATATCATTAACTTAACATATCATTTTATTTTATGAAATTTTTTGGCACATTATAAATAAAAAATATAATAAAGACAAAAGTCAGTATGTTTGAGTGAAAACTTTTATATCATATACGATGCTGCCTATCAATTGTTTTTGCGTCAATACTACATTAAATACATGCGTTACTTATTCTGTTGCTGGAGTTGCATTTTTGGCGGAATTTCTGCAATCCCGGTTGATAATAAAAAACCATTAATATATACAGCTAATTTGAATGCAGTCCAAATTTTTCTATAACTTCGTCTATCAGTATTCGACTGTGGAATTTCCTTTAAAAATAAGCCTAAAACCTAAATGCGACATAGTTTAAATAACAATCTCTAGATTTCTCGCTTTCTGATTTTTGAATGCGAACAATTTAATAAAAACATTAATCAAATGTTGCCAAAATTCCTGCGAATACAATTTGTTTCCAAAATAAAAATAAAATAATGACTGAATCAAAATTAATCAATCAACCAATCTCTCTGTCTTTCTCTTTCTCAGTCCTCTTCCTCTGCCCCCTCTCTGCTGTGAATCATATTAAATGAACATTTATATAGTTACTTCTTTACAGGTCAAATTAGGAATATAGCAGCAATGTTCTTAAAAGTGTATTCTTCATTTTAATACTGAGAAAATGTTTAGTAAAAAAGTATAATAAATAAATAAAAAAAGTGTATGATTCGCTATTCTCCGACTTTTGTGCTACTAATCAATTTAAATGGTGTGAATTCCTCACTACAGAATTATTACACCATATGTATGTTTGTCACTAGAAACAATTACATTTTTTCCCTTTTAATTTGTTGTGAGAAATTCACTATATCTCACTCGAAACCCCTGTTTTGCAGCCTAAATCCAAGTATAGGAGAATCTCACGTATTATACATTTCCCTCAGATTTTACACAAACTCATCTAATCGGCCGGTGAATTTTATCAAAACTTTCGTTTCATCGTACCAACCTTCTATCCTGAAGGTTTTGAGACAGCAGGAATAATAAAAGCACTCAGGGCAAAGCGTTGCATCTCACCGTCCATTCACACGAAGAGAGAGCAATCCCAAAGCGAAAGCGACATCAGCGTGACAACGTGAAAAATCTTCCTTCTCCAGTAATAACGGACTTTAACAGTGATCTCACTTTCCAAGGCTTCTATTGGCTAGAGGAACCTCAAATGTTCTAGATGATAATCAAGAGACATATGAGAAAAAAAAAGGGCACTCTCAGTTATTTCAATTAGAGAACTGAGTTAGGATTCTGTCAATCTGATCCTGAAAAAACGGAGCCGTATAGCTCCGGGTGAACATATTCGTGCGGTTGTCTTAGACCCTTGACGGAAAAGCCTATCCTGGCTAATGTTTCAAGGATGAGATATATCAGCCTGATCTATCGAGTGAGAAACATCTTCTGTTTCATTAAGACGACGAGAATTAAGCTTTCTCTTCTATTTGACAATGGGCCTTCACTTCGAGAAATCTAGAGTGAAGGATACCAGTAGAGAAAGGATTTCTCTGACTTACGTTTTTCAGGGTGTTCCTAGGTAAGGCTCCTAATATAGGAGCTCTATTCCTAGATATCCTTGCGCACTAAATGTTGACAGTTTGCAGTACAGATATTTATTCCCGGCCTCTTTTTGAGAGATTATTGATCTCAGAATCTGTTTAGGAAGGGCCCTGTTAGCGAGGACTCATTTCTCCAGCGCCCATTTGAAAGTGGACGTTGCAATTTTTTACGTCGTAAAAAATGGACTTAGAAAATCACTGGCCTATTCTGTAATTGATTTTTGATCGCACAAGCTACAAGAACCCTCATTATCTACTTATTGTTGTGACATCTCATTAATCCAGAAATATGCTTTTTATTATTTGACATTTTGAATTTAATAAATTCCTTTTGATGATATATGAGAGCGGTTCACTTAAAGGCTATCGCTACCACTTCTGTATTATAACGACCCATCACATTGTTTATACCATTCTTAAGCTTGAAGTATGTTATAAAATATTTAAAGATCATTAGAACATTACACTGAGCACTAGAATAATTTCTTTATTTCAAATATTTGAAATCAAAGGTACTAGTAGTTTCATATTTTCGTTATTATTTTAAACTTCCTAATTTTACATAGATACGACAATTTATCTTTGAAATACATTATCACAATAGGACAACATCAATTTTCACACACACACACTCACATATATATATATATATATGTGTGTGTTTGTAAGTATGTATTCTACAAATGCTTTAAAAGCTGTTAAAATAATGTGTTTAACCTTTTCACGAATAAATGTCACTGTGTGCGTGTAGAGTATTTCCAAAAAAGAGCGAAAGAGAAAAGCAAAAAGGGAACGATCCATACTTTTAATCACAAAAGTTGTGGCACACAGATTCAAAAAATACTATTCGACTGCAAAGTGTGGCTTTGTAATTATTTAGAATAATAATTCAACAACAACAAAACAGACAGGGTCGTTTTTACGTTGAATTTCTATAGCAACAGCCAAATTCAACATCATATTTCGATTATAGTGTAAAGTCTAGCTTCAAATATCAAATATCAAATTATTTAATGAAGAGTTTTAAAAATCATATAGTAAAATTTTGAGCAGAGTTGAATAAAATTGTTCATCGTGATAATAGGACATCGTAATTGAAACATTTTAGAAAACGTAATCCAACATACGTGCGAACAGAATTTTTTATTTATTTGTTTTTAAAAATTTTAATAATTGCTATTTGAAATTAACAATATGTTGTCGCTAATAAATGTAGATTTAAATTAAGGATCTTCCAGAATTAGAAATTTAAAATGATGGACTTGGGTGATCTATAATTCTTGGTAACAACAACTGACAGGTACAGCAACCACTCTGAAGAACACCACACAAAACCACAAGCCCACACATATACACATCGAAAAAGAAAAAAAAAAAGTACTCAGCAATTTTAAAACTCCTTATATCATTTTTCTACAGTTTTCTGAGAGGATTTTCTTATTTATGACTGGTTATTGTAAAAAATACTTCAAATAACGCGAATTCCAATTGAAATAATACACATTCATTTATTTTACAGCGACTTAACGATTACAAACATGGGAATTCAAACGTAGAAGAAATATATATTTAAAATGCCCGGGCTTCAGATTGGCGCAGCATCGCTAATCGATAGATTTACTCTTTAAAGGATAGAAGATGAACATGGGAAATTATTTTAATCATGACTCTTTAGAAAAGCAACTAACTACATGAACCAAAATGTATCCAAAACACAAATAAACTTTTTGGCGATAAATTTTTGAGCGATAAACCGCTGTTCAAGGGCGAAAACCCTTACGCCCTTCATCTCGTCTGTGATCCACATCGGATAATGAAAAGGATCGGCCGCGCGCGCGTGCAGGTGTGCAAATCCAACGACAAGAAAATCGTGCAAATTTAAAGATAGCGGGACGGCAATCCCCTTGCCTCCCCTTTTAATGAAAAGCACCGCGATTCGACACGCCCCCTTAAGTATGCACATCCCCCTCCTCTGATTTCGTTAAGCCGATAAAGCTACCAAATCTCTTGAGGTTTTAAAAGCGTAGAAATTTCCATACGGACTTGTTTAATCTGGAACTTGCAAATTTTCCATCCCGTTCTCTGCAAAACGTCCCTCCCCCTCCGTTCTCTTCTAAAGTTTCAGATATCGCTTAAAATCCCCTGTGGTAGCATAGCAGTGAAAACCGATTGTTGCCGTCAGAGTGAATTAAAATTTTTATGTGTGAATTGGCTAAGAGGTATCGAAATAAACCGTCACATTGAAAAGACTAAGTTGCTTTGCAGAAAGCAGACATGAACTCAGATTTGGGTTTTTCTTTTCTTTTTTCAAAGAGAGTGCGATGCTGCAGTTTTGTATTTTTGCAGCTTTCTTCAATAAATATGATTTTTTTAAGTTTGAAAATATTGTATCGATATTAAAATCCTGAAAATAAAATTTGCTGTTAAATGTGGGGTTTAGCAAACTTTTCAAGAAAGCACTTTCATTTTATTCCAAATTTCCACATTGTCTGTTTTTAACCTCTAGCGCTGGAAAGACATACACGTCATACACGTCTAGATGCTTTTCTGAATTAGTTTAATAGCTGCCAAGTTTCGTGCAACTTTTTTTTAACTATAATCTTCTTTATCATTTGATGGCAGAAATTCTGCGATTAGATAAAACGAAGATTACTACTAAAAATAGTGGTACGAGACTTGGAAACTGTCGAACCAATTCATAAAAACATCTCAACATGCATGGAAAGTTTTTACAGCGCAAAACATTAATAATATACAACGTTAATATACGGGTTGTCCCAAAAAGGGCACTCAAAAATTGAATAATTCATTAACCATTATAAATATTTAGGGGGGGGGGGGGAGTGTAAATGGCATGTTTATAAGTTAGCCCAAAAATTTTATATACACTAATTAAAAAAATAGTTCAAATTTCAGTAAATAGATGGCGTTCAGTTGCATCGACCGGCTAAATGCCCAAACTACTGTGTAAACATGGATCAAAAGTAACTCAGTTTGTAATCTTCATTCTGTTTAGATATTGAAAGGAGAAAAAAAGATTTACAACTTACTTTGCGTATTCTTACAGGCGAGATAGCTCAAGCCATCTATTGACTGAAATTTGAACTGTTTTAAACATTACTACATATAAAATTTAGGAGGTTATTTTATTAACAACTCTTTTATTCCGTCTTTATACTTATTCATGTCACTTACATTTATTGAAACCAGCAGAAATCTGTACGGATAAATAGTGACAATTCTGCAAATAATCGTAAAAAGAAATTCGACATTAAAAGTCTAAAAATTTCTTAAAGGTAAACGAGTTGAGATGGTATTACACAATTAAATAAGTTATGTTTTAATGACTCAAATCATATAATCAGTATCAAAGCCTTCGTATAAACGTTTCAAAGTCAGTAAGCTTAAAAGTATATTTTTCTAGAAGTTTTGTAACTTTTATTATCACTGAAAAAAAAAAGTGTTGATTTTACAGTATACTACTGGCATGATACTGTAAAATCAACACTTTTTTTTTTTTTTTTTCAGTGTGTATAAACAACTATATTTTAAACTGATTAACTTGGTAAAAAGTAATCATATTTCATGTAAAGTGTATTCAGAGTAACTTATTATTTAAATATAACAAAAACAACAACCAAAATTTCACATCGGTATCTTGGTTGTGGTTTATATAATGAGTTCCAAGTTGCTGAAGAAATTTTACAAAACATGATCTATAACATATGATAAAATGTTTTTGTAAAAAATAAGTGGTTAATCTGTAAATTAATTGATTGCCTTGACAATCAGATCACCCATGTCAGTTTATTTAGATGTTCTAGAAAGTTTAATATTTCCTTGAGTGTGTGTCAATGTAGTCAAGTCCTGTGACGTCTTGTTTAATCAGATACATCTTAAATTTTAATAAAAGCTGGCTTACTTTTTTCAACATCTTTTCAGTGGATGATAGACGCATGTAGGCCACTTTGTTAAGAATCGTGCTTTGCATATATTATATGTGTACACTTATTTATTTAAATGTTCGAATAATCTAATTTAACTATCTCTCATCTTAATTATTACAATCATGATTCAAATGATTGATTAGATCTGTATGTTTACACGTTGAAAGGTTATTAAAACTATGCATTAATTTTTCTTAAAATATTTCAGAAAAAAAGATTTTGAAAATCTAGAAAAAACATAATCATTTAACTAATTGTGACTAAATAATAATAATAATAATAAAAGTTCTAGAAAAGATCTAATTTAATAAATGCTTTTTATTTTGTAAAAAGAAAAAAAAATTACAAAGCAGCAAACGAAAACTATTCTTGAAAAATAAGATATTTTTCATTTAATATATATCATACTTCTCGTGTAATTACATTATTATCCTTCTCTGTAGGTTTTATTTTAAAACCAGTGGACCCGCAAAAGGCTTTCGCATATAAATCTTAGATTATTTCCTCAAACGTTGTTTCATTAGTTTTTAATCAAATATCGCGTTTTAACGAAATTTGAGTGTTCGGTGTGGAAACCCTGTTTAAAAGCCTACCAATGTCAAGAAAATTCAGTATATATACGAATGTTTTTATGTGAAGTTTCTGTCTTTTAAAAGAAACTTTTTGTTTTGAGTGGAAATCTTACATTTTCCCGGCAAAAACGGAAGATCTTCTTTTCATCCTTACTCTTTGAATGTTAAAAGCAAAAACGTTCCTTTGAAGACAGATAAACGGGAATGTTTCTTTTCAATTGAGAGAAAACGGAAAATATCCAGTTAAATATTCGTAATTGATGTTTTGGCCTATATCACCAAGTTTTTGGATGTGTCCGTGGTGTAGGGGACAGAGCACTAATCCTCTAATGGCAAGCACCGAGATTCGAATCTTAAAGAAGGCAAAGCAAAAATGCTCCTTCGAAGACAGATAAACGGAAATGTCCATTTTCAATTGAGAGAAAACGGAAAATATCCAGTTAAATATTCGTAATTGATGTTTTGGCCTATATCACCAAGTTTTTGGATGTGTCCGTGGTGTAGGGGACAGAGCACTAATCCTCTAATGGCAAGCACCGAGATTCGAATCTTAAAGAAGGCAAAGCAAAAATGCTCCTTCGAAGACAGATAAACGGAAATGTCCATTTTCAATTGAGAGAAAACGGAAAATATCCAGTTAAATATTCGTAATTGATGTTTTGGCCTATATCACCAAGTTTTTGGATGTGTCCGTGGTGTAGGGGACAGAGCACTAATCCTCTAATGGCAAGCACCGAGATTCGAATCTTAAAGAAGGCAAAGCAAAAATGCTCCTTCGAAGACAGATAAACGGAAATGTCCATTTTCAATTGAGAGAAAACGGAAAATATCCAGTTAAATATTCGTAATTGATGTTTTGGCCTATATCACCAAGTTTTTGGATGTGTCCGTGGTGTAGGGGACAGAGCACTAATCCTCTAATGGCAAGCACCGAGATTCGAATCTTAAAGAAGGCAAAGCAAAAATGCTCCTTCGAAGACAGATAAACGGAAATGTCCATTTTCAATTGAGAGAAAACGGAAAATATCCAGTTAAATATTCGTAATTGATGTTTTGGCCTATATCACCAAGTTTTTGGATGTGTCCGTGGTGTAGGGGACAGAGCACTAATCCTCTAATGGCAAGCACCGAGATTCGAATCTTAAAGAAGGCAAAGCAAAAATGCTCCTTCGAAGACAGATAAACGGAAATGTCCATTTTCAATTGAGAGAAAACGGAAAATATCCAGTTAAATATTCGTAATTGATGTTTTGGCCTATATCACCAAGTTTTTGGATGTGTCCGTGGTGTAGGGGACAGAGCACTAATCCTCTAATGGCAAGCACCGAGATTCGAATCTTAAAGAAGGCAAAGCAAAAATGCTCCTTCGAAGACAGATAAACGGAAATGTCCATTTTCAATTGAGAGAAAACTGAAAATATCCAGTTAAATATTCGTAATTGATGTTTTGGCTTATATCACCAAGTTTTTGGATGTGTCCGTGGTGTAGGGGACAGAGCACTAATCCTCTAATGGCAAGCACCGAGATTCGAATCTTAAAGAAGGCAAAGCAAAAATGCTCCTTCGAAGACAGATAAACGGAAATGTCCATTTTCAATTGAGAGAAAACGGAAAATATCCAGTTAAATATTCGTAATTGATGTTTTGGCCTATATCACCAAGTTTTTGGATGTGTCCGTGGTGTAGGGGACAGAGCACTAATCCTCTAATGGCAAGCACCGAGATTCGAATCTTAAAGAAGGCAAAGCAAAAATGCTCCTTCGAAGACAGATAAACGGAAATGTCCATTTTCAATTGAGAGAAAACGGAAAATATCCAGTTAAATATTCGCAATTGATGTTTTGGCCTATAACCAAGTTAGTACTTGGATGTGGCCACGTGGTATAGGGGACAGAGGCATTCATCCTCTAATGGCGAGTACCGAGATTCGAATCTTAAAGAAGGCAAAACAAAAATGTTCCTTCGAAGACAGATAAATGGGAATGTCCCTTTTCAATTGAGAGAAAACTGAAAATATCCAGTTAAATATTCGCAATTGATGTTTTGGCCTATAACCAAGTTAGTACTTGGATGTGGCCACGTGGTATAGGGGACAGAGGCATTCATCCTCTAATGGCGAGTACCGAGATTCGAATCTTAAAGAAGGCAAAACAAAAATGTTCCTTCGAAGACAGATAAACGGAAATGTCCATTTTCAATTGAGAGAAAACTGAAAATATCCAGTTAAATATTCGTAATTGATGTTTTGGCCTAACCAAGTTCTTGGACACGGAGGAAGATACCTTCCTTGGATTTCTTGTATGTGGCCATGTGATGTAGGGGACAGATCATTCATCCTCTAATGGCGAGTACGGAGATTCGAATTCTAAAGAAGCCAAGTCAATAAAAATGGGTGTGATAATATGCATTACAAATATCTGTTCCGTATAAATGTGCATCAGTATGTATAATTATTATATAGATTATTGTTTAACATTGCGCTATTGCTCATATCTGTTTTTTTTTTTTTTTTTAAAGAAATTTTCAATCTTGGATAACAGAAAATATCCATCTTAAAAACGGTGAAACACCAAAATGGATTTATTTTTATCTATTTATTTATTTTTACACTGTTTGTATACCCTATTCGTGTTTGTGCGTTTTGTATGTGCATTAGAAAAAAGGATGTCGACATGAAAAAAAAAGTGATATACCGGGTGATTCGAAATAGAGGTTGTGAGATTATCTCTTAAATCGCAGATGCTAGATATTTTTATAGTATTTGTGTTTCATACTTCCAATGTTCCAATTAATAAATGTATATAGAAATAAAATATAGCTTTTGTTTTAGATATGGTATTTCTTTTATAAGGAGTTGTATACATATTAAAATACGAAATTTTTATGGTCTCTGGATCCTATAAGTAATATTTAGAAACTTTTTCTTCTTGCTCTGACAACAACTAAAACAGTACAAATTCCATTCCATTCTTCTACGACCAAAATTCCCCGAGTTATGATATTTTAAATGTTATGAAATTTCGGAGGTTTGCGGCACTAAAAAGAAGAAAAAGCGTCTAAATATAACTTATAAGACTCATAGACCGAATAAAAAAATAAATTCCGCATTTTAATATGTATTCAGCCGCTTGTAAAACAATTGCCATATCTAAAAGCTATTATTCATTATACTTTTTGTATTTTGTATTATTTTTGTTTCTATCATCAGCGGTTTAAGAGCTTATCGCCATAACCTCTCTTTTGAATCAACTGGTATATATATTTTTTCGCTATATGAGACGGAAAGGAATCCTGGTCATATGGATAACGAACAGATAAGGGACAAAAAAAATACAGAAAACGATTCTTATTGAAAATATGCATCAGCTTTTCATTTCGTTGATGCGCCAGCGGTCAAAATGTATATCTCAGTATAAAATCCTGTATTTATTAATAGTTATGTATTGACAAACTATGAAAAAACATCACTATGTTAAAAAAAAAAAAAAAAAAAAAAAAAAAAAAAACATTTGGCAGAAACGTAGGAATAGATGAAAAAGCAAAATTTAAATCTATAATCTAAGAAAGAAAATGCAGTAAATTTAGTGAATATGAATTTGTAAATCATAAATGTAAATAAATTTGAAATTTGATTCAGAATTTTCAAAAAATAGCGTAGAGGTGGGGGGGTCCGGAGATAGGCGTGTCAACTTTCCCACTTTGCACCCCGGTTTTTGTTAGCCTTTTGGTCACCTTAATTTGGGAAATAAATAAAATTTGACAATAAAAGAGTTTTCTAATATTTTATTTGTTTATTTTTCTTACCTCAATTCTACTAAAATGTAGGCTTGAAAAAAAGGCATATTAACTTTAATTTTAAAATTAACTTTCCTTTTAATTATTTAAGGATTTTTAAAATACAAACCAAAATTCCATTAAACCTGCATTTGAAGTATAAATTATGAAATACACATTGAAAATTTAATCTACGATATTACAGCTCTAGATAATTGAAATATGTTATGCATGAATTTATTATATAAATCATAAACATGTGTTTCTTTCTTTTTTTTTAATATGATTATTGCGTTTCTGTTATAATAAACATGCATTTGCTTCATAATCTCCAGAAAACGATATAATTTCAAAATTAATCTCATACATATTTAATAACGTACGTTCAGTTTCTAAAGATCTAATTAAAGCTAATTACTAACCGTGAATTCTGCATAAATATCTAAAGAACTTTTGGGCAGAACCCTAAAATTTGGAACTCTGCATCGAAAATTTTCCTGAAATAATTAGTCTCATTAAACCGGATGCAAAAGTCCATCTGCAGTCCATGATTGGCAGTTCGGCTGGAAACAATGTACTTTAATGAGCTGCATTCGTTAGTTATGCTCGGCCTGATCGTTTGATAAATTTGTTTAACTTCTGAAAGTTAAGTTTTCAAAGGAAACTTTACAAGAAAATTAAATTTGCTTATAAATGGTTAGTTGGCTACATATCATGCTGAATAACATCAGAACAGCATAAAGTCTTGGAAATACTTCGCCACGGAAGTTTTAATTAAGCTACGGCGTTTTATTTATCCCAGAATTCCTATGAAATTAAGTTTTAAAAGACCTTGAAATGTCAAGATAATCGAAAATTTATGAACTCAAAATTTTTATTATTTATATTTAAGTAATTAACACTGTAGATTAGCAATATATATTTTTTTTTTCCTTTTTTGTCATTGATCCAAATCATTATATTTCAAGAGCGTTTGTAATTATAATTATAAACGCATAATATTTTGGTTCTTTTCAAATGACATTAAAAAAGAATATATCTGTTTGAAGATAAACAAACACACACACATACATATCTTTATCTATGTTTCTTTATATACAAATCAATTATCTTGGTGATTTGGAAACTGTGTTACATGGGCAAGGCAATTAAAACACCATAGTTCATGAATCATTAAAAATTTTTAATAACTCTATTATATTTAAAAGTAATATAGTGAAGCAAAGCTTGCACATTGTGGGGATGCGCAAGGTATTGTCTTAAAAAGGCATAAAAAACTTGCAAATGCACAATACTTTTGACACAATGAAGCACGATTCATATTTTAAAAATTCTATTAACCTATTGTAATGAAGTGATACTTCTTTTTTAATAATAAAAAAGTTATGGTAATTTTTATTGAAATTTAAATGAATTTGTGTAAGCAAAATTTTAAAGTTAAACATTTCATTCAATACTTAACAAAAATTAGTCTTGCCCTCTTTCCACGAGAAATTTTTTGGGAATAAAGAAAATATAAGAAAAGCTCCCAGAAAACATATATTTCGAAAATACAATTCCTTATTCAAAAAGAAGTTTTCGACTCGGATTTTTTTGCAGAAATTGTGTAAAATGGTATTAAGAATTACTTACGTTGCTGAAACATTAAGGTTGCAAAAACCTTGGTGTTTTATCATTAAAACAAACATGAATAAATTAATAGAAAGTAAAGATTAAAAAATGTTTAAATAGAATAAATTAGAAATGTATAAATCAGCTCGATTGTACTTTTGAATTTTTTAAACATTTAAATATATATAGCTAATATAAAAAATAAAGTTACCAAAGGAGAAATATGACAATGATTCTAACCCATTGCCTAATTTGTAATTCTACACTTCAAAAAAAGATTATGAAAAAAAAAAGGAAAAAAAAAACTATGATTTTAAAAACAATTTGGTTAAAAACGATCTTCATTTTTAACATTTATAAAATATTTAACAATTGTGTATTTCGAACAATCGAAAATATCGAATTTATTTCCTATTTTCATGTTAAATTTCAACATTGTAAAAAAATTCCGTTGATTGCCAGTAAAACTTCCGTATTTTTACAGATTTTTTTTTCTATGAAAGTAATTTTATGAATGAATCAAAAAGTATTTAGAACATGAATTTAAAAGTATCCTTGACAGATAATGCTAATTTTAAAATTTATTTAAAACTATGTTTTATTTATTTATTTATTTATTTTTTTTTGGGGTGGGGGGTATCCATAAAAAATACGGAAATAGCAAAACGCGGTAATTCTAGAATAAGCGTAAAAATATTTTAAAAAATAAAAATAAAAATTTGAAGCTATAGCGAAAATAACAAATTTACTAGCCTTTTAGCACCATATAAACTGTAAATCATATTCTTAAATCCATATTTGCTACTTTCTGTTCTGATACATGCACGATATTATTTCATTGGAGCGAAAAATCCGTAAAAATCCGGAAATTGTAGTGGCAATCAACTTTTTTTTAAGGGGGAGGGGAGAGGGAGGGTATTACAGAATGATCGCCTGGCCGAAATCCTGGCCAAAAATATTTTTCATGTGTTTTAAAGTTAAAATACTTTCTGTTGACTTACAATTTACATTGATACCGTTACGCGGTCCCAGCTCGCTTCGCTCGCCCGCCCCTTTTTATTTTTCAGCAATTGTAGCCAGAATAAGTTCTACCATAAAATATTTGAACATATGGAATTGACAATTTTTTTTAATGTAAAAAGTAATTCTCCGTTGAAAACATAACTAAAAATGCATTTAGTTGGCGCTACCAATGGGCATATAAATCATTTAAATACTATGAAAAAATAATCTTGGAAACATAACTAGTTTAAAACTTGTTGCACCTATAATATTGTACAGCACGACTTAAATTCATTAGAAAAAAACAAAACAAAAAAAACGTGTTTTTTACTTTAATTTACAGCAACAGATGGCGGCAGGTGATATATATTTTTTTTTCCGATTTTTGAGTGAGTGAAATTCGTAAATGAATTCTAAATAAGAGTTGAGAATTCATTTGAAATTAACGATACTACTCATAATTAAATTGAGGAATCATCTCAGACGCTTTGGATTACGTACATGTTATTTTATTTTTAATAATTGCTAGTTTGAGTTTCATTCTATGATTTCACTCAGGGAGACAGAAATAATCTCTCTATCTTCCTGGTTTCACTGCTCTCACACTGACCGCCATATTGGAGGCGAAGCTGATCTGACACAATCTAGTCTGTTCATTGGTCTGAGCTCTGGAAACTACGGTTGTTGCCAAACCATAAGCTACAAATTCAGCCCTATTTCCGCGCCACGTAAGACAAATATATATATAGATTCCTTCAAATTCCAAAAACCAATTTTTTTTTGCCAGTTGTCGCCAAAGTTTGGCGAAACGTCACAATTTTGGCAACATTCTTTCATTTTTCGGCAAGCATTGTGTTTTGGCATTGGTAATTTTGAAAGTTGATTTCTCGGCAAATCTCGCCAATGTCGCCAACATTTCGCCATATTTGGCGATATTTTGCGTAATGTTGCCAACTTTGCGACTTCGTTTACTGCCAACTGTTCAACATTTTAATAACTGTTTCAACCTTCATTCACATTGAAATGCACTGACTCGTAGTAACCAAAAAATGACTCAGTAATCGATTTTTTTCGAACATGTGATCCAGCCCAATGGTCTTCTCGTACCCCAAAATGGTAGAATATAAAATTCAGTCAAAATTTTTCGAGCGGTTTTTTAGATAAAATAAGTTTTACCCGTAAATACCCAAAAATGACCCACTAATCTAAACTTGTGACTTAGCCCAATGGTCTTCTGGTAAGCAAAAATGGTAGGATACAAAATTTAGTCAAAATCGTTCGAGCCAATTTTTAGACACAATTAGCTTGACCCTGACCCGTAGTGACCCAAAATGACCCAATAATCAAATTTTCCCGAACATGTGACCCAGCCCAATGGTCTTCCTGCAACACAAAATGGTAGGATATTAAATTTAGTCACACTCGTTTGAGCCGTTTTGTAGATAAAATTAGCCTAACCCGTAGTGACACAAAAATGACACACTAATCTAATTTTCTCGAACCTTTTACTTCTTCGGTTACTTGAAGACCTAGCCAATGGTCTTCACGTAACCCAAAACGGTAGGATACAAAAATCAGTCAAAATCGTTTGACCCGTTTTATAGATAAATTAGCCTGACCCACAGTGACCCAAAAATGACCCACTAATCTAATTTTCTCGAACATGTGACCTAGCCCAATGGTCTTCTCGTAACCTAAAACGGTAGGATACAAAATTTAGTCAAAATCGCCAAAGCTTTTTTTTAGATAAAATTAGCTTCACCCGTAGTGACCCAAAAATCACCCAATATTTGAATTTTCTCGATCATGTGATCAAACCCAATGGTCTTCTCGTATCCCCCAACGGTGAAATACAAAATTTAGTCAAAATCGTTAGAGCCTTTTTTAGATAAAATTAGCTTGACCTGCAGTGACCCAAAAATGACCCACTAATCTAATTTTCTCGTACATGTGACCCAGCTCAATTGTCTTATCGTATCCCGAAACGGTAGGATACAAAATTTAGTCAAAATCGTTAGATCCGTTTTTTAGATAAAATTATCTTGACTCTGACCCATAGTAACAAAAAATGACCCACTAATCGAATTTTCTCGAACATTTGACCAATGTCTTGAACAAGTGACCATTTCCCAATGGTCTTCTCGTGCGCCAAAACGGTAAGATACAAAATTTAGTCAAATCATTGAAGCCGTTTTTTAGATAACATTTTCATATATATATATATATATATATATATACACGCATAAACATATATGATAAAATGAAAAAATAAATAAAAAGGTACTATAAAATTTCATATATGATAAAATGGAAGTAGTTGTTGATAGATTTGATTTATTTACAAGTAATATTTAACTAAATGTAGTTAATTTTACTTTATATAAAAATTTAAATTATTTATATAAACTAATGCATGTAATATATATATATTATTTGCATTTAGTATTTACAAAAATTGAGTCTCTCTAGAACAGAGATGCTGTTTTTGAGTGTCGATAATAGACTACTAGGCCCCTAAAAATATCTATATATAAAAATGGCAACTATTTGCAGAAAATTTTTTTAATTGACCTTCAAAACTATAACCAATAGGATAATTATTCAAAAATGGTCCGACAAACCCTGACACACATTTAAAAAGCTTTCAATATGCACCTATAAAAAACTTTAAATTAGAGCTAAAAAGCCTTAAAAAAAAAAAAAAAAAAACCTTTTTAATTTTAATTATATTTTACTACATAAAAAATAAACTGCTTAAACACACATATAAAAATATAAATTTAAACATAATAACAAAGCTGAAACGTAAAAAAAAAAAAAAAAAAAAAAACGTCTTCTGACGAAGAAAACCTTTTCTTCAAATGAGGATAGGAACCGCCATACATGACTCAAGGTCCGGAAATAGACATAGATCGACGCATCAGTTAGTCAGCTATTATAAAATATGCTTTTTTTTTCTTTTTCTTTTTTTTTTACAATTGTTGAGTAGATTTTAATTTTTGCATTTCTGGCCAGTTTTTACCACAAATACTCCTCTGTGTGTGATCGGTCAGATCTTCAAAAATGTATAATTTTATCTGCTGCAATATTACAAACTATCTTAAATCTAAGTAAAATATCGTGAAAAGTTATTGCTAAATAATTTTGCGAAAATACAGTATTTTATTACATTTCGTGTAAAAAGTAAAAAAATATATATCTGTTTCAAGATAAACACACACACATACACACATGCATATCTTTATCTATGTTTCGCAATTAAAGCAGTATAGTTCTCGAACTTCTCGAATCGTTAAATTTTTCTATACCTGTGTTATATTTAAGAGTAATACAGTGAAACATCTCTTACACGTTGTGTGGATGCGCAAGGAATTGTCTTACAAAGGCATAAAAACTTAAAAATTAGAGAATAACAAGATACAGATAGATACAATTAAGAGTGATGTATGTTTCAAAAATTCTATTAACTTATTTTAATGACGTGGTATTTCTTCTTATATATATACGGTTATGGTAGTTTAATTTTTTATTACATGTTGTGTAGGGAGTAAAAACATATATCTGTTTGAAGATAAACACACACATACAAGTCTATAGCTATATGTTTCTTTATATATAAACAAATTTTCTTGGTGATTTGAAACTGTGTTTCAGCTGGACAGTTAAACAGTCAAATTGGACAGTTAAAGCAGTACAGTTCTCGAACTTCATGAATTGTTAAATATTTTAATACCTGTGTTATATTTAAAAGTAATATAGTGAAGCAACGCTTACACGTTGTGGGGGTGTGCAATATTTGTCTTAAAAAAGGCATAAAAACATACAAATAGAGAATACTTAACAATATACAGCTAGATACAACTAAGCGCGATGCATATTTTAAAAATTCTATTAACCTATTTTAACCCTTTAACGGATGAAGCACTTCAATTGCTAAAATGTCGAAATAAATGATTGAGACCGGAAATTATAAACAAATTTATTTTGATATAACAAAAAAGCGATATTTCACATACATAATAAATCGAAAACATTTCTATTAACAATTTTGCTGTCATTGTTCAATTTCGTAATTAAAGTTTTGTGGTTTCCTGGGGAAACCAATGAACGTTAAAGGGTTAATGACATCCTATCTTAATGTAAACTGCATGAACTATCATTGCAATGAATTATTCAATTTCTCTGCATTTTATGAACAAAAAATACATATTTGTAATACAGTTCTTCACTTTTACATTCATTATAAATAAATTTATAATCTATTTTCACCGTTATTGTTTTAAATGAAACATTTACTGGAATTATAAAATATTGCTTAAAACACATTTATATGTCAATTATCAATTGAAAATTGCATTTTTGTTTAGCATATTTACTAATTTCTGTACATCTTTATATTATGCACAGTATACTTTTATATTACATGTTTTAAAAATCGAAATTAATTGACTGAATAATCAAATCAATTTTAAAAATTTATTAAAATTTATTACTGATTTTTATTTTCTTACAAAAAAGATGAAATACATTACGATTCCTACTTATCAAAGTAAATTGAGCGCAGTATTTAATTTTTACTTTAATTTCATGTATTTCTTGAACAGAAAAATAAAAGTGCCAGAAAAAATACAAAGTTTAAGTAATTAAAAAAGAGATCCCAAATTCCTCATTTGGTTCGCACAGTTTAACTTATCATACACTGCAAAAAAAAAAAAATAATAAATAAATAAATAAATAAATAAAATAAAATAAAATAAAATAAAATAAAAAATAAATAAATAAAAAAGTTTTAATTTTACCGTATAATACTGGCAGCTAGGGTGCCAGTATTATACTATAAAATCAACACTTTTGCAGTGATCTATCATTCCTCAAAATTCAAATAAAAAGAGTGAAAATACATTTGATTATACATATAACAAGCACATGAATATCTTAAACTGCAGATGAAAGACGATGATTTTAGTATTTTTATATTTCTTCATTGATGAAAAACATTAGGATTTTACATCTGCAAAATGCACGAGCGTATTAAACTGCCAATGACAGAAACAAAACTAATGAAAAGAGTTAAATATATATATATAAACTTGATAACCGTGATCCTAATCTAGATCTTTCAAATCCATTTTATCTGAAACATGTTCGTTGGCAACTTAATTATAGATTCCTGTCGGCAACCTTTTGATATAGCAGAAGACTTCGATGAAAGAAATTAAGTTGAAAGATTATAATAGTTTACAGATAATATGTGCAACTATAATACGAAATATGACTTTACAACAATGATTAAAATATTGATTCGCTCTTTTGTTACATTGCTTTTATTTTAATGGACCATATTTGTAATATATTTATATATATATAATGTAGTATATATATATAATGTAGTCTTTATTATTGGTTATATATATATGTAGGATTTCAGTTTGAACACTTCACTTCATCAAATGAACTGACACTCTAGTATCCATGATTTAAATGCGTGAGCTGTAAATACTTTGGATCGCGAGTTGTAAATAGTCGCTTTACTGGAATTATATGACAAATAATCGATGAACAACAAAATACGAACTTTAATTTCAACTAATACACTTTTGGTCAAAACTATAAAATAAATTTACCTTACGATAATTCAACTAGGCCTAATAACGTCTTTACCCGCTATATTCATTTTATATATTGCTTCATAACAAAAATTAGAAAACTGGCTCTTTGCCAAAACTCGCAATCCAAAGTATTTACAGCTCACGCATTTAAATCATGGATAATAGCATTAGAGTGTCAGTTCATTTGATGAAGTAAAGTGTTCAAACTGAAATCCTACATATATATATCTTTGAAATAAAAAAATAACTTAGAAGTTCGTATAACAAAAATTACCGAATCTTTTATTTAAATATAGCATGTAATAATATTTTACATTAATTGTTATAATAATAATATAGTATGTATAAGTATAAATACAGAAAACATCTTAATAAATAAAACCTACCAGGAAATCACATTATTATAAGAATCATAAATATATCTTAAAAGAAGATGATACCAAACAATATATTACAAACACACATTTTCTTCACACATGTAATTATCATTTTAATTATGTTTATATATATATATATATATATATATATATATATATATATATATATATATATATATATATATATATATATATATATACATACATATATATGTATATATCAATATTTCACTATCTCCAATTTTCATTTATATTTTCTTACTTATATACATATTTTTTTATTCTTCTCGATGTTATTCAAAACAGGTAAAAGTTCATTTTTCAAATTTTGATTTTTATTCCCTCATTTCTGTATGATGTATCTGTATTGTCTTATGATGGTATATATATATATATATATATATATACCATCATAATATATAATATATATATATATATTACAAAATTTAAAATTCCACACCTTATTAAATTTATTGTATAAAAAATTCATTTTATTAATCTTCCATTTACAACCTTAGTTTATTAAAATATTCCCTTTCTTAAAAATATTTAAAACATTTTTTATAGTAATCTACTTAAATTCACTTTTTATTTCCCAACAAATAAGACATAAGATTAACATTTCATAAGAATATTACTATTACAATATAATAAATTATAACACCTTGTAATAATATATATTTTTTCAATACTAAAAGGTGTAAATTAACAATATAATATACACTAAAATAACTTTTATTAGGTTGTTGACATGTTTCGGCTCACTCCGAGCCATTTTCAAAAACAAATGAGAAATATTCTATTTTTTTATGATCATCATCAATCATAATCCTATAATTAATTATTGCCATTGCATGTATTTCTATGGACAAGTTAGTGACTTAGCAAATCTATTTTCTTTACGTTCTTATCAAATTAAATCCATTTTGCCAAACACATCTTATCCCACTATTGTTGCCACTGTGATAACCCACTGTGTGCAAGCACAGGGTCATTTATAACTTAGAAATTTTTTCTGTGCCTTCAATCTTTGAATCCCTGATTTTAGAAATTTTATTAACCTTAAATTTGTAATAGTTTATACCAGGCATGTCAAACAAGTGGCCCGCCGACCACTTCTCTGTGGCCCGCCAAGCCCTTGGCATTTTACCTGTTTTTAATTCAGTTGTTCGAACACGCATGAAGAAAATACACTTTGCGCGAACAAACTTACACCAAGTCTTAGAAATGGCAAACATCAGAAACATACGTATATCATTGTTGCCAGTTAGGCGAGCCTTTTTCTTTTTATTCAGATTGTTACCACTTTTTTTTTAGTAGTAATTTTTATCTTATTTATTCCACTATTAAATAAGGGGAATATTTCTCTTCAGAATGTGGTAGCATTCTGTTTAAAACAAATCCCGCTAATCTGGCAACAATGATGTATATAGATAGATATAACTCAGTTTTAAATTTCAGCTTCAAAAAATTGCGGATACACATATAATTAACTGGAATGTAACAAAGTCCGGGATCTTGAGTCTGAAAATTTAAAGATTCGTAAAGTTTTCACAGTATTTTACTTAATGTTTTTCTGTTTTATATCGAAAATAATATTTTATTTTACTACTCTCTTCGATTTTACATATGCTGTATTTATTAAATAATAAGATATGCATTATAGAATTTTTAAAAAAAACTCAGCGCTATTTAAGAACAGTTAAAAATCTAAATATAAAAGGAAATAATTTTTTAAATAAGTTGCTTTAAAAGTGACACAGCATATCACTTTTGTGCTTGACACAAAACCCCCCAGATATAGATTCTAAACTGGAGGTTTAGTCGAACATACGGATTCTGGATTTAAATTCTTTAATTATTTTCATTACTTAGGTTAATAATTGTGTCATTTTTAATAAATCTTGCGTGATCTTTCTGTCAATTTTTATGGATGAACACATTTTATTGACATACTCACATGTATCCGAGGATTTACTCTCTACCAGTATGAGTAAATATGATTAACTGAAGTTGAACAACACAGATTTTTTTTAAAGGTAATTTACAATACCATTGTATTAACAAAAATAAACTGAAAATTTATGTTTTATATGTCGGCATTGTTGGAGTTTGGCGCGAATTTTAACATTAAAAGGTGTTATAGGACCTCTACGGAAAGATAAATAGTCAGATTTGTAACTGACTCTTCTTAAAAGAGAAACAACGATGTTTCACAAAACTTTTTGAATAAAATACATTTGCTTTATATTCTTTATATTCTATAATGCATATCTAACTGCCATCTTTTTTACATTAAATATCTCGCGAGTCGAAATCATTCACTACGAAATGGAAAAAATGATGCCCAGAGCAATTAAAGAAATTTGAAAATACTATAAGCATAAGTACCATTACTAAAAAGTATTATATATAGCTGAATAGATTTATAAAAGCCGGCTTAAAAATTGATTGTTCTTATAAAGTTATTATATTCATATGCAAAGGTCTTAATCATCATCAATCTAGAAAATATTTTGGAAAGATGAATAGTGAAGATAAGCAGACCTTCATATACAGAAATTTGACGGTTTTTCATCTTTTCATTTAGAACTGTTAAGGTTACCATTAAGGTTACCAAGGTTACCATTTTCATTTTAAATTGATAAATTATGAATGTAAATTATTAAAAGATCGCCAACAGACAATGTATTTGGAGTTTTCATTATTAAAATTACAAACCACTTGAATAAACTTCAACCTCAAAGCGAATTTCTTAATGATGTCATGATATTTGATAGTATTAGAGTTTTCAAGTAGAATTTATTACTTTAACAAAATAATTTTCAAAAAGAAAATGTATTTTATTTTAAATTTTACAAGGTATTATTACAAAAATAATTGGAGAGGAAATTTTTAGAATATACTAAACATAAATTCAAAAATAAATTCAAAAGATATTTGAAAAGAAATATGAAAATACGTTTAATCTATTTACTTAACATCTAATGATTGGTGTTAGAATTGTTGTTTAGAATTTATTACCGCAGCTAATCAAAACTCAGTGCGATTCCATATTAGATTGAAAATATATGGATATGGTGTTTTCAAATTTCTATAATTATTTATGAATCTAAAGTCATTTTGAAGTATAGTATGCAATTTTAGGCATATTTTAACTATATTCGGTAGCGTACTTTGTACGACATTTTTGTGTAGCCGTAACTACCAACATTTGTTATTTTTCAAGTCGAATATACATAATTTGATTCGGAAAATGTATTTAATAAATAAAATCAAGTAACGCGCATAGATATAAGACACAATTTATTAAATAAATTTTCTTTTTTTTTTTCTATGGAAATAAAAATTTGGAAGACTGACAGATATGCTTTTCTAAATAAAGATTAACAGACCAGAGTTTTCAATCAATTTTAAAAATAAATACAATTTAGAAAATTCCATTAAATTTTTAAGATTTGGTTGATAAAAAGTAATGTCAAGTATTTATTCGAAAAATAAGGAAAATTAAACTGTGAATAATAATGACTTTGGAACTTTACGTCAATGTTTCTTTAACACGGCTGTGTTTCGTATGTACATATTTTATTCTGTGCAATGGTAATAATATTATCTACTTTTTATATCTGGCCCGCGCTGCTTTGTATATAATGCTAAATTTGGCAAGCGGCGGTCAAAGAGTTTGACATGCCTGGTTTATACAATTATGTAATATTGTAGTTTGTGATCATAGCTTTATAATAATTACAAATGTATATAATATATTTTCTCGTTGACTTATAGTTAGAAGCATAAAAACTTTCTTCCTTTTTTATAAAATTAATTTATTTTGCCAATCACATTTTGTTTTACCATTTGCTACTCTGGTCACTAGAAAAAGTAATGTATCTTATTTATAAAACGTAAAAATCTTCTCTACCTTCAATCTTCGAATACTTCAGCTTAGAAAGTTTATTAAATTTAAAATAGTTACAATTTATAACATTATGTGATAATATAGTTTGTGATGGAAGCTTTATCATAATTACAATTTTATATAATAAAATATTACTTTCCCGTCCATTAATTATTAAGACAGCAAATATACTTTCTTCAGTTACTATAAAAATAATACCCTTTGGCCAATCACATTTTATCCCACCGTTGTAGCCAATCTGATAATTTCACTCTCTTGCTAATAGCGAAAGTAATAATGATGACTGTTTATAAGACCTTCTCTACATTATTCAATCTTAAAATCCTTAAACACAGAAATTTTCTGAAGATTAATTTAGTGATAATTTATAACATTATGTGATAATCTAGTTCATAATTCTAGCTTTATCATTATTACCATTTTTCACAATAAAATATATTTTGTCATCGATTGGTTAACACCACAAGTATACTTTCTTCGCTTCTTATAAACTTAATTTATTTTTTCCAATCACATTTTATTCCACCATTGTCATTGTCACCACTTTGATTACTTTACTTCTTTGCAAATGGAGAAAATAGAGATGGTCGTTGCAAATAGAGGTGGTCGTTAATATATTGTTGACTTGAAATGCTGCCAATTTAAGATTTTTTTTTTTTTTTTTTTTTTTTTTTTTTTTAAGATTTAAAATTTTATTCAATATTACCAAAAGTTTTGAAGAATAATTTTTGCTTTATTTAGTGACAGACATTACAGGATTAAATAAAACAAAAATCACTACTAAAAATTTCTAGTAGATATTTTGAATTTTAAAAAAACGCGATAAACTTTCGACGACTATACTCGTCATCTGTCATCAAAGTGTTAATATTGAAAATTTTTCTTTATCTTCAGTACTTATTCACTCAAATTAGAAATTTTATGAAGCTTAAATTGGTCAAGATTTATAAAATTATACAATACTCTAAAAAGTGATGGAAACTTTACAATAATTACAAATTCATTTATGATAATTTAACTTGTTAAACCATTTTATTTCTATTGTTTATAGCAAAATTTATATACTTTATCCTAGCAAAGATTTACAGAATATAGGAAAAGATAAATGATTATATGCAGTTTATGATAGATTCACATCTTGTTCAGAGCCTCCACGCACACATCACATAAATCTATTATAATTTCAGGCTGGCAAACATCCAGCCTTTCACGTACGTTCACTTAAAGCCATTCACCATGATTTTAATCCATAAATATTCATCGCACAGTATCCATAACTGTTAGATGTTCGCCATTCGTAATATTTATTTATCGCGTGTTCCCTCATTCTCTAATGTGACAGAAGTCTAAGATAAATAAGACTTTATAGTGCAAATTCGACGGAAGATTGAGAGTTTTATGAATTGGCATGCTTCAAGAAGAAAAAGGGGAAAATCCAAAATTTATGTTTTATGATCAATTTTTGCGTCTTATACTTTAAAGTGTACGATCTTAAATCGTACGTTATATATTTAAAAAAAAAAATACTTTTTTAAAATAAGATATATGCCAGAAGTACGAGACTTTTCGAATATGTTATTTGTCGAAGTTCATGTCCCCATTAAAAAAATTATATGTATTTTGAAATTGAAAGGTATTACAATTACATATATATAATAAAACTTTATTAATATAAAGTAACTATTAAATCACAAGCCTAACAACACTATAAAAATTAACCAATTATTAGAATACGTTAGAAAATAGCATCTATCCAATACTGCTGTATATGCACTGTTTAATAAAAAGGAGGAGAAATAAAAATCCAAAAACAGAAGGTAAAAAACATAAGAAAATCGAAACTTATTGTAAAACATTTCATCTAGGCCAATATTCCACAATACAATGAAATCGTAAATGATTTCTGTTTGAATATAGAAAGTGATTAAGCAGATATTTCTTATATTCAAATTAAGTAAAATATTAACATAGACAGATTTATGCAAACAGGGATTATAATCTATCAATAAATTTACTTTAAAAGGGAAATCATTACGCTTATCATAAATGTTAAAGGTAAGATTGTTTTATTTATTCATAGTTATATTTAACTCAAGAAAGTTGTGATAACGTACAGGTAATAAATAATACGATTGACATTTCATATAAAAGACAATGTCATCAAAATTACCTGTAGAAAAAACGGTAAGTTACTAAATTATTTCTTTCGTAGTAATGTAAATATAATTCTTCCAAAATACATAGGCGCTTTTATCCCTTGTGGCAAACCTGTACATTGTAGTATCATGAAATATTACGTAATTTTGATGTAGTATACGAATCTAGTTGATGCTTTGAATAAGAAACTGAAATAGGGGAATTTAATTTTAGAAGATTCTTATTTTCTTTAAATATCAGATTAATAATTCTAAACAAATCTTTTATATCAAAATTAATAATTAAATCATTAAAACCAAAAGTTTTAATGTAATGTATGGTATTTAAAGTTTTATAACATTTACTGGTTGAAAACTGTTTTTATGCGATTTTTTTTATCATTTTCCTATATTTATATTATATTTATATATTATTGAATTACATTAAATTAATTTATATTTTATATTTTTCAAGTAAGAAACATGGACATATTTTGCTAATAATAGTATGAATTGATTACGAGACTTACGGATTAAGAAAAATATTAGCTAAAAGAGAAAAAAAAAGTTATTTGTGATATCAAGAATCACACAGAAGGATCTTGTTGTTCTTGAAAATCTGAGACTACAGCAAGTAAAGCTACTTGGTTTTATATCTGTAATAAAAGAAAATATCATAAAGTTTGACAATAAATCAAGCTCACTTTTAACAAAACACACATCATAGTTTAGTATTGTTTTCGACACTGTAAAATCATTGAAATTATTATTATTATTATTATTATTATTATTATTATTATTATTATTATTTTCCTGAACGAAGGATACGTTAAGTTTTACTGTTGGTCGTTTTCGGTAATTTTTTTTAATATATATTAATTTCCAAGTTATGAATATACTCGTTTTACAACATAGAAAGAAATTTTTAAGCAGAAAAACAATAAAACCTCTAAAAAAAAACTATTTTTTTTATGAAAAATAATTTAAATTTTTAATTTAAAATAGCTTTTTTTCCCTTAAACTTTGAAAAAGTTATCTTTATGAAAAGTTATGATACATAAGCAGTGGTAATGAATGAGAAAAGATATCATCCTCATAATTAAAAAACCCATTGATTATTAACAATATATATTTTATTCTTTAATGACTAAAATTGCTTTTGGCATCATCATGAGATTTGACTGTATCACATTTGGTATACGCGACATTCAATGTGTTTTTGTAATTTTTTTAACATATTTATATAAATTTCCAAACTATGAATTTACTCATTTTACAACATAGGATAGAATTTTTATGCAGAAAAACAAGAGAATTTCTAAAATAAAAACTTTTGAAAAAACTGAATTTACAAAGAAATTCTATTGGTATGTCGAGACATTCCTTACCAACCTGGCTAGCTTCCAAACCTTTCTTTATATTTTTTTTCTTTTCTAATTCGCCTTACAGTTAAGATGTGTAGAGGTACGGAGACTAGTATCACATACACCTTTCAAGTCATATAAATATTGCATGGTTTAAAAGGTGTCGCATATTTACCGTAAACTATTTTTGGAAAATCAAATTTTTGGAATTAAAAAAAAAATGCGGCATATTTTTTTTATTAATTTTTTTAAACAAAACAAAATGTAATATATATATTTTTTTTTAATCAAAAAAACAACTTAATTTTTACTTAAACTAGATTTTTTTTAAAGTTTTAAAAAGTAATCTTTATATAATGTACATGTGTGTATTATGAATGTGTGTATTATATGTGTGTATATATGCGTATGCCATACATAAGCATGCAATGGCATCGAATGAGTAAAGCTCTCATAACGTAAAAAAAAAAAAAAACAACAACATTGGTTATTAACAATTTCTCCCTGTATTAGTTTATCACTTAATGGTAAAAAAAAATTGTTGGAATCATCATGAGATTTGCCGTGTGTCACATTTTGTATACGCGAGATTCAATGAGTTAATGCGTGAAAATCCAGATTATTCTTCTGGTTATCAATAAGTCACTGCTTTTTATTAAATGCCATTGTTCTTTTCATTTATCGGGGAAGTTTAAGATCTATCGAAAATTAATAAATTATAACATCTAGTTGACAACAATCAAGAGAAAAATTTAAATATAGATTTTTTTTTCCTTTTTCTTGTATTACCAATCGTCAAATAATCTCATTATTAATATAGGCCTACCATAAACAAACACACACACACACACACACACACACACATATATATATAGTTCATACTAAAAATGCATGGAAAAAACGGAAAACGAAAGCATAAACTTATCTCTTCGCACTTCAATAAAAATAGAATAAAATAAAGTTAAAATTGATAATCAACAGACAGCTTATCAGTACTGTAACCCTTTTTGTTTCTTGTACCATTTTTTGCACATGACTTATAAAAGTTCCTCAAACATCCCTTTTTCTCATACAATAATGAAAATACCTAGAATTTATTCTCTGTATTTGTTCATAAAAGCAAGAATTTCATTTGGCTGATAAATGCGATTAATACTGTACAAAATATGATACATGTAAAATTCTATTTGTTGATTGGGCATAATCCCAATCTATTCCCCGAGTTCTTGATAAGTTATTTACTCACCATTCGTTTCTCTGATCGGCAAGTTTTCAAGTCTATCGGAAACTACCGAGCCAGGATCTGTTAGTCATAGAATAATTAAAAAAATAATAATAATAAGTTTCAGGATTTTGATCCGCTTATCATGCAATCGTCACACGATTTCATTTTCTATGCGGGTCTAGCATAGGCATTTCAATAATGATAATAGTAAAAAACTTTATTCATAATAAAAATATACAGAAATAATTATAATAATAAAATTAAAGCATAGTAAATCAAATCTTCCATTTAAAAAAGAAATGCATTTAACTAAAAATACAAATGTAAAACTAAATTGTACAATAGTGACAACTGATCACCACTTTATCTCTGTTGTGCGTGATCCATGATTTAAAATGTGCCACAACTACTTCTTTCTCCCCATATAATAGAAATATTTACATTTAGATCTTTTTACTTTATTCATTAATAGCAAAAACATATTTATAGAATTCATCATGTACCAAATGTAGTACACACAAGTTTCAACTTTTTAATGCAACTATTACTTGTTAATAATGTTACTATTACTTGTTAATGTAAGTATGATCCCCATTGTACCAAATGGGGTACATGTAAGATTTAACTTTTTATTGGGCATAACTCTAATCCTTTTTTCAATTTGCTGATTTATTATTTGCTAAGTATTCGCTTTGCTTATTCATTATATTTGAAATCTATCAAAAACCGCCAAATCAGAACATAAAACTGACAGAAGTATAATGAATGAATAAGAGAAAATAAAAAAAAAAGGAAAGTTCAATTTTGAGTTCCCCTTGTCATTCCGATTATAGTCATTCGATCTCTTTCTCTATATGTGGGTCGTAATTAAAACAGATTAATCCTCGTTATATGTGATTATTGTTTGGGTACCGTTATGTACCAAATTTAGGGTTCCGTACTTAAAAAGTAAAAACGGAACCATTATAAGATCACTCCTGTGTCTGTCTGATGTCCGTCTGTCAGAGCCCTTTTCTCGTAAATTATGGGACGTGTAAAGTTCAAACTTGGAAAAGTTATAAAGCCTCTTTACCCACATATTTTCAGATTATTAGCCATTCACAAATATGTTTAGGAAAAAATTAGGGGGCTTATAAGTTACATTAAGGGGGTTACGTTAAGGGGAAAAAAGTTTTATTTTTGTATATCGTGTTAAAGATCTCGTAATACCGAACTCAAAAATATATTTGTTTCAATTTTAGGTATTCTATTTTCAGGGATATCGTCAAAAATTCACTGCGAAAATATCCCTCCTCCCCTTTCCTATTTCCGAATCTACTGAAACTAAAATTATGAAAAAATTAGGGGTAGCAGGAGTTTATTTAAACCTTGCAGGAAAACTATAGCGATTTTCCTAGGTAAAATATTTTTTTAGAAAAACGCATTTTTCCGTTACACACAAACTTTAATTTTTGGGCGGTCAACGGGGGAGTTGTCGGATGGTCAGCTTGGGAGTTGACAGGCGCTCGAGGTATCTATCGACACAGAATCATCCAAGGATATTTGATAATGATTTTCGAAAAAATTGTCTGTAATTAGCCGAGATATTAATTCAGTTACTTGAAAAAAAAATTATTTTTATATATCGATTTCAGAGATATCGTCGAAAGTATACTTAAAAAATATGTCCACCCTCTCCTATTTCCGAATCTACTGAAACTAAAATTATAAAAAAAATAGGAGTAAGTAGGAGTTTATTAATTAATAAATAGTGATTTATAAATTTAATGTACGGAACTCTTTGAGCGCGAGTTATACTCGTACTTGACCGATTTATTGTATACCGTTTTTGTTTCTTATACCATTTTTTGCACATGACTTAAAAAGTTCCTAAAATATTCCTTTTCTCCTATATAATAATGATATCCAGAATTTTCTCTTTGTATCATTAATAGCAAAAATTTCATTTGTCATAATACAATTCGTACTGTGCCAAATGTGGTAGATGTAAAGTTCAACTTGGGTTACTACCTGTTCCCCATGTACAGCTTACATGTTGCCCAACCTATTCTTCGAGTTATTGATTCGTTATTTGTACATCATTCGTTTCGCTGTTCGGCGAGTTTTTAAATCTATAAAACCCACAAAATCACAACATATAACAGAAAGTAGTAATGGAAAAATATAAAAAAAATTAAATTTTTGGACTCCCTCGTCATATCTCATATCGATCATCACGTGATGTACTTGTTTAGGCGGATCCACAGTGATTATAATAGATCAATCCTCGGTATAAGTTAAAATTGTATGTTTACCATTGTGTACCATTTTTTATTCAAGACTCTCAAATAATAACTATACTTATATTTCTATTATTTTTAAGACAACTATTACTGATTGGTAAAGATACCACGCGAATTGAAAATTTTCCAAGTGAGTGGAAAAGAGGTTCCATTACCTGTGATATATTCTGTTGAGCTGTCTACATGGAAGACCAGATACTATTGCCAATAAAGTTATCTTAGTGAAATGTGACTGCCAGTTGTCGATCCAGGCAGCTCAATTGGCTGAACGTTGGCGAAATGGTCTTGGGTTCGACTCCTAGACACTTTTTCACTCAATTGGAATTTTTTCAATTCGTATATCTTTACCAATTTGTATGATTGATTTAAAAATAATAAAGTGTATCTACTTATCCATCATTTAATGGAGTTTCATTATGTGTGGTATATTTTGTTGATCAGTCTACATGCCAGACTAGATGCTATTGCAATGAGGTTATCTGAGTGAAATGCGATTGCCGGTTGTCGTTCCGAGAAGCTCAATTGGTAGAGCGTTGGCGATTTAGGCTAAGGTCTTGGGTTCGACTCCCGGCAGTGACACCTTTTCACTCACTGTGAAATTTTTCAATTCGCCCATTTATATTTTTACGATTTTATTCACTAATAGAAAAACGTACACATAGGATTGCCAGAAGCATTACACGTAAAATTTAAGTTGTTAATGCCAGAACTCCAAACTATTCTTCGAGTTGTTGATTCGTTATTTGCTCAACATTCGTTTCGCTGATCGTCGAGTTTTCAAATCTATCGGAAATCACCGAGTCACAACATCTAACTGACAGCAACGATGGGCTGAATTAAAAAAAAAAAAAGTTAAATTTTTCGATCCCTTTGTCATGCCGATCGTCACGCGATTTCCTTGTTTATGCGGGTCCACCGTAATTATAACAGATCAATCCTCGGTATAGGTGACGAAGGATGACAGACGGCTGTCGAATTGTGCGTGATATGTTCGAGAAGGGAAAAGGAAGCCGCGCTCATCCAAGGCCACGTGTTCAGGAAAAATAAATTTTCATTACTGGCAGAAAAGAGTTTAATGAAAACAAGGATAAGGTAGAAGAGATGTTTTGATGCAGTGAACGACTCTGATTGCCTCTTAAGTAAACATGCTCCGAAAACAATACGGGTACACTGATGTGTAAAAAAAAAGAACGCTTCTTTCTAAAGATGCAAGATTGATGTATGAATGTGTAAGAAATGACATTTAAACTGCACTTCTTTTCCTTCGATTGTGATAATTAAACAGGGAAACGTAATCTTATCCTAGAGAGTACATTTTAATTAATTCTCCAGATGTATCTTTTCAAAATAACAAGGTTTTTTTTTTTTTAAAAAAAAGAGAGAAACCGTACATTATGAACAGAGAAACCTCGGATAAAAATTTTTGATATATTTCTTTTAAAGTACAGGTGGTCCAAGAATTAGCAGGTAATTTCAAAAGTTAATAGCTATTGACTTTATTAATTTTTTTTTTCCATTTGTAAAAAAATCAGTGATAATTTAAAAAATAAATCTTTATAACTTTTATTCAACCATACTAAGGGGAGAGGCTGAATGCAATCCAGAAGCTTTGGAAAAATATTGTAAAATTATCTCTACTCTCTGCTTATACAGTAGGTGTCAAAAGTTTAATCACAACAATTTATATATATCATTACATATTTACTTTATTTTAATATCTTATTTATATACGTTAATAATTGCAGTCTTAAAATCATATTTAACAAAATTGTGCTTTAAATTTTATTCCAAACCATGGATTTTAAGAATCGAACAAAAATAACAGTGTCAAAAGTTTAAGTGCAAAATCGTTTTTATGCAACTTTTTCCAACATGACGTAAACACAGCAAACGTTTTCTGCGTTTGAAAGAAGCGCCAAGGTTTCTTTTTTGCGTTAATTTAAAATTTCAACGTCGAAAGAATTCTCATGTGAGGAGGTATGAAAAATATGGGAGTATGAAAGCAAAACATATATAAAAGTCTGTTTCTGAAATTTTAGCTGCTTTCAAAAGATAGAAACAAGAAATTTATCAAAATTTGGCACTTGGGGTAGCGTTCAAACGAAAATTCTGTTCAGGAAAGCCACGAATGACCAGCTATCATGAAGACCGGCGCATCAGAAATTTGGCTTCAACTGGGTATTATTCTCTTTCTCAAATTAAAAATACTGTTGGAGAACAATTAATAATAATAATAATAAACTATTTATAGAAAAGTTTTGGTATCTGGGTACATGAAAAACCGTAAGATGGATCGATTACCATGCTTGAAACCACACCATAAAGAAGCTCGTTTACCAGTGGATTAAAATAATAATAATAATAATAATAAATGTCATTTCGTGATAGGTGGCTGAATCTCATATTCAGCTATGAAAAGGTAATGGAATTTAGATGGCCATGATGTTTTCGCATTGCTATAAGCATGATTTCCGAAAAGAAAACTAAGGAGTATATTTTAATAGACAACATGGTGATGGCTCTGTAATGGTATGGAGGGCAAGTTCTTTCAATGGTCAGCCATCCCTAAAACTCATCAGGGTCGTCAAAAATCTGAAAACTATCCAGAGAGATTTGCTTGTTAGAGAAATTTGAGATGGAGACGATTGAATTTTTCAATATGACAACGCTTCAACCTATACTTAACTCTACATTACAGTGGCTTTGGTTGAAAATGGTATCTGTTTTGAACTCGATAGAGCTTAGTTCTGACCTAAGCCCAATAGAAAACGCATGAGAGTATTTGCTCACTCACAGCTTACCAAAAAGATAAGCAGTATTCTTCAGTTAAAGATTTCAAATCGGCCATTGAGAACGCTTGGTTTGAAATTATGTCGGAAACAATACAAAACCTGATTTTATCGATGGAACACTGTGTACTTCATCTGATTAAATGTCATGCAGCAATAATCAACTATTAACTTTTTATTATTATCCTTTTATAAAACATGAATAACTACTGTGTTTAAACTTTTGACACGCTAATTTTTGTTCTTTTTTTAAATTCTATGATTTCAGATAAAATTTAAAGCAGGATTGTGTTAAATATATTTTTAAAACTATAATTTGTAGCACATTTAAATTAGGATTTATAACTAAAATTTACTTTGACAATTGCTCTTGTGCATCAACTTTTGACACGCACTGTAATAAAAATTGTTATTTCCATTCTGAATCCAATTTTCACCGAAGTAAAAATTAGCTGCATTTTTAATCCCGGAAATATATATTTATTTCCGTATTTACTTCAGCTTGTTTTCGAGTAAATTAAATCTTTCTTTTTGGATAGTTTTGTCAACTTTGCATTTTAGTGTACATTAGATCAGTCACCTATGGAACCTTTTTCTACATGAAACCTCCATATAAAAGCCTATGTCTGAATCTGATAAACCTGCGTTATCTAATAATGCTATAATTTGACATTCTTTTAACATCCTTATTGCATTACTGAATTAATGCTAACAATGTCAGAACAGCAAATATAATTACTATATTTATAGAAAGGAAACGATTTTTTTAAAAATGCATGGTTGTTTATAGACAGATGGGAGTTTGCCCAAATCCCTTTTCTAATTTCTCTAACAAAAAAAAAAAAAAAAAAAAAAAAAAGAAAGAAAGAAAGAAAAAATCTTTGAATGGCATAAAAGTCAATTTGCATGGGAAACATGTGAAAATATGCGAATTAATACAGAAAATTATAAAAAATATCTGCTCAACCGTAATAGAAATCCCTTAAAAAGCCGTTAAAAAGTAGAAAGAGGTTGCTAGAAAGGTGTTGCGTATTCGCATTTGGCATTAAAGTAAAATATGATCAATTATACAGGGTGATCAATTTAAAAGAGTGCCCGTTTGTTTTTTGTATTATCCACATCTGTAATATATGAGCGAAACTTTCAACATAATTACTTATTTAATATGTTTATATTTAATGTGCGAGTATTGTTTTTTTTCACTTTCTAAATGCAAAATCTCGTTTTTTAAACATAAATTCACGTGAATATCACTAGTAATTTTTAATCCAATTCTGCATTTAATTTCAATAGGCATCAGGCCAAGTTGAAAGAAGCAGACGATTTAATCAAATTATTTACGCAGAATCAGATTAAAAATTACTATTGATTAGGCCATAATTTGATAAGATCGTAGAACGTGTCAAAATTGTAAATCAAATCATGGAACTAACTAATTTTGGTGTAGTATGTCAGAAAACAATTGCTTTTCAAAAAAATATATAGTTCTCCAAAAATGACTTGCCCTCATAGGCGTAAATAGGGAAATGCAGGGTCAACAACCCCCCCCCCCTCCCTAAATTTTTGGAAATGGTAAGATACAGGGTGTTCTAGAAAAGACTCCCCAACTTTGAAATGACATAACTTCGGAACAGTGAGAGATAGAAATGTGAAACAAGTTGAATGTTAAACAGATAGGTCTGGAATTTGTTATACACGAATTTGAAAAAATAGTTCCAATATTGGATAATAGGTGGCAGCACAAGCACATGGAACTTTAAATTGTACTCAGAAGTACAGAAATTTCATTCGTGCGTCTGTTTCATTGCTGACACGTGTAAAAAAGTTGTATAGAATTAGAGAATAATTCGGAATTCAAGAATATCATGCCGTATTCCTTGGAACAACGAATTTTTATTGTACTTTAATACCATCGATTAAATCGAAGTCCGACGATGACAAAGCGAAGTTTTCAAAAAAAAAATTAATGTTAAAAGAGGTCCAGACTTGATACAATTCGCAATTTATTCAACAAGTTTGAACGGACGGGCAGTGTGGCCGATGATTTAGGCGGAAATCTGGGATGCAGACGATCAATCATGACACCTGAAAATGTGCAAGCAGTCGAAGAAATTGTTAGACGTTGTCCTCGAAAATCCATAAGCCGAGTCGCTGCTGAAGCAGGATTGTCAAACACCACTACGCACAGTATAATGCGAAAAGGCCTGAAGCTGTTTCCCTATAAAATACAGTGCCATCAAGCGATCACAAATACAGCTCTACAACAAAGAGAATATTTTGCAAATGAGTTACTGCAGATGATTGATGAAAATAAAATTGATGTCGGTCATGTATGGTTAACCGATGAGGCCCATTTTCATTTAGAGGGATATATGAACAAACAAAACTAGCGAATATGGGGCACAGAAAACCCGTTTGTGTGTCTTTCAAAACCACTGCACTCAGCAAAAATTACAGTGTGGGCAGGACTGTCCAGTAAAGGAATCATTTGGCCCTTTTTCAGGAGAGAAACGATTAACGCATCTCGATATATTGAAATTTTACAGCAGTTTATTGGAACATTTCAAGCTCTAGAGGATGCACAAGAGATTTCGTGGTTTATGCAGGATGGGGCCCGACCGCACCGTACTACTGCAGTGTTTGAGTTCCTCGAGGAATACTTCAGTGAGAGAGTTATTGCTTTAAATTATCTCAAAGTGACAGGTATTAGTATGGATTGGCCACCATATTCCCCGGATCTGAATCCATGCGACTTCTTTTTGTGGGGTTATTTGAAGGACGCTGTTTATTCTAAGCATCCCCAAACGTTGGAGCAGCTTGAACAATTTATCTGTGAGGCATGTGCATCCATTTCAATACAAGTATTGCAACAAGTGATTTCGAACTTTACCTGTAGGTTGTATCATGTTGTTGCTGAAAAAGGTAACCATATCGAAACCATTGTAATGTGATTTTTATCTCAGGTCAAACAGCTCACTTTCAGGAACTATTTCAGACACAGCTTTGTGATTTCAGCGCCCTCTCGTGTCCAATATTGGAACTATTTTTTTAAATTGATGTATAAAAAATTCCAGACCTATCTGTCTAACATTCAACTTGTTTCACATTTCTATCACTCACTGTTTCGAAGTTATGTCATTTCAAAGTTGGGGAGTCCTTTCTAGAACACCCTGTATATAGCAGGAAATACTAAGAGTCAAGAAAGAAATGTAGGTAGAAGCAAAGTTTTGGAATATTTGTGCCAATGATGTAGGGGAGATTAGGGAGGGATGGGGTAATTTTAACAAAAATATTTTTTACAAATTATGTTTTGCTAGTACAAAATATAACTTTTCAGAATAACATCTTGAAACATTTTGACATATTTAAAAAATATAAATTTTATGATAATAATTTAAACTTTTAGGTTAATAAACCAGTTAAATTAACAAGAAAAATGCCCCATCGCTCCCTCATGTGAGAGAGGGACGGAACATGTTTTTAAAATAAAAATTCATATTTAATTTTCAAAAATCTGGTGAAAAAATTACAAAGAGAGTGTGACATTTACATTTCTGAGGTTTATTGTAAATCACGTGATTTATTTTATCTTATATTATACTTTGTAAAATCCAAATCAAATGAAAAATATGCTTGTGCCCGACTATTACCGCCAATTAATTTTGGTGGATGTAGCTTTGCAATTATGTCTTGTTCATCAAGGATGGAACAGTCATTTTATTGAGGGAAGGTGAAATTTCCTTTTTCATTTCTCTTCATAAATAGTATCTTAAAGCTCAAATCTTCTTCATGTTTGCTTTCAACTCTTCCAATATAGTGAATAACAGATTTTTTATGTTAAAAATCTAACTAAAACAAAATCGTTTTAACCTATATTTGGTTCATCTTTACACCAATCTATTTGTTATATATTTTCATGCTCATTTATAGTGATATCAATACTTTCATCAGAGGTGTTATGTAAAGAAATGAAAGTAGTTAAAATACCTTTTTAACTTGCAAAATAATAAGTTTTATCTGTTACACTATTCAATCCTAAAACAAGATAGTCTTATAAATATAAAATACCAAAAAATTGCATGTAATTAAATATAATTATTTGGATAGAGATATCATTTGGGGAGGATGAAAAATGTCCCATCTCTCTGTGAATCATAGTGTCCCATCCCTCCCTTAGAGCAACATAAAAAAAAAAGGTTTTTACAACAAGCATGTGGCTTTTAGACTTAACTATTCATTCATAAAAAATATATTCCTGAGTTTACAAAACACTAAAAACAATTAAGTTATCAACAAAGAATGAGATTGAAAATTTATATTAAAAATCTGAGTAGTTAGTTACTTTTGATATTGTAAAATAGCCTTTTTAATTCACAAACTCATAGGTGCTTGCAACTAAAAAGATTCACAGCAACAAGTATGGTGCAGTGATTACTCCATCTGATGGAAGAGTCATAAATTAAAAATAAAGTTTATTTTAAGCATTACTGCGGATGTCCCATCCCTCCCTAATCTTCCCTATATATGTACAGCATAGTTTGCTTTTTAAAAATGCATAATATATACATGAAATAAGCTATGATGTTTGTGTCAGAACTCCTTGTGCAAACAATTTTTAACATATAAGAGATGCAAAAGTTAACAATTAAGAAATATTGAATGTTCAAAAATAAGTTTTGAACAATATTTCCCAAAATAGAGAACTGAAACTATTTTTGTTTTTTTTTCTGTCGGGAGTCTCTGTACTCCGGAATCCCTCCTTTAAGCTAAAATAAAAACACATAACATTAAAAAGAAAGCATAATTTAAATTCTCTGTTAGAGGGGCTCAAGGAAGTGCCTGACAAAAAATGCGTAGTTCCTTCTTCTGCTGCTGTTTAAACATTCTGCAGTCACTTGGAAGATTAAATTTTATTTTTTTAACAATCACATATAAAGAAAATTTTTTTTTTTTTTAAATTAATTTTTTTTTTCAAGTTACTCGAAAAGAATAAGTGTGCGTGTTTTTTCAAAATCGATCAAAAAGAAAATTTAGTCAATCAAAATTTCAAAATCTAGGGAGCGCTTTTTCATTTAAGAAATATATTGATAACAATCGAATTGAAAGTATGTATATTTCATATCCCCTCCCCTTATATAAATAATAAAGTTTTAAAATCATAACCACTACCTCAAATTGATCAAATCTCCTCCAAATCCTTTTCACAATTTCCAATTTTCTCGGCAACAAATGCATCAAATCATATTCTAACCATTTTTTAAGCAATGAAAATTTGTTTAATAAATTACATTAATGAAACCATATTCTAAATATTCATTAACCATAGAAAAACTCTAGTAATAAATTAACCTCAATAATTAAAAGTAGTAAGTATTATGACAACGCCGATAAATTACAATCTTCCCTATAAGGATATCAACACGCAGCCCGATCACTCCATTACATGCATTTAAAATAAAACCTTCCCGTGGTACAGGTGGCACGATGGATAAAGGCATTAAGTTTCTAACCCACAGATCTCTGGTTTGATTCGCACTTGGCGGAAAAATTAATTCTGCCGCATCGTAGATAAAATCAAAACGCTTTCACAGATGGCAGCACTTCTTCACTCTTTTTGCAATTTTTTTCTAGCTCTTTGCCCGGGTAAAAAAAAAACAAAAACACGCTTTTTCGGACACTTTATGTGTTTTAAATTAAGACACATTTTGTATGTCTTAAAAAACTAGACACTTTAAAGTGTCTCTTATTTTTTACCATCCGATTTTAGACACTTGACTTTTCAGTTTACAGTGTAATTTGTTTTACGTTCTCTTGTTTACAAATTGCTGTTGTCAGTGAGAGATCTAGTCCTCCATTTTGAGAGCGGTGAATATATTTTTTTTTCTGATGTAGGGTCACACTTCTTAATGAACGATTTTGTGAATATTTGTGTGTATTTCCATTTAACAAAATAGATTCTTTTATGAGAATTTTACTGTTTTATGAGGGAGGACACCACGAACCATGACGCCTTTTTAGATTCATTTTTAACACTACACTGCAAAAAAAAAAAAAAAAGGTGTTGATTTTACAGTATAATACTAGCACCCTAGCTGCCAGTATTATACCGCAAAATTAACAATAATAAACAGTAAAATAAGCAGTAATACGCTGACGCGTATGCGCAGTAATTATGGTATTTTGAAATGTTAGGTTATTCATTTAATTGACAGTTATGCAAATGAAAATAATAAAAAATTATAAATTCAACAAACAAGTTTTAAATTTTTATATCCCTCTGAATTACTAGATAAACATAATTTTCATGAAATTGCTCCTATATGATTCCTATTTATCTAAACTTAAACATCTTTACTTGAACTTTGAACATCTCACTTTATGATTGATGAAATTGTAGAGTGTCTTCATATGATACACTGCTGTGTTTGTCTCTGCATCTTTCGGAAATCTGTGACACGGGCTGGACGATAATCTCTGAAGGGGTCCTTCTAGCATTTCTGATCCGTAAAGCTCAAGGGCCTTTGGAGCGGAAAATCCTTATTCATTTTGGTTAATGAAAGTTTTTTTTTTTTTTTTTTTTTTTTTTTTTTTTTTTCAATTTTCAGTATTTTTAGTTAGTGGTATTTCAAAATATATATATATTTATGTCTCCTCATTTACATTTTTCTAGTAACAATTTAAAAAGCTATGTAGAACAACTTTTTGTTAAAATATCTGGCTTATAAGTGAACAGTAGATTCCTTTTATCGAACCCCCCCCCCTTTTTTTTATGGAGTTAAGTTCCTGGAAAGTTTTCTCAATGTGGTCTAAATTGCAACGAAATTAAATAATGAAGCGACGTTTACTAATTCAAACTTGTCTCGTGAGCTGACCACCCACTGTCCATTCTTTTCGTCCCACCCCCTCCACATGTTCCACGAACTTGAAATAAACCCTGTAACAGTCATACATACACTTTGTGTTTCACCTTTCCCCAAATATTGCTATGAGAAAAGAAAAAAGAACGACGCTGGGGGGGGGGGGGGGGGGAGGGATTCTAAGGAAATCGGTTACGGCAGTTAAGAAAAGACGTATAACCGAAGTTATGCGTCGTATAAGCGAAACATTACAACATTAAAATACATAGGGATGAATAGAAACCGCACTGAAACGACGTATAAATATAACAGACGTATAAATAAGAAACGTATCAATGGTGTTTTACTGTAATATATTTTTTTAGATTGTCCACTTAACAACACCAATATATATATATATATATATATATATATATATATATATATTAATAATGTATTCAAATAGAGTGTGGAAGTTTATTAAAAGCGATACTTTCGTATCAGTTGCATGCCAGGAGTTTATAGCCGAAAAAATCGACAAAGATTTTGCTACTTGCAGCAGCCTTTTTGATTCTGATAATTTCAGTGGTTTAAAAACATAGTTCGACTGCATGTCTGTTCAATTCGTGTTTTATTTATATTAGTTTATTTGTTTATTGGTTTATTGGTGAAGTTTTGCTTTCGTTATAGAATCTTAGTCGGAAACAAATGCTGAGCTATTTATATTGCTTTAAATGAAAACTTGTTAATCTTTCGTAATCGGTCTGCATGCGATATTTTAAAAAAATCATCCTTGAAAATTATTTTTTAAATTATACAGAATCAGTATATTGAGATACAGTTTTCAAAGAATTTGTATTTGAAAGAACAATTTTTTTCTATTCGACGGTGTAAAAATTGAAATTGTGCGATTTCCAGAAATTAAAAAAATTGCAGTAAAAGCGAAATTTATTGGTCAGGTGTGGCCACCGTCAAAATGACGAGAGCGTTATTCACGGACATGTTTTTGCTGTATAATATAGATGCATCACGAACTATAAAAATCAAGTTTTAAAATTAAAAAAAATTATCTGGTTTACTAGATAAACGTAGTAATATTCGTGTAATCGCTTTTACACCATCCCCTGTTTATCTAAACTAAACATCTTTACTCCAACTTTGAAAATCTCAATTTATGATTTATGAAACTTCAGAGTGTCCGTCCTCGTGTGATACACTGCGCTGTACTCTCCATCTTTCAGAACTCTAATATCTGTGACACGCGGCGGACAATCTCTGATGGGGCCCTTCTAGCATTTCTGGTCCGTAAAGCGCAGGGGCCCTTAGAGCGGAAGAGCCCTATTAATTTTGGTTAACAAGGGATGCAGCCTAACGAAATCGCTCCAGCATAAAACGCGGTTCGTGAACGCAGTTAATTCGGATGCTCGTTAGCAGTATATGGAATGAAGATCCAAACTAAGCATTTGATATATGCCAACATCTATATCTAAGCCGTCTAATTTATAGCGAGTTGTGATCCCATGAGTTTAATATTCGATGTTCTCATGCATACATATTCATGGGAAATGATTGATTTCTGTGGCTATATGTGTTCGTATATTATTATTACATCTATTGGTAGTTTTAAAATGAAGACATATAGTTGAAATGAATCAAGAATTGAAGCAACAGTTTCATTATAATAACATCAGTCGGAAATCATTAAATTTCATTTAGTAATCATTGAAAAAAAAAATGTGTTTCTTTCAATATTAGTAAATCTACAAACAAAATTTTCTATAAAAGTACTAATTTTAATCCCGCATTCCCATATGATTTAAGCCTGATTATGTTCTAAAAGTTTATATGACAATAAATTGACAATAAATTTGTTTTGTTGGCTATATTTTTCCCTTGGTGCACTTTAAAAGTAAAATGTAAAATAAAATATAGTTTAATATAATGTGGCACGCTCTCCAATTCATAAAATCTTCAAAATTAAATTCTCGTCTTTATTACTTCACCTGCTTTAATTAACCATTTTTATATTCAGAATGTTGAAATGAATCTATAAATATATAGATGTATGTTAATCAAATATGTTTTTCATGCAAAACAAACTGCCAAGCAAAATAAAATCTGTCTCGATCACTCAGCGGACTTCTTTTCTCTTTTCTCCTTACTTAACAGATTATTACATTCATTAATGTCTAAACACACACCTGGAGCATCCAATCCTTTAAGCACTGTCTTGTATCTGCCTCTATGCACTTCAAATACCTACACCAAATTAAGCGTTTCAAAAGACACTAATCATTACAAAATGTCCGCGGTTAACGAAAAGATATCAAATCGAGGACTTTGATTGACAAGTATATCATAAACAAGGACATTTCCTTACAAGATAAAATTAAATAAAGACTGAGTCTTGATAATGAATGAACTGACCTCAGGTCTGGCGTCAATCTCTCGTCAAGCCAATGCAGCTGATAGAACGAGTTAGAAAGTTTTCCGTGTCTCCTGAAAAATGATGTAAAAAATAATGATAGAAAACAAGCTCAGTTGCATTAGAGTATATATCTGTAATGAAGATTAAATTAGTTTTATTCTGCAGTCACATGAGCGTATTTATGTACATATTTTCATGCGTCAGTACAGAATGTTTCATAAACGACTCCCTAATTTTAAAATTTCATAATGCCTTAACTATCATAAAAATAAAGATGAATAAGTGAGTTGCATATTAATTTTATATACAGTATTTAAAAAATTAGTTTAAAATTTCCTCAATAGATGACGCTGCACAGTCTCAAACTGTAAAAATGCTTAAATTAACTTCAAAATTTCAAAATGAAACATTATTCTTTCACATTTCAATAACTAAATAATATAAAAACTAAAAACTAAAAGATATTTTATATAGTCTTAGACATGAGTTGAGCATTTTTACAGTTTGAGACAACACAGCACCATCTATTTATGAAAATTTGAATTATTTATTATAGTACTGTATACAAAATTTACGAGCTACCAGAAAAAAAAATCTCATTTATTGAATACATTTACAGTTTGAGATAGCACAGCACCATCTATTTATGAAAATTTGAATTATTTATTATAGTACTGTATACAAAATTTACGAGCTACCAGAAAAAAAAATCTCATTTATTGAATACATTTACAGTTTGAGATAGCACAGCACCATCTATTTATGAAAATTTGAATTATTTATTATAGTACTGTATACAAAATTCATGAGCTATCAGGAAAAAAAATGTCATTTATTGAATACATTTACAGTTTGAGACAGCACATAGCATCATCCATTTATGAAAAATTTTAACTATTTATTATAGTACTGTATACAAAATATATGAGCTACCAGAAAAAAATGTCATTTATTGAATATATTTACAGTTTGAGACAACACAGCACCATCTATTTTTGAAAATTTTAACTATTTATTAAACTACTGTATGCAAAATTTATGAGCTACCAGAAAAAAAAAAAAAAAAAAAAAAAAAAAAACCTTCATTTATTGAATATTTATATTTATTATAATTAATGCATTATTGAATTTTAAATGTAAAGAGTATTTTATGAAACACCGTGTGTATGCTATTTAAAATGCAATATCATTTAAAGCAGGCATGTCAAACACGTGGCCCGTGGGCCATAACTGGCCCGCCGACATCTTATCTGTGGCCCGCGAAACCTTTGGCATTTTAACTGAGCTTAATTTAGTTGTTAGAACACGCATCCTGAAAATACACTTTGCTCGAACACAATTGCATCAACCGTGGTCTTACAGATGGCCGTCAGAAAAATATGCATATCAGTGTTACCAGTGGCGATTCAGAATGCTACCACTATTTTTGAATAGTAATATTTGTTTTATTTATTCTGTCATTAAATAAGAACAATATTTTTCTTCAGAATGTGGTAGCATTTTGAATTAAACTAGTAATCAGGAAACTAGTAATCAGGAGCCTCAACGTCAGCTCTGAAAGTCATTGTTATCTCACTTTTCATATTATTTGGCATCTTAAAATCCACAATTTATTTTTTTTTATATATTACATGCATATTTATAGGCATATAAAATACTTCGGAGGTTTTAGAAATTGGAAGCCTTAAATTAAACACGGTTTATGCAATGATATTCTGAAATTCGTATGAACTTCTTATTCATGCAACTTTTTAGATAAAAAAAAAAAAAACTCGTATTAAAATAAATTCTTCATTTATGTCAATAGAATACAAAAATAATTTATTTTGATAATAAAATATTGCAGCAAAATAGTGTGAGTTACTTGAATTTTATTATTTTGGTATTCTTTGAAATAGGGTTGCTAAGCAACTGAAAAATTAAAGAGCAAAGTAAAAAGAAATGCATTTTAAAATTTGTAAAAAAAAAAAAGGAAAATAAAATGTTTTATATTTCCCGAACAGATGCAAAAAAATTTCCAATAATTTAAACAATTAATTTCTAAATTCTAATGACTGTATCAGCAAATTTTCAAAGCTATTGGATATACAGGGTGATTTTTTTTTAAAGTTGTGAAAGTAAAACACTATAACAAAAGAACCACTGATCCAAATGACCTAAAATTTCACCAGTATGCTCCCAAAGTAATGGGAATTTTTTAGGCATGGTTAAAAAAAAAATTAAAAATCGCACCGACAGATGGCGCTGTAAGGTAGCAGAAACAAAGAATATCGTCTGTGGGAGGAGAACAATGGACGGTACTTTGAGAAACCATCTTCCGTTGACCCTCTGTCGTCATTGGACCTTTTCGTAAATTCTTAAGTGTCCTAAATCTCCTAAGAGCAGTTGCTGCGCTGTCATTATTCTGATAATACAGTTTCACTAACAACGCACGGTCCGTCAATGGCGCAGTCATTGCGAGGATTTCCGTAGAATAATGAACACGAGATGTGCGTATTTCACGTTTTTATCGCCAATGTGCGTGTGCCGGGCGCAAGTTCGTCTCCCGACTTTACTGCATGTACAGCGCCATCTGTCGGTGCGATTTTAAGTTTTTTTTAACCACGCCTAAAAAATTCCCATTGCTTTGGGAGCATACTGGTAAAATTTTAGGTCATTTGGATCAGCGGTTCTTTTGTTATAGGGTTTTACTTTCACAACTTTAAAAAAAATCCCCCTGTATTTAAAACCTTCATATCGAAAATTTAGCATTAGTAATTTTACGTTCAAATCCATTATTCAAATATTTGATTTTCATTTCAGTTAAAAATGAAATTTGAAAATCGTCTGCTTTCCCATAGGAAAGCATTATGACCTGAAAAGAAATGTTCTATATTTTTCGAACGAATGAACCAAATGTAACCAAAAACTATACAACTCATTCCGTGTACCTCATCAACATACCCACCAAAAATCAACCTAATCGGATCATTTTTACGGCAGTTATCGCGGAACAGACAAACAGACGGAAACCAAAAACTTTTCGCGTCTCCATAATGAGCCTCAACTGACGTTTCGGCAAAAATCCCCTCTCATCTACCCACAGTGATGTTACATAGGCAGATATAACTCAATTTTACATGTTAGCATAAAAAAATAAAAAAAAATGCGGAACAAAGACAAGTAATCGGAACGCAATAAAACACGGGATATTTGAGTTTGAAACATTAAAGATTCGTAATTTTTTTGAAGTATTTTACATATATATATATATATATATATATATATATATATATATATATTGTTTTCAGTCGAGAGTAATATTTCGTTTTAATATACTCTCTTCGATTTTACACCACTTTAAAAAATAATAGGCTGTATTTATTAAATACTAAGAAGTGCATTTTAAAATTAATAAAATTCGGCACTAATTAAGAAGAATTGAAATATTTAAAAAATCAAAATATAAAATTAAATAGTTTTAAAAGAGCCGCTTTGAAAGTGACACAAATCATCACTTTTGTGATTGACACAAAAACTCCGAATATGTCATCCAAGTTCTTCACTTGGGCTTTAGTTGAGCATATGAATTTTGGATTTAAGCACTTTAATTATTTTCATTATTTAGCTTAGTAACTGTATGTTATCTTTCTGGAATCTTGCATGATCTTTCTTTACTTTCTTTCATTTTTTATTGATATGTACACACATTTTATCGACATACTCTCACACATCCCAGGATTAAAAAAATATACATGTGAAATCTCTTTACTACCTATGAATAAATATGATAATCTGAAAATGAACATCGCATTTTTTAAGGTGATTTACATTATAATTATACTTAAAGGGGTAACTGGAATTTGATATTTTATATATAGACACTGTTGGGTTTGAAAAGAATATAACATTACGAGGTGCTACAGCACAATGTATAAAGAAAACTCACAAAAAATGTCAGAATTGAAACTGATACTGCTTAAAAGAGAATCAACGTGGAGAAATGCATTAGAAAGAATGTGTTTGCTTTAGGGTCATTCCATGAAAAAGGAGCAAAAATTAAAAAAAGTCGTGGCCACATAGTAACCGATTTTAATAAAATTTAGTACACGGATTCAATTCATATTTAAATAGAGCTATTTAAAATATCTGGACAAAAAGTAAAATATTTTGGAAGTTCTGGACATTTAAAAAACTTGTGACATAGAATGGCTTGTGTGGAATCGTTCAAAGTTGCAAGTTTAAACTTACGTATCTTGAAAATTATTTAACATAAATCAAATTTTTTCATAATATTGTAACCCATGGACAGTTATTACCATATTTATTTAGTCCTAATAATTTCGTATCACCATGGTTGTCCTTAAATTGGTTGTAAAAATTGAAAAATTGAAAATTTTGAGAAAATTAAAAGCGTTAAAAAAATTGAAGAAATTTAAAAACATATGTGAAATTGATGTACGATGTAATGTTACATATGAAAACCATATTTCTTAAATTTGGAAGTTGCCATTTATTTTCTTCATCTTCAAAATAGCTTAGAAACTTAAAAAAAAAAAATTACAAAATCACAATTTTTCTTCTTATGTATACTTAAAAAATCAAATGAAGGAAAAACTTGACATTAACAATATTGCAAAAGCATAAAGTTCAAAAAGCCCATGATATGCTGAAAAAAATTCAAGATTGCATTTTGATTCCTTACATAAGAGAAATTAGTTCAAAAAGTTAATATTTGTTATGTGCTTTGGGCTATTTCACTTCAAATATCTGCGCCTTTCCATGCGTTTCTGCTATCTTGCAAAAAAAAAAAAAAAAAAAAAAAAGTAGTGCTGCCATCTATCCGGAGCCTTGATTGCTATTAATTGTTTGCCCCGTTTAAATCAATAATTTATTCTACTCTAATTTAAAATATTGTTGAAGAAAAATAAACTGAAGGAAGAAGTTTCTATATTTAAAATATACACTTTTATCTATAACGTCAAATAATTTAAAATTTTTAGGATGTTTCCTTCGTATTCAAACAAGTAATAGAAATGTTGAATTTTTCCCCTCAAAATTTTTCATTATTTATTTTTTTCTCATTAAGGAATAAAAAGGCAAGAATCAAAGTTTCTAATATTTAAAATATATACTTTTATCTATAACGTCAAACAATTTTAAAATTGTAAGACCTTTCCTTCTTGTTTAAACAAATAATAGAAATATTGCATTTTCCTTTCAAAATTTTTCATTATTTTTTTTTTCTCATTATGGAATAAAAGCACAGTTACTAAATCACTCCAATCTGTTACTTATTATTCATTCTTAATTATTAATAATTTTTGATGTAGTCTTTCCACTCCTACGGCTAATAATGAAAATTGAAATTTCAAGCATGTAGACACAACCTCGATCTTATATTAACTTTTAACGTAAGTTTTAATACTTAAATAAACAATCCTGAAATCTGTTATTTTACATTTACTCATAAATAAATATGATCTACTTATATGCTGATTTTCATTAAAATCTATGACATGTCAGCCACAACTGATTTGCTCATTTTGCATGGAATGACCCTTTAAAAAACTAATTATTGTCTTTATTACATTAAATGCCCCTCGATTTGAAATCATTCACTATACGAAATTGAAGAAATGATGTCTAAAATACTGTAAGCATAAGTACCATTGCTAGAAAGATTTTTTTTTTTATATAGCGGATAGATTTACGAAACCCAGACATGTGCTTAAAATCTTAAAGTGTTTATAAACTTACATTATATTTGTGCGCACATGCTTAATCATCGTTAATCTAGAAAATATCTTGGAAATTATGGGTAGTGGAGATAAACAAATCTACCTTCTTATACAGATATTTGACGGCTTTCCATTTAAATTGACAAATTATGAATCTTTTTTATTAAAGGACCACTAATAGACAAAGTACTTGGAGTTTTCATTTGAAATTACAAAGCACCTGAGTAAATTTCAACTTCAAGCAAATTTCAAAATGTTATTTTGTTATTTGATAGTAGTATTAGCGTTTTCCAACAGAATTGATTACTTCAAAAAAACATTTGGGATAAAATTTTAAAAAATAAAATGTATTTCATTTTAAATGCCAGTTATTATTACAAAAGTCATCGGAGTAAACATTTTTAGACTATACTGAAAACATATTTAAAAAATAATTCAAGAGAAGATATTTGAATTTTAAAAATATGAAAATCAGTTTAATCTATTTACTTCACTTCTAATGATTGATGTTGAAATTATTCTTCAAAATTTATTACTGCAATTAACCAAAATTCATTCCGATTCTATATATTAGAGCAAAAATACATGGATATGGGGGTTTCCAAATTTCTGTAATTATTAATCAATCGACCGATTTTTTAAACTATAGTGTGCAATTAGGTAGAATTTAGCTATGTTCGGTAACTCACTTTTATACCACATCATTGCGTGGCTGCCACCTTTTTTTTGTTATTTTTTTAGGTCAAATAAACATAATTTGTACCAGAAAATGTATTTAAGTCAAATAAGTAGTGCATAGATACAACACACGTTTTATTAAATAAATTTTCTGTTTTAAAATATTATTATTTTTATTTTTTTACATGAAGAAAACACGGAAGATTGACAGCTATGCTTTTGCTAGACCAAGATTAGCAGACCATCATGTACAATCAATTTTTAAAATAAATACAATTTATAAAGTTCAATTAATTTTTATAGATTTGGTTGAAGAACAATAACTTTAAATATATTTTCGAAAAATAAGATAAATTAAACTATGTATTATAATAACGTGGAAACTTTGTATGAATACTTATTTAACATGGCTGTGTTTTGTATGTAGAAATTTTATTTTGTGCAATGGGAATAATATTATCTACTTTTTCTATGTGGCCCGCAGCTTTGTATATAATACTTTATTTGGCCCGTGGCGGTAAACGAGTTTGACATGCCTGATTTAAAGGGACCAAAAAGGTTAGAAATGACAGAAATGGACTGAAGTTTGATCGTAGATTAAGAAACCTGAAATTAATTTGGACTATTATTTATTTTTTGCATTTATTTATTTGTGTTTTAAACAAATAAAAAATATTTGTTAAATTGTAGAAAACAATAACTAAAGATATAATAATTGTACAATGAAATTAATCTTGCAGAACTAGTTTTCCCACAATTTTGAAGTCCAGGTTCAATTTATTTGAGTCGTCCGTTCTTCTTTATATTGCTTATACACTATTCTGTTAACTATTCCAAAAACAAAAAAACAAAATTATAATAAAAATTAAAATCTATAAGAAATTATAGATTTCTTTTTGTTACAACTTTATTATTATTTTTTTTTTTCATGTGTACTTTGTAGAGAATTTAAAAAAAACAAACATGTAAAGTCATTAATTTATTCAAAAATTATCGTGGCAAAACCAATGAAAAAAAACAAGGTTTCGAGATAATTTTGTTTAAAGTTTTGCCCTTTCGCATTATCGCTGGTAAACGTGTTTCGTTTACAGCTCGCACTACCATACTTTTATGAATTTTCCCACGGACAAACTGTATGACATTCTTTAAGGTTCCCAAACATTATAAAAATAATACAAATTTTCGCCATTTCAAACCTGTCTAGTCGCTTTGAGAATTTTACAAATTCATGATTATACTAACTTGTATGAAACTAAATACAAGTCTATAGAAATTAGTTCCTATTTAATGTCTGATTGAAAAACTTTAGTACATTCGGTCAAAGAAAACGTTTTCCTCATCTATGTTATCACCAAATAGACGCAGAGAAAAACAAAAATAGCCTTTCAAATGTGATTTATGTCTTATTTAGTGTATGTTAAAAATATAAGCTTAGGTGGCGGTTTGCATGTTGAAATTGTATCAAACTGTGAAAATTTTAATAAGAACACATAATTTTGACTTCATATTTGAATTCTTCACAAACTTTTACCTAAGGAAGACCAAACGGGAAATCATTCGGTCAAGTAATTTAGGAATTATGCATATGTAAAGATGGGAACTATTAATGTTAAAGTGAATGATATTAGCTGCAAAACAAGCTGCAATGCAGTAGTTTTTTTTTTCTAGAATAACTAAAGAATTCTCGGTAATTCACCCTCAATCTCAACTGTGAGTTAAAGTCTTAACTCTCTGTTGAATCTTAAATCCAAATCACCGTTAACTCAGCCTGCCGAAATTTGTAGAAATATCGAACAGACGGCCGGTTAGCCAACCGCGCATGACCAGTTGAAGCAAAGATAGCGGTCGTTTTTAATTGCACCTTGATGCATTTTTTTTTTAACAAAGCTGTTTGTGATTTAGTAATTAAACGAAATTTTTATTATAAAGATGTTAATATGAAAGAATGTGTTACTTTTAATTTTTTGGCATTTTTTTAGATATTTTAGCTCTTTGAACTCAAAATTCTATTAATTTGTGTTTTCTGCTTTCAAGCCCGGAAAAGTACCGAAATGAAAACAAAAAAAAAAGCAATAGTTACAGGATTTCGCAAATAAAAATATCTAATGTTTTCTTTAATTAACTTTACTAAAAAGGAACTTATTTTCCATAAAAACAGGACAATCAAAATATATAAAGCTTATAATAATACAATTTTTTTTTTTAATACTGTAATCGCTTCAATAGCTCCCAGACAAAAGGTATACGTCTATATCAGCTCATGGATTAAAAGTGTTGTTGCATAACATATACCTTAATCACATTCTCTATTCTGTTATTTGCTTCATCAGTTGATTACAACACCCATTTGATTTATTATATATTTTTATATAAATAATTTTAAAACCAGTAAATTAATAAGAAATTTCAATCTAGAACACGCTCGGTAAAGTACCAGGTAGTAAGAAAAAAGATTTTGTTTCTCTTTTCCGTTTCCAAGATTGCTGCAGCAGCTGATTTTATCGCAAATGAATTTGCTTAGTTCACGTTTATGGGCACGTCGTAAAGTTTGAACTTGAGCCTTTCATTCAGAAAATCTTTAGTGTAATTAATTTTGTTTTCCGTGGATTACATTACCTTGGAAACGACTTCTGAGTTTGTAACGTTGCTTTATGTTTAAATAATTTCGAATAAAATAATTTGAAAGTGTTGTAAAAAAAAAATGTTATATTGTAGGAATAAATAATATGCAGATTGCTCTTATTATTATTATTATTATTATTATTATTATTATTATTATTATTATTATTATTATTTCAATACAATTTTGGAGATTTATAGGTTAAATGAAGTTCCAAAAAAGTTTTCGGTTATTTGAGAAAACTGTGTTAAAAAAGGTTTTGGGTATAGCATATGCCTGAGGAAAATATGTATGACTAAGAATTGTAAAATCCGATTATAATTTCCATAGGAACTTATATATGTGTATGTATATTACTATGACAGGAATTCAATAGTTTATAACAATGATTATGTTTTATATCGATATATAGATGATATTGTTATTTTCACTTTCAATGACTCTAATATCACATCGTTACTTAATATACACTACATGGCCAATGGAGACCGGTCACTTGCGATTTTAGACTTTTTGTTAAATATCTTGAAAGATACATGAGGAATTATCTTGAAACTTCAGGAGTGTAAACAACATGATAGACGTCATATATTTCCGCGAAGATTTTTTTCCCGAAACCCCATAGGGAACCGTCAACAAATTGAAGAAAAACGAATATCTTTTGGATAACCCTGTAAAAACTAATATCGCAAAAGCGTTGAAATAGCAGCACATGCTTAGGAGACTTCTTTTAATAAACTATGTTAATTTTTATGAGTATAGCACGTATACTCGTGGAGAAATTAAGGTTTTTATAAAAACAATTCCAAATTTCACCAAGTGTTTTACTTATAATTTTTAGAGTTCTTAATATAAAAGAATGTTCTTTTCAGGAATGATGACACAAAACATTATGTACAATACCCTGCAATCAGAATTAAAAAATAATAAATATTGGATGAAAAATGAGCAGGTTCACTAAATATTGTTTCACTGCGCATGCGCGCATTCAATCAAAATATACTGTGCATAATATACTAGCTAAATGAATAGACCAACTTTTGTGAAACTCTCAAAAACATAGCTTGAAAATTTTGATAGTAATCGTCGATAGAATAAGCTCGAAATTCGCTGTTCCCAAAAAGAAGCAAAAAGAGAAGGGGTTGTATCGAAATATACTAGCTTATGAAAGTTGACATAATAAGAATGCAGTGTCTCTCATTGTATATTTGGATACTGCCCCTCATCTTTTTGCTTCATTTTGGGAACAGCGATTTTCAAGCTTATTCTATTGACTATCACTATCAGAATTTTCAAGCTATGTTTTTAAACTTTCATAACCTAGTATATTTGGATACAACCCCTTATCTTTTTGCTTCCTTTTGGGAACAGCGAATTCCGAGCTTACTCTATCGACGATTACTATCAGAATTTTCAAGCTATGTTTTTGAGAGTTTCACAAAAGTTGAAACTACATTTAGTGAACCTGCTCATTTTTCATCCAATATTTATTATTTTTTAATTCTAATTGCAGGATATTGTATATAATGTTGTTTGTCATCGTTTCTAAAAAGAACATTCTTTTATATTAAGAACTCTGAAAATTATAAGCAAAACACTTGGTGAAATTTGGGATTGTTTTTATAAAAACCTTAATTTCCCCACGAGTATACGTGCTATCCTCATAAATATGAACATAGTTTATTAAAAGAAGCCTCCTAAGCATGTGCTACCGTTTCAATGCATTTGCAATATTAGTTTTTACAGGGTTATCCAAAATATATTCGTTTTTCTTCAATTTATTGACAGCCCCCTATGGTGTTTCGGGAAAAAATCTTCACCGAAATATATGACGTCGACTATGCTGTTTATACGCCTGAAGTTTCAGGATAATGAGGAATTTGAACACATGAGGTAATCGGCCAACTTTATATTTTTCTGATAATTCCAGGCTCATAAATTTCAAAAATGTTCTCAAAAATGTAAAAAAATCGTTCAATAATTGTTAAATTAGGTTTAAAGTTACGAGAAAACCACGCGACTTGAAAACGCTGCGTGATTGGCTATGACGTCACTGTTCACGATGTTCCAATGTTTACACTTTGTTTGCAAGCGGCGGCGTTTTGGTTCTCGGCTCGGGTTTTGTAAGCATTTTGAATTTTTTTTATCTCGAAATTTATTTCTACTTTGGTCTTTACGATATTTTTATCAATCTCTCATTTTCGTTGTATTTCACTATTCTAAAAAAAGGTACTTAACTAATGCTGATGCCGCTGACGTAATTGAATTTATTGTGACATTTTGACTTTCTCGGCTTATAATACAGTAATTATTGCATATGACAACATGAAAACATGTAGTTTTGTAGAGAAATGTATAATAAATACGCTGAAGCAAGCAGTTTTTAAATCGAAGAATCATTTTATTAGCTATTTAATGTTCAAATTGGTCAAAATAGCTCATTTAAAAACTTTTATAGGATCAAAAACTATGCATAGCAATTTAATAATCTTTCGTAAGCATACTTGACTATTGTGGTGTGCAATATGCAAACATTTTTTTAATTTGTTAAATTTTTAAAGTATTTTTCAAATTTTTCATTCAAAATTTCATTATCTAAATAAAGATTTAATTCATAGTTTGAAATAACATTTTATTTCCCTTTGTTACCCGTTTTAAAATAGCCTAAATATGTAATAACATTTACAAATACTTTTCAGTCGAAACATTTATTTACACCCGATTGTAAAAAAATAAAGAAACTTTAAAATAATTAAATTATTACGTGCGAAAAGCAATGAATGTTAAAAATCCCTCCTAATTAAAACGATATATATTTAATTTGTCATTTTTACATCATATAAACGATTTTCTTATAGCATGTAAAATAAAACTTTTTTCTAAGCATTATAAAACTTCGGGAAGCAGCGACAGTTTTAACTTAAAACTGTTAAATCCAAAAGAGATACTTTCTGACACATTTCTGAATTCATTTTTGTTAGGAAACACATGAAATAGGCAGGTGTTCTTATTCAGAAACTATGTAATCAAAGACGTTTTCTCTTTTTTGGGAAAGGCAGAAGATCTTTCAGAAAATGGTGTCAAAGTCGGCGTTTTGAACTGAATTCTCGACACGGCAGCACGAGAAAAGGGAAAAACGTATGTCACGTGATACAAATTGGTTATAACTTGATAAGTAATTTATTTATTAAAAATGGAAAACTCATTTCGATTTTAAATAGCTTCAATAGTTATGCCTGCCAATTTCATGCTTTTGCGTTTAAAAATGAATTGCGTTGTTGAGAAGGCCATTTTAGAATCCCCTTAGCTATTTTATAATAGCTGATTTTCAAATCTTTAATTGATCTTTCTTAACTAATCACGAAAACAGACGTCAGCTTTTGCGACAACAGTGGATGCGGTCTGGGGCGCCGAAAATCCCCCACTCAAAGGGAAATAAACGGCAACCTGATTACAGGACATCGCCACTTCTTGTGATAATATCATTTAACCTTCCATAATCAGATAAAGTTTTTTAAACGAAGAAAATTGGCGTGTTTTTAAAGCCCTGTGGGGGTCTGGATGGGAGTTGTCGAGCATAACTGTTAGGAGGGCATATATATGTATATGTATATATATATATATATATATATATTATATATATATATATATATATATATATATATATATATATATATATATATATAGATAGATAGATAGATATGTGTGTGTGTGTTTATTTATATCTAGTTCAAATGCATAAATATCTTATTATTTTTCCTAATCAAAGCTTATATTTTGATTTCTGCTAAAAAATACTGATGCGTCACAGAAATACAATTTTTTTTTTCAGGTTAATTATAAATTTCAGTCTTTCTTTTATGCAAAAAACATTAATTATATACTGGTATCTGACTGTTTGTACACATATCAAATTTGTACATATATTATATATATAGGTTGTTATGTTTAAATAAAAAGTGATAAAAAAGTATTTATACTTCTGAAATTATTTCCACCTGGTTAAACAAACAAAAATATGAAAGGTACTTTAACATTGGGGTTTGTAATGTTATATTTAAAAAAAAAAAAAAAAAAAAAAAAAAAAAAACTAGAATCAATACATCTAAGTGATAAATTAAAAGAAACCATCATGTTTGGTGATAAAATTTATCAACAAATTATTGTTTTGAGTTAAATTCCAATTAATTTATATTTTCATTCAAAAGATATTAATTTTATGAATTAAATTAATCAAAACGATCATTTCCTTACTTTATATTTTAATAATGTATATAAATGAATCAAGGAGTTTTGTAAAATTATTGTAACGTTAGCAGATTACCCTCAAATTCTCAAATATCTGTCACACATTACCAGAAATGCTTTTGCCTCTGTAGTATATTGAATGATTTATAAAAATCATTTTTTTTCTATTAAAAAATAATTATTAAAACACACAATATCGTATAACTTATAACTTATAACTGGTATAAATATTTTATATTGGAATCATTTTTTTTTCTTTCAAAATTTAAATGCCAATGGAGAAAATCAAACTTACTTTAACTGTTTTTGTATTGTACTATTTTTTTAAAAGGTCTTAAAAAATTAAGGATAATTTTTTTGTAGTTTGCGAGTTGTTTAGATCTTTAGTACATTTGTATTTTCTTAAAGATTCTATTACTTTTGATAATGTAATACTCACGAATTTTATTACAAGAAGAAAAGAAAACCCTCAAACGCGCTATCCAAAGCGTAAACAAATGCTGTGTTTCTCTCCTTGTCATGAACTATGACGTCACAAGACTGGTGTAGTAAAAAGTGTCGTTTTCGGAACACGGTAAATAGTGCGCTATAAAAAACCGTCAGAAGTCACCAATTACAGCTCAAAAATTAAAAAAAAAAAACATACTGTTCTTCTTATCTTTCTGTTTTCTATTATATAAAAATAAAATTAGAAAACGTGAAAATTCCTCATTCCTTATGTATTTTTCTAGATATTAAACAAAACGTCTAAAATCGCAAGTGACCGGTCATCATTGGCCATATAGTGTATATCCCAATCAGCTCATTATAATTCAAAATGATATCATTATTAATTTAATAAACTTTCTTGACTTAAAAATTACTCTTAATAATAATAATAAATTAACATTTGACATTTACTATAAAAGGTTTGAATTTTACGAATTATGCATATGCTTCATGCTTATACAAATCAGTTTATAAAAATATTATGCTCAATTATCTACACAGAATAAAATATTTATGCTCAGACAGGTATAAAAACAAAATATTAAATTTATCTGTAATCAAGCAAAACTAAATGGATATCCTAATTACATGGTAAATTCAATCATAAATTCTGTTCAATAATACTTTGGTGTTTATATACAAAAATATAAAGATTAGAGGAGGTTGGGATCGAGGATGTTGGCCTATATATAGTTAAAAAACAAAAAATAAACACTGTGGTCATTGCTGTGTAATTTCTATAAATAAATTATTAATAAAAAATTTTATAAAATTAATGTTATTGTTTTATAATAATAAACGGGGAATTATATGATACAAAAAAACTTAAATAATTTAAATTTTCTTTCATGATCATTTAGGAAAATTAGATGTTACATAGAAATTGTGTAATTTAATTGCAATTAAATTAAAGTGATTTAGATAAATTAATGTTGAAATTATTTATTAATTATGCACAAAATTATTACAAGTACGTATTTAATATAGTTAAAGTTAAATAATGACTTAGTTGATTAACTTGTTAAATAATTGTATTAATCTATATTATTTTAAATTTTATAATTATCATATTTGGATGTGGTATTTATATATTTATTTATTTTAAATAATAGATATAGATGGCAACGCTATGATTAATAAAACTTATTTTACTTGTAATTTCATTACTATATAGAGGGCGGTACTGTTTTTACATATACTGTTCTATTTAGTGAAGGATAATAATTATATAACTTTTTCAAATGATTGTTATCTCAAAATTATATATGGTTTTATTATTAATTACTAAGTTTTTACTTGTAATAATTGTTGTTAAATATATTTTAAGGATTGCCTATAATATTTTAATGTCTCAATTTTAAATTACTGTAACCGTAGTTATTCATGCATCATGCGATGTTGCTCACGTGCCTATTACAAATGCTATGTCAGGTCCGCGTGCTTTGAATCTCGTGAAATGCAACATTGGTATGTGAGTAAATTTTCTTTTTTATCCATGTTTCAGCTCATTTTTTTTATTATCGTTTCCTTTTATTAATGCAATATATTTGGTAGAAATATACTGTTCTTAGCAAATATGCCAGTATAGTTAAGAAATATTGCATTTTCTTTTGATATGTGAAATGTACTATCACGCTGATGATACTACATGGTCACATGTCGTTTTTCGAATTCCATTTTATGTCATTTGATACCTAAATTCCATTTTATACTCAAATATGTGATTAAGTTGTATTTATTTTATTTAACTGGCATCTTTTATCATTTTATATATTTAATTTTTCTGTATTTTTCGCTAAATCTATTATGTACGTATTAACTACATGCCATCTTTAAATTGGAGTTTCGGTAATTTGTTGTTGGAATTTCGTAATTATTCATTAACTTATAGTATTCTATATACACTAAATACTTTCCATCTTCAAATTGGAGATTTGGTCAGATATTGGTGATAGAGCTTGTTTGATGTATTTTAACTTCAAAGGTATTATATTTATTTAGCATTGTATAATATTCTGCTGCACTGCGCGAATTGATATGGAGTTTCTTTTTCAATCTATTTATCTCTGGTTATTATCATTGCTTTTTACATTTGATACCATACTCTATAGCCCATTTTGGCTCCTAAATATCTATTTTGATAAGCTTCTGTTGGAAATACATAGTCAATGTAGCTGCTTTGCGCATTTTACTGTGTATTTATTATTATTTTTATACAATAATTACTATTGTTTTTGGTATCGTTTTCTCATCCTTTGTATTTTCAAAATGCACACATTATAACATCTACTTTCCATATCATTATTTAGTGGATTCTGTACCATTATTAATTTTGATGTTGACTTATTAGGTAATTATATAAATATGTAGCATCTATAGTCGTCGTCTGGTCCGTCCGTCTGCCCGCATATGACAGCGCAAAAACTACATAACCGAATGGTTCGAAATTTAATATTATAAAATCGTTGCAGAATTTTGTCGAGTCATTTCAAATTTTATGAAAATCGAATCAAAACATAAAAAGATATTAATAAAAGTTTTCTTCATTCTATTAAAACCTATCATACGTGATTAATTAAATGATATCCAAATGGTAGGTAATGATTCTAGGTTGCCATCGTGATTACGTCCTATTTAAGATGGAGTCATATTATTTCCGTATTACTGAACTTAAAAACCGAATTTGTATGCTAAAATTGTTTAATTATAGAAATCCTATAATCTACCAACAGTTTATTGGATAGATGTTTCCGGAAAAATACATATTAAATTGAAAAAGAGACTAAATATGGATTTCAAGTTCTGAAATCTGCAAAGCTAGGCTTAAGTTTTCCATCGGAATTTTCAGTAAATATTAAGAAAAGATAAAATGTTGCCAACTTAAAATGTACTTATTTTATTACGGAAATTAATCATATCATAATAGCAGACGATATATAATTCATTTTTTCTTTGAAATGATAACGATGATTTTTTTACACTGTTTTGGATATTTGCGCATAGTAGAATTTTATTGTAACAGAATTGCAATTAATTACTTGTAAAAGTGTGTATTGAAACTTAATTACATAAAATAAAATTAATATCTATAATATGAAAATCTGTACATAATATAAATTTCGTTTTCATGCTTTTTTGCATAAGAGTGTAACAGCTATTGCAACAAGATCTAAATATATATAAAACTAGTTATACTACGAACGCACCTCATTTGTCACGTTTGATGTACAATTTCCAACTTGTTTTTTGTTTAGTGTAATTATAGTGATTATGATAGTTTTTATTAGAAAATTATGTTGATGAATTTTCTTCAAAGGGCTTTATATAAATATGTAAATTCATTAATATATATATTAATCAGGATTCCCTCTTTATATATATATATTTTTTTTTAATTTGATTAAATTTTACTTTAATTACATATTAGGTTGATTTTAATTTTCGTTATTGTGGTAATCAAGAATAAATTTTTATTTTAACATTTACTTCAATGTATACTTTTATTGTCCTAAATTTATTTTTTATATACTTTGTATTATGTATATCAATCAATTATATGCTTTTATGCTTAATTATAATATGGCAGTAATGAGCAAATTGTTAGATACTGGAAAATTAGGCCTAGGCATTTCCAAGTCTAATGCTCGGTACAGGAGGATTTATAGGGATCTGGATCGTCATCCGATAAAATATTTTATTGTCCTCTTCCTGCGCTCAATTTTAGAAAGTGTTCTTCTTCATGTTGCTTAACATATCCCTTTGTTGATAAGTCACATATATCTAATAATAATAACATGGTACGTTCTTTGTAAAGCATTCAACGTAATTTATTCATTGAAATGCAATTCGTGTAATATGGAATACATCGGTCAAACTCGTAATAATTGACATATACGGCTAAATTTACATCGTTCTCATACTGATAAATTTAAAAAATCTAATTTTCAGACTACTCATAATATTGAATACACTCTTTCTAAAAAACATAACTTTAATAATATTACTATTAAAATACTTAAAATTTAAAAAAAATAAAAATCAAAAGAACGAATTTTTCTAGAATATAATTATATTAGATATTTTAATACTACTTATCCTTATGGACTAAATCAATTAGTACATAAAAAAACCACATACTGCTTTTCCAGATTTAACTAATTATAAAAATTATAAAAATATTCATTCAGGATTAAACTTCTCAAGCATAAAAAATACACTAAAATGAAATTTTTTAAAAAGCCTATAAAAAAGAAGAAGAAGAAGAAAGAATGGGTGGGTAAATTTGGAAAATGAAAACATTCCTCTTATTAATTTTTCTACAAAAGCTTTTCAAATAAATCATCATCATACATTTTTCTTCAAATCAATCAATGTTTGTAATCGAACTTTATCAAATTCCGTTGATAAATTACAAGAGTAATAAATCGGAAATTATGTTTTTTTTTATATAAAAGATGGAATGCAGTTTATCTCGCTTAATGTTCCAGAACCGAGGGAGCTGCATAAGAAGAAATCAACAATATAGAAGCACAAGAGCACACCTTTTGCTGTAAAATCCCACACGTGGTCATGGAGTTTTCATTTCCCACGATCTTACCAGGGTCATAAATATATTCTTCAACCATACCTGGAGATGATGGGGAGGTGCTATCCCCCAGAAATAAATCAGTTGTTTGTGAAACTCGACCCAAAAAATTTGATCACACCTGGTATGATAAACGTCTTTAGTCTTCAAGATGGATGATTGCCTCGTAGTTATTCTCGTGGGGGTGAACCTTGCGAAGGCCTTTGTTGTCTTTACTGATCCAAAAAGGAATTTTTTATTAGACCATTAAAAGTGGAATTCGGTCGTTAAGGAACACAACAAATATGCTTGTTAGGTGTGCTTTACTAAGTGAATAAGCGTTTGCTGGCGGAAGTCATTAAAACGTATTCTGCAGCAATATCTCGGTAGAATGATCGAAAAGTACAAAGTAATAAAATAGCGGCAATTGTGCGAAATTTTATTGCTTGGCAAAAATTTGCGGGAGTAAATAAAGAGAGGGAGAGTTTAGAAAAATAACATTTTTGGAAATTTTTTATGCAAATATAGCACATTTTGGTACAACCAGATATTTATCGATCCAGTGGGGCGACTAAAAAGAGATGGATAGATAAGACTCATGGAAATTTATTGCTTCTGTATTCAAATATGAAAAAATTACGATGGTGTTATGAGCCCTTCTTATCGGAAAAACATCAAATTGATTCATATAATTTGTCAAAGAACCAGTAAATATAGATCCTAAATTTTATAAAAACAATCTTCGAAATAAAAGCGTTGATCCTGCTATAGGTTGAAAACGGGTATTATTTACCCATATCTCAGTTATGAATTATTCCTTTAATATGATTTATTGATATCACTTTCTGCGAGTATTTCAAACTTGATTATTGTGCTGATTATACGCTAATAAAATAGATTCATAGTATTAAAGGAATTTCAGGCAAGGGTTTCTTTTTAAGTAATAGGGTGGTATCCCCGCAGTTATTGACACCTAACCAGTAACTGACGCTTGAGCAAAAATATAACTCAAATAAGCATTTTGTTGTAAAATTCTGCAAAGTAATGTCATCTAGTGGTAAATGAGACACTTATTTTTATTTTGGAGTCAATTTATTCACCATTAGAGGGCCAAGAACATATTCAATGAGGAAGAAACTTTTTAGAAACCAAAAAGTGCCATATTGAAGCAACCATCTTATTTCTAAAATTAAGGAAGTGTTTTTCTAATCTATTTGTAATGCAACCATCCTAAACTTTTTTCTTCAAGTTATACTTGTAGAAATTAGTTTAAAGATGCATATGATATATTAGGGCCATGCTTTAGGGTTTATATTTATCTAATTTAGCTTAATGGAAGGGGGGGGGGAGTGTCAGTTATTGGTTTTTAGAATTTCATTTCACCAGTCTCTGACAGAGGTGTAAGTTATTGGTTATATTAAAGATAGTTGAAATATATTATTTGAACTGTTTAAAAATGCATAATAATAAATTAAATTTATCTTGTAGTAAAAACCATTAAAATTTAAGTTGTTATATCGGTGTCTGACACCAGATGTCAGTTACTGGTTCATAAATGTCAGTTATTGGATATCTGCAGTACTAAATATTACTCCTATATACTCTGTATTACTCATAATCCAGATTAAGTAAATTCCACTTTTTATAATAAATATTAATGTATTTTGTTTTTATAATAAAGAATAAAGTTTTTTAAAGCAGTTTAATCTTTTAAAATAAAGTGTCAGTCACTGGTTCGCTCTGTGTCAGTTATTGTTGTTCCAAAATAGGGATGGTTTCAGTTACTGGAGTTTTTAACCACATTTAAGAAAAATATTAATTTTTAATAGTAAAATGTATAATTTTTCAAAATTTTGCCAACAGTATTTTTTTAATGTACCTCTACTATACTTTCAAAATCAAACGTAGGTATAAAATAGATTTAAATTTTTGTAATAGTTATTTGAACAAGAAAGAAATCTTAAAGTGTCAGTTACTGGAAATTTCACCTTATGCTTATTTAAAAAATATTTAAAAATGTATTATACTTTGATATTTTCCATTTTCAAAAATGAAAACATTAAATTTAGATATTGCGAATATATATGATGTATATAAACTTTCGGAATAACGTGTCACAAATCTCACCGATCAGTTTTCAAGCTATACTCAGAATGCAGTGAAACATAGAGGGTTACTACATTGTACATACCATTTCCCCCTCCTATGTTTCATGCAGATATACGGGCGATTCAAAACTCAGCATACAATTTTTGAGGAGTGGTAGAGCACACTACAACAAGCATTGCATAGGAAATTAGCGTCACAATCCATTTATTCAGTCAAAAATACAGGTTGTCTCATTCCAATCCGAACTTGAGTTTTTTTTTTTTTTTTTTTTTTTTTCATAAGTTTAACAGTTATGAAGATATTTTAACGAAAGTCGGAAGAGACTTATTTTTGTATGAAATGGGGAGGTGGGGAGGGGGGGGGGTAAAGATACTACAAAAAGTGATAAAAATGGCTAATATATTGCATCCAAATAGAGCTGAACTGGATGCTTCATATTTCCGAATGTAATTGATAGTACATACGATATTACTTTTTCAAATAAATTATTAAGAGCCTACACTAGTCACGGAAGAAATACTCAAGCTAATGTTAAGTCTATGGGGAGGTTTATGACAGATTTCTCGCTTGCATTAATTTTTTTTTTCTTTTTTTGGCATAGGATAGCTGAGGGCCCTAACGTTGTTAGTTTTTACTTTTTTTATTTTAGTTACAGTTTTTTTCATAAGCGGACATTTTCAATTTCAGAACCGGTTGGAACTGGTTCGGAAAGTGAAAGTACCCTTACATAAAAAAAACTGGAACCAAAATCGAAAAGTTAAAAACTAACACCGTTAGGGATCGGCCCCAGCTATCTTATTAAAAAAAAAAAAAAATCATTTAAAAATATTAAAATGCGATCGAGAAATCTGTCAAGAACCTTCCCATAGGCTTAACATTGGCGTTCGAGTTTTTCTTCGAATGACCAGCGTAGCTCTTAAACACTTCCATCATTTTTTAGGTTGTCACTGAACTTCCAGCAAAGCAAGGTAATTCTGTTGAAATTAAAAATATTTTTACTTTCGTTAAAGTTATGAACAATAGTAATGTTCGGAGACGCTCTGTATTTTTGACTGAATAAATGGATTGCGACCCTAATTTCCTATGCAAAAATTGCTTGTTGTAGTGTGCTCTACCACTCCCTTAAAATTTGTACGTGGAGTTTTGAATTACCCTTTATATTTACAGAATTAAAAACGTTTTAAATGATTGCACCTCACAGCAATTCTGCATTGATGCCACCAGGGCCGAAAATAGGAGGAAGCAAGAGGGGCACATGTCCCGAGCGCCAGTGTAGAAGGGGGGGGGGGGGGCGCTTAAAGAAGATTTAATTCGTCTTTCGGTAGAAAAAAGAAATAATGAAATTTGGACAAAATGTCACACAATCGGACATCCCAAAATAAAATTGTATCAGTTGATTTTATATACTTTGCTTTGAACACGGTCGGTTTTTGATTAGGGACCTGGGACGCTTCAATAATAAATTGAATACATCAAAGATACTTGCAAGGTCAATACGTCCCAATTAGGTTTTAATCAGTTCACTATTTCTGACGTTATCATGATGATAAGTTTTACTTGTTTTGTACTTTTGTGTGTCCCTGTAAACGAACTATAAGAGCTACAGACTTGATTAACGAACTCATCTAATTTAATGTCAGATCAATTTACTGTCCCAATTTGATGCGAATTAATATATATATTAAGATGATGTACTTTCTACCAATTATTTCATATTTAAAATAAAAAATAAAAGCAATGGATGAAAAACTCCTGTCTCTAAATTTATTTTGGAAAGGGGGGGGGGGGGAGGTGTCAAAATTCATTCTTGTCTTGGTGAAAGAAATCCTAGTTTCGGCCCTGGATGCCACATGAAACAAGTCCGCATAATCGCAGTTGTTTAATAATGTGCATGTCTTCAACCCTTTCTGATGAGGAGAATTAGAAATTAATTGTTCTCGAAACTTTAATAATGCTTTTTTACTATTTTTTGTATGGAATGTAAGACATTTAATCCCTCTATGACTTTGCTAATGATTCCAAAAGTAAGATTAAGAAATTTATTCGTACAATTCACACAATGAGATTTAAAGTAACGTATTTTTAGAAAGAAAACTAGACAGAATAAATTTTAACCTTGGTACGAAAATTTTATGCTATGCTATTACATGCTATTAAAGATTGTGATAATTACCATCATATCAGATAGTAGTTGTTGTTGTTGATTAAGTAACTCGAACACTTCTAATAATCTTTGCACCATCATTTCACTTTTGATAGCGATCCGGCAGCGGCAGAAAATGGACCGCTGAGTTATCATTCTCTTCTATTATGCAATTCAGTGGTAGGCATAGGCCTAGACCAGCCTATGTCTGTCTACCACTGACTGCTGCTTTTTTATTTTTTTTTGGAGGGAAGTGGGCAGAGCCTGATTATCACGGGGGCACGTGCCCCTGGCCCCCTTTTTCAGAGGGTACCAAAATGTACTTTGTGCACTCTCTGAAAATACAAAATTAATACAATTTTTTTATAGTTCATAGAAAAAATAAATTTTTCCCAGTCATGTAATCTAAAATCATTGTGCTTTACTAACGACAATTAATTCTAATGTAAACCTCAAAATTCGGAGAGGAACTGATATTGCATTAAATATGTTTCATTCAATCCCTTATGTTTAAAAATTTATTCACTCTAAATAGCATAGTGTGGAGAAGATTTAACTTTCAATGCATTTTTATATGTGTCTATAATATATTCTTCTTATAAAGCAGTGATTTACATTTTAAAATGCACGTAAAGCTATATGTCATGTTTATAATGCATGAATTTTCCTATGCAAGGGGTGCCAATATGGATTGTGTGCCCGGTTCCCACATAGAGATGATCAAGCCCCGGGAGTGGGTTAGAAATTTGAGAGTTTTAATCTGAAAACCGACATTTTTCTGCATATACAAGGCAGATAGACAAAAAAAAAAAAAATAAGACTATTTCAAATGAAACGACTTGTGCAATCATTCTCTTAGAATGACTACGAAATGAGGAAAAAAAACTAATTTGCTTGATGACCGTGCCTTTACTTAAAAATTCCATTCCAAGAGCCGGGTTACACTATGGTTTTAATTCCATAAGCATCTTGCCATGCACAAGATTTTATTCGATATTTATTCGATCAAAGCAACAAATCGGAAGTCTGAAATCAACAAATCTAAGTTTCAAGCTCTCGTTAATGAGGTTTAGAAAACTGTGATATAAATATATTTTTCATATAATATATTTAGAATTAGTGATGGACATAACGGTTATTTTGATTATTCGAATGAATCATTCGGCCATGCGCAGAAGCATACCTGTCAAACTTCATTTTTTAAAATTATTATTCAATTACTACCAGAAATTTTGAAGAAAAAAATATCTAATTTTAATTGGAATTAGATTAGACGCCAGATAAAAATGAAAAATGTGTTTCGTTTTACAAAATTGCTGGAAGAAATCGATTAAAAGGAATGCGAATTTTGTCAACTATGCTTTTCATTCGTTTTTGTTTACAAAATATGTGGTAGTGATTAATTTTTAAAAAAATACGAAGGTTAGCAACTATGCTTTTGTGCATGCCCGAATGATTCATTCGAATGAAAAAATCATTCAGTATGCCCATCACTATTATAAATAGTGAATTTATTCGATATTTATTCGATATTTGCCCGAATGAATCATTCGGGCATGCACAAAAGCATAGTTGCTAACCTTCGTATTTTTTTTTTAATTAATCACTACCAGAGATTTTGTAAACAAAAACGAAGGAAAAGCATAGTTTCTAAAATTCGTATTCCTTTTAATTGATTTCCTCCAGCAATTTTGTAAAACGAAACACATTTTTCATTTTTATCTGGCATCCAATCTAATTAAAATCAGATTTTTTTTTTTCAAAATTTCTGGTAGAAATTGAATAATTCTTTTTTAAGTTTGACAAATATGCTTCTGTGCATGCCTGAATGATTCATTCGAATAATCAAAATAATCGTTATGCCCATCACTAATTTAGATTGATATCAAGTGTGATAAAAATAAATAATTAATGGCAAAAATTCCTGAAATAGTTCTTATTATGACTAGAAATATGCAACATTACTTTATAAATAATTAATACGGGAATCTTTACTGAATATGGGATAAATTATTTCAACAATATATAATTTTTTCAAGTGAATTTAACACGTGCATTCAGAAAAAAAACATTTTAATACATTTTTTAATTTTAAGTTTACTCTGTTTTAAATTTTGAGCTTCATTTAAAGATAAGGAAAGGCGTCGGCTTGCACAAATATTGGTGCAAGGCTTGTGTTTTGTAGATGGAAAAGAGAGATTGTGGGGAGATGTACCTAGGGCCTCAAAGTGTCTTAATCGGTCCCTGCTGAAACTGATACTTAGTTTTCTCTATTTCATATTTGTATAATGTTCTTTAACAACATTTTTTAAGTTAATTATTCGATGCCAGTTTTTCGGTGCTTGTTTTTAGTACACAATGAATTAATCAATTTCTAAACAGTAATATCAACGAACTCAATATCAGAGCCTCTTTTCACTTTCTCTATTACATTAAATAATATTATACATTACACGAGTCATTAAAAGCCATGAAATAGCCATAGACTGACCGATATGGAACATTACGTTCTCAAATGACCGTTTTATTTTCCGTTTCCAATCTATTTACTTATCTCATCTGATCTTGCTGACCAGTCGAAGGAGAGAAATATCCTTCCGAATAACGGAAAGATCATTAATAGCATTCTCATTTCTTCTGCTACTAAAATATTGTTCCGTTAAGTGAAAAGTGTTGCTATTATTGGAATACACTATACCCAGGGCTAGATTAAGGCAATGGTTACACGAGCCACCGGGCCAGTGACCAAAAACTTAGGAGGCTTCAAATCAGTAAAGTTTAAAAAAAATGCAGTAAAGTCTCATTATTTGCATAATTTTATGTTATATTTTGGATATTAGATCAAAAAACATTTGTTTTTCTTCAAATTTATTATCTATTGCAAAACACTAAAATGATAAAGAATTAACCGTATTATCAACACAGAAAAAAATAAAACCCAATTTGGGTCGAAAGATTCTTAGGTATGTGTCCAAATTGGGTCATGCCTGTTTTGGTTACCACTGTGTACCATTTTGGGCAAAATACCCAAATTGGGTATTATTTTTTTTTCTGTGCAATCTTATCACTTTAAAGAGCTCACTAAATGGGAGACCTAAAATGCATTTACTGCGGTTTCAGTGTTGTTTTAATGTATCCTGTCACTGCATACTTGTACTATTACACATAACTCTGACATTTTGTTGTTAAGTGCACTTCATCTATTGTTATTTGCCTTGTAACATTAAAAATGTCTAATTATGATTACATTTTAAAATAATATAAGAGATACAATTATGAAAATTATTTCGCCGTAGTACATAGCATACATATTGGGGTCCCGTGTCAATTTGTCCCCAGAGCTCCGAAAATTCACATTCTGGCCATGATCATGCCTAAAATTTAATATTTTTATTGAACTAAAGTTATTGTTAGACATTAAAAAGAAAGTGATATAAAATAAAAAAATCTATACAAAAGGAAATCCGTTTCTTATTAGCTATCATACCGTGTTTTGAATTCATTTTATTATTGAATTAAAAAGTTCATTATACAAGTTTAAGACAAAAAAAAAAAAAAAAAAAAGTCGCTCACGTTTTTTCTATTTGTCTATATAGTGTCTAGTCTAGTATTTGTTTTTACTGTTGGACTAAGAAGATAAATAAATTTTAATCAAAAATATATGATACAGTAATCCCTTAACATTCGCGGTTTTAACATTCGCGAGTTTTGATTATTCGCGAACGTGAAAATGCGGAAAACTTAACATTCGCGAGAATCTGACTTGATTATTCGCGATTTTTTTTTTATTATATTTTTCTTTTTCAGAATTTACAGTAGTTAAATATTGTTTCTACTGTGTTTTCTCAGTATGTATTTACAAATCAGTTTTCAGTTGTCTACTGAAAAAGGAGCGAAGCGAGTGTTGTAGGAAAGCAAAATAATAACAACAGCAGAATACTCATTGCAATGGGGATATTAGAAGTGGTAAGATAACGGCATCTTCAATCTATTAATTTAAAATGTGCTTGTGCAGGTTCTCGTAGAGATGGAACTGAAGCTGCGCCTAGATAGAAAATAAAAGTATTTTTGAAGCATTTAGCTATATTTTTAAAGATTGTACTTTAATATTGTGACGCATATGGCCCACTAATACATCATCATCTTTTTGCGAATAGAGAGAGTCGAAATTACTTTATAAAAAAAACCTATGCTTTTTAGCTGTAATTATTTCTCCAGTCAGTTAATTGGAATTATCTTCATTAAATAAATTTCATATTCATGAACATGTCTGTATCTACATATATGTTATGCATATATGTATTGTTGATAAATATTTTTTTTTGTTCTTTGAAATGCTGTGCCACTCTAATTAAAACTTAATAGAACATAACCCCTTTTTTAGTGCAGAGAGATACAACATTCGTGGATTTGACATTCGCGAGGTTTTCCTGGAACGTAACCCTCGCGAATGTTAAGGGATTACTGTATTTGTTTACTTTCCTGTTGATCATTTAAATCGTAAACAAAATCTGTCACCAAACAATGCGATTTAATGTTAATAATACATAAGCTTGACGTCACTTGCTGCAAATTGTAACTCTGCATTTCACACGTATTGTACTTGTACATATTCCACTTTAATTTATTTTGTTGGTAAACCAATTTAGTTTTTGTGTAATGAAAAACATGAGTTAGTTGCTAATCTTCAATTCTTCTCTCTCTCGCATTTAAAAAAAAAAAAAAAAAAAAAAAAAAATATGAAGATGTGAAACTTTCTGTACCCACATAAAAGTGTGCGGTGAAGTATTTTTATGATTATGGGATTCTGTCATCAAAAGGGGAAAAAGGTGTATGCAGTAATGGTCCGATATCAGACTTTAGCAAAAAACGGATAAACTATAGCGATGCAATATGGACAATTCTGACAAGCTAATCTATTCAAAAAAAAAAAAAAAAAAAAAACGTGGTTTGACGGCTTCACCGCTACATTTGTAAGTGCACTAAAGTTTGTTAACCGCTGGTCAAAAGAATTAACATCAATTAAGGTTTTTTTCAAATCCAAAAGAGCTATTTTCTGGCACATTTCTGAATTCATTTTTGTTCGGAAACGCATGAAATTGGCAGGTATTCTTATTCAGAAACTATGTAATCGAATTACGTTTTCCATTTGTTTGTAAATATAGAAGATCTTTCAGAAAATACTGTTAAAGTCGGTGTTTTGAACCGAAATCCTGACACGGCAATGCGAGAAAGGGGAAAAACTTGTCACGTGACAGTAATAGCTTATAATTCGATAAGTAATTTATTTATCAAAAAATAGAAAACGTTATTCGATTCAAAATCGCTTCAATAGTTAGGCCTGCCATTTTTATACCTTTACGTTTGAAAATGTGTCAGAAAGTTTCGCGTTGTTGAGCAGGGAATTTGAGATCCACCTTTTGTTATACAGTGTGATTCATAAGTATCGAAACAATAGGCTATCTCCTTAAATATTGCCCCTAGGCACATACTTCCAGTTGCAAAGCTTCATAAAAAAGGGTGCAAAATTTGATGAGATAAGTTGCAACTCTATGGGGGGGGGGGGGTCTATTTGAGGAAATACAAAAATTAAATTTGTATACGGCCCCTGTATGATGAAATTTCAAATTAGGCAATTTTTCCTTTTTCATTCCTGAATTAAAAAAAAAAAAAATCCATCTTTCTGCAAAACTCAGCGAGATATGTCCATCTTAACAATTCGTGAGGTTTCAAGGGATCCTACACAAATTGAAATGCTGTTGTTTAAGCCACAAGATTAATATCTGTTACCTGAGAACCAAACTATCGTGTCAAAAATGACAAATTTTATGTTATCAGCTCTTAATACTAAAGAAACTGTTCTCTTTCGAGCCAAACTATCGCTATACTCGTATCACATGTTATTGCAGAGATATTCTGTTTTATAACATTGTAAGTCCCATATTGTCTAGCACAGTTCTCTTCTTTCTTTTCCTTCTCATGAAAAATAAGTGAAATGTGACTTTTGATTGTTTGGCTCTCGGGTACAGATATTTAATTTGTTTAACGCATACCCTAATCTCTCATACAAATCTGGTATACAGCCTAAGTTACAAAATTTAAGTTTATTAGGGATATAAATTTTTTTTATGCACTTTATGTTTCAGGTCATAGATGGGTTTATTGATATGATGCAAAAGAAAACCATTTTCATGGGCGATGCACTTAATTTTATTTAATTCATTATCTAGACAGGTGTCTGTGCATATTTTAGATTTCTGCACAGGCCGAAATTTGCACAAAAAAATTCCATTTTTCTTAAGATACAATTAAGATTATTTTAAAGAATACTACATACATATTTATAAGAAAATTTTACACTATATTTTACATATGTGTTCGCATGACAAAAACATAGCTGCCAAACCTCCCACTAATCCTCCGTAATATGAAGATTCATTTGAACCAGTTAACCACTTTAAAACCAGAAAATTTATTTAATGAATCTTTGACTTATTTAATTTAAAGATTTTAATTCGAATTTATTCAATTGAATTTCTTATAAGAGTTTCTAGTTCGAACGTATTAAACCTGTGTCAAATAAACACACTTATAACGGAAAATTAGTGGAAGCTTGGCATCTATTCAAAAAATACGCAATAGCAACGTTAATGATTATTTATACTTCACATTCGAACTATTACATTCGACTATTACATTCGAATACAGATTTATTAAAACAATGTCTTTTGGAATAAATGAAAAATAGGTTTAAAAACATCATAACTTTTAAAGCTATGTAATATTTTCAAAAAGTAGATTTTTGAAAATATTTCTGTGTAATTTATTTAAATATATTTCCAATGATTCCGTTAACAGAAGTTTCATTATCGCTATTACTATTTTTACAAAACTTATTGCCTGCCCGATACGTCCTAAGAACAATAAAGACACGGGCCTGGCGTCAAGCTCTAGGTCATGCAGACCGCTAGCATATTTCTCAAGCAAGTTTAACGCAAAAATCTATATGCTGTTACTGTTATTTTATATCTAAAAGTTATAAGGCATTGTATTTGGTCGACTTTTAATAATGTATAAATTTATGGTCGATCACTAACTTGCAATTCAAATGAACGGATATCGCATCGCTCAGAGGTATGTTTAAGTGGTGTAAATCACGAATTTTGTATTTTAATATCTCTGTGAATTTTGCAGATATCAAGATGGATTTTTTTTTTGTTTGTTTGTTTGTTTAATTCAGCAATGGATACGGAAAAAATTCCTAATTGGAAATTTTATCTTACGGGGACCGTATAAAGTTTCATTTTCGTATTTTCTCAAAAAAACGCTCCCCTCCCCCCTTCCATGGAGTTGCAACTTATCAAATTTTGCACCTTTTTTATGAAACTTTGCAATTGGAAGTAAGTACCTAGGGGCAATATTTAAGGAGATAACCAATTGTTTCGATATTTATTAATCACACTGTATATGTTACTTATATTTGCTCATTTTCTGACTGATCTGTTTCTTCAAACTTCAGCCATTATATCATTTAAATCAAACTTTTTTGGGGACGGACTTTTTTTATATTCGCACATCGATCGCATCCTTCAAAAATTGGCTTACGAAAATTAATCTGTATTACATAAAACCGCGAGAGCACATCTTATGAGCATGTTTCGACGTCACATTTATCCATTATTGGCGATATCACACTGTTTGTCGACAGATTATTTTTATGGGTTCGAGATTTTACGGTCGACGGGAAAGTAACCAAATACCGAAAACATTCCGACTTTTCAGGATGTACATCAAATTTTAAAAGGGTGAATCGAGGCGTAAACCTTTTTAAATTGCCTTGTCATCACGATTTATATGAAACATTTTTTTAGGTAGCTTTCAATACTAAAAAGTATAAAGCTACCTATTGCAGCCGTTCGGAGGAAAGCAGTTCCGGAAAATTTCGATATATTTTCACCGATCATGACCACCAGACGCCAAAACCACCCTCCGCTCAAATGTTGATTTATATATATATAGATATATCCATATATATATATATATATACAGTCCCTGGCCAAATTATTAGACGCAGTTGTTTTTATTATAATTTATTAAATATCTGGAAAGATATCACGATTTATATGAAACATTTTTTTAGGTAGCTTTCAATACTAAAAAGTATAAAGCTACCTATTGCAGCCGTTCCACAGTGGGGCAAAATCCCAAAAACCTGGCCAAAAGTCGAAAAATAAAGTTACTAATTCGGGAATTTTTATTATACAGTTGGATAGAATAATGTTTGGAGCGTCAGAATCTATATTTACAAATAGGTTTTCGCGTTTCCCTGACAACCTGCATTATTTCAAAAGTGATGCTTGGGCGAGTGTCATCTGAGGCACACAAAAAGCGCAAAACAACGCTTTCTTTAAACACGTGCTACATATTTCCATATAATCCGATTTTAATGATATAAAATGGATTCACACGATAGTAATGTGTACATTATTTGGATGTGTTACAAAAATTGTTCTAAGCATATAAAAAATAATAATTTCATGATTATTTTTGATAATTTTTTTAAATAAATATATGATTTTTGTGCTTTCAAACATCAAAAAGTATAAAAGTTCCACGGTGTTCCGCAACGAAATTTAAGGAGATAATAGCCTGAACTATTATATAATAAATTATAAAAAAAACAGCTGCTAAAAACTGCCATTTTACGTTTCGTGCAGGTTTTTGCAACAGCAAGTAGAACTGTCACTTTTTTAATCGCCTCAAAAAATATGAAATTGTAAAAAAAGGAGTGTGTATTTTAGAAATTTAGTTTATCGTCTGCGATTTTGTTGTCGTATGTTAAAGCTGAGTGCCAGCAATTCTTTGAGCAAAGTTATTTTTTCTGAAAATGGCAGCATTTTTGATTTGTTGACGTGCATTATTCTATTCTAAAAAAGAATTTTGTAAACCAAGAGGGTTTAATTAAAGTGCGTGATACAGTTATCTTTTTTCTTCAATACGTGTTCGAATTAGTTTGAGTTCGTATTTTATTTAATATAAAGATTTTTATTTAATTAATATTAATTAACTAAATATTATATTCTTGAATATGTTAAAATAATGAGTTCGATTGTATCAGATTTAATTTAGTTTACAAAATCTACTGACATGGCTATGGGCAGTGGTGATAAAATTGGTTTATCACGGAAGGAAATTTTTCTCTTAGTGAGAAGTCACTTAAGTGATAGTATATCCGTGGTTTATGAAGACATCGAAAAATTTATGTCTGGTCGACTTGAATGTCATTTCACTCTGCCGAAAGACATCAAACCAGTTATTCGGAAGTTGATGACCAGTTTTCGTACTAAATGGCAAGAGGTTAGAAGGGTTGAGGACTTATTTTTAAAAAAAATTGAGAATTGGCTAAGCATGTTTGTTTCTTTCGAAGAAACCCAGCAGTTTGTAGAAACGCAAAAAAAAAAAAAAAATCAGGTCGACCTTCTTTAGATTTTAACGCTGCCAGCGAAAGAACAAAACGAAGAAAAACTGAAGACATGCGGTCAGAATCAAGTATGGAGGAGTTATGTTTTGCCACGCAAATGAGTCTTCGAGCTTCTGGACAATTAGATGCTGCAAGCATTGTCAAGGATGTAACCACGGGGAGCCCGTTAAAAGCTCAGAAATACAGAAGATCTACGTCATTCGTCCTAGAAAATACTCTTTCAGGTGATTATGCTCTTTCCCTTATGATTGAGCATAAATTATCGAGAAATCAGTATCAAGGGTTGAGAAGTATAAGTTTAGAAAATAATTGTAAAATGTATCCATCGTATAAAGTGGTGCAACAAGCTAAGCAAAAATGTTATCCCCATAAATCAGACATAACCATAACCGAAACTGCTGCCGAAGTGAAACTGCAATCTTTGCTAGATCATACTGCTGAGCGTATTTTATTAATGCAAACAGACGTTCTTAAGAATCTGACGTTCGAGAATGTTAGTAATTTGAATTTGATTTGCAAGTGGGGATGTGATGGCACATCTGGTCAAAGTACTTTTAAACAAAAGTTTAGCGATGATGATGGTAGCAAATCAGATGAAAATATCTTTTTCACCTCTCTTGTGCCACTACAACTGGTAAGTGTTGCGAATAATGCTGAAATTGTTGTCTGGAAAAATCCGAGACCTTCATCACCTCGATTTTGTAGGCCCATCAGAATACAATTTTTGCACGAAAATAAGGAGGTTACTGTCAATGAAACTGATTATATTAAAGATCAGGTGATTAAACTTATTCCTTTTAAAACAATCATTGATAGAAAAGAAATAGTCGTTAATTACAAACTAGCATTAACGATGATTGATGGTAAAGTTTGTAATGCTATTACTGGTAATTTGTCAACTCAGCGTTGCTACCTATGTCAGGCAACTTCAAAACAGTTTAATAACCTGGATGACATTCTCAAATTGAAACTGAATGAAGATCATTTGCAATTCGGGATATACACATTACATGCCTATATAAGATGTTTTGAATGTTGCTTGCATCTGGCATACAAACTGGATGTAAAAAAATGGCAAGCGCGTACTCCAGATGAGAAGAAGAAAACTGAAATTGCAAAACAAAATATACAAAAAGGATTTCGCTTACAATTAGGACTTATCGTCGATAAACCAAAGCCCGGATATGGAAGCACAAATGATGGCAATACAGCTCGTCGATTCTTTGAAAACGCAACTATTTCTGCTTCCATAACGGGCGTAGGCGAAGATCTGATCAAACGATTCCACGTCATATTACAAGTAATTTCTTGTGGTCATGACATTCATTTGATCAATTTCGAGCACTATTGCTTACAAACAGCTCATAAATTCGTTGAACTATATCCCTGGTTCTATATGCCAACTTCAGTGCACAAACTACTTATTCATGGCAAAGAAATAATAGCTTCCTCATTATTACCAATTGGGCAAATGTCAAAAGACGCGCAAGAATCGTGCAACAAATTGATCAAAAGGTACCGAGAAGATTTCTCGCGAAAATCCAGTAGGACTAAAACAATGGAAGATGTATTTTTACGGCTTTTAATATCATCAGACCCCTTCATTTCAAGCTTACGTAAATTACCACAGGAGGCACAACAACTTCTAATACCGCCAACACGTTCTGTAAACTATTTCGACACCCCCCCCTTCTGAAGAATCTACTTATACTACAGATGATTCAGATGATGAAGTTTAGAATATCCTTTCGTTTTATTTTAATAATATAACAATTAAATACTGTGATATTTTACTTTCCATAAATGTACTTAATTGTATTTCATAAACAAAAATTCATTGTTTAATTTTGATTAAAAATGTGTTAATTTCTTGAAAATTTCCTTGTAATGTTTAGTCTCAAAACGTTATATTGTATTTAAATCTAATTGTTTTTAACTTTTAATTTACTACATTAGATCCGCCATTTTTTTTTTTACTTTTGAATCGTAATTAGCAACCTCAAAAGCACCCGTATACAAGATTTCATAAAAATTGAAAAAAATATCAAAACATTTAAATTTTTAGTGCGCCATATTGGGTCCGCCATTTTGTTTTTTGGAATTTTAATTTTGGAATCATAATTAGCATCCTGAAAAATACCTGTGCACAAAGTTTCGTGCAATTTGAATAACATTTTCATATTTTGGCCAGCTTTTCGCGGTTTTGCCCCACTGTGCGTTCGGAGGAAAGCAGTTCCGGAAAATTTCGATATATTTTCACCGATCATGACCCCCAGACCCCAAAACCACCCTCCGCTCAAATGTTGATTTATATATATAGATATATCCATATATATATATATATATATATATATATATATATATATATATATATATATATATATATATACAGTCCCTGGCCAAATTATTAGACGCAGTTGTTTTTATTATAATTTATTAAATATCTGGAAAGATACATGAGGAATTATCCTGAAACTTCAGGAGTGTAAACAACATAATAAACGTCATATATTTCCCCGCAAAATTTTTTCCCGAAACCTCATAAGGGGCCGTCAACAAATTGAAGAAAAACGAATATCTTTTGGATAACCCTGTAAAAACTAATGTTGCAAAAAGCATTCAAACTATAGATTATGATTAAGTGGCTTATTGTAATAATGTGGGTTCATTTTTATGAAGATAGCATGTATAATCAAAGAGAAATTCACGTTTTTATAAAAACAGTCCCAAATTTTACCAAGTTTTTTGCTTATAATTTGCAGAGTTTTTAATATAAAAACAAGTTATTTTCAGAAAATATGACAAACAAAATTATACACAATACCCTGCAATCAGAATTAAAAAATAATAAAAATTGTATGAAAAATGAGCAGATTTACTAAATATTGTTTCACTGCGCATGCGCGAATTCAATCAAAATATACTGTGCATAATATATTAGCGTAATGTATAGACCAACTTTTATGAAAGTCTCAAAAACATAGCTTGAAAATTCTGATAGTAGTCGTCGATAGAATAAGCTCGAAATTCGCTGTTCCCAAAAGGAAGCAAAAAGATAAGGGGCTGTATCCAAATATACTAGCTTATGAAAGTTGACATAATAAGAATGAAGTGTCTCTCATTGTATATTTGGATACAACCCCTTATCTTTTTGCTTCCTTTTGGGAACAGCTAATTTCGAGCTTATTCTATCGACGACTACTATCAGAATTTTCAAGCTATGTTTTTGAGACTTTCATAAAAGTCGGTCTATACATTTAGCTAATATATTATGCACAGTATATTTTGATTGAATTCGCGCATGCGCAGTGAAACAATATTTAGTAAATCTGCTCATTTTTCATACAATTTTTATTATTTTTTAATTCTGATTGCACGGTATTGTGTATAATTTTGTTTGTCATATTTTCTGAAAATAACTTGTTTTTATATTAAAAACTCTGCAAATTATAAGCAAAAAACTTGGTAAAATTTGGGACTGTTTTTATAAAAACGTGAATTTCTCTTCGATTATACATGCTATCTTCATAAAAATGAACCCAAATTATTACAATAAGCCACTTAATCATAATCTACAGTTTGAATGCTTTTTGCAACATTAGTTTTTACAGGGTTATCCAAAAGATATTCGTTTTTCTTCAATTTGTTGACGACAACTTATGGGGTTTCGGGAAAAAATCTTCGCGGAAATATATGACGTTTATTATGTTGTTTACACTCCTGAAGTTTCAGGATAATTCCTCATGTATCTTTCCAGATATTTAATAAATTATAATAAAAACAATTGCGCCTAATAATTTGGCCAGGGACTGTATATATATATATATATATATATATATATATATATATATCTGACCTATGTCATACGATAACGCTCGTATTTATAAATCGATTTTGATGAAACTAATTGTGTGTATTAAGGTCACCAATGTCTCGACCGAGTTCGTTGGCCAGCTTGGTCCGCCATTTTGATTCAAGATGGCGGCCATTTACAAATTTAAAACTAAAATAAATATACAAAAAAATTAAAAATTAAAATTTATTTTTTAATTACATGTTAGGCCTTGATACAAGGATTCCAGAGCATTTTTTGGTTTACCTCTATCTTAAAAAATGGCTGAGATAGAGCAGTTTGAAATTCTAGGGTGGCGGACATTTTGAAACAAAACAGCACATTAACGCGATTACTCGCATATTGTTTTCTTTCATTGTTGTAATAATTTTCCCAATCATACGCATAAAACTATATATTCATATCCGTTAGCGCCAAAATTGGCGACATTGGCGACAAAATTGGCAAAATTGGCGACATTTGGCGAAATATCGCCAAATTTGGCGACCAAAATAAGTCTTCATAAATGAAGCCAATTTGGCTATTGCTCAATAATTTGGCGAATTTCTTATTCAAATTCAGTATTAACGAATCTTTTGTAAACGTTTCTTTGCATTTTAACTTGCTGTTTTCGTGTAACATTAGCTGAAATTTTAAAACGAAGATGTAGGAAAGCTACCTTTTCCTCCCGGTACAGGCCAGAAGGACTTTTTTTCAAGAAACGTGAAAAGGTTTATAGTGGTAACTATTAGCATGTAGATGCTCACCAAGAACATTTTTAAAAATTTCGAAAATGTAAGTGGCGGAATAAACGCAAAACATTCTAAAATCGCCTTCTGAAACTATTAGCGCTAGAAACTTTAAATTTTACATAGAAGTTATTTTCGCTAGATATTTCTCGTAGATATATTCGCTAAGAAGAATTGAAATTTATATGAGTGAATTGGCGAAATAAATGTTAACATACATATTATAGGAATGACAGTCTACTCTAATTATAAATTTATTTGAATGCATGTATTCTATGGAGCATTTGGAAAGTCGAGTGGAATGGCTCCACATTTTCTAAAATATTTTCTTGTGGAGTGAATTGTTTCACTCCACAAGATAATCAATTATTCAATTTGATTCAAATGTTGCCAATACTAATTTTAGTATTTGGCGCGGAACGCATTGCACTCGAAATGCACATAAAGTTCCGTCCAATAAAATTCATTTGTTCGCAACGTATTCATTTTGAATCTATTTTTTATTGTTCATTTTATCCTACTGGGCTATTTCTGAAAGATATATTTTAAAAACCTATGGCAAAAATATTTGTCTGATACTTAGAAAAGAAAATAAAGAAAAAGACAATATTGTTCACCTGCAAGAAAAGTAACACAACTCAAAAATACTACATTTCACAGAAGAGGCCAAAGAAGATTTGCGTGTTTTTACTGTAGCATGAAATTATAGCCACTGCATGCAGCTGTAAAAGTGTGCAAAAGAGACGTAGAAAAGGTTTGAACATTTTGAGTAATTTTAACCCCACACACAATTTGCTCCTTCTGTTTGTGGCGAATTGTCATATAGCGCAATATAACGGTTTTACGGATAACTACACGTATGACACTTTTCTCGTAGCAAGATGCACCTAAGATCTATTAGTGCAATAATACGCAAAATGAATTTTTTGGACTTGTGTCATACACTTCTTACGGGTGAGCGATATGAAGTGTTCATAATCAAGCTGTATGAGATCCATAAAACATCGCTGCGTAAATACGGATTATAACCTTAGAAAGACGGATCTTGGAGTGCAATTGTCTCTCTCGCAAATAATCGGCAGCAACAAACACCAACCAACTAACCAAGAAAAGGTTTGGAGGATTGAGTCATTTCATCCCACACACAATTTGCCCCAACCCCTTCTGTGGTGGTAAATGGACATATAGCATAATACAGGATTATCAAAAAAGGTTGGAGAGATTTGAAAGAATCCTAACTCTAAAAGTAATGGAGTAAACGCAATTATTTTCTTTCCAAAGTACTCGGCAATTATCCAAGATTTGTTAGATGTAGTTGTTTTAAAGTCGTGACATTCAGACGATTGAATAATTGATTATCTAAAAACGCAAATCGCCCCACACATTCGCAATTTTCACTTTTTGCTTAGACTATTCGTGTACACAGTGGATCCTTTCCTACTAAATCGACGATGCTGAAGAACTTTCTAATTGACATTTTTCCTATACCTTCAATAGTTTTAGATTTAAAACTCCAGAATCATTGAACAAAATTGCAAATGTGTGGTGCGATTTGCATTTACAGATCATCGATTCTGCGCATCGTCTGAATATCACGACTTTAAAACAGCTACATCTAACAAATCTTGGATAGTTGCAGAGTTACTTTGGAAAGAAAATAATTGAGTTTACTCAATTACTTTTAGAGTTATGAATCTTTCAAATTTGGCCAACCTTTTTCCTGGTATATAATGGTTTTACGGATAACTGCACTTATGACAATTTGCCTGTAGCAAGATGTACCTAAGGGGCTGTCCATAAATGATGTCACACCTTTTTTCAACATTTTTGATCCCCCTCCCCCCCTTAGTCACAAAGTGTCACACTTCACCGTACCCCCTCCCCCTCCCTTCTCACATGTCACGCTATATTACATAGACATATACTTGGAGTTCAGAAACAAAGCACTACGTTATAGATCATGTTTCAAATTTTATTTTTCAACTTTAACTATAAGTTTTAATGACATTTGTGAGCATAACAATAAAAATTATTCGTGTATTTATTTTGTATAAAATAAGATTAAGGTTTACGACAAAAACATAATATACAATAAAGTAATACATTTAGTAATAAAATATTTATATATATATATTTTTTTTTTAAAGAAAGGAATATAAGTGAAAACAAATCACTAGTCCGATTAAAAAATACACTCAAATTCTGGTAATTTCAAAATAACTTCAAAATTTAATCTGCTGATTTTAATGATTTTATTTTAACCAAAATGTGTGATGTCACACTTCTTCTTACCCCCTCCAACCCCCTTTTGTCACAAACTGTCACAATTTCATGAAGCCCCCTCCCCCCCCCTCCAAGCGTGACATCATTTATGGACGGCCCCTAAGTCAAATTTATGCATAAGTGCTATAATACGCAAAATCAATTTTTTGGAGTTGTGTCACTTTTCTTATGGGTAAACGATATGAAGTGTTCAGAATCAAAGTGTATGAGGTCCATAAAACATAGCTGAATACGGGTTATTCCCTTAGAAAAACCCTCCCCCCCCCCCTTGGAAGGTACCCCCCCCCAGCCGCAGGTAATTGGCAGCAACAAACACCTACCAACCATCCTCCAGATATATCTGAAGGTAAAGTTAATGAGCTCTTTGACATTTCATTCAAAATCATAGGGGGCTAGAACCATTTATTGCTCACATTTTCAAAAAATAATTTTGTTTGCTACGTCCCCGAATAATTTTTTGTCAATAGTATAAGAATTCGTCCGACATTCGGTTGAATGAAAAGATGGACTTGATCTATTTTGGTTCTGAATGCCACGTATATCGATAAATGGCACCATTTTTAAAATGATATTTAGATTTTCAGCAATGCATTTCGACATGTGTGTTTATTAGTAGATTAAACAACAAATGTAATGTACGTAGACTTTAAATTATATTTCTTTAAAAATAAATTACTCTAAAGATAAGAAAGTTTTAACTAGCATTAAAACAAATAATGTAATTCAAATAATGAATTATCGAATATAATATATGAAACAGTGAATTAATGAAGAAAATGTATTTGGTCAAATTTAGTGAAAAATTTTTACAAGTTTTTTACAAAAGCAACAATAGTTTTGAATGTTTGACAAATAGCAACAACAGCTTTCAGACAGACTGTTAAAGCTTTCGGGTTTAGACAACTAGCATAGTTATAGCTTTAGAATTTTTAACAAATCGACAACAACAGTTTATAACAAATTAATTTTTATCTTTTGATTTTTTTAACAAATTAGTACCTTTTGAGCAAATTTAGTAATAAAATAATTTTCGCTTTTAAAATATTTACAAACTTAAAATAACAGTTCAACGAGAAGTGCTTACAGGGGAAAGTATTCGTCAAGTCGGAGTTTATCACAACATTTCCACCACAGTCCTCTCTGGAAGCTATTAATCGAAATCTTTGTCCTTCCAAACGTGAAAATGCAATTAACGCAGAATCCTAGGGTCAGGAGGCTATTTCCTTTTTCTCGCTATGGTCAGCAGAGGATTGGCACTGGATAGATTTGAAACGGAAAATCAAACCATTACTTTGACCGCTTGATTAACCTTGTCGGTCATCGAATTTAGAAAGATTACGAGCTGCTTTAGACGACTGGACATAAGCCAGAAAATTAGTTTCTGTGGATATAATTTCAGACTGTTCTGGCTGAGACATTATTCTTTCTCAAATGAAATACATTAAAGTAAGCCCTATTTTCTGTCCAGTAAACGAGTGCGTATTCTTAAATTCGTTTAATGTTATGCTATATTGTAAACTAAATACCTTATTTTTATTCGGTTGTCTTTTATGCTCAGTTTGCTTTAACTATTATAATTAATGAAAATAATGACGAAATACATAAGCTATTTTTAAAAAATTGAGAATGAAATTAGTTTTTAAAAACGCAGATGCTACAACTAGGTACAGATTCATCCATTTTCAGTCTGTAGCAAAATTCCTCAATTTCAATTCCTTTTGTCATTTACATTTTGAGCGTTCAGTGGGAATAGTACTTTTAATGCCGTTTGCTGCAACTGAGACTAAAGATCTGCATGGACCCCGACGGGATCGGCAAAATGAAGACAAACTTTCAAACGATCCGGGCCGGACTGGCAGTATAAAGACAATCATGGCCAAGCCGAGCCTATAAAAGAAATAAACGGGTCGGACCGGGCCAATAAAAAAAAAATTAAACGGGCCTACCGGGCAGATATAAAAACTTTAAAAGGGTCGGATTAAATCGACAAAATATGATCAATTTTCAATGGACCTTACTGTGCCGAGACTAAGTTATAAATGTGTTTGACAACATCAATACAGAAATTTAACATGTCCAGCGTAGAGATCTGCATCGGGTAGTTAAATCGTGTCTGAGCCTGGACTTATTTTCTTTAGCAGACTCTAGCCGGGCTGAGATGAACTCAGGTTTACAATTTTTTCCGTACATACTCGGGCCGGGCTGGATTTGGGCTTAATTGTTCACCAGGACGTGTCGGGCAAGTAATTTTTTTTTCTTTTGTAAAACTAATATTGATAATGAACTTTTGTTAATGGCCTCTTTGGAGATATACTTTAATAAATTACACAGAAATACTTTCAAAAATCTCCTTTTTTTTTAACAACTTATTTAATTTTTTACTGAATCGTCGTTATGTTTTTATGAAAAAAAATAACTGTTAGTCGTTATTGTTCTTTAAAGATATGCATTATATCAAGAGATATAAAGACTATTTTATAAAGAACCATGAATATAAACGCATTTATAGAATACTTGAACTGGAAATATAAAGGGAACTTTTTTTTTTCGTTTATTTTGTTTGACACCTGAACATAATGTATACGCATTCACATTCTATATCATAAATGTTATTTCAGTTAATTGAAAATAATTAATAATAGTCCTTAGAAGAAAAAAATATTTTTACTTTCAAAATAGCGTATTACATTCATTCATTTTTTTCTTCCCACGAAAAATGGACAATAAAGCTAATAGTTTATTATTATTATTAATATTATTATTGATAAATCTGTTACAATAATGTTTACACAATGTTTAATTTAAGGAAAAAAAATCTTAATGTGCCGTCGGTGTCAAAAAGAAAGACAATAAAAAAAAAATTCACTTTTATTAACTCTGTGAACAAATCATCGTATAAAAATGTCACTACTGGTGCCAATGGATTAGCAGTAACGTCTACTAATTAATACTATACGTAAAATGCATTTAGGAGGACACACATAGAAATTGTAACAAACTTTAAAATTCCCAATACTAGCACATAATTTTGACATCATATTAGGATTCTTCCGTATATTTTATCTTCGGATACCAACCAGGAAGTCATTTGGCCTAGTATAGTTAAGGAATTATGAAAGTTTAAAGTTTGGAACGTCTAATGTTAAATTCATTTTTAATCGTTGCAAAACAGATTGCAATGGGGATAGTTGTTAAACAAAACTCAAAAACTACATAGCGAGATAAGCTGTAACTTTGGATTCGCATATATTTTGAAACTTCTAGAAATCGATTTCTGTATTTAAAATAACTAGGGCATTCAACCCGGGCTTCCCGGGATAGAAGATATAGGTGAAAACCATTTTTTTTTAAATTGAAAATTCTAATATATTTTTTTGCATTTAATATATATTTTTTTAGATTGCCCCCTAATAACATCAAAAATCATCTTATATAAAATATGTCAATTATATATTCAAATAAATTTTTTTAATTTATTTAAAGCGTTATTTAATAGCCGAAGAAATCGCAAAAAATGTTCTTATTTACAGCAGTTTTGTTTATTCTGATAATTTCAGCAGGTTTAAGCGCTTATTTCGATTACATGTCTGTTAAATTTGTGTTTTATTTATACTATTTTATTTATTGTTTAATTAAGTTTTAATTTCGTTATGGATTATTATCTGGAAACAAATGCTGAACTTTTTATATCGTTTATTTAAAGTGCAAACGGATTAATATTTTATTATCGTCTGGAAGCGATAGAGATAGACTTTTAAAAATATTCATGCTTGAAAATTGTTTTAAAAGTTATAATAATTCAGTCAATTAACCCGCGAGAACTCGCTAGATTTTTTGTCACACCAGAACTTAATACTTTATTCACAAAAAAATGTAAAATGATTAAAAAAAAGTTTCTAAAATTTTATTTGAAATGAAAAAAAAAAGGTTTAAATAAGAGTCTTATTGCAACAGCTGGGACAAAAAAAAAGTATGATGGTGAGAGAAAATCTCACGCGCGAGTTCTCCCGGGAAGATACAGTTTTCAAACAAATTGCGTTTGAAAATACATTTATTTTTTTCCCTATATAACGGTGTAACAATTGAAAATGTGCTATGTTTAGAAAATAAAAAAAAAATTGCATTAGCAAAAATCGCAAAATCGAAATTTCATCACAAATGTTGCCATTCGCGAAATGACGTCAGCGTTACTCACGGCCATGTTTGTCCTTTATAATATAGATAATAACAAATCATAAGTTACAAGTATTTATTTATTTATTTACTAGCGGCCCTCCCTCGCTTTGCTTCGGGTTAACCTTGAAAACCTTCATCTCTTTGTGTTTTCTGTAGACCTTTTTAATGTGTACAATAATTAGTACATTATTTTGATAAATCTAGTAGGGTTCAGCCTGCGTTTGCAATGTATAAGCGGAAAAAATGAAATTATTTACGACATCACATTAAAAACCTCAAAAATAACAGTATTTCTCCACTTTTTAATGGATGTTATTATACATATAAACCTTCCTCTTGAATCACTCTATCTATTAAAAAAAACCGCATCAAAATCCGTTGCGTAGTTTTAAAGATTTAAGCGTACATAGGGATATAGGGACAGAAAAAGCGACTTTGTTTTATACTATGTTAAGATTTATTTATTTATTGAAAATTATTTTCAAAATAATAAACTTTTTCGAAATTAATTTTCGAAAAGACTATGAATTGAAACCTATGGAATTTTTTTTTACAAAAATTGATTTATATAAGCTTTGAATATGCGAATCCATCGACTGTATATTATGTAGCAAATAATAATAATAAAAGATAACGGGAAAAGCGTAATAAAAAGGAAAATTAATAAAAGCAAAAATGCTTACATTTAGTTATGTTTATTAAATTGTAAGTTCAGGAGGATAAATTAATCTACTGCAATTATATATAAATCCTATATCCACTATATTAATTTTTTTTCAACTTATTAAGAATTATTTATTCTAATGCATGGGTAAAATTCTTAACTCCATCCTTTTTTAGGTGCGTTCATAATTATATAAATACGTAGCACCTATAGTCGTCGTCTGGTCTGTCCGTCCGTCTGTCCGCATATAACAGAGCAAAAACTATACCCAACCGAATGGTTTGAAATTTAATATATATAATCGTTACAGAATTTTGGCGAGTCAATTCAAATTTTATACAAATCGAATCAAAACTTTAAAAAATCAGTACTTCCTTGTTATAGCAGCTTCCGAGGATAAATCGTCAAGCGATCGAGATGTACCGCCAAGTGGCCAAGTTATCTGACATGTATGACGTTATAGTCATATATGATGTACATTTTATAACCTCTATGACCAAGTTATAGTCATATTCTTCACTCTATTAAATCCTATCATACGTAATTAATTCAGTGATATCCCGTGATAGGTAATGATTCTAGGTTGTCAGTGATTACGTCATATTTAGGATAGAGTCATATTATTTCCGTATTACTGAATTTAAAAACCAAATTTGTATACTAAAATTGTTTAATTATAGCAATCATATAATATACCGACAGTTTTTTGGATAGATGTTTCTAAAGAAATAGATATTAAATGGAAAAAGAGTCTAAATATGGATTTCAAGTTCTGAAATTTTCAAAGCTAGGCTTAAGTCTCCCATTGGAATTTCAGTAAATGTCAACAAAAGATAAAATGTTGCTAACTTAAAATGTACTTATTTTATTACGGAAATTAATCATATCATAATACCAGACGATACAATTCATTTCACTAAAACTAGTTTTAGTATTGACGCACCTCATTTGTCACGTTTGACGTACAATTTTTAACTTGTTAAGTAAACAGAGACTCTTTTCAGCACTGATATGTTTAGATCAAGGTTTTCGAACAAATCTACCATGGGCTGCACAGATAACACTATTTCCGAATAGTATAATAATCGCATCATATAATGATAGAAATTATCTGATTTAATAAAGTATGTATAGATTACTATTCGGAAATAGTGGTAGCTCTGTAGCCCATAGTTGATATATTGGACGCCGGTGTACAGACGGATAAGAATTTCCCCCGAAAATTTCCTGCCATAAGTATTAAACTGAAGTAAAAAGTAGAAATTATTTGTGAAAAATTCTATTTTTTTTTTTTTTTTTTTTTTTTTTTTTTTTTTTTTTGTAAGCCTAAAAAAGTTTTCTGAATCTAGCAAAATATATATATATTCGTGTATTTCAAAATTCTACATAAAACTTACTCGTAAAATACAAAGTTACAAATTACAGGATAATATTTTTCGATTTTTGCATTTCAAATTTCCGTAGAAGTGAAATTTTTGTTTTAAATATATCATATACTTGGAGAATTATAACATTCTATATAAGCAAAACAAGTTCGGAAACTCTCCCGTAGGCTCGCAGTACAAGAATGTTATCTGGACGTTTGTGTTTTAACAACTGTTTTTATTATAAATCCTGATGAAGGCTGGGTTCATAGCCGAAAGTGCTCGATTTTAATGTTTTAGAATTAAAATCTAATTAAAGTTTTAATCATCTTTTAGGTAATGGAATCACATGTTTTTGTGTGCACTTTTTATTTTAATTCTATAAGTTTGTTGGGAAAAAAAAAGTGATTGCTCCACTGGAGCTGCTATGAAACCTAAAGTCTAACTTTCTGACTGTTTCGCAAGCTCATTTTAAATTCTATCCATTTTCCTTGAAAAGTTTATTTATTTTTTACCACTTGACATGATTATACATACTTTATTTTTTAAAGAATAGAATTACAGATATTTCCATTCAGATGCATAAAAATCGAATAGCGTTTTTCAGTAATACATTCGTGAAGGCTTGCTTTCGTCTTTTAAAGGGGAAGCTCCGCCTATGGGCGTTATTTTTGCATGCTGCATTATTTAAAAAAAGTTTATGTGATTATATTTATATTACAAATGGAAGTCTATAATAATGGTGCAGTTTATAATCGAAGTATTTAAATGCGTAGTACACTAATTGTATAAATAGAAATATTGTATACGTTTTGAGAAATAATTTAACATGCAAAATGCAAAAGTACCGCCCGAGGTTTAAAAGACGCGAATTCGCGCCAACCGCCACAAACGTATTAACATTTACAGTAAAAATCTCATTAGAATAATCTGAACCTGGAAGCATTTCGACACATAGAAGTATTTTTAAACCAAAAAATAGAAATAAATTAAAACTTTGCTGTAGTTTAAATGTCTTTAAGAAATGTGGAATTAGTAATGTTTTTATTTTATTTATTTATTTTCATATACAGAACCTTCTAAGACGGAATCACAAGAGTCGGGGGAAAAAATTATCATTTGGCGGTATTTGTATCAAGGCAATGTTTTAACACGGTACCACCAAATATGGCTCTTATATTAAATAGTGATTGAGGTGAGAGAAAAAAAAAAAATGACAATTACATTTTTTTTACATTTCCCCAAAACTCGGGGTCAGTGGCAAATTTAAACTGAGCAATTCATCAAACAGCACAGACATAAATGTTATATATTATCACGCCATTTCTCTATCAAGCATTAAAAAACAAACAAAAATACTAATTAATAAATACACATAATTACAGTCATTACATTCTTCTGCACCTCAAAACTTGTTAAATGATATGAAAAGCGTAAATTAGCAGAGTTTCTTTTCTTTCTGGTGCCTCGGGCAACGGGAGTCCTTTACAACTCAATTCTCTATGTGTTGGACAATTTTTTTGAGGTGCCGCCTGTTCGGCGCCTCCTTCTCTTCTCCATCTGAATATATAAATCATACCCCAGGGTGGATATACTGAAAGGGGAAGAGGGGGAGGGAAGCAGAAGCGTCAACTGACAAGCCACGCCGGAAAAATTCAATTAACCATTAACAAGATAAATAAAAAATTTGCCCAATGCTGGCGGCTTTTCTTTAAAAAATAAATATAATGACCCTTGAAAAAAAAAATAATAATATGAAAAAAAAAAAAAAAAAAAAAAAGTCGTATGGCGATTTCTGAGTGGGTTTTTGAAAAGTTCCGGATCGAATTTGTTTTATATAGTTTTCCTGTGATTTTTTTTTTTTTTTTCGGAAGATGGATAAGGGAGGGTGGGGGAGGGGAGAGAAGGAGACTGAAGGATGGACGTTCGAATTGACTTTCGAATTCACTTTTTGAGTGGCACACTCGTTTATCCTAGCAAAAAGTGGATGGTGGTGGTGGCGATGATGATGATGATTGTGGTGGTAGTGGTGGTGATGACGTTGTCCTTGAGAAATGGACTTTGTTCAGCAGGACTCATGTTGAACTGACGTTCCGTATAAAACAAATACATCTCTGATAGAGATGGCAGATTTTTTTTTTTTTTTTTTGCCTGAAGTCTTATTTTGGGACGGAGAATAAATAAATAAATAAAAAGAATATATGCACCTACTCCCCCCCCCTCCTATTTCCCCCATCTGGTCAGCTCCATTCTCTAAACGATTTTTCTTTTCAAAGCGGATGTCATTCTCTTCTCTACGCGATTTCAAAGGAATGTCGTTTTAAGAGATTTGGAATAATTAAGCTCAGACAACTACCTTTCTTCTAAAATATCATTTGAGAAAACAAGAAAAAGAGTAACGATAAAAATTGTTATGTTATAGAAAGGTACGAATGTAATTCATCGTACACCTAAACATCATATTTTAAATAATGGAGCTAGAAACTTTAAAATTAAGAAAATTAAATTTTGCTTTGTAAGGCCATGGGCGTTGGCAGAGGGGGGGGGGGGGGGGGTTAGGGAGGAGGGCTCTTCCCTGGATTTTAATTTCAAAAGAATGTCGTTTGAAGAGATTTGGAATAATTAAGGTCAGACAACTACCATTCTTCTAAAATATCATTTGAAGAAACAAGAAAAAGGGTAACGATAAAAATTGTTATGTTATAGAAAGGTACGAATATAAATTCATCGTACACCTAAACATCATATTTTAAATAATGAAGCTAGAAACTTTAAAATTAAGAAAATTTAATTTTGCTTTGTAAGGCCATGGGCGTTGGCAGAGGGGGGGGGGGGTTAGGGAGGGGGGCTCTTCCCTGGATTTTAATTTCAAAGGAATGTCGTTTGAAGAGATTTGGAATAATTAAGCTCAGACAACTACCATTCTTCTAAAATATCATTTGAGGAAACAAGAAAAAGGGTAACGATAAAAATTGTTATGTTATAGAAAGGTACGAATATAAATTCATCGTACACCTAAACATCATATTTTAAATAATGAAGCTAGAAACTTTAAAATTAAGAAAATACAATTTTGCTTTGTAAGGCCATGGGCGGTGGCAGAGGTCGGGGGGGGGGGGGGGGTAGGTTGGTAGGGGGAGGGGTCTTCCCTGGATTTTAATTTCAAAGGAATGTCGTTTGAAGAGATTTGGAATAATTAATTTCAGACAACTACCATTCTTCTAAAATATCGTTTGAGGGAATGAGAAAAAGAGTAACGATAAAAAATTTTATGTTACGAAACGTACGAATATAATTCATCGTACACCTAAACATCCTATTTTAAATGATGAAACAAGAAACTTTAAAATTAAAAAAAACTTATGCCATGGACGCTGGCAGAGGGAGGAGCTCTTCCCTGGATTTTAACTAAACAACTAAATAATGTATACTAACTAAATAATGTATATTCCATAATTAAACATATATATACATTATACAAACTGTCTTAAAATATCTAAAAGTATACATAGCGTTAGAATAATGTTACCTGTGGCACTAAAACAGGTCAATTAAGAAATATGTAAAACACAGACGTGAGAACAACAAATAAAGATAGGTAGATAAAAAGAGGATAAAATATTTTTTCTCGGATTAAGAAATTTCAAATTGGTTGCTTCCACTGAAGATGAGTTATTGCATACAGGAGCTTGTAGGCAGTAATGAAACATTTATTATGATGTGAGAAATCTTCAGAATCTCGCGTTTAATGGAAAGTTGGACACAAATCACTTCCATTAAACACTTCATGTCAGGTACATTTCACAGATTCGACGTGTAAACCTTTTATTTACAAAACTTCTTAGAACCAGAAATCCATTGGAGTCAGATCGGATGATCATGGTGTACTTACCGAAGAGCAAAAAATGGAAGGAAATTACACTTTTATCCAAATGTTGTTGCAGTACAAGTTGAACACAAACAGTTTTTTTTTTTTGTTTTCCTTGTGTTTTAAGCCGTCGTTTTCAGTGGTACCTGACTCTAAAAAAATTCTGTAGCTTTTATAGAAAAATCCTGTTAGCAATTCTATCATTTTTTCCTGTTATTTATACAGATTTATCCTGTTAAATTGATACAGATTTTCTCTATATATGAAGCAGAAATTTTCCGTGTTACAAACAGAGTAATCTTGTTAAATTGAAACAGGATTTCTCCAAAATAATAATAATAATAATAACATTAATTAAATTTATTTCTTAAAAAATAATGCTTTAAAGATTTTTTTTTTTTTTAAATGCAATAAAAAATCTTAGTCTGAAAACAAAACACATAACGCAGTAGACGGGGCAAGTCGAGATTCGAATTCGCAATCCGGAGTCGTCTCAATCATTTAAAAATCAGCATCTTTAACCATTTCGTGATATATATTTTTTTTAATTATTTATATATTAATAATATACAAATACCTTTACAAAAATTGTCTGGTGCTACTGACGTGGAAAAATTGTAATAAACTAGCACACCCGCCAGGCGTTTTTCGATGTTAACCATGGGGGGGGGGGGGCTCCCGGACAAAATAAACGAAAATCTAATATTCAAAAAATACGGTGATTAGAATAATGGGTCTCTGCGCGCATATAAATCCTTAAAACGACAATCAGAAGAAAATTTAGGTTACCTTCTCGCAATCATAATAAAATCCTTCAGCTTTATAAATGAGAATGCACGTTTTCTTTGGCGAGTGTAACAAACAAATATAAAACTTTTCTGACTTATAAAAAAATTGGAATAAATATCTCCAAATGGCGAAGTATTTATTGAAGTTCTGTTACGTTATGCTTGAAAAAAAGCCTTTACTTTTAAGATTAAGGACGCTAATTTCAGAAGAGCAAGATACCTGTACTAATGAAAAAAAAACTTCATTTTTAAATGGAAACTTATAGTTTTATTTATAAAAATTAAATTAACGATGATTACATGAAAATGGCGTCATTTGCTATATATTTTTCTAGTTAGTGCGGATTCTAATTTGAATATGCATTATGTTTCTTCCATCAAAGTGACGTCATATTTAGTCATAGTGCCTGGCATCGTTTCAACGCCATTTATGGTTTTTTACTGCGCTGTTAATTTTGCTATATATAAAAAAGTGAGTGTTTCCATTTAAAAATTTAGAAATTTTATCGCAGTAAAAGCTGAACTTTTGTTGTTCACCACATTATCAAGGGCATATACCTTGAAACACAGACATCTCGCATTTTATTCAAATTTCCTTGAACGGTTCGGTATACAGAACTTCATATAGCGACATTTTCTTTTTTAATGACCAACCTATATAAGACGATCCACAACAAAAAATACCGAGAAAAAAAAGGGGGATGGGAAGGAGATACAAAAGAGTGAAACAAATTCAAGCAAAAAATATCTGGCATGTAAAATACCTGGATCGGTGTTTTTTTATGAATCTGATCAATGTATTTTTTGTTTGAGACCCTACATTTAATTCCTGTAGTCAGAATTTCTTAAATCAGTTTTAGCTTATCATCTGCTGTAATAAATAAATAAAATAAAACAAAATAAGTTAAAATCGATATTCAATAAATATAACTTTAAAAACTTATTACCGGAAAATACCAAATATAGAAAAATGAAGCCTTTTTTTTTTTCTTTTTTACGTTATAGCGATTGCTACACGGGGGAAATTATGGACTTAAACAAAGAAACAATATTTTAATACTTTTACCAATTCCATTTTGGATGAATTTAATAACAAGATACAAGACTAAACAAATTAAAGAGGATTGAAAATTTAATATCCTTATAAAAGATAGATAACTTCTTTCAAATATCAACGTATTGAAAAATGTCATTGATAGTGTTGTAAAAAAAAAAAACTAATAATGGTGAAAATCTTTAAAATTAATACAAAATGAAATAACTTTTAATTTTCTTCTAGTAAATCTCGGCGTGCTATTGTTTCCCCCATCTTGGACCCTCTAACCGATACAGAGGCCAGGGAACCACGTGTTTCCACTCCAATCGACAATGCCTCGATCAACCTCAGATGCAAATGGAGGAAGGCGTAAGCAGACGAAGACTTAATTAAACGCCTCCCCCTCACTATACAGCAGGTAGTTAATCCGACCATTGTATTTGGATCCCCCCCCCCCCTTTCTTCGTCTTCTCTTCTTTGGAAGATTAGGCTTTATCAGAATGGCAACACCTCGTATCTCGGGCTGCCAGGAGTTGACAGGGGGAGATGGTGTCTTAATTGAGTCAGGATTTTCGTCTGCGGAGGTGGGGGTGGTTTTCTGGGGATTAAGTGGCGCTTGAATACAGTAGATATGGAAAATGTTGGGATAAAGCTTTTCGGCTTGACCTCCCGGAGTCAAAAGAGAATTATAGTGAAACCTGTGTGCTGTTGACGAAATGAAAATATTTTTTTTATTATTATTTTATTTTTTTATATGGTGATTTGATAGATTGGATTAAATATTATTTTCGGGGAATTCGTTTCGCAGAGACACACTTCACTCCCAGTTAGATTGTTATTCAAGGACATATCCAGTTGCGGTGCTTGTGCTTGTGAGGCGTTTTATGTCAATTCCTCTGAGATTGAGAAGCAATAATAAAGCTACTTTAACATTTCCATACACTGTAACAAAATATTTCGTTGATTGCCAGTAAAATTTCCGTAATTTAACGGGATTTTTTTTTTCTATCGAAGAAAGCGATTTCATGAATGAGTCAAAAAATTTCTAACAGGGCTTTGAGGATATACTCGACAAATTATGCTGAATTTTCACCTTTTCTAAAACTGTACGATTTATTTTTATTAATACACTGAAAAGGAAAAAAAAATACGGAAATAGTACTGGTAAAATACGGAAATTATTTTTAAAGTGTAAAATAATAAAAAAAAAAGCCTAATCCTAAGAGAAAATGACAAATTAATTATACTTTTAGCACTATTATCTGTGAAGGATTAAATCCACATTCGCTATTTCTGATATATCCGTGAAATCATTTGATAGGAAAAAAATAATCATAAAAATACGAAAATTGTACTGCCAATTAACAGAATTTATTTTACAGTGTATAACAATTAGCAAAAGACGAAATCTAATGTTAAGAGCTTAAATTTGCCAACATTAGCAAGCTAATTATAAATCAAAGGAAAGGTTTTCTACAAATTTCTCGTTTGAATTTCAACATTTTTAAATGATTCTTTTATGCATAGGATATCTGAGGTGCCTAACATGAGAGTTTTGTACTTTTTCGATTTCTGTTACAGCTTCATTCATAGTACATTTTCAATTTCGGAACTGGTGAGTATCGAAGCACTGTTTTCTTTACAGTTTACAGCCTCGCGAAATACATACCAGGAACAGCCTCTAAAAAATTGCATTTATTATTATTATTATTTTTTTTAATTGAGCTTAGATGAAATTTCCCAAAAATAGTAGTAATATTTTTTTTTCGTATTTTATTGCATTAAATTAGTCATATTAAATTCCTACTATTAGCTCACACTCTGTATATATATATCTTGTTCAAATTTTCAATCGTTAATAAAATATTTTCTGTTCATCCACTCAAGTTCAAATAATTTTTTTTTAAACTTGTAGTGGATGACACTTTATGTTAATACAGTTTTTTCAAATATTAATTCATTCATTAAATTTAATTAATTCATTTTAGTTTTAAATGGGAGAAAAAAATTCCTCCCATTGTTTTCATAAATGAAATGAAAGATTTATCTCAAATTAGTGATGCCACAGAAATAAAATAACGCAACGATGATTATAAAATAATGTTCAATAAAGATAACGTGGGACATTAATGCTGCACGGGTTTATTTTATATATTTAGGATTAAAAAGTAGGAATTGACTTATTTTTTTTTTATATTACTTGTTTTATTGTATAGTATCTATATAAGTGGATCCAGATCATTGCCACATATATTACAATTATGAGGGAATGATGAAATACTTGCAAAAAATGATTAGGTTTAGGTATATTTTCAATTGCTAAATATTTTTTTAAAAACATTTCCAATAACATATTAACAGGAAAATAAATTTTATTTGCTTTTATTAAATTTATAATAGACAAGAGAACGATAGATATAATAAAAATACTTTAATATAATACTTAAAAGTCATTGCTAGTTATTGAATAATATTTTTGAGCAAAACACAAGACAGTTTTATTACTTTACTCCTATACAAACTATCCCGGACCTTTGTAATGCATGTGCTGCCACATTTACTGAGTATATAGGAACAAATTTATGTAGTAATGTGAGGGAATGATGTCAATACTATGGACAACAATAAAACGTATCATAATTTCTTTCATCGCATAAAATATTAATTTAATTTAGTTGCTAAATATTTATTTAAGTATATTTAATAAATTTTATTAAAAATAAATAAATTACAAACATACATGCCATAATGACAGAGAAACCACATTTCCTTCCTACGTGTGCGAATGGGGACATAAGTGAGGGAATAGTATTTTCATTTAAAAAAATATTTTTAATATTATATTTCAATTTCCATAAGCAAATAATCATGCTTTATATTTATAACTGATTCATATTGATAGTTTAAATCACCTTTTACTTTTGTAGTTTTGAAAATATTGTAAAGAATCCACGATGTTGTGTGTTTTTGAAATGGGGTAGCGTGGAGCCGATTTCACAATGGATCACCTTCATTAAATATTTCAGAACAAATTTTATTTAAAAAGCGTTCTTGAAATTTCTAGAGGTAAAAATTATTTACAACAATTTTTTTTAGCTGAGTTCGCTCGACTTGTAATTTATAGCAAATCACCAAATAGTCCAGTCTTTTACAGTAGTTTTAGAATCTTAAAGTCTTAACTAGTGCTACTTTTCACTCTCCCCGAAAGGTCAAATCCAAGGCTGTTGCCTTGACTTCAGAGAGATCGCACTCTCTCATTCAAAAATCTGTCAGCAAACCTATCCTTCCCTACTAAGAAGGGAAACCGTCCTGAGATGAGTGTTTTCCACCAACACTCGTTCTCCTGCCGAAACTCTAACTACCTTCCTCTCGATCCTCTTCTCCGGTCCGTTTGCTCGAACAAAAGATTCTCCGATCACCAATCAAAAAAGTTTTAGTTTACGTCATTGGATAAAGCCTTTTTAGGGAGGTCTTACTGAACTTTTAAATGTTCACGCAGGAAATTCCCACGATCTGAGACCCCACATATAGACGGTCAGATCAGAGAAATATTTGCTGTCTAGCAATTTCAGTTTCACAAGATTGATCGAAGCTCATCTTTTCCTATTGTAGTAAACGGCATTCTTGTCACCCCCACAGCTAAGCGTGAGAAAAGTTTTCCAACTCTTGGGAACTTCTATCTTTGATTACTCTGCCTAATTAGCAGACTGTGAGAGATTTACTGAAATTGTTACAACACCCCCACCATCAAAACATTTTCCGGGTTAAAACGCGGAAAATCTGCAAAAAAAGGATTAGCTCAACATATTTGAGTGGCTCAAATAACATTTCAATTTAACCTCACTATATACATCAGTGACCTAATTTCTTATATACTGCTTACCATTGCTTGAACATCTAGCTTTAGAGACTTTTTTTTTTTTTTGAAAGATACTTTTTTACTACACATGCCCAAAATAACAATAAAACTAAAAATAATCAAATATGTACAAAAGATTGGATTTTACTCAAATACTTACTACTGAATTTCTTTACTTGTGTTTGCCGAACAATACGTTTTACACAACCGTTCAATTTCTTTAACAAGAGTGTCACAAAGGCGTGAATTTCCACTGTCCCTACTCTCTTTCAACAGAATTTCGAAGGATTTTAGAAAACTCTTTGTGAATCCGCTCACTTCCTCCAGATTAACTTTCGAATGATAACCCTTCCTGTCAACACTCACTTCCATATTTTCGCGTTTATTTTTCGAATTACCCTGCCGGTCGAAAACCAACTCATCTACTTTCCTTGACCTTTTCAAAAGGGTTTCTTTTTCCCCAATACACTGAGAACGGTGGTTCTTCATTTCGGGGGGGAATGACGAAAGAATTTCTTCCTGCCCTTGTGGATCTGTTAAAGGGTTTATCTCAATCCCCGGGTTCTCAAAACTGGAATTAGTTTGCGATTTTTGCTTTCGCTTTATCTTTTCATTTATTAAAGCCTGCGTCTTATTACCTAAGATATAGTGTTTAATTTTAGAGTGTCTAGGCAGGATTGCCGCTTTCGTATTTACATATCCGAGACCTTTTATTTCCATTTTTATACGTGCCACTCTAAATCGTTTTGGATATTTATCAAATGTCTGTTTAAGCCAAACATATTCATTGCCTAATTTGCTCTTATTTACCAAATTCCATGGGCAAACACAATACGAGCTACCTGAATCTCTAAGTACACACGCCTTCTTCCCATTTATTTTGTTTTCACTCAAAAAAGGTCGGAACAAGCTTTTGTCTTCGCTTATATCGCCTAAGTGATTTATGCTCTCGAAAGATTTTACTTCCGTAATATCCCTTTGTCTTTTCGGACAACGTGCCATTAGGTGAAATTCGCTTCCACACGTATGGCAACGCCTCTTTCGTTCAAAGATACGTTCCCTGTCTTTAATTTCTTTGTCTCGCCAATTTATTTTTTTGTCGGAATTTTTTTCTTCTCCAGAATTTCCCTCGAGTTTCGTTTCTTCAGATTTCCTATCATAAAAAGATCTCGCATTCTCTTTTTTATCTGAAATCCCTTTCACTGCTTCGTATTCGTCCAGACATTTTGCCAAAACTAACGGGTCTTTGTAGTTTGCCCACGAATCAATGAAATGCTCTTTCATTTCACTAGAAGCACGGAGCTTGATCTGGTCAGTTATCAATAAATTTTTCAGACTACTGAAATCCGTAACATCTAACCCATTTAACCAACCCTCTAAATAACTGTTGATCTCGAAGATAATGTCCTTCCATGGGGCATCTGGATTGCATGGATGTTTCATTAATTTTTGACGATACGCTTCTGGACTCATACGGAATCGTTCAAGCAAAAACTTTTTGACGTATTCAAAGTTATCCGTCTGATCTTGCGGTTCCCTTAAAATTAACTCTGCAATTTCGACCGGCACTAAAGCTAATAAATGCGTCACTAAGTCACCTGTCTCTATTTCCGCTTTGGTCGCCTGTCGTTCGAACAAATTTAAAAACAAAGTTATATCCGAGCGTTCTGGATCAAATCGATGCATGATTGTTCGAAGCGGCAATTTAGGTGGGCGTTCCGACCCGGTACTGTTAGTTGAACTACGTCTATTTGCATCTTGCGTCAATCTAAGTTGTTCTAACGTAAATTCGCGTTCTTTTTGTTTTTCCTCTCTTTCTCTTTCTTCTTTCTCCCTCTCTTTATTCTCTTTTTCCCTTTCTTTATCCGCGGCTATCTTCTCTTCTCGATCTTTTATGATATACGCAGCTTGCGTGAATGCAAAATCTTTATCGTAATCATCGGCAGCTTCGATTTTTTGGATAATTACCGGTATCCTGTCATTTTTCCCTATTTCCACTCCCAATTCTTCCGCTAAATTCTGCAAATCAATTTTCCTGCACTGTTTCAGATCAGTTACTTCTTGCATTTTAAAATTTTATGTAAATACAATATAAAGATGAAAATGATAGTTTCGCTCGCTAACTTATGCAACAGGGATTCTAACACTTTATGGAAAATTTTCTGCTACTACCCACATAATACTAACAATTTTAAATACAATTCAATTTGAGGAATAATAAAAATAGTATACATATAAAAATAAATTTTCAATATTGTAAAATTTTCAATACACTGACACGTTTTGGTGTCGATCATACAAATTTAAAACAAATTTAGAAATTTGAAATTCTGTGTTCATAATTCAACCAATACTTGATATTTCTGACCCCGCAGGTAACAAAATGACCACTTTTTGCAACTGCTAAAAAATTTTCCTAACATCACATATGCAAAATATTTGATTATCAACAACATCTATTGTTTCACTAATAATATAAAAAAGTACACCTTTGAAATCTTTCAATCATGAATAACTAGACAATCGACTTATTTGAAAAATCAAAATTTTTATCTCTTTTTTTTTTTTCGAGAAAAAAAAATTATATATATACACATTTAGCCTGACAATCCTTATATTATTTTACTGCCAAAAGAAAATTCACACTATCAAATTTTATGCTGATAACAAATATACATATATTTTTCCAAATATGTTAAAAGTTATTAGATTTAAAAATTTATCATAATTTATCATATATCAATATTCACATAAAAAATTTCTCAGAAATGAATTTTCCTCACTAAAGAATATATAAACAAAATGAGAGCCACTCAAAAATGAATTGAGCTTACCTTTTCTACAGTCTTTGTCTGCATCATCTGTCGCCGGTTTCGGGTCTGGCCTAGACGTCGTCGATTTCACAGGTTATCTCGGTTTGTCGGCTCCTGATGTTTCCTAGAAAGGACTTGCTTCGGACTTATTCTCTGTAAACACGGGCTTGCTTCCAGGACGGAACTGTGGTCTGTCGTGACAATGCAAGGGCTTGCTTCGGGCTTGTTCTCTGTAAACACGGGCTTGCTTCCAGGACGGAACTGCGGTCTGTCGTGCCAATGCAAGGGCTTGCTTCGGGCTTGTTCTCTGTAAACACGGGCTTGCTTCCAGGACGGAACTGCTGTCTGTCGTGACACTGCAAGGCTTGCTTCGGTCTCTGCTTTCCTCTCCTGAACTGGCGTCAGATCTTGCGCGCTTAGATGCGGGCGGGCGTCACTGCTACTGTCTGGACTCTCTTCACTAATGCTAATAAATTTTTGTCGAAATATCCGACTCGCTTGCCACCAGCTGTAAAGAATCCACGATGTTGTGTGTTTTTGAAATGGGGTAGCGTGGAGCCGATTTCACAATGGATCACCTTCATTAAATATTTCAGAACAAATTTTATTTAAAAAGCGTTCTTGAAATTTCTAGAGGTAAAAATTATTTACAACAATTTTTTTTAGCTGAGTTCGCTCGACTTGTAATTTATAGCAAATCACCAAATAGTCCAGTCTTTTACAGTAGTTTTAGAATCTTAAAGTCTTAACTAGTGCTACTTTTCACTCTCCCCGAAAGGTCAAATCCAAGGCTGTTGCCTTGACTTCAGAGAGATCGCACTCTCTCATTCAAAAATCTGTCAGCAAACCTATCCTTCCCTACTAAGAAGGGAAACCGTCCTGAGATGAGTGTTTTCCACCAACACTCGTTCTCCTGCCGAAACTCTAACTACCTTCCTCTCGATCCTCTTCTCCGGTCCGTTTGCTCGAACAAAAGATTCTCCGATCACCAATCAAAAAAGTTTTAGTTTACGTCATTGGATAAAGCCTTTTTAGGGAGGTCTTACTGAACTTTTAAATGTTCACGCAGGAAATTCCCACGATCTGAGACCCCACATATAGACGGTCAGATCAGAGAAATATTTGCTGTCTAGCAATTTCAGTTTCACAAGATTGATCGAAGCTCATCTTTTCCTATTGTAGTAAACGGCATTCTTGTCACCCCCACAGCTAAGCGTGAGAAAAGTTTTCCAACTCTTGGGAACTTCTATCTTTGATTACTCTGCCTAATTAGCAGACTGTGAGAGATTTACTGAAATTGTTACAATATGTCCACAAGACCACTGAGACACGAAATTGCCACTTTTCTGCCACTCACCAGCAAAATTCGGAAAATTTTCTTGAACCACAACAAAAGCTATCCTTAGCCTTTAGATTTTTGATATCCTATTCAAAAAGAATTATTTGTACTGTTGTTGTACTATATACAACAAAAAAATGTATCCTTAATTTCTTTCATTGTAGAAAATATTAATATAATAAAGTTGATAAAAATTTAAGTATCTTTAATAAATGTTATTAAAAAATACATAAATTACAAACATACATATACAGAGAAACTACATTTGTTTCCTACATGTGCGAATGGGGACATAGTGAGGGAATAGTATTTGCATTAAAAAAATATTTGTTTAATGTTATATTAAATTTTTCATAAGCAAATAATCAGGGTTTATATGTTTAAAGGATTCATATTGATAGTTTAAATCACCCTTTCTTTTTGTAATTATAAAAATACATACACAAGACACCTAGGGCACGAAATTGCTATTGTCTTAGAATTACTCACCAGCAAAATTAGGAAAGATTTCACGAACTACAACAAAAGCTTTAGTTATCCTTAGCATTTAGACCTTAGCTATCCTATTCAAAAACAATTACTTAAAATATTAAAATGCAAACAAGAAAAGTTTGCATAGGACACTTTCACTGGTTTAACATTAGTTTTTGAATGTCGTATGAATTGTCATCATTACTTTTTAATATTTAATATTGTTACATTTAATTATTTAAATAATAATCATAATTTTTAATAGTTAATAAATATATGGTAATAAGTTTTCTGAGAAAGTATGGTACCACCTGTTAAGATTTTAAACATATGCTACGATGAAGAAAATAAATAAAAATAATTTACAACCAAAAGTTTCATTTAAATTTTCTCGAAATTAATTTCTGTTGCATAACGCATTTTTTTCACTCGTGTTTTCAATTATACTTCATTAAATGGATTCATTAATGCAGGGTTGCCACAGGCAACTATTTTTATTTTCTGGTCGGTTCACTAAGTTGAAAAAATATTCTTTGTGGGAGATTTCTCTTGCAAATTTTGTAGACTCATATGGGAAAGAAAAGTGGTTCGATACCTTTAAAATTGAATTTAAAAAAAATAGTCCCCCTGTTAAAGTGATAATTTCTTCTAACAAATATTATGTTACAGACATTTTAATTTAAAGTCCTATCATGAAGCAAATCTTTTAAATGCGTGTTTTAAAATAAATCATATAAAATGCTTAGTAAAACTCTTTTTTAAAAACTAACTAAAGGTGCTATGTGAAATATTAGCCAACTAAATAAAGTAGCAAACTTCTTAACATAGTTATATTGAATAAATTAGATATACATGACAATGCAAAAATATTATATATTAAAATGTGACTATAAGTTTACGGTATGTATCCCACTAAGAATATCATGAATTAGGAGCTGAAACGAACGTCTGCAATTCGTAAGTATTCGAAAATGTTGTAATAGGTTTTTAATTAAAAAAATTACAATAGTTTAAGATTTTAATTTATTTTTAATTTTTTATGAAATTTCTATAATGAATATAAATGGTAAGATTTTGTTATTACATTGTTGTAAGATATATATATATATATACAACGGGAAATAATTATATCTTTATTGATGCAATGTCCTCATTCTTTAAGTAATTCAAAGGCGAAAATTCTGAAATACCACCTATTCAAATTAAAAATATCGTTTCTTTTAAATTAAAATTTTCTTAACAGACGAAAAGCCTTTGATAGTAAAAATGACGTTAAAAAATATGGATTTAAATTTATAAAACTGAAATATTTCCTACAGTTGCAACACAATTGTATCATTCATAGAGAATTTTCATTTCACTAACTACAACGTTAGGGTGACATTCAAATTCAAAGAGCAAAGTGATTTTACAAGTGAAAATTATGCCAATGAAAACGTGCATTTTCATTGAGAAAACTAGAGTGTTTTATTATAATTGCATCAAAATCACGTAATTTTCAAAATGTTATTTTCATTTAACGCACATTGTAAATATGATGTCCTACTTATTATTAATTTTATTAGTGTTTTTTAAAATTATATCACTAAAATTATCAATACAATTATCTTTCTCCTTCCTGCCCCCTCCCCCCCCAAAAAAAAGACTTGATTTTAATACAAATACAACACATCGGGTTGTTATTCATCAGGTAGTACTTCATTAACTTTTGATATTATGTCTTCATCAATAAGCCGATTAGGACAAATGTGCACACAATATTGAAATAAATTTGCTGGTACTATTTTATATACAGGATGTTTTTCAAAAAAATGTATACACAACTGCACTTCCTGTTCCGGACCATCTTCACTGAAAGCATGGATTAATACTGAAATGTAACTTTTTAAAATGCGATGAATGCTTGATTTTTAAAGTCTTGCAGAATAGATTTTCTTGAATTTTCACTCTATTTTTCTGATGAAAATCCTTTTCCATATAATAATCTCTCAAGTAAATTCTAAACATTTCATCAAAACACAAATTAAGAAATAATCATCACTCAACTTCGAAAAAACCCGGAACAATAAACTAGTGTTGCAACCGAATAGATGACAGAAAGATTGCACTTCAATTTTTCCCCTGTATCCTCCGGTGGAAATAACGCTTACTGCTTTCATGTAATCATTGGTGCTATGAACTTTTACAGAGACCAAATAACATTTACTTTAATGTTACATATAATGATGTGAACAGCATGTAAAAAAGGTTCCTAATGCTATAAAAAAAAATGAATCTCTAACAATCTTAACTTTTAAACCTTAATTAAGGTTATGTTAAGGAATGTATTTTATTGTAAATTTAGTCAATATCAAATTATATTTTCATAGATTAAAAGCTTTTTCAATTTTTTAAAGAACACTGTGTATTTGAGCAATCAATTAGCACCATTCCTCGGGATACTTCTGTACCATATTGGATGACTTTTTTGGATACGCATTGATGCTACTTTAACAATACCAAGTAAGCGATTATCTTACCTTATTATTTTGACTGTATTTACTCACAAACATTTTAAAAGAACAATTTGAATAAAATGATCTAAATGAAGTACAGTAAGATACATTACAGGGTTCGTAATAATTTTCGAAAAGTTTCTGCTAGGGTTTCTGTGGGGTTTGTTGATGATCGCGGTCTTTCCGGAAGTTTCTTTTGAACATCTTGAACTGTTCCATCTGCCTCAAACTTATCTCTAATTCTGGGGATTCTGAATAGAGCAGGGGCAACTTGTTTGAAACCCTCTCTGCATTTCAGCTACGTTTCCGAGCTTAGAGTAATACTTTGGGATAAACTTTCTTTGCTCAAAATTAGTCAGGTTTTCGATCTTGGAAGGAAAAGAAATAATACCAGTAATTTGCGAGTAAAGTGTGTATACATTTTCTTAAATACCCTGTATTTATTAATTTAGTTCCATCTTATTGTCTTTAAATTACATATATTGTGATTTTTTCCATGTGCTTATTCAGGACGACTACTGGAACTTATAAATAACTGTTCAGTAATTTGCAATTGTTCCCCCGAACATCTTCCTCTAACAGGGTTCTAAACAGATGCCAGAAAAGCAAAATCACTGAGTACTTTCAGTGGCGCGGCATCTCTATGCCGCTGTGATAAAAGCATATTGACGTTCTTTTTCCTTTTACACACAGATTCGTATATACAGCATCTGAGTGCAGAAGCTAGAAAAGGGTGTGGAGGAAGGTGTACCAAGATGCCGGAGGAAAAGAGAGATAATTTAGCAGACGATGAATTAAAGCAGACCGTTGCATTTCCTCTTGAGGTACGTCGTAAGAAAAGAGAAAAGAAAGAGCAAGGTAAGGAGGGAACTGAAGATTTGAAAGTTGTACACTGGTGTTAAAAAAGAGGTATTTTCAGTGTTGGCGTTTCCTTAATGGCATTTGTTATACACCGAGATGTTTAAAGTGGAAAAGATTGCGCAGGATTTGTAGTAAAGTATGTTGTACTCAGTCGAACTTTCAAGTAGATTAAAAAGTCGAGGATAAATGCTTTTTCTGATACACTCTTGTTGTTGTGAAAATAAATTTTAAATATGTGGTGTACGTACGTTTGTGAAATTGAATTGTTCCCCCAAAAATACAATAAAATAATAATTTTTCTTTTCACCTACATAGTTTTTTCATTCTTTTTAGATAAAGAAAATCTGGTGATGTCCAGACCTTTGCGTTTCCATTCAAGGCCTTAAGAAAAGAGGGAAAAAAGAACAGCAAAAGAAGAGAACTGGAGATTTGAAAAATTTACACTGGAGTTAAAAAAGAAGTGTTTTCAATGCTGCATTTCCTTAATGGCATTTGTTATATACCAAGATGCTTTAAGTGAAAGATATCGCGCAGGATTTGTAGTAGTATACGTTGCACTTGATAGCCGAACATTTAAGTAGTCTAAAAAATTGAGTCCAAATGATTTTCCAGATACCTTCATGTAGTCTTAAAAATAGGTTTTAATACGTGTTGTACTGAAATTTGTACTTTTTTTTTTTGGTCCTAAGAATGCAACAAATAAATGCATTTTCCCTCTCATTTATTTCTTTCTTCATTGTTTTTACTGAATATACATAGAAATAAATCCTGTACCGTCCAGATGCAATACTGACCTAATATGGTCTTCAATATAATCAATATTGATTTGCTACTAAGGAATTTTAAATAATAATAGTTAGACAATTAAATGTTTTTTTTTTCAAAAAAAAAAAAAAAAAAAAAAAAAAAACATATAATTTCCTTTTTTTAGATATAGTATATTTTTTTGTTTACATAGAAAAAAAATCCAATGATAATTGCATTATTTTAAAGTAAACTCTGTAAAGAATGTTAGAATTGAATAAAAATTGAAGCTGCTGAAATTTTTATGCTTGCAAACATAAAAATTACAATGCATGTGATATGTTCAGCTAAAATATGTAGCTATTTACGTCATTCGTCTAGTTGTATAATATTTTGATTAATTATCATCTTAAATGCAATTAAAAAAGTTTAAGAATCGATACTTTTTTAACACAATTTCAAAAATTTATCATTAAAATAAATTAACAAAATTTAAAAAATTTAAAAATATATAAAGTATCTTCTAAATCATACAATAAACAATAAAAAACATGTTTAAATTTTAGATTTTTTTTTCTTTCTCCAGTTCTCTGCTCAGAGTGAATGCAATGTATAACTATGTCTGTTCTGAAATTTAAAATATCATCATACTGTAAATAAACACATAAATTTTGCTCTTGATAATTTACAAGTAAATATTTAAAAGTTATCGAGGACATTTTCGCTAAAGATTTTCGTGGAAAGCGTCTTATACTGTTGTTAGGGAGGGATATTTACAGGTAAGGCTTGGTAAGAAAAAAGTCTACGGAATAAATTTTCATCTTTTAATTTATTTTTCTTCTGTATGATGACTAATTTGCATTTTTTTTTTTTTTTAAGACAGTACAATAGTACAAAAAGTATGATACGGTTTTCAGCTCAACTTTTGGAAGTTGCCTCATTCTTGTTCTATCGCTGTCAGGGGCTTGTTTGCATTCCTTATTCACTTTACTTTCACGTAGTGAATATTTAAGATGGACATTTATTTTCCTGTTTTGGAGATATTTCTACATGTTTGAAATGTTAAAGCAAATATCTCTAGTTCAACAATTTATCACTGTATATTTTTTCAATTTATTTCATTATTGTCACATTGTTTTATCATATGATATCCATCAAGATATTAAAAAAAAAGTGAAAACAGAAACAAATAAAATATAATTTGGCGATAAATCTTGATCTCTTGGCGATTCATCCTTGGGGGCCACTATAACACGAAAGTACTAAATTTACAATATATTAATGAAAACAGAAACAAAAAGTTTGATACAATTTTTATTTGTAGACCATCCCATAAGCAAAAGTTAAGTATTGCTTTACTCTTGTTTAGATTGATGTCTGAGCTAAAGGTATTTTGAGGAAATTAAAGTTGAAGACCACGTGTTTTGCTTTATAAGACAATTTCTCATCCGACGTCAATTTTTGAATTCGGCATTTTTTCATATCATATAATTTGGATCTATCCTTTTTTTAACTTTAACATTTTTCTAACGATTTTATGCATTTCTATTGCGTATTCAAAGAAAAACTCTTCTAAAGTTACAGAATTTCGTTAAAAATTCTTCTAACGTTACAGAATTTCGTTAAAAACACCTAAAAACGCTTAAAAAAATAAAGCGATGACGTCAATAAAGTGACGATGTCAATAATAAAATGACGACGTCAAGAGATCCATTCTCGACCGAAAACAACAATCATTTTCCCAATGGATAAAAAAAAAAAAAAAAATCACACAACATTTTTAAACGTACGCGTTCTCAAACTATACATATTTTATCTCGTCGCCAACCGATAATTTCCTAATGCTACTTGGCGACCAATTTGTAGCAACATAAGGCACTTTATTACGTGATATCTTTTATCCTTTTAAAAAATTGTATATTGATTTCTTGGATATGCGCTATAATTAAAAACATTTGTCCTATATACACAAAGTCCATCGACTTTCGCATAGTTTCCCTCCATACCGGATCTGCGGGGGTAAGAGGATTTCTTTTAAAAACTTCCAAAATGTAGTTGAAAACAGAGCGTTTTACCATTGCACAGATTGTTCTTTTTTCAGGAAGGTAGCTAAAGCCCCATGGAAAAGAACAATGTCTTTTTGCCTTAATGATGCTTGCTTAGAGATAAATGTAATCTAATGTTCTTGCAGCCGACTTCAGACTTATTTCCATACGTTTCTATTTTCATTTTAGAACAGTCTTTAACATTCTGAGGCATATCATAGAGTTTAATTTCGTCGGTCTTTTTATTTTCCAAAAGAATTACAAAACATTCCGAGGCCATTTAAAGATCTTTTCAAGGTGTAAATGCTTGGATTCACTTTAATTACAAAATTCCTGTTTCATATGCCTGTGTGTCTCCCACAAACCGATTAAAAGAAAAACTCGATAGTCTCTTCCAATCTCTATCTAAAGAATCCACCGTTGTCACCCTTGTATAGGTAGGATCTATTTCCTGCACAAGATATCGGCAGGAAACCCCGGCTCCTGTCAATCTGCCTTCCCGAGGGATTAGCCCTCTCTCCCGCCTCCCCAAAACGGGAGAGCAGACGAAAATTGAAAATTCCAGCGAAATGAGATGCCTTTCTTCTCGCCCTAGAAAAGTAGGGGAATATTGGCGCACCATCTCTTTAATCCGTCAGCAGAGGTGAGAAAGATGCGGCGGATGAAGAAAGTACCAGAAGAGTTTACTACGATTTGGCTAGTTAGCCCTGTTTTTGGCGATATTTTTATTTTCATTTAAAAAAAAAAAAGAAAAAGATTGGTATAAAAGTGGAATACTTGAAAATTAGCAGGACTATTCCATTTCGGGAAACTCTCATATACCAGGAATCTTCCATTTCGGGAAACTCTCATATACCAGGAATCTTCCATTTCGGGAAACTCTCATATACCAGGAATCTTCCATTTCGGGAAACTCTCATATACCAGGAATCTTCCATTTCGGGAAACTCTCATATACCAGGACTCTTCCATTTCGGGAAACTCTCATATACCAGGAATCTTCCATTTCGGGAAACTCTCACATACACTGTTTAAAATTTACAGCAAACTGTCCAATCATTCGACCGTTTTTATAGAAAACGGTTGTATAGTCGTAATTTAACTGTATTCTGACCATAATATGAGCAAAATAATATGGTCAGAAAAGAGTTAAATTACGATTATGCAACAGTTTTCTCTAAAAACGGTCAAATGACTGAACAGTTTGCTGCAAATTTTTAACAGTGAGGCATAATATATGATTTAAACTGCCACGATTAAGGCTGCTCTGAATTCCAAATGGGCTACATTCTCACACATTTCTGAATTCATTTTTATTTGGAATCGCATCAGATTGACATGTGCCTTTATTTTAAAACTACGAAATTGAATTGTTTTCTCATTTTTTCCGATAAAGGCAAATGATCTTTCAGAAAATGCTGTCAAAGTTCACGTTTTGAACCAAATTTCATTACGCGGCATCTCGATAAAGACAGCAATCGCTTATAACTCAAGATCTGATTAATTTATCAAAAAATGAAAAACTGTTCGACTCTAAATAACTTCAATGGTTATGCCTACAAGTGTCATGATTTTGTGTTGTGAAATGAGTCCGTAATTACATCAGAAAAGCTTAGTGGAAGGAAATATTTTTTGAAAACACCCTAAGGTTTTTCTCCAACCTAAACTCCCTACTTTAAGGGTCATCCCTCAATTACATCACGCAAATTTTGTGTGTGTGTGGGGGGGGGGGGGGGGAGGGTACTACCCTCCTCCTTTGTGTCACAAGTTGTCACAGTTAAGTGATACCCTCCTCTGTTGTGACGTCACAATTTTTATAACTGTTGTTAATTTAGAGTTATAGTATAGACAGCGAAAAAATTGGCAAACATAATTTTGTTAGAAAAACATTTATTGTGACAAAGCTTATATTATTTAGTTCAAGAAACTCTAATTCACTAAATATATAACCTTTTATTTTTTAATGTTATCCACATTTCCGGATATACACTTTTGTATATTCTTCTTTTCAGAGCAATACCAATAAATAAATTTAAAAAAAAGGCCACAAAGGTAATGAATACATATTATTCCATAAATCCAATTCCATGATACTATTCGAATACTCTTTAAAAATAATTGTTTTTACTGATAAGTCGATACATTTTTAATTTATGTAAGTTTGGGAAGTTTAGCCGCTATTACATTGCTAAATTCCATCATCCCCAAGAAATTTTACAGTTTAGTACTTTTAAGGAGACTTTTTTAAAACAACCAGCAACTTTCAAAATTGTGCCAATAAGCATTTTCAACCTTTGCAATAACTGTCATGCTCTATTTTTTAAATAAAAGTTCAAATTCTTTTGCACGCCATCGATCATTAGCGTGCAAAATGCTTTTCCGTCTTTATTTTAGCTTTTAACTAAATACCTTCATCCTATTAAAAACTTTTCTTTACAGAATTGCTTATTCTATAAGGGGTACCATGTTGTATGACAAACTTTTATTTTTTTTTTCTAATCTGAGAACAGTCTAATATCGCGTTTGTTTAGAAAATGGAGTCTGTAACAAACTTTATTTTCTAAACATTTTGAGTGTAATTGTACCCTTATAAGAAAAACCCTATTTTCACGAAACCAAAATTACTGTATGCTTTCATTAAGTTTGCTTATAAAGTATATGTTTCAATGCTAGTTGCAATATTTTAAAATTTCGGTTTTTGTATGAAAAGAAATTTTGCCCTTTTTTTCCCCTTCTCCTTATACTATAATTTTTTTTGTAAAAAAATGATTATATACGATTCGTTATCTTCTGATATAAATATTATAAAATCGTCAAAATATTATACCTAACACTACATAATTTTCTAAATGCTGGGCAACGTAAAAAAAAAATAAAAGATCTCGAAAGAGATTATGCTTTGTTTTGGGGTTACTGACTGGAAATCAAAACATACTTAAGAATTAAATTAACAATCTTTGATCCAAACCTGAAGAACATTGTTACGAGAAAGAGCATCATACTTAATATTAATCGGTTTGTATCATTCTTGTAAAAATTTAGTAAGAGTTTTTTTTTTTTTTTTTTTTTTTTTTTGAAAATGTTATGTGATTTTTTTAATTATTTTTTTTTATTAATATCTTTATTTTATCTAGAAATATTGTTGGAAGGGAAGAGGGGATTTTAGTGGGCCGCGAGAAAAAAAAATTGGAGAAATAGTGTAACACCACACAATAAGAAGAAAAAAAAAAAAACCCTGTTAAACTAAGGAAATTGTATGGTCAATCGGGATACCACGCGCCAGTGCTATTTTCGTATTTTAACGGAAAAAATCCCGTAATCAGGAAATTTTCCGTCATTTCTGAATTTCCTGTTTTGTAACAAATAGCTTCCGTATTTTATTTATTTATTTTTATTTTTATTTTATTTTTTTTGGGGGGGGAGGGGATGGGAAATTTTCACTTCGTTAAAATAACTTTTATAGAAACACAAAGATACAAAACGCTATTCAGGGATAATTTCACTGTATATGAGGAGAAATTCTCAATTCGAGTTAATCTTCAGTAACTAGTCAGCACTGAAACGCGATGGCACTCGAACCAGGAACCTTCGGTCTTCCAGCTTCTTGACATGACACCGAGCTATGACCACACAAGCCGTATACTCAAATAATTTTACTTTTATAAGTAAACTAAGTAAGTAGTAAGTTTAACTAAGTTATTTAAGGCGGTATTAAAAAAATATATTTTTCCACGCTCAACAACTCAAAATTTTGTGACACATTCCCAGACTCATTTTTAAAAGTAACAACAGAAACTTGGCGGCGTGATTTATAAAGACATTTATAAGGGCCCCATGTTTTTATTTTTCGTTCAATTAATTAGAAATTGATTTACAGACAATTATTTTCACAGTACGATCATTTTTTTTTTTTTCCAGCGCTGTCGCTTTGAGAAATTCGGTTCAAAATGTCCACTTTGACAGCATTTTTGGAAATATATTCTGCCTTTATCAAAAAATCGAGACAATACGGACATTATAAAGTTTCTGAATAAGAGAACTTGCCAATTGGATGCATTTTAGACCAAAAATGAATTTACAAATGTGTCTCAAAATAAGCAGTTTGGATTTGAATACACCCTTAATTGATTAGTTGAAACACTTTATGTGAATGGGGAAAGAAAACACTAAAAAGACTTAATTTCTTATTAAAACTTATAGGAATAAATAAACGATAAATTTAATCCATTCAATTGCCTTTTAAACAGTTTTATCCAATTTATAAAGTAAGAATTGAAAGATAATTACAATAATTTTCAAGCTTCCATAATAATTTAATGTCACCTTGCTAGTGTAGAAATGTAAAATTGCGTCTATCAGAGATATGCCATGTACTTGAATAAATTTATCCAATTCTTTTAATTCATTACACGTAATCTTAAATCTGGTTATTGCTCGAACTCTGTTATAACGAGCAAATGAAGTCGTCTCTTCGTACTCGTTATAATCGAGTTGGACTGTAATATGACTTATATATTTCTCTTTTCCTTGAAATAAAATTGAAAATATAATAAATTGAATTATTTATCAGATAAAAATACTTTTTCATTGCATATTTATTTCTAGATTAATAAAAATGAGCAATACATCAATAAATTAAATTATTAATTAGATTTTTTTAAAATTACATTGCGAATTTATTTCTAAATTAATAAAAATTAATATTACATCAATAAATTTTTAATTAATTTCATAATTATTCTTTTCCAGTTTCTTATTTACATCAACTGTCAGCTTACCAGTTACAGAAATCTCCATATATCATCGATAAATTGGCCTCAACTATTCGACAATTTTTCTTGGCGAAATTTTCTCTCAGACCTGAAAACAAAAGCTTCCGCTGTGGCAACCCTTCATAAAATTCGAGCGCTTCATGCTGACCGCATCAATGGGAATGTTTATTCGGAATCCTAGCCGAAATGGCGCCGGGGAGGGGGTGTCAAGCAGCCATGGTAGACCCCGAAAACTCCTTCTCAACAAATATTTATTTTAAATTTTCGTGTGCCCGCGATAGAGCGAGAGTAGAAATTATTCGCTCCGTTAGGGCGTGCGACGATCGCCAAGCACGCCTGGGGTGTGCACGAAAACACACAAATTCTGTCTTCAGGGAATTTAAACACTGTGAGGATGTAATGAGAAATCAGAATTCTTTTAATTGTGTTTAGAAAAGGGATGTGCCTCGTAGAGAAACAGCCGAACATATGAGCGAGGCAAATGTACGAAAGTGGGATGGATAATTCAAACTTGGGTGACAACTGGATGCATAAAAGTAAAACTTGAGAAGTAGAAGCTTTGAATACCCTTACTAGCAAAACAATATTGAAGCAATATTGTTTTCATTGGTCAATGTTGGCCATAATCCCCCAACACTGGGGTGTTTACATTTTTGTAATTTAAAATAGGTGGATTGAACTTTGTACCGTTATATTAAAATAAATGATGAACGTAAAAATAGCACAAGTAAAACTATATAAAATGACAAACAGCTGTTTTGGAGCCTCTAAAGCTCCATCATCAGTGCCAAATTTAAAAGATTGAAAACTTTTGGATCAGTTTTTAATCTTTTAATTTGGCACTGATGATGGAGCTTTAGGGGCTCCGAAACAGCTGTTTGTCATTTTATATAGTTTTATTTGTGCCATTTTTACGTTCATCATTTATTTTAATGAGTGTTTACATTTTGCCTGGTGTGCACATAGGATGACCCCATTTTAAAAAAGGAGCTTTTTTAAGCTTTCTCTCCCTATATATAGATAGATAGATATTTAAAAATGAAAACACATGTGAAAAACAAAGGATGAGACATTATAAAAAGCAATGGAATGGACAATGCATGAATTATGCTTAATAGGATGAAAAAGCAAACATTGGAAAACTATGAATATCTTATAGAATCTTCAGAAGGGCTTCATAAGAATATTCATATTAAATATATGTTATTTCATCAAATATTGTCAGCATTATGCCTAAAAAAAAATATTTACATATATAGTTCCAAGAATAAGTGTATTTTAAATCAAAACTACAGAAACTGCGTAAAATTACAGTAGCCAAATTTGAAGACGTCCTCTAATTTCGAGGACGTGTGGTCAGTCACCTTAGTTAGATCACAAATAACTTCTATCTTTAGGGAATTGAAACACTGAGGATGTAACCAGAAACCAGTGTTCTTTTAATTATGTTTAGAAAAGAGGTGTGTCTCGTTGGAATCAAGCCTAACACATGAGCGAGTAATTATACGAAAGTGGGACGGAGAATTCGAACACGGGTACTAACCAAACTTGATTACAGAATATTGTAATCGATTACGATTTCGGTTACTTTTGGGTTTCAGGAACATATCACGATTATATTTCTATTTATGAAAATTAGATTACGATTATCTTTTTGATTACCTTTTTTATAGAGGTGCTTGTGGATCAACCCAGTTCTCTAGGCGTTTATAGCTAAGGGCTCTAGAGAGCTTAGATCCAGTAAGGCGGTAATGCTAGTTTTACGATTATTTTTTCATTGATTAACGAGGGCTGAACAAGTCAATTATGATTACATTCCGATTATACTCGTTTCGTAACCTACACGTTACGAATTCCCCTCCCAATCTTTCCGAATCCTTCTCCTTCCCTTCTTTAACACTCCCCCTCCCATAGTTAATCATAAGAATCATAATAATAATCAAGCAATTATATCGATTTTAATCAATTTTAATTACTTGATTATGATCACTACAAGTCTGGAAATAGTTGGATGTGTAAAAGTAAACTTTCGGTAAAGTAAACTTTGAGCACCGCTACTAACTAGAAAATGTTGGGCCAACATTATTAATATTGTCCATATCTTGATCAATATTACTAATATTGTCAATATTGCCCCAACGTTGAAGTGTTTGCATTTTGCCAGTATTGGTTCAACTTTAGTAAGAAATATTTAGACATTTCATAGCCAATATTTCCAATGTAACAGCAGTTTTTCGAAAACATAGGCCCTTTTTTTTTTTTTTTTTCATATTAAGCGCAAATATAACAAAACGATTTGATTTTATAGACCAAATATGTATGTGGTATATTAAAATTAGAAAGAAAGAAATGAAATAAAACACGGGATAAAACATTAAATTTATGAAATGTTTTCGATAAATTATTTTTAAAAAATAACAAATAAAACTTAATTTAAATTTAGAGCTACATAAAATCTTAAAATGATTAAAAATAGATTTTAAAAGTATTGTTTTTTAAGAAATTTCATTTTGGAGATGCAGGGAGACTAGAGGACTGTTTTGGAATTTTTCAAACAAAACAAAGTTCTTGTTTTCAAATAAAATTTATTGAATATTTTATATTTAAAATAAATTAATAAAAATATTATTCGCTTATTAAATGATTACCACTGGGGGGAAAAGATCAATGGAAACATCAGAGTACTATAAATTTAAATGTATGAAATATTTTTCGAATGCTATTCACTTTTAGACTTGAAAATATTACAGAAAAAAAAGAAGAGAAAACGAAAAGAAACAGAAAGAAGAAAAGAACTAAAATGTATACTCTGCTGAATTTTCCCCAACAATGTTGAAATTCTTCTTTTTGAGGAGCGAGTAGGGGTGGGATCCTTTTCATATGTTAAAAAAGCAAGTACATATATTTAAAATAGAATTGACTTGCACGTTATAAGAATAATTGTGAAGTTTTATATTGAGAATACATTACCGATGACAAATTTAGTGATACAACGGTAAATGTAAAAATTTAAATCCAAACATTAAAAAAAAAAAAAAAAAGTCAAAATTGTGAAATTTATAGTCGAATTATCAAGCCTAAATTACTATAGATTCCACAAAACATGTATGATTTTATCCTTGAACGAGCTATGATAATCTGAAAAGGTGTGATATTTGGGTTATCGTACATAGAAAAACACCACAAAAAAGTAAGTGAATGAGCAATATTGACAATGATGAGCAATATTGGCGAATATAATTCAGAATCGTATGTATGAAACGATACAAGCATGACTGAATTGCATGATTACAATATGTTGCCAAACCAATTCTACAAATTTCAGATGGTCTGAAAAATAAAAGGAATTACTCAGGAGGATGGATTGATTGCTTTTCTTTTTAGGCAATGAACCACCGAAAATGTGAAAAGGAAAAAAGATGAAACCAGAAATATTTGAATGATAAAAATTATGGTGCTACAATCTAGTAAGATAAATTACAAATAAAAGTGGAAAGAGTTAGATTTCATCCAATAGTAAGTATATGTATTAGTCTAGATTAATTTTGACACAGCTATTCTAATTGGTAAAGAAATCGTATGAGATGTAATCTTCCTAACTGGGCGAATATATTGGCCCGGACTTTTTCGCCCAGTTGGGAAGAATACATTTCATATGATTTCCTTGCCAATTAGAATAATTGCGTCAAAATTAATCAAGTGTAATCACGTTTACAGCGTTTACTGGAGGTCCCATTACCTGTAATTTATTCTGTTGTGCTGATTCAGATATCAGACCAGATGCTATAATCATTAAGGTTAACTGGGTGAATTAGTTCAGCCATATTCGTCCGGAATTGCTCAATTGGTAGAGCATTGCAGCTTCAGCCAAGGGATTCAGGGTTCGAATCCTAGCCCGGACTTTTTCACCCAGTTCGGAAAATTACATCTCGTATATGTATTATTGATAATAAAAGTTTATGTAACTTACATGTTATATATTGGTACTTAATTTTAAATTTAAAAAAAAAGTTAAGAAAATTAAAATTAAAATAAATAAGGAGTGGTAAGATTTAAAAAAAAAATCAATATTTAAAAAATGTGTAAATAAAAATACAAATAAATAAATAAAAAGAGGGAGGATGGGTGATTATAAGCATACAGGTGTTAAACAGTTAAGTATGACAAAATATATTTATGTATATAAATGTAAGATGATGAATAAATTGAAAGTGAAGCCTATTTTAACAATGTCTTACACAAAGCGAAGAAATTAATTAATAATTAAAAAACAATGATATTAATTCAGCGAGAAAAAAAGTAGTCCAAAATATTAATGCTATTCATATTAAGTGTTACTGAATGCACTATAATAGTAAGAACAGTAATTAGTTTACTATACATAATTATACAATAACTCTCTATTTTATTTAATTAATTAATTAACCATTACGCATTAAATTTCCATACAGCACTACCCATCCTCCGCTCTCTAGCATCTACCCTCCTAGCTTGCCAATTATTTTTTTTTGTATTTTATTTTATTTCTATTTTATTTATTTATTTATTTTATTATTATTATTATTTTTAATGTACATATAAATTTAAAAAATGCGATATGAGTTATAATTATGTACAAACAACACCTCCCATCCTCCCCTTTTAACTGTATTATTAATTATGTGGTTTTTTGAGCATATAATTTATAAACAAACTATTCCAAATACTACATATGCTTTTGGTTTCATCTTTTCATGTAAATATAGTAATAATGATCTTTTTCCTTCTATTATTTTTGTAATTCAAATACTTCTTTAATTTTTTTTTAATCAATGTTCTATTTCATACGAACTGATATTTCCAACTGAGGTTTTTTTTTTTTTTAAGTGTCTAGGCCGGTAGTTGAACCCAATATCTTTGGCTTAAATTGCTAATGCTCTTCTTATTGATCTACCTGTATCAACAACAGCCTGAAGCAATTCAAACAGACAACCTTTTTTTAGAAATATAATTTTATAATTTTTTATTAGCATAATGCTAGTATGATGACGAAATCGTACAATTATTATTATTATTATTTTAATCTGGGAATAACATGGGCTTGAAGACTCTATTACAGATTTCACATGTTTTCAATTCTTCATTCATTTGTTCATTCGTTATTATTTAATATTTCAAATTTTAACTGCTTAAAAGGCGAAAAGCCAACAAGCGAAAAAGAATCCAAGCTGGGACTCGAACCCGGGTCATCACTAGAGCGCACTGACGTTCTACCAACTGAACCACTTGGAACGATATCCAGCCAGGCACTTCTCACTGTCACATGTTGGCAAGGCTACAACCGCAGCACAAGATGGAATATTTTTCGCGAGTACCAACCCTGGGGCAAACACGAAACTACAGAGAATCCAGCATCGATAATTGAATAAATCTATTTTTTAATACTTGGAATTTTTTCCATAGAAAATTTCTCACGCCTTGCATACATAATATTTCAAATTTTAATTGCTTAAAGGCCTGAGAAATTTTCTATGGAAAAATTTCCAAGTATTAAAAAATAGATTTATTATTATTTAATTTCTCATATTTTTGGTATTTTAATGTTAACCGTGGGTCGTTCGTGTCTGTTCATCATTTTAAATGGATAGCTGTGTCATGCTCTAAAAATTAATTAATATAATAAAAATTAACATTGAAGATAATTAACAAATATAAATTAAAAATGAAAATACCTTTTAAAATTTTTAGCTAATTAATTTGTTCAATAGATCAAACATTTAACTGAGAAAATTAAATAAAAATTACAGTTTTATTTTTGAACCAAGAATTTCTGATTATTTTTTCTAATGAATAATTTGAAAATTTGGTGAAAATTAAATGTTCTTGTAATAGTTTTCCAAGCAAATATCGTCTATTCTACTTCCTCTAAATATCTAGACATCCAGCAAAGGCTTTAAAGAGTTAGATATTATCTTCATCTATTTGTTGCTTTCCGTTCCCATTGTTGAAGACATAAAAACGATTTTCACAGGCAGTCACGTTCTGTTTGATTGAGGATTGAAGTTATTGTAGTACAGAAGAAGATGGAAAGAACTTACTCGATTTGAGTAAAAACCTTGAATAAAATGAAGAGATCGGGGCAAGAGAGTACTAAGCCACATTTTTGAACTTCTGAGATATTTCAATTTGAAAATTTAGCCAAATACTCAAATCAAGATATATAGCAAAAAAAAATTTCGCCAATGTCTTAGAAATAGATAGACATTTGAGATATTCTGAGAAACAATATGGCATTACTTTAATGTAAATTAGTTATCTTCATTGAAGGCAAAAACGAAACCTGGGACATATGCTGCCACCAAGTGACATTAGAAAAAAATTACATGTAGAATATTATAATTTACAATATTAAGCAACAGATTACAGTGTTAGATTTATTTCACCAAAAAAGTGGCTTGGCACTTTCTTGACCCGTCATCTGTTTATTTTATTGTTATTTATTGTTTATTTTATTTATTTATTTATTTGTTATTTATAATTTAATCTTAACATTTGCTGCTCTAATGTAATAATTTTCTTTCTTTCTTTTCTTTTTTTTTTTTTTTTTTTTTTTTTGCACCACTGATTTATAATTAACTTTATTCTATTTATTTTTAATACTTTCCATGATATTTGAAAAGTATTTATGAATTCGGTTTGTCTGGCCGCTTATCTGTCTGTCTTTCCATCTTTCCGTGCTGTAATTTACGTAAATATACTCGGATTGACTTGTAAGTAACATATGTTATTAAGGTTTACCATGGCATGTTCAGTATTGAAAATGAAATACGTAGCATTTATAGTTTAGACGTACAGGGCACTCAAAAGAATGCCATTACATTAAGATCTATAGGGAATAAAACGTTTGCAGTGTATTTTATTGGTGTTACGATATTTTAAACGTAATTAAATTTCTATACATCACTGAGGCTCACTGCAAGGTACTTACTATAGAATAGGGTGTGAATAACATTTATCGTTCATTTACAAGGAACCCACAAAAGAGTTCGGTTACAGTACTGTCTATGAGCCATAATTGCTGGAAGTACGTTTTCAATTGTGATATGCCCTTTTAAATTTAATTGATTTTTTGCATCTTACTTGATATGTATAAATTCTATACATCATATACAGGGCTGCACAAAGGAATTCAAGTACATTTCCGCTTATTGGCAGAAATTGCTGGAAAGGAATTTTCAATTGTGTCATGCGTTTCCTTACTGAACTAAATTTTGGTATAGTGTGTGATATATATACAAATCTATAGGTCATATACAGGACTGCACAGAAGAATTCGTATATTTTTTCGACTATAGATGGTAATTGCTAAAATTGGGTTTTGAAATGTGTTATGCATTTTCCAAATTGTTTATATAGATATCATCTTTCACCTTATAAAACGGTGAAGTTTTGTTATTCTGAATGGTTTGGAAAGTTTTTCATAATCTATGCATGTGGTATAATTTTTCTTTCTTGTTAATTCTTCATTTTCGTTTTCTATTTCTCCTGTTTGTCGCACTTAATGATCATTGTAAAGTATTTACTCACTATAGGTTGTTGTGTCTAATTTATGAATCTAATATCGATATATATATAGACACGTGCAAGAAATTTTATTTTTAATTCTATTTTCTGATCTGTAGCTAATATCAAAACTTGGTTGCAGTGAAAGAACTCTATGAAAAACGGAAATGATATATTTTTGTAATCTCATTTATTTTTGTCCAATAATGAAAGAGGCAGGCAAATAAATAATCGGTGGAGTAATGCAGCATTGGAAGGTCTATTCACGAACAGATATAATTATAGTGGATTAGTAAGAAATATCTAACTTTTGATTAATAACAACATGATCAGTATCCATTTAAATTAATGATGGATTTCAAATGATCAAATGGCAATAAATGATGGATTTCAAAAAACTTCTTTTACCAAAAAAATTTTACGTTTTCCTCTTATTTAAAAAAAAAAAAAAAAAAAAAAAAAATTGGCATAATTTTGGCAATTAAAAAAAAAGTGTTTGGTTTTTTACAATTTTGATGACATTAAAAATTTTGCTTTCCTACAAATTAATAAATTTCATCGTATTGCAAAATACAGAAATTAATTTCAAATGACATACGGATTTCCATAAAAAATAGTGTAACTAGTGGGTTGTGATATAACGTCTGAAGCAGGGTTCTCACTGCTGATCGTCATTGCGCAAAATTTGACAAATTTCATTTGGCAAAAGAATGAAAGGTAAAATTGCCACGTTTTGAGAGTAAATTTCTTTTCCCTTTCAGTGACTCTCTTAATGATATTATTGACAGATTGGAAGCTTTTCTGTGCAATTTATTACTGGCATTTTATGTATTTATTTATTTATTATTTTTAGAACTCATTCACATTTTTAAAAAGTTTTTATTGATTTGTTTGTTTTTATGTAACCCACTAACATGCTATCCCGAATCCCCAGTTAACTCAGGTTTTGTTTCATAAAACTATTTAGAAATAAATCGGGCAATTTTTTTTTCTCGAATTTGCATAGCATCTATAACACATTTGTTTTATTAGTTTCTATAACCAGTAGATCAATTTAGATCATTAACTGCTCTAAAAGCATTTGCAAAAAATTGGAACACATATTCAAAAGAAAAAAGAGAGTATGTGTTAGGGAATATAAAGAACAATTTTAGAATCAGCATTTCACGACGAATCTATTGCTACCATTATTTGCATTTGGCTAGAATTTTTACATTTATGATGAGCCAAATGGTTAAGTTTAGTCAAAAGCCGGTGAGAACCCTGGTCGGAACTCTGATGGCTTTGAATACATTAAGGTATGTATCTTTTGAAACTTCTAACACGCTCACCAGAATTTTGTGATATTCTATTCATCAATACTGGCCTTGGAATTCAATGATTTCCCATTCTTTATTACTGGTATAAGTCTTTTATATAGTGCCCTTCCCAAACTGACCCTCAAGCACATTCCTGGCAGGGGAAGCTATGCTGTAATCTGTGAATTCAAATCTAACTCGCGTAAAATAAGCAAAAGATGGTTTCATTGAGAGAAATATCTCCTTTTCCATTTTATTTTTCGAGTTCCTTGACCATGAATGGTCCCCAACGTGAGTAATCTTGCAGTCGTAATCTATTCATGAAATCAGACTGAACCGCTGATTTGGCAGAATTAAAGTGCACTGGCCAGCGGTCGAGGCCTAGAATTCTTTTCAAATTGGAGAAATTCTAAAGAAGAAGAGGAAGAAGAAGAAAAAAAATTCTGACAAATAAAATACAGGTCTCAGCTTAACGGTGAAAAATTAGACCAAGCACTTGAATACGTTGAGTATGCATTGAAAGAATCGTCGAAATCGATTTTGATTCTAATACAGACGACATTTGTCAATGTGAATTACCATGTCTTCACCCGCAGGAGCTGTTGATAATTGAGGGGGTGGTACAAATTCACGAGAAATGTCAGCAAGGAAATTTCTCTTACCTTGCACTATAATAAAGAGGTAGAGAGAACCATTTTCTTTTGAAACCAGATTTTCTTTCAAGCACCTTTACTAGGAAGCCATGTCACACCGGAGCAAGTCTGCTACACTCCGGTGAAAATTTCAAGCTACATTACAACTAATGAACAACCATAAGCGTGACTATTAACCTCTCTGGATTTCGAAATTTAATTATTCTTTAATTTTCTTAATTCTCTGATGACTTTGAAAAAAAATATAATAAAATTTATTCTTCACCATTGAGTTAAAGTGATTAATGATGTTGGTCAATGAGATCGCAAATTCTCCTTGTTAATTTTAAACTTACAGGCGTGTAATATGTTCGTATTTTTAAAATATCACCCTCAGGAAATTTCTATTTTTAACTTCTGTTTTCTGTGTCTTTCAAAAATATATACTTAATTTTATGTGAAGTATTAAAATCTTAATCAGTTTTGCTAAGATTTTAACGCATAAAATTACAAATTAAGTACATATTTTAAAAATATTTTGAGAATAAAAAAAAAAGAGACAGGCTTTAAAAACAGTACAAAAATAAAATAAGTTAAAAATATTAATTTGCTGGGGATATATTTTAAAATTACAAGTGCATTACACGTCCATAACATTAGCGAGGGCGATTTGAGATTCCATTGACCAATATCCTTAACGACTGATAGAAAAACGTATCAAGAATTATCCTTCCCTCAATGGATGTCAATTTGTATGAGGGGGGGGGGGGTTGCTTTCATGTATTTAAAATGCATCTTAAACGGAGGATTTTCCTGACAAACAAAGAAGTAACTGGTTCAAATCTCCGTTTTAAAAAATTCTGGAAGAATTTTTTTTATTTATTTAATGTATTATTTGTTTCATTTCTGTATTGCTTTCTATGTTGATAAGTTTTTCCTGGACTGCTCAGATCTGAAAAAAAAAATTAGTTTGGTTTATTTCATATTTATATTTATCATTTTAAAAATTGACACCTAAACTGTGTACCATTACATATGTGTTCCAAAATCTTTCCCCTTCCTGAATTTTATTCTGCCGACATTCATGTGAAGTATATACACTTTAAACCTATGTCAACTTATTATAAAGAGTAATACACAAATGAATTATTTTAATGAAGTATTACACAAACGCATCATAAAAACATTGTTATTTCAGTTCTCGAGAACTGATTCGACAGATATTAATTATCATGACTGTAAAACAATAAGAAAAATCATTAAAGTAGATTAAATTTTTCTTAAACTATTGATTAAACTACAATTCACAAATTTTCGTCATAAAAACTGTTACTGTTGCAGAGGAACTGTTTTTATTAAATCTCTTTAAACACAGCGGGCGTTTTGTTTCTCACTAATGGTAGTAGCAACGCAGTAAAATGAGTTTTACAGGCGAAACCTGAATTCATCATAGTTAAATCGAAATAATGTAAGTGTGAATGAGGAATATTCTTTTCGTTAACTCAGATTTTCAGAGACAAAGAAAATTTGAAAAGGCTATTATTGGCCGTAAATAACTAATCTTTAACTTGAAAGTTTGGAAATAGACTATTTTTCAGCATTTTTCCCTCATGATTCACCTGAACTTAAGCCTCCTCAGGACACTTACATTCTGAATTTATGTTGAAAAGAAAGTAAAAGAAAATACTTTTTTGATTCATTTATCAAAAATAACAAAATGTACGCCTAAAAAAAGTTTTTATAATTTGTAGTAAAGAAGATACTAATTAAATATTTTTAAAACCTTATTTATTTATTTTATTTATTTATTTTTTTTTTATTTTTTATATTTTTTACATATTACAATTTAACATTCTTCACGCAAAATATCAGGTTGAATCAGAACATAATGCTTAATGTTACTTTTAATTTCTGTTGCTATATTTATTTATCTATGTACAATATTTGAAAATTCATTCGTGAGAATTAAGAGGAGGTTCTCCCAATACGGCTTGATTTTTAACGTGATTTTTTTTCAAATATATATTATTTGAAATTAATATATTAAAAATATGAATTGTTAGTTGTAATTTTTTTTCTTTTAACAGAAATCAATTTTTTTTATCTTTAAATATGGTAATACAAATTTACATCTCATTCCGCCAAGTAGTTTTTGAGTTACGCTTAAAACACTACCCGCATTGCAATCTGTTTTGCAGCGATTAAAAATGTTTTCAAAATGAGGAGTAGAAAACTTTACATCTGCATAATTCCTAAAATACTTGACCAAATGACTTCCCGTTTGGTATCCGAAGGTACCGAAAAATCGAAATACGGTGTCAAAATTAGGCATTAGTATGAAAAATTATTAGGTTTATTACAATTTCTAGAGATTTAAAACCCTTAAGCTTAATTTAAGTATAAAATTAATTAATAGACGTTGTTACTAATCGGTTGCTACTAATCCGTCTATGTTGGTAAGTTTTAAAATTTTCTTGGACTGCTCAGTTTTGACACACCCCCCCCCCCCCTACACACACACACCGAAAAAATTAGTTTGGTTTATTTCATATTTATATTTACCATTTTAAAAATTGCCACCTATACTGCGTACCATATACATAGTATGAGTTCCAAAATCTTTGCCCTTCCTGGATTTTATTCTGCTGACTCCCATGTGAAGCATATACACTTTAAACTCATGTCAACTTATTATAAAGAGTAATACACAAATAAATTACTTTAATTAAGTATTACACAAACGCACCCTAAAAACATTGTTATTTCAGTTCTCGAGAACTGATTCGGCAGATATTAATTATCCTGACTGTAAAACAATAAGTAAAATCATTAAAGTAGATTAAATTTTTCTAAAACTATTGATTAAACTACAATTTACAAATTTTCGTCATAAAAACTGTTAATGTTGCAGAGGAACTGTTTTTATTAAATCTCTTTAAACACAGCGGGCGTTTTGTTTCTCACTAATAATAGTAGCAACGCAGTAAAATGAGTTTTACAGGCGAAACCTGAATTCATCATAGTTAAATCAAAATAATGTAAGTGTGAATAAGGAATATTCTTTTCGTTAACTCAGATTTTCAGAGACGAAGAAAATTTGAAAAGGCTATTATTGGCCGTAAATAACTAATTCTTAACTTGTACATTTGGAAATAGACTATTTTTCAGCATTTTTCCATCCTTGGTCACCTGTGAACTTAAGCCTCCCCAGGACACTTACATTCTGAATTTATGTTGAAAAGAAAGTAAAAGAAAATACTTTTTTGATTCATTTATTAAAAATAACAAAATGTAAGTTTAGAAAAAAGTTTTTATAATTTGTAGTAAAGAAGATACCAATTAAAATTTTTAAAAACTTTATTTAATTTTTATTTTGTATTTTTTTTTTTTTTTTTTTTTTTTTTTTTTTACTTATTACAATTTAACATTCTTCGAGAAAATATAAGGTTGAATCAGAACATAATGCTTTATGTTACTTTTAATTTCTGTTGCTATATTTATTTTTTTATGTACAATATTTGAAAATTCATTCGTGAGAAATAACAGGAGGTTCTCCCAATACGGCTTGATTTTTAATGCGATTTTTTTTTTTCAAATATATATTATTTGAAATTAATATATTAAAAATACGAATTGTTAGTTGTAATTTTCTTTTAACAGAAATCGATTTTTTTACATCTTTAAATATGGTAATCCAAATTTACATCTCATTCCGCCAAGTAGTTTTTGAGTTACGCTTAAAACACTACCCGCATTGCAATCTTTTTTGCAGCGATTAAAAATTATTTTAAAATGAGGAGTTGAAAACTTTACATCTGCATAATTTCTAAAATACTTGACCAAATGACTTTCCGTTTGGTGTAACAAGGTGCCAAAAAATCGAAATACGGTGTCAAAATTAGGCGTTAGTATGAAAATTTTTAAAGTTTAATACAATTTCTAGAGATTTAAAACCCCTAAGCATAATTTAAATATAAAATTAATTAATAGACGTTGTTACTAAACGGTTGGTACTAAACCGTCTATGTTGATAAGTTTTAAAGTTTTTCTTGGACTGCTCAGTTCTGACACTCCCCCCCCCCCCCCCCCCCACACACGCACACAAAAAAAAATTAGTTTGGTTTATTTCATATCTATATTTACCATTTTAAAAATTGCCACCTAGACTGCGTACCATATACATATGTGTTCCAAAATCTTTCCCCTTCCTGGATTTTATTCTGCCGACTCCCATGTGAAGTATATACACTTTAAACTTAAGTCAACTTATTATAAAGAGTAATACACAAATAAATTACTTTAATTAAGTATTACACAAACGCACCCTAAAAACATCGGTATTTCCCTTACGAAAATAGTTCATAGAGCTGTATAGAACTCTATAGAATTCTATAGAAATATAGTTCTATAGAATAGCCATTCTATAGAATATTATTTCTATAGAGCTTTATAGAGTTCTATGGAATACTTTTTCTAAAGAAATGTTTCTATAGAATTCTTAGAAGTTTTATAGAATTTTTTTATATAACAGTTTTTATTACTTTTCAGTTATACGGACACCATGCCAAAATGTATGCTAAGGCATAATGTATGTAAATGTATGTATGTATGTAAATGTGTATATAGAATTTAATTCTATAGATTTTTTTTTATTTATTTAAAGAAAAATATTTCTTGGTCTTTTAAAAAGTCTGTGTGTAGTAATTTATTTATAACTATGTATTAAAATTAAAATATAATAATTAATTTTGTAATACATCAGTTTAGTATATTATTGTACTCCATAGATTTAATATGATTATATATATATATATATATATATATATAATTTAATTCAATTCTAATTCATTGTGATTAAATTGTCAGTGTAATATTATATCAGTCAAACTACTGAATTAAATTATGATTAATTAATTTCTTTATAATTAATTAATTTGTTGGTTAATTTTATAATAATTTATTAATTTGCTGTTAAATTTATAAAACAATTCATCTAATTTAATAAATTTTATTCACTAATAATATTGTAATTTTTATTCAAATATTTTAATCTGAAATATAAATATTTAAACAATTGTTTCAGTTTTATTAGATTTTAAATATTTTTACAAGACTATTATGATTGGGAATGCAAATCACAAAAGAAATAAAGTTGAAATAGTGTAATAAGAGTTTAGAGATTGTCAATGGTTGTGTCATGCTGAAAGTGCTCGTTATTCGTCCGATCTTTAAAGTCAAGAAGCATCGTGAGTGGTTAGTACTTGGGAGAGTGACCACCTGTATTCTATAGAAAATTTTATAGAAGATTTATATTTTTTCTATAGAAATTTTTACAGAAGCTTTATATTTTTACTATAGATATTTTTATAGAATCTCTATAGACATTTCTATTGACCTTCTACAGATATTTCTACAGCTTTCGGTTAAACAAGCTTATAGAAAAAAGGGGCCATAATTCTATAGGATTCTATAATGCGTTTTCTATAAATAATTTTTATAGAATTCTATAAGAAATTTTTGTAAGGGTTCAGTTATGGAGAACTGAGCATGTATTAATTATCATGACTGTAAAATAATAAGTAAAATCATTAAAGTAGATTAAATTTTACTTAAACTATTGATTAAATTAAAATTAAAAAAATTTCGTCATAAATACTGTTAATGTTGCAGATGAACTGTTTTTACTAAACCTCAAAAAGCTGTTTAAACACAGCGGGTGTTTTGCTTCGCACTAATGTTAGTAGCAACGCAGTAAAATGAGTTTTACAGGCGAAACATGAATTAATCATAGTTAAATCGAAATAATGTAAGTATGAATAAGGAATATTCTTTTCGTTAACTCACATTTTTAGAGACGAAGAAATTTGAAAAGGCTATTATTGGTAGTAAATAACTAATCTTTAACTTGTACGTCAGGAAACAGACTATTTTTCAGCATTTTCCCATCCTGACTCACCTGAACTTAAGCCTCCCTAGGACACTTACATACTGAATTTATGTTGAAAAGAAAGCAAAAGGAAATACCTTTTGATTCATTTATTAACAATAACAAAATGCACGTCTAAAAAAAGCTTTTATAATTTGTGGTAAAGAAGGATACACATATTAAAAAATTTAAAAAAATATTTAATTTATTTTTTTTTATTTAATTTTACTGTTTCTTTTACACATTACAATTTAACATTCTTCGCGCAAATATCAGGTTGAATCAGAACATAATGCTTTATGTTACTTTTAATTTCTGTTGTTATATTTATTTATCTATGTACAATATTTGACAATTCATTCGTGAGAATTAAGAGAAGGTTCTCCCAATACGGCTTGATTTTTAACGTGATTTTGTTTTTCAAATATATATTATTTGAAATTAATATATTAAAAATATGAATTGTTAGTTGTAATATTTTTAAACAGAAATCGATTTTCTTGAATCTTTAAATATGGTAATCCAAATTTACATCACATTCCGCCAAGTAGTTTTTGAGTTACGCTTAAAACACTACCCGCATTGCAATCTTTTTTGCAGCGATTAAAAATGAATTTAACAGCAGGAGTAGAAAACTTTACATCTTCATAATTTATAAAATACTTGACCAAATGACTTCCCGTTTGCTATCCCGAAGAATCGAAATACGGTGTCAAAATTAGGCGTTAGTATGACAAATTTTAAAGTTTATTACAATATCTAGAGATTTAAAACCCCTAAGTATAATTTAAGTATAAAATTAATTAATAGACGTTGTTACTAATCGGTTGGAATTAATCGGTCTATGTTGATAATTTTTAATTTTTGTCTTGGACTGCTCAGTTCTGCCCCCCCCCCTCCCCACCAAAAAAATTAGTTTTGTTTATTTCATATCTATATTTACCATTTTAAAAATTGCCACCTAGACTGCGTACCATATACATATATGTTCAAAATCTTTTCCCTTGCTGGATTTTATTCTGCCGACTCCCATGTGAAGTATATAGACTTTAAACTTATGTCAACTTATTATAAAGAGTAATACACAAATAAATTACTTTAATGAAGTATTATACTAACGCACCATACATACATCGGTATTTCAGTTCTCGAGAACTGATTCGGCATGTATTAATTATCATGACAGTAAAGTAATAAATAAAATCATTAAAGCAGATTAATTTTTTCTTAAACTATTAATTAAACTTTAATTTACAAATTTTCGTCATAAATACTGCTAATGTTGCAGAGGAACGGTTTTTACTAAACCTCAAAAAGCTATTTAAACACAGCGGGCGTTTTGCTTCTCACTAATGGTAGTAGTAACGCAGTAAAATGAGTTTTACAGGCGAAACCTGAATTCATCAAAGTTAAATCGAAATAATGTAAGTATGAATAACGAATATTGTTTTCGTTAACTCAGATTTTCAGAGACGAAGAAAATTTGAAAAGGCTATTATTGGTCGTAAATAACTTAACTTGTACGTCAGGAAGTAGACTATTTTTCAGCATTTTTCCATCCTGGCTCACCTGAACTTAAGCCACCCCTGGACACTTACATACTGTAAATTCAGTCTGTAATTATGTTGAAAAGAAAGTAAAAGAAAATACTTTTTTGATTCATTTATTAAGAATAAAAAAAAGTACGTCTAAGAAAAAGTTTTTATAATTTGTTGTGAAGAAGATACCAATTAAATAACTTTATTTAATTTTAATTTTAATTAAAATATTTTTACATATTACAGTTTAACATTCTTTGCGCAAATATCAGGTTGAATCAGAACATAATGCTTTATGTTACTTTTAATTTCTGTTGTTATATTTATTTATCTACGCACAATATTTAAAAAATCATTCGTGAGAATTTAGAGGAGGTTCTCCCAATACGGCTTGATTTTTAACGCGATTTTTTTTCTCAACTATTTATTATATTTGAAATTAATATTTGAAAAAATATGAATTGTTAATTGCAATTTTTTTTTATAACAGAAATCGATTTTTTTTTTAATCTTTAAATATGGTAATCCAAATTTGCATCTCATTCTGCCAAATAATTTATGAGTTACGCTTAAAACACCACCCGCATTTCAATGTGTTTTGCAGCGATAAAAAATAAATTTAAAATTAGGAGTTGCAAACTTTACATCTGCATAATTCCTAAAATACTTGACCAAATGACTTCCCGTTTGGTATCCCAAGGTAAAATGTACCAAAGAATCGAAATACGGTGTCAAAATTAGGCGTTAGTATGAGAATTTTTAAAGTTTATTACAATTTCTAGAGGTTCAAAACCCCTAAGCATAATTTAAGTATAGAATTAATTAGTAGACGTTGTTACTGATCGGATGGTACTAAATAAATTTTTATATGATGGTTTAAGACAGAGATAATTGGGGGAAGGGGGTATAAATTTTTCCACGACATACATCATTTCATTCAATATCATCCTAAATTAAATGTAGAATTATTTGGTAAATGTTACTATTAATTACAAATTTTAGGAAAAATGATATTCACAGCTACCTAGGGCTTATATATTAAATAATCAATTCTTTAAAAAAAAATTATGGATATAAATTTTCTTTTAATTTGATATTATTGATGTTAGTTATTATATTTCGTATAAGTTTTATTTTCTAGATTTATATTCATCCCTTTAATGGCGAGCATAACAAAGAAAAAAAACAAGTAATACAAAAGAAATTTTTAAGTCAATTCCTACTTTTTAATCATAAATATATAAAATAAACCCGTGCAGTATTAATGTCTCGCGTTATCTTTATTGAACATTTTCTATAATCATCGTTGCGGTATTTTATTTTTGTGGCATCAATAATTTGAGGAAAATCTTTCATTTCATTTATGAAAACAATGGGAGAAATTTTTTTCTTCCATATAAAATTAAAATTAATTAATTAAATTTAATTAATGAGTTAATATTTTTAAAAAACTTTATTAACACCAATTGTCATCCACTACAAATTTAAAAAAATGTATTTCAACTTGAGTGGATGAATAGAAAATATTTTATTAACGATTGAAAATTTGAACAAGATATATAAATATATAGAGAGTGTGAGCTAATAGTAGGAATTGAATAAGCCGTACCTTAACTTTTGAAAAACAATATATTTTACCTATTTTTTAAATATCTATAATGTTTGGTTTAATTTATTGCTTACAAATTTAACAATGATTATACTGATTAAAGTTCAATCGAGAACTTCCGAAATACACTTTAGTAATTTTATAAAACTTGTTTAATTTTTTTTAAGTATAATGTTTGAAAAGAAATTAATTAGTAATAAGTTATTACAAAATTATGTGTTAAAATTTATTTATGTGGCACTGTTGAAAAGATTCATTTTTCTTATTTTAATAATTTTCAATAGAAAAACAACTGTAGCTAATGTGAATGATACAATGGAATCTTGTAACTTGAATTGAAAATTTTTAATACTAATATCATATCTAGAACTCAAATTTTCCAGTTCTATACATTTTTATGAAAAATATAAAACGAGTATTAAAAAAAAAAGAACAGAAAGAACAGACAGGCAGAGAAGCAAAAGTCGTGAACATGTGCTAAAAAACAACAAACGCAATACAGCGCCATTGAAGAACCCTAATAAATAAATAAATAAATAAATAAATGCAAAGTAATCAAGCATTTATAAAACTATTTTCCTAACAACACTTTTCAAAGTTTTCTGAGCAAATAAAATGGTGAAGAAACTATACTAACTTTTAATTAGGGGATTATTTTAAACTTTCCAACTTTCTGACATTCAAGTCCAAGTATTTTTGCAGAAATTATAATACGGACAGACAGACAAGTCAAAGCCTTTAAGTTTTTCAATTATGCTAGAAAGTAGTGAAAATAAAAAAAATAAAAAAATAAGATCGCGAAAAAAAAAGGTCTTAAATCAACAATGCAAAATGATAAAAAATTAATAAAACTAATTTTTCTGAGCATAATTAAATGTTTCTGATCTCATATAAATTGCTGAAAGAAAAAATTGCAATAACAATTTTTACTTAGGAATCCACAATAGTCAGTCATCTATACAGCATATTCAAATTGCTTGAATTCAAATTTTCAAATATTTAAACTTTTTTATCATTCAACTATTCAATTTTTCCAACATTTAGGTTCAAGATTTTTTACAGAAATTATAACATGATTTGACAGAAAAACAAGTTAAAAACATTAACACTTTCAATTATGCTGGAGAGCCACTGAAAACTGAGAAATTTAAAAGGAATAAAATTCCGAATTTAAAAAAAAATTCTTATATAAAAAAAAGTGCAAAATTATAAAGCATTAATAAGCCAATTTCCCTAAGTATACCGTTTAAAGTGTTTCTGATCCCATATAAATTGATGCATGCATAAATTCTTTATAAGCATATATATCTTCCTATTAATCTCTACATTTTTAAATATAGGCTGTCCAATGTATTGTTGGCATTCATCCAGATGCCAAACGACTAGATAAATATTGAACGAAAAAATATAGAAAATCGCATCTAATGGGGGTGGGCGTGAACCACATCTTTGCGTGGCACCCTGAAATATTGCCAAATATTTATCGGCACCTGCGATGAATAGCATAATCTCCTCCTGCCTCGACTTATTTTTATTTTCTTTCACAAAATTCTGTTTCATCTCCAACTTCATTTTTTCCCAATTTATTATCAAGCATTCCGCCATTAACTTAGAATAAAAGCGAAAGTGTTTGCTTTAAAATTAATTGGATTTAACTGGAAACAGATGCGGCGGAATTAAGTTTTATCTTTGAGATTTAATCATATTTTATATGGATATTCAAACAACGTTCTCTGGAATGGAAAAGTCTTTAATTTTCTTATTGCTTTTATTCTTAATTACTTTAAAGCAAATGGTTAATAATAAGTATTTTTTGGCGATAAGCCATAGTAATTAAAATATATTGCCAGGCAGTAAGCTGTAAAAAAAATATAAATCTTTGTTGCAAATACATCAGCAATGATGTATAAGATAACTATAGATTCCTAAAATTTAATATTTTGAACATAAAGTTTTTGTATATCACTTATCATCTGTTTTTATATTGTTAAGTCTCTCTTTCTCTCTCTCTCTCTCTCTCTTTTTTTTTTTCCCCGCGCACTCTCTTTTTCTTTTCTCATTTTCCCCCCCTCCCCCCTCCCCCCCCCCTCTCTCTCTCTCTCTCTAACTCTCTCTCTCTCTCTCTCTCTCTCTCTCTCTCTCTCTCACTCTCACTCACTCTCTCTTTCTTTCTCACTCTCTCTTTCTCTCTTTTTTTCACTCTCTCTCTTTTCTTCTTTTTCTCTTTTCAGTCTCTCTCCCTCTCTCTCTTTTCAGTCTCTCTCCCTCTCTCTCTTTCTTTTTCTCTTTCTCACTCTCTCTTTCTCTCTGTTCCTTTCTCTTTTTTCTCTCTCTCTCTCTCTCTCTCTCTCTCTTCTTCTTTTTCTCTTTTGCAGTCTCTTTCTCTCTTTTTTCACTCTCTCTCTCACTCTCTCTTTGTTTTTCTCTTTTTCACTCTCTTTCTCTCTCTTTTTCACCACTTCTCCTAATCCGCTCTCTCTCTTTCTATCTCTCTTTTTCACTCCCTCTCTTTCTATCTCTCTTTTTACCCCCTTTTCTCAATTCTTTCTATCTCTCTTTTTCATTCCGTCTTTCTCTCTCGCTCTCTCTCTCTCTCTTACAAAATAAGTAAAAATTGCTTCATATTATAACAATATATAGTTGCGTATTATTTCATTCAACGCTAAGTTTTGGAAATAGTTCTACAGTAAAATTCACAAATTCTCGTTTTTTTTATTTTATTTTATTTTTTATTTTATTATTATTTTTTTTAATCAAGGAAACAAAAATCGCAGGTAAATAGATACTTGCATGTACATACTGGTTTACTTTTCTTTTCTTTTCTTTTTTTTTTTTTTTTTTTTTGTTGTAAAAAATCTTTAACAACGACTGTGATTAAATGAAAATGCTTCTTTATTTTTGTTATTTACACATTTATTTATATAATTTTATATATTGCACTAGTCGCACGTATCTGTGTGCTTATAAAATATAGATGTATTATCCTTTAATAAAGTTGAATACCAGAACTTTTTTTATATAAATGCATTCTCACAGACATTCTGTTATTTTTTAATAAAATATTATATGCATAAATGAAATAGAGCAAAACAAAATAAGCGCAAAAGATATTTTTTCTTGTTTGCTTCCTTTGTCGCGGCATTCTATTCCTTATTTACTCATGACACTTTTTAATTCATTATAGGATTGCAATAAGAAAAATGTACGTTAATTAATACGCAACTTAACTTTTTTAATTATATTTTCAATAGGGAAAGATGTAGGAAGAGACAGGGGTAATAAAAGAGGGGCCGAAAAACGAAACTTTATTGCGTATTTAAAAATTTAACGAAAATGTTAAAGTGCGTTTTTGCCTTTAACTTATTATTACCTATAAAAGGTTATCAGGAATTTTATATATATTCTTTCGTTTTTGAGAAATACCTTCTCTTCGAACTACTCATATAAATTCAAGACCTTTTTTATAATAAAATTTCACAGCGTAAAATGTTAAAATTCTATGTATAACTGATATGTCAGTTTTTGATTAATAAAATACCAATTCATTAATCTACTTTGTAAATCGTTACAAGTTTTCTTGGGTACGAACTTTCACCCCTTTGTCTAATTACTCTGTTTTTAATTTTTTCTTATGGTAATAAGAGACACTTCTCTGTTATTACACCCTTTTAAAAATTTTGTTCTTTTTCATGATTGTGCAGTTTTTATTGCTAAACAATATCGTATGCAAACCATTATACTAACTTAAAAACTGTCAAAAGTGGAAAGTGCGACCCTTTCAAGCCACTAGTGAGTAACCAACAAAAATATGCTCTGCATTTAGAAAACTGAACAGAAGATTTGTAACAATTTTAGACAAAGTGCTGTAACCTAACCTAAGATATTATTTCTTTTTACATGGGCTAACCTAAGTAAACTATATTATTTAGTTTGATTGATATTACATTAGATAAAGTTTTTTTTTTTTTTAAATACAAAGCTAAACATGTAGCAGAATAAGAAAAATAGATAACTTATGGCAAAGTGCTGGCAGCTGCTTTCCCCCTCCCCGTTTAGGGGATAAGTGCAAGAAGACAATATTACTGTTGAATGCATATGTAATAGAAACTATTATTAAATACTTTTAAATGGTAACTATCTCTTTAATGTTTTTTTTTATATATAAAATTATTTTATGCGATAATAGGGATACTTCGTTGACTTCATCTCTTCATTTGAACCAGTAAAGGATATAGATAACAAATGTATACCTGTATCTGTATAGCACTGCAAACGTATAGAAAGACAAAAAAGTTTTTAAAAAAATGTGAAAACACGCAGAATTTGTTGACATTGATAACGATATCATTAGAAGGGGGAGAGAGGGTGAACGAGAAATGATAACGTATGATGTCGTAAGGTTAAAATTTTTTGGTAACGGAATTATAGTTCTAAACAATTAAAATTTGTAAAATTTTATTTTAGCACAATTAGTACACACTGACAAGGAAGGTCTCCTTAAAGCGCATATTCAGAATATTTTGAAAAAAAAAAATGCTAGTGGAACTACTCATGTACGTTATAGAGGATCAGTCAAATTTAGCTGTGGAATCCCAATAGAAAATTTGTAAAAAAATAAAATACTGTCGAGTATTTGACGCATTAAAGACGCAATTTGGCAAGCAACACTTTTTCCTCACCAAATGCAAGTGATTGCATTGATCAAATGCATTCGAAAATTCCTGGATAAATGAGTGTTTAAATGCGTAGTACTTTATGAATTTAAACTTAAACGATTAAGTAGCTTATTATTTTTTTCCTATAAGCTTATAAAATATGTATACAAGTTGCGTATTGCTGAAGTCATTTAATTTTACAGGGTTTTTCCGTCTGGATAAGTTTTAAGTGTATTTTAACAATAACTGCCTGATTAAGAACGCTTTTCATTATTCATTTCGATATTAAACAAGTCATTGTTTCCATGGCAACAGTACTTTTCTCTTGTTGTCTCCAACACTAAAAATATCGAAGCCAAATTGATAGTGCTCAGAATAAGACATTAATGTTTAGTTTGAAGCATTTTTAATCAATTTAAATTTTGTTCTAAACCGTAGAATACGATCGTTAATTTTCTTTATATATACATATAAATGTATATGGCAAAACCGTAGTTATAAAAGTGTATTTATTTAAGTTAAATTTAATTAGACTAGCTCACCATAAAGAGTATAAGAAATTTTCCTAAAAGAGTATTTATCATAAAAGCAATTTTTTTTTTATTGTGTCGCCAACCATCTATAAATCGCCAAAAACACGACATTTTCCTAATTTTTACACAAACGTTTTATCGAGGTTCCGCAGCAATTTTCTTCAGAAGCGTATATATCCTCATGAGAAGAATGTTCTGTAATTTTTTCAAAATTTTCTGAGTATGCGCGTATGGAAACCTTCCTTATGAGGAATCAAAATAAACACTTCCGACAGTTAAAAAGTACATAAAAATATTATTTGAAAATTTTTAAATGCTCGGTAACGGAATTACATGAAATCCATTTCTTCCAATTCCGTTATCAAGCATTTAAAAATTTCTAAATAATACGTATATATATATTTTATTTGTTTTAAGTGTTTATTTTTATTTTTCAGTATGCATAAATTGTGGTTGGAAGAAAATAAAATTTCTAAAAAATAATTAACTTTATGCAATTTCAATAAAATTTTACAAATTTTCTCTGGATCGTAATTCCATGACCAAATAATTGCCCAAGGTGGGGAGAGGGTCCAAAATTACCGAAAAGTTTAGAGCATTATATATGCACAGCCCCAATGCCCCTAGCGGTAAACTGTGAAGTTAGTGTTCATATCTCGAAACTCAAACGAGATACGGGCGAAACCTCAAATGCAAAGTTTTAGGACGTCCTCGAATTAGTATAGCAAGAAACGACGCCTTACATAATTATTATAAATAATTTTATTAGCAGTCCAAAAATATAATTTTTTAATATAAAATCCCCACTTGAAATCACCACTTTAAAAACCACTTTGGCGCAACATTATAAAGTGGATTAAGTTAAGTATGCTCAATATGTCCATCATCGGAAGTAATGCAACGTGCATTCTGAATTCGTTTCGGGCTATTTGTCTATCTGGGAGACGGGGCGTGGCAATTTAAAGACGCAAAAAAAAAAAAAAAAAAAAAAAAAAAAAAATATCCAGAATATTCATTTTTTTTTTAAATATAAAAGATACCATTAGTACCATGAAAGTAACGGCAAATGTTTTTGTTCTCTTTCATAACTCCACTCGAGCCCGGGCGACTGCGATTTTAAAATGCATATAAAAAAGGAAAATATAAAAACGACTCCCAGATTTTTTGAAAGTATTTTTTTAATGAAAGATACTCTCTGTACCATGAATGTACCGCCTATACGTAGATATTTATATATAGCCCCATCCAGGTCCCGCCAACTGCAATTTTAAAATTTACAAAATGTGGAAATATGAACAAAAGACTTTCAGATTTATTTATTTGTTTATTATTATTATTATAATTATTATTATTTTGAAATAGTAAATATTCACAAAGAAATATTATTAAAAAAAAAAAGGGTAAAGTACCAGTGGTTATCGTGAAGGTACCGGCTATTTGCAGGTGTCATTATTATTTATTTATTTATTTATTTATTATTATTTCCTTTGGGCATTGAGTTATCGCGATTTTTAACTCTAAGAAAACGGAATGTTTTCCAACCGTCTGCGAGTTAAGTGTTTGAAAAAACATGTTTTCCCCGGACAAGCGTGGAAGCAATTATGACACCGACGAATCAAAGCTCGTTCATTGACGTTCTATGAGGGTGTTTTAATTAATATCTCGTCTAATTATCAAAAAATGGAAAATCTGAGCACACACACACACCTATATTCAACGGTATAAAATTTAATTTGTGCTACAGCTAGAAGTTAATAAATTGGCGAAAAGGGCGAAATAAATTGGTAAAGTCATTACCACCGTCGATATTATTTTGTCAGGATTACTCGCGGACATGTTTTTGTCTTGTAATATAGATTGATTGATAAACTTTTAATTTCGTTATGAAATATTACCCGGAAACAAATGCAGAACTATTTATGTTGTATTACGCGATAGAGATAGATTTTTAAAAAATTCATGCTTGAAAATAATTCTAAAAACCATGTAAAATCAGAAAATTGGGATAAAGTTTTCAAACAAATTACAATTGAAAGTGCATTATTTTCACTATTCGACGTTGTAAAAATTGGAATTGTGAAATGGTTAAAAGTTAATAAATTTGCGAAAAATGTAAAATAGATTGACCAGGTCGTTTCCACCGTCGATATAACGTCAACGTTATACGGACATGCTTTTTGCTTTATAATATAGATAGATTAGATAACATATGTTAAACTTTTAAATGTTTTAGCTATTGCACAACGATAAGAAGTACACCACTTATAAATATTACAGCCTATAATGCAAATTGCATCCTGCTTAAACTTTTTCAAATTACTAATTAAAATTATCATTCAACGAACGTGAAACACACAATGAAATGATGCCGCTCTAATTTTCTTTATTTGCTTTTTTAGGCGATGAAATAACATTAGAAATTCAAGAAAAGAAAAACGGCCTTCCTACAAGAGCTAATCTCTTATTAGAGCTTTTGATATGAATGTTGAGCATTATGTAAAAAGTGTAACTCTGCTCAAGTTTGGAAAATTTTACCCTTTCATTACGTTATCTTAATATAGACATATTATTTCCCCCTTTCCCCTTAAAAAAGAAAAAAAAATCTTTGCTAACTACTGTGATATTTTATTTTAGAACACATGCTCCTTTTTTTCTCCGTTCATATATACCGGAGAATTCATACGTGAAACAGGGCGGTAGATCATCTAAGCACTAACAAGCACCGACCACGTAACGAGCTACGGGTGGCCACGAAGAGTCGTTAGTGGCAAAGGAAGGGAAGTGACGAGGGCCCTCGACTTTCCTGGATTCGAAGCACCCCTGGTTTTGGCGCTCATTACTGAAAATTCGGGTACCGTTCGTTGCCGGTGTCAAAATCACTGCAGCGTAGATACAACTCTTAAGTGGCAGCAGTATATATAACTCAAGATTAAGATATGTTACATTATTTATTCTCAGTTTAACAATAAATTAGCAATATATAACTCAAGATATTATGTTCTGACAAAAAAAAAATATCATCTTTGATTATTTTATGTTTATATTCCCTATTTCAGAAAAGACGACCCATGTTGTGGATACAGACAAACTGTTCCAAAATCTTACCGCTCCCTTGGTTTCGTTCTGCCGGCGCCTATGATACATTGTCCTCAGAATAGGTGAGGAAGCTAATTCTAAGAAGGAAATGGGAATTTTCTTTTAAGGGGAGTCTTCACTCACTTGAAAACACCCGCTCGCTAATGTTAAACCTATGGCCAGGTTGTTTTCGAATGTCTCGCTTAAATTTGAATATTTTTAAACGATTTTTTTTTGCATAAGATAGCTGAGGTCGATACCTAATATGACTATTTTTTACTTTTTCGATTTCGGCTGCAGATTTTTTTAATAAAGGTAGTTTCACTTTCAAAACCAGTTCCGAAAGTGAAAGTACCTTTATTAAAAAAATCTGCAACTAAAATCGAAAAAGTAAAAAATAGCCATATTAGGGACCTCAGCTATCTTATGCAAAAAAAATCGTTTAAAAATATTCACATTTAAACGAGAAATTCGAAAACAACCTGGCCATAGGTTTAACAGGGTTTTTTCAATTGAGTGAAGAATCAATTGAAGAATCAAGACCAATTCAAAGCTTTTTTTTTTTTTTTTTTTTTTTTTTTTTTTACAACCAAGAAATGTTAAATAAATATTGACAAAAACACTGCAAAAGGTCGTTATATTGAAATGGTTGGACTATTCAGTCGTTTCATTAGATGTAAAAATAATTGTGTGAACGGATAAGTACCTGGACGGATAAGTATCTGGGAGGTTTTGAAACAGCCGTTATAATGGGAGGCAGTACCTTGCCTAGACTTTTAACGGCGTTGAGTGAAGTATTTTAGCGGTCCTAGGCATACTTCCATAAAGGAAGAACCTTCTCTAAGTTATCCGTCAAAATCAAAACAAATTTCTAAAGGTGTCAGTTAATATTCTACCTAACCAAAAATACAATTAAAGAGATGATTTTACTGATACATTGCTTTTTAGGTGCGTTCGTAATTATATAAATACGTAGCACCTATTGCCGTCGCCTGGTCCGTCCGTCTGTCTCTCCGTCCGTCCGCATATAACAACGCAAAAACTATCCAACCGAATGGTTTGAAATTTAAGATATATTATCTTTGCAGAATTTTGTCGAGACATTTCAAATTTTATAAAAATCGAATCAAAACTTAAGAAAATATAAAAACATTTATTAAGAAATTTGATTTTTTAAAATTGGTTCTTTCTTGTTATAGGAGCTTCCGAGGTTTAATCGTCAAGCGACCGAGATACTTCTTTTATTACAGAAATTAATCCGCAGACGATAGAATTCATTTCCCAGAATTAAAAATCATCAAGATCTGAATATTTCTATAACTAGCTATAGTATGAACGCACCTCATTTGTCACGTTTGACGTACAATTTCCAACTTGTTTTTTTCTTTTTACTGTTTCAATTTCAACGACCTGTTTGGGTAATTCAAAATAAACCTATAGAAACGAAAAATAGATCAAAATTTGAGCACAGTTAATTTATTTTGATGCATAATTAGTAAAAACATATATTTCACTATAAAATATTGGGTACTAAACTTAATTTTAAACGATTGGCAACAGATGGCGTAAGTAGCACCATCAAGTGCAAGGCGTTACAACAGCCAATGACCTATGAAAAACCGGTCATTAGGCTTTAAGAATCAGTACATTTCATTTAGTGGAAGTGTAAACAACAGATGTTCTGTGCATTGAAGATGTCAAGTTCCGTGCCAATGAAACGCAAAATGTGGGAAGCATTACATTTTTTATTACATTTGAATAAATTGACAGCTGAAAGTTGTTGTTTGCTGACCGAAGAGGATTATGCTTCATCGATTTCAACGTGTGAGTACATGTTTCGACGAATCAAAGATGACGATTTGGATTTGGACGACAAGGAGCGCCTTGGCCAACCGAAAAATTTAAGAGACGCATAATTGAAGGCATTGCTGGACGCAGATAAATATCAAACGGTTTAACGACCATCTCGAAACGTTTTAAATCGATGGGAGTGGTACAAAAGTAAGGAAATTGGGTGCAATACGATACGAATTGAAGCAAAGAGATACCTTTTGCACATGTGAATTGCTGCTTCAACGGCAAAGAAGAAAATTTGGTGTGCATCGTACCGTCACTGGATGAAAAATGGATACATTACGATAATCTCGAGCGTAGAAAACCATGGTGCAATCCCGGCCAACCATTCACATCAGCAGCAAAACCGAATTTCCTTTATTCGAAGGTGATGTTCTGTATTTGGTGACGAAAAACCCACATTGAAAGTAATCTTCAATTTTGGAAAAGAGATTCATCAATTAACGAAAGTGAATTGCAACCACAACGAGAAACCTATTCATAAACACTTCAACGAGATGACGTACAGAGGAAAAAACCTACACGTGCCGCTGAAGATGACTGCAGACTTTATTATGTGTTTATACTATGGCGTCAGCCAAGCTTACGAAAGAACTGATAAACTGTTTTAACTCTCAATTATGTAGCAAGTAAAAAATGATCAGAGCGAAATGTAGAATGATCTGACAATATTTAATCAAAAATTTATAAATTAAATATAAGTTAAATGTAAAGAAAAGGGTGCTCATTCTACTTTTTAAAACACACACTAATAATTATTTAAGTTCCATCTATATGGATATCTTCACATTCCTTGGATTACTTCAATCTATATCTGTGCCCAAAGGATTACGTATGTGCTTAGATGAGACGTGCCCTCAACATGGATATAAATTTCTTGAGAAAGGTTTGCTGCTTTATCAGGTAAGATGCATGAACCCTTACCTTATCTTTATTTAAATGTATTTAACAACTGAAACTCTAAAAACTTATACTGCGCCGCCGACATTTGGTGGGATCAGAAAGGGGTTATCTATCTGGAGCTACTCAAACCTTGTCAAACCGTTATTGGGGATCGTTACCGACAACAACTCGTGCAGCTGAAACGCAAATTGAAAGCAAAATGACCGGAATATGCCAGAAAATACGACAAGGTGATTTTCCATCACAACAACGATCGGGCCGATGTCTCAAAAACGGTGAAGGACATGCTAGAGATGCTCGGATGGAATGTGCTACTCCACCCTCCTTATTTTCCAGACCATGCTCCTTTAGATTACGATTTGTTTCGATCCATGCACAATCACCTTCCTGAACAGCACTTTAGCTCCTTTGAAGATATCCAAAAATGGCTCGATTCCTATAGATAGCCTGAAAAGACGAGTCATTCTTTTGCCGAGGCGTCCATCTTTTATCAAAAAGATGGGAAAAAGTTGTAGCTAACGATGGACAATACTTATACGTACTTATTACTTTGTTTCGTAATATACGTTCATTGTCGCTAAAAATCCTTTGAAATTAAGTTTAGTACCCAATAATTTCATTATGAAGTAATTTTCCCATGTTCATCAGTTATAAAAATGTAGATGTTGACATGGATACTACATGAAAATTACTTTACTACTGGGGTGAACAGCATCCAAACAGAAAATTCCGGTTCTTATTCTTCGATAACAAGTTTATTCCAGAAATCGCGACAACCAAAAAAGAAATCTCTAAAAAAAAGCAGTAATGATCTAAATATTTCAGATTCCTAAGAGGGTCTTCACAAATAAGGACCAAAGAAAAGATAGGGAAAAATTAGAAACGTTTCGAAAATAAATATTTTCTGTTTTATGGTTGCGGTGTTATTTAAAACCTGGAAATTTATGCAAATCAGTTTTGTTACGTGCATTATAAAACTTTAGATGGCTATTTGCCCAGATTCTTAAATTTATGATGGACTTCCCTTCTCTACCGCCGTCAACATAAAGAACATTCTTATTCAGCTATGCAAAGACCTAAAAGCATTTTTTGATTTAGTTTAATTATAATAAATTGTTTTATTTATTGCTTTTTCGTGGTTACAACTCTGAAGAGCCAATTACATATAACTCAAAATAAATATACGAAATGTATTTTAAATAAAAGAAAAGAAAAGAAATTAGTATTATTCAATTTAACGATAAATTATCCATAATTTTAATTGCAAAATCTCAATCGAATGTCTTTTAATGTAAATATTGTCAATATGTGCTTAAAAGAAAAAGGGAGAAGTACCATTGCCGCACGAAAAAGGCGTTTCTTTATATACTTTAATGAAACTTGCCATCTGTTTATGCCCCCCCCCCCCCCAAAAAAAAAAAATAAATAAATAAATAAAATAAAAAAAAAAAAAAAAAAAATTTTTAGTTGGTGCAAGAAAATACTCGTTTTATATCTTTCAATATTTTTTCTCAAATGTGCATGGTTTATTTTGATTAAAAAAAAAGGCATCCCTAATTAAAATCAAACCTAGAGAAATTCAATCTCAAACTCTTAATTTAACATCTAAATTCAAAATCTGATGAAAGCGAAAAATAACATATTTGAAATAGTTATTAATAGTTATTAGTAATTATAAATTACTGAAAACGAAGCTCCTTATCTTACCAAAGAGCATCGTTTTGAAGGAACGTATTAATAAGTATTAATTAATAATTTACAAATTAATTTTTTTCAAGTACATAGTTTTTTTCTTAATTTAAGTTTAATCTAAAACCTCACAAATGAAAAAATATACTTTATATACACTATTAGGTTTTCCCAACGGAACTAAAAGACATTCTTTTGAAAATTAAAAAAAATTAAATTGCCAGAAAATGCACAATATGAAAACCTCAACAGTATCAACGATTTCAAAACATTTGCGTGCACGATTATACTGTTTTAAAAATACGTAATTTTTTTCCTAAATGTTCTAGTTTGATTAAATAACAATGTAAAGAATGCGCAAATGTTAATGACAATTTAGTTAATGATTATGCCAATCATCAATCGATAAATGATTACCAAAACCTCAACTATATGAACGATTTCAAAACCTCAGTGCGTGCACATTTAGCGTCTTAAAAATACTTAGAAATATATATATATATCAAGTGTTCTAGTTTGATTGAATAACAATGTAATGTATGCGAAAAGGTTAACCAGAACTTAGTTACAGATTATGCCAATCATCAAATGATAAATGTTATTTCTGAAAGAAATAGCTTCAGAAAACAGTACATAAAGCGTCACGGGGAAAGAAAAAAAAGTGTGTCCGTTTTTAATTTTCTTTTTTCATCCTACAAAAAATTAATTTATCATTCGCTCGACCCCATCTATGACACATTTCATAAAACCGTTATGAATACTTCATTAATAAAATGAATTTGCAAAGAAAAAACTACCTCCTATTCCCTCCGAAGTCTTCTTGTCAATTTATATTGCCACTCTTAAGTATCTCATATCAGAACAATCGGTATTTATCGTTAGGCTTGCTTTTCCTTCACCTTCCCCCAGTGAAAATTCACCTCCTTTATAAAGAAATTGGTCCGCAGAATAAAAAGTGACAAATAATTTCATCCTCACGGCGATCATTCGATCTCCTTAGACGTAATGGACGGGAGGGAAGATAGAAGAAATTGGGGGCGGCTGGAGTAAATAGCCCCGTTCGAAAACTGGATGTCGACCCCGCATACCCCATTAGCTCGATTATTCTGTCGAGTTCTCGGGCGTTTGCGAAGATTGATTCTGCAAAGATTATGTGCGGATCTGCTCGAGCTATCGTCGGCAAAGCCCCCTTTTTCCCTACGAGAGGGGCTGAGCAGCCCCCTATAAGTAACCCCCGCCCGAGTTCATTGTTTAAAGCTTCTTCTGCTTATGAACGCGCGGTCTCCTATTTATTACGCAATGCCGCTAATGGTCGTGAGCGCCCCTCTTTAGCCGCAAAGATATTGAATGACTTGGGGGACGGAGCAAAACTAGAAGGGAGGGAGGTGAAAATTTCAACGTGAAAAGATTATTACGTCCTCGGGGTTTTCGGAAAATGCGGGGTAGGGGGGGGTGTCTGCATTCGCGGCAGGATTCACTAATCTAATCGTGGAGCCTGGGATATCTGGTAGGATAAATATATGATTGAATAATGGGTTGTTTATTGATTTTTACGCGCATCGCTTTCGGTGGTGGTTTGTTTAATTTGCTTTACTGACTTTCGGCAATAAAAGAGATCAGCCAAGGAAGGCAATTCGCGGCCGACCCTCAATTATCTATAGTGTGTATCATTCTTCATATCACCCCCATGGATATATCAAACGCGCGACGGTGATAGCATTTTTTTTTCTGGTGTACAATTTTTTCAGCTACGTAATGATACATACATGAATGACAGGGTTGTAATGGGTATTTTGTTCACTTTGTTGTCATCACTTTGTGCTAGTCTTCTACCCAATGCTAAGTAATGTTTAGTATAAATTTACCCCTGTAAACTGTATGCATTATCTATAAAATAAAAGTCGGTGAGAAAAGTCATGATTCATTAAAATCCTTATTTACTCTCTAGGGTAAACATAAAATTGTTTAAAATTTAAAGTTTGAGCACTAAACATTACTCTATAACGTATCACAGTTGTCAGATCTTTTAGGAAGAAGACATACAGAGGATGATCTAAAAACCATTAACATTCAATAATTTGATAAGTAAAGATTGTAAGCATAGCAATTTTTCACAGAAATACACAGAATAACATGGCTTTATTGATGGCAAAAAGAGGAAAAAATCCAGAATACCTGAATTTTTACCGATAATTAGCAAGTAGAGGAAAAATGAGAGTTCGATTGTGAAGGAGGTGTCAGGTCGTGAGGAGCAAGGCATGGTTAGAGAAGGTTGGACTGGTAATTGATAGATGACAGTTGACAGATGTGAGGAAAAGCTTATTAAGATTAATGAGAAAGTTAATGAGGACAATAAAGATTAAAGCAGCGAGATCGTAGAAAAGAGATGTACTTTCGAATGGAGAGTAGCGTAAAGACAACCTTCTTCATGGACGTCCAGGTGTCGACTGGGCAAATTGGAGAGTGTTGAGAGGGTATATGACGTTATGGTTAGAGGGCGCTGCGATCGGCGTTCTGATTGGTCGAGAGCTTTTCCCCTGAGGGCAGGTGGCAATACCGTTTTTGTGGAAAGTTATGGAGGATGAAATCATAAAGTTCTAGAAGCTTTATGATTCAAAACCATTTCTATAAAAACTTCTGGAAAGTTTTACACGTGACACTAAGACTTACCGGATGACGTCATGTTTTTTGCTACTAAAACAATCTTTACGAGAGAGAGGTATGATGCAATCACAAACAAATAATGTTATGAAATTAAAAATAAAGTTTAAAAAAAATTATTTAAAAAAATTAAATTTAAAAAAAATAATTTAATTTATTTATTTTGTTAACTTTTTTGAAAATTATTTTCAAATATCGTGAAATTAATAAATAGATTACTGAAATGACAATAATTTAAGTGAAACAAAATAACGAAAATGTTTAACAAGTTTTAATGAATCAAAAGTTTTAAGAACAATTAGTTTTAAAATAAAGAAAGGTTTAATTTTTTAATGAAATTAATAAATTACATTAATTTTTTAATGTACAAGTTTTTAAGGAATTAAGTGAAACAAAGTAACAAAAGTGTGTAACAAGTTTTAATGAATCAAAAGTTTTGAAAACAGTTAGTTTTAAAATAAAAAAAATTTTAATTTTTAATGAAATTAATAAATGACATTAATTTTTGAATGTATAAGTTTTTAATGAATTAAGTGAAATAAAGGAAGGTTCATTTTTTAAAGGAATTGTTTTACTGAAAAGGAATAATTAATTACAAAAAAATTAAATATCAGATGCTAATAAATTTAAAAAATCATATAAACAGGTTTTGTGTCAATGAGGAAAATAATTATATTTTTATAATTGAAGTATAACCATTGTGTTTTTTAACTGGCTAATAATATTTTTTGAAATAACGTATTTTATTTTATGAAAGTAATAGAAAATGTTTCACCATTCAAATAAGTTATATATGTATTGATACATTTTGTCTAAATTTATGTGAACTTGTCGGAACTTATTTAACAAAGACATCAACAATTCTATATCTGTGAATGCTGTTTGATCATTTTAAGAGGAAACATTCCACTGTCTTCGCACCAGAAAAGTACTTCCTCCAATGTAAGACAACCCTTCGAAAAAATAGACAGTAAAAAGGGATAGCTTTCACCAAAGAAAAAAATTATTATACAGAGAGGTGAATTTTTAAATTTATAAATCCCAGCTGCACTAACTGTTTTAACATCGCTGATTCATGGAGTACGCTAAGAAATATGCTTTGGTACTAGAAGAAAGCCTGTCTAAACATGTTCCTAGCAAGTCGCAGATGAACCAGTTTGATATGGCAATGTCCAAAATTTTAAACAGCACGTTACTCGATCATGAAAAAAGACAGCAGTATTATGAACTTTTAAAAAGAAAAATGGACTTAAAAGAGTTTAACAAGCCTTTGCAAGCCAAACAAGAGAAAGAAGAACCTGAGGAACCTAATTTTTCAGAAACATCGATTCAAGAAGATGTATAACTTATTTTACCTTCAGTACCTTCTTACATGAAGAGACCTGTCCAAGCGTTACTAGAAATGTTAAAAAAAATCCACAAAAAATCGACTGGGATAAAAATTTAGTGGTGTCTTACGAAGGAAAAAGGCATTTCCGATTCAAATGACTTATTTCGTCTCATTTTTTCTGTGAACAAGAAAGCTCCTATTAAAGCACAGAAGGTATTGTTACAGGCGTTACAAGACATGCACACATCTGAAAGTTTTATTAAAAATAAATATCTGTCATCGCATACCCATGTTAATGAAAAAAGAAAAGCGGACGTTGTTATACCTGATACCTCTGTAACTAAAAAGTAAAATGTATTGAAATGGGAAAATTATAAATAAAGCAGATGGAACGAAATAAAAGTGTTGTTTTTAAGCCTTATTTTTACCAGTAACCAAAAAAATCTTTACACATAAAAAAGTATTAAGAGATACATACACATAAAACCTATTCTTACAAAACAGTATTAAGAAACATATAGAAATTAAACTTATACTTATGAAAAACACAGAGTGGCAACGAGAGGTTGGTGGTAGCTTACTGGTAAACAGTCACTCGAAACCCGTCTAGTCCCGAACATGAAACTGCGTTAGAGTGAGTTACGGTAGGTTAGCAAATACTTTAGCGGTAAACAAGCGAAAAGTACCTGGCAGATAGTCGAGGGGTTTGCCGTGAAAGAGATGGTAAATGTCCGACAGCTGTGTGGTTGAGATCGGTAAGCGAGAGCTAAAAAGCCAAAAGTCCACACCTCACGAGCGCCATCTAGAGAATGACGTGGGCAGGCTGGGCAAACAGGTTTGTTATCTCTAATCTTGATCAGAGATAACATATTAACTAATCAGAGACGAGCACGTAATTAGCCGCAGGACAGATGTTAGCCAGTGGCAATACCTTGCCGACAGGCTGGCGTCTGTTTGATTGACAGGTGAGTGTGTGTAGAAAATTTACCTCCCCCCCTTACTAATTTTGTACTAATTGAATTTTTATCTTTACAACTTTTATCATTTTATTCATCACATGAGTAAAATAAATCCATTTTGGAAAACTTGGCCTTTATTTTACTTTATTTTTATTTATTTATGTCATAATTGTATTTCATTTGTATACTTTTTATGACTTTACTTACCACAAGAACAAAGTCCTTCCGACTCAGTGGGAAAAATGGGTTTATTTATTTTTCTTACTTTTTTTTTACAAACAACAGAATTAATATAAATGAAACAAATTGGTTTCACTTAAATTCGCTGCTATTTTGGCGAGAAAAGTAAATTTTCTTTTTTTTTAAATTACCAAATGGAATTGAATGGATATGAGGTAATTATATAAAAAATGTTAAAATTTTGTTGAAAGCTTATAGTTTAAAAATCACCCATATAGGTTGTAATATCAACGAGGTTCCAACCCATACCATTCAATAAATGCCATGGAAATTTTTGAATATGTCTCATTGACCAAAGTAAATAACTCTTACAAATTTTACTCAAAACTAAAAAAAAAAATTACATGTATTAATAATGAACTAAAATAAAATAGCGCCATTGACCATTATGTTATTTGGATTTCCAAACAGACGTTATTTTTGAGTGAATTGCCGAATCGTCTTGATTAACAAGCTTATCCAAGATATTTGAAGATGATACACTATCCCAGTTTGGTTTGAATTGGTTCAGTATTTCAGACGTAAACATGATGACAAATTTTGCATTATATATACTATGTAAACGAGGTAATTGCAATAGGTCAATTTCTAAAGAAATTAGCCTAAAACGAGCCTGGTCACTTATGTTGCTTTTTATTTAAACTAGCTGACCCAACCCGGCGTTACCCTTGCCCATGATATTAATTTTTTTTTTTTTATCTTTTATTATTTATATCCCAATTTTGTATAAAATTATATTTTAAGATGAAAATTCGCGAAAAAATATTGATATTTAGTAATAAAAGCGCTCATTTTCTTGCTTTTTCGCGTAGGGTCGTTTCATCAGGCCCTACATACAAGATGCATGTAATGTAAGCGTATAAGCTCAGTTTATAAATTAATAAATGTTTATTAATTTTATCTTATGGCGCGTAAAAAACTGTGAGAATAAGGAACTAATTATTATTATTATTATTATTTAAACATAGAAAGATTTTTGAACTCTGTGAAAGAAAAAAAAAGTTTTAAATTTCATGGGATATTTTCAATTATTATAGGACCTCTAATTAATCCAAATTCAAGGTGAACACGATCCTCCCCCTCCCTTTTTGATTCTCTGAGTGGTTTGCCCTAATCAATATGTACCGCTAAAATTTCCGTTCTTGTTATAAAAATAACGATGTTTGTAATTATAACTTTTCGATATCAATATCATGTTCACAAATTTTCTTAGTGTGCTTCATTTTGCTCGGAAAACACGTACGGTTCTAATTACTGAGAACAAGACATGAATGGGTGATTTCTATTGAAGAAATATTTATTCTCGAAATTTCGAAACGAACTCTCGATGATGATGAAGGATCAATATCGATATACATAATTAGTCAAAATATTAAGTGTGTCCCTATAGCAAATTTCCGTTTTATTCCCGAAAGGATTTCTCTTCGCTAATTAACAAATTGGATGAAATCGATAATAGCGTAATTGGTTCTATGATAACACACACACACACACTGTACAGCTTGTTTTAAGAGAAGTTAATCATGATTATGTTGATGATGTTTTAAAATGCGCATCTGATTCATACTGTTTTGAAACATTTGAAGTGTTAAGGGCTCTTCTTTTTCTAATTTATTTCGCATTACCTACCTGTATTCATTGGCACGAACTACGTGGAGAAGAGGCGTACAAGTTTTAGCTCTTCTCTGAAACTTTTCACTTTAAACATTTGCTAATTCCTAAAGGTAAAATAAAACAAAAATCATATTTTAGCTTTTTTTTTTCTAATTTTTAAGCGACTAAAAAAATTCTCAATTCAATCGGTATATGGTGTTTAAAAAAAAGATGGGAGAAACTCTAAGAGGTGGTTGATCAAATTACAACAAACAATTTTTGTGTAAAAAAACAGGGTCATATTCCATTTATTCATTCGAAAACAAAGAAATTTCAATCTAATCCAAACCTGAATTTTTGTTCAGAACTTTAACGATGACTAAGATATTTTAATGAAAATTTCGACAGCCTTTGCGCGAAATATTTCAAGACATAATGGAAATAATCACCACCTACGTCTAAACAGCACTTAACTAGATACTTATTCGAGTAGCAATTTTTCAAATGCATGAAAATGTATCTAGGGCAGGTCAGGACTCGAACCCAGAACACTTGGCTTTAACTGACTATGCTCTTCCAAATGAGCTATCTAGACAACATCTCAGTCAACATGATTAAAGCACTTCCCATGTGGTAATCTGATTTTAGGAGTTCCACATTTCATAGTTCAAGAATTTCCCAAACTTGAAATTATGAGATTATTAGTGTGTTTCTTGGTCATAGTCCACTTATTCAGTCAAAAATACACACTGTTAAAAATTTTATGCTGGGATGAACCAACTTTTGGTGCTGCAGTAGCTGCAGCCAGAAGATGGTGAAATCTCATTCCAATATTTGAAGCTCCTGTTGAACCATAGCTCCAAATGTTGGAATGAGATTTCACCATTTTATGGTTGCAGCTACTACAGCTCCAAAAGTTGGTTCAACCAAGGACAAAATTTTTAACAGTAATAGGATTATCATTCATAGTTTTAACAATAATGAAGATATTATTAATAAAAGAAACTTTCAGCTGCAGTAGCTGCAACCAGAAGATGGTGAAATCTCGTTCCAATATTTGGAGCTCCAGTTGAACCATAGCTCCAAATGTTGAAATGAGATTTCACCATTTTATGATTGCAGCTACTGCAGCTCCAAAAGTTGGTTCAACTAAAGACACAATTTTTAACAGTGCAAGGTGTTTCACAACAATAGGATTACCATTCATAGTTTTAACAATAATGAAAATATTATTAATAACAGAAACTTTTAGCAGCTTTCCTTGCTTTGTGGGAAATATAATAACCTCATAACAAATGCTGGAAGTAGCCACCATCCGCGTCCTAAAAACACTGAGTTTGTCGCTCCATGTTTTTAAATGTGTTGGACAGTGCATGCGGTGTCATTTACCGAATGAGTGTGCACTTTCAATACTTTTTGATTATATTATCCCATTTCCCACAACACGAGGTAAATCTGTTGAAAATTTTGTTAGATTTTTATTATTTTTGTTAAGGTAATAAACAAAATTTGATTTCGATTTGGAGAGAAACGTCTTATAGTTTAGACCGAATAAGTGGATTGCGATCCTAGGTTATAGTATTTATATCCAAATATTGCTCGTTTTAATATGGATACTATGACTCCCCCTTTTTTGTTGAAAGAGTTTGAAAGCACATTTAGGGGTGCCATGTGAGGAGGGCAGTGTAGAATAATTGCCTCCTTTTGAATTTTACATTTATTTTTATCATTATCTATTTCTTGACTTTCTTATTAAAATTTGAATGTTTAATTTTTTTTTTACCAATATATTAATAATTGCATGTAAATAAATTATAGCAGTAAAACAAATATTCCTTTGAAAAATACATAAAAAATCAATATAAAAACACGCTATTCTAAGCCAGCGGAAATTTTGGATTTACTAATTTCTAACGAAAGGAATTTGCTTTCTCCAGTAAAATATGAAATGGCACTCCTTGTTATTTTAAGAAGTTTAATTTTCAGTGGATGGTGAAGGTGATGCATGCCATTTTTTTCAAACTGCAGGTTTTTCTATTTGAAAACGACGCTTTTCATTCTATCGATCGAGAATCAAAACATCATCAAAATATTTCACACAGCAGTTAAAATCAGACGAACATCTTCTTTAAAAACTTAATAAACTATTTATTTACATTTATATATAGGATATTATTATTTTATCACACTCGTTTGAGCGTTCAAAATTTTTACCGAACATTCGGTTCAGAAACAAATTTACATCTGAATAGAAAAGAATAAATCAGAGAAAACAAAAAAAAAGAGCGGTTGCCACTGGTAACCGACAAATCTTTTGGCTAGACGCCAGGGAGTCATTCGTAACAGGAGGTTCAAATTAAAAATTTTAAAAAATATTATTATTTATAAAATTCTATAATGACTGACAGGAAATATGCACTTCCTACATGTTGGAAATTATGATCCCTGAAACTCTAATATTAAGAAAGTAACAATCCAATAGTCAAATAGATGATTTAAGGGCTATTACATAAACAGGGAAAAACCATCTCCTTCATCTATATATTTTACCGACTGAAGGCAATATCATAATTACATACTCAAGTGAAATCAAATAGAACATTTATCGGGAATACCAAATAATGAACTAAAAAAACTTTAGTGAAGAACTCTTAAAATGAAAGTAATGGTTATAATATAATGAACAGTTTTTCCACATCCATTTTAAGAACTCTAAATACTGATTTTCTCTGTAAGCGTTCACTCTAACTTTGTAACTCGCGATGTAAAGATATACTCTGTATAATAAACCCCTAAGGCCACAAGTAAAACAATATTTCTAACGTTAATATAATTTATAATGTAACGGTAATTAATTCATATTAAATATATATTTTCGCAAAAAAAGAGCTTCAACTTATTTAGAAAATGTGTAAAAGTAATAAATACATATGTGTGACAAAGGGACACAGTGATTAAAGTGCATATGCCCATATTTACTGCAAAAAAAAAATTTTTTTTTTTATTTTACAGTATAATACTAGCATCTCAGCTGCCAGTATTATACAGTAATAAACAGTAAAATAAGCAGTAATACGCTGCCGCACATTTATACTGTAAAATCATTTTTTTTTTTCAAGTGTCGGATTATTTATTTGGATTAAACCGTCGATCCTACTCCTGGAGAATACTAGGTAAGCGATTTATCTTACCTTATTTTCTTTATGACTGTTTTATTAACAACAAGTTTTATAAAGGAACATTTTAACTGAAATAAACTCAAATATTTAAATAGAAATTAGTAAGAAAACAACAAACTTCGTTTTTCATTTACCAAAACTATATAGCATGTTCTGAAACAGAGTTGGGAAAATTTGTAATTCCAATTAACTGCAATATAATTACAATTTAATTGTATGTAATTATTTATAGTTACAATTACATGCCGTAAAGAATTCTTTAAGCACTGTAGCCGGAACTGCCCTCCCCCCTTCACCCCCTCCCATCCCATTATTTGAACAAAATTTGTGTATGTGTGTAACTATGATCAACTGCATATAATTAAATTGCAATTACATTGCAAATAGTTGCAATTACAAATTTGCCCAACTCTATGCTCTGCAAAAAAATATATTTATAACTTTTCTGCACGAAAAAAGTTTTCATTAACTAAAATAATTCATAAGAATTGCATATTTAAAAATTCTCCCTGCTTTTTATTATTATTATTATGCACAACCAATGACAACTTTAATATAGTCCCAGCTTTTAAAAATAGCAAATATGTGCATCGTTTTGATATGTATCAATTATTATTAAAAGTATAGCCTTTTCTTACGCATGTTGAGCAAGTTTTTTTCGATTTTTCCCCTTAATATTGAATTTGATGATTATAACTTTGCTAAATCTATGTTTTACAAACGAAAGGAAAAATAGAGCTAACGTGCTTGAGTATTATGAAAGGGATTAGAGGAAAATTAGTTCGCAAGGGACATATTAACTATTTGGTTACAGAAGAGATTTTAAAACTGCGTTACATTAAAAAGTTGATTGGATTGAAATCACACTCGGGCTGATTTAAGATGAATTTACATAATTTATCAAAGGAATATTAAAACCAAACCCTGATTCTTTTTTTCTTTTTCTTTTTCATTTAATTGAATTATTTAAAAATTGTTGTCAAAGTTCACAATCCCCTTATAGGAACATTTAATTAAGACGTTTTTATGCTATGCAAGTAACACTAGTTCAAAAACCCAAATCAAATCCTATAATATAAAATCAATACGTACCACTTATTTAAAGAAATAAAGTGAAATATGTGTTTAAGAAAATTACAGAAAATCCCCCTGTCATTATGCATCAGATTATTTGTTATCAAACCAGCAAAGCGCACAACTTTTCGGCACATCGCCGATAATCTTGAAAGTGAATTTGCATTGCATTACTTAAAAATACAAAGCGGATGTGCCGAGAAAATAACACAAAAATCTTTTTCCTCCCGACTTTCCCTCCAACCACACCCGAAGAAGAAATGGCGCCATCCTTTCCCTCCCCTTTTTTTCATCCATCCAACCAGAAACGTCAATTAGATGCCTTTGTTTTTGTCTGGTTGAGAACAATGGGGATTTTGGCCAATCGGCGGCGAACTGCCGCTCATGTGTCAAGGAATGCTGAAAATCCGAATTCAAGAAATAATTGCGACATGCCAAGAGATCGAGAATGTAGTTCGTAGCGTGCAAGAAAAATTATTGCTGATTGCTTATAATTAATAAAGTGAAAAAAAAAAAATGTGGTGAAACAATTTTGATTTAGCTGCATTTTCTGTGTTTGTGTCTTTGTTTTTTAGAGATGTCAGTTTAATTAATGTTGATGCGTTATTTTTAAGTGATTTTCTAATGATATGCCAGAGTGTGTTTCGTTACATCTATTTATATTAATTGACTGTGGATTTTTATTTTGTTTAAAATGACGAAAAACAAATCAATTGTGTAATCATTTGTATATATAATATAAATAGATTATATGTTATTTAGAACATAAACAGAAAATTCTCTCTGTGAATTTTCACAATAATCTTGTAGTTTGAAGATTTTCTTTTATATTAGAAAACCTTTAAAATGTTCTCTTTATTACAACTTGGGACCATGCAACTTTGTAGTTTTTTTTTTTTTTTTTAATTCAATGTCTCTGAATAGCTTAGGAACTAAATTTCCAGGGTTCAGTTCTGTGCTGCGCGATGTCTAGAAGGGAGTGCAAATTTTTCTCAATTTTCTCTAACTGACACAGGAATTTGACTATAATTTGAATTTAAAAATTTTTCTTTCATTGCATTTACTGTATCGGAAACTGATTGATAATTATCAACAGCTTCGTCACTTGACGTAATAATGCTTTTTAAAAACACTATAAATGTACAGTAACACTAATAATAATAATAAAATAATGTCAAAATAATAATAATAAAACAAGTCAAAAATGTGAATTTTCTTTTTTCAGAATTTAACAAGAGTCTAGGATGACGTCATCCCCACAAGAACAGAAATAAAACCGCAACTGTTGCTCTTTTATAGGGGTAACCTGATGACACGTTTTTTAGCCTTATGAAAAAGATTTTTTTTTTTTTTTTAAACGCATAACTTTTCTTCCATTAGAAATTGTTTTTAATAAATGTTATTCTTTAATAAATGTTTTGAGTGCGCTTATTGTTTTAGATTATTCACTGTCAATTTTGATTCAAATCAGTTGTAGGATCACTTTGATTTAAATCCGTTCCCAGTGATAGGGTTCCACCGACTACTGCAGGATCAAAGAAGGATGAGACGACTTGCTCATCTTTGAAGAAGACTTTGAAGAGTAAGCGCTAATTAAAACAAACTTTTGATAATTCAATGGATTAATTAAAACCAAGCTGCTGTGTTCATGGAGATATCTGCCTATATGATAATTCCACTTCGGCTTTGGCTTATATTCCTCGGACTCGGATGTAACCTCAAATGTTTCTTCAGACTAAAGTCACTTTCTTCGTTGGTGTTTCTCTAATCGCGATTTTTTCCCCCAGAAAGTCGATTTTCCTACACTTATATTCTAACAGAAAACCAATAGTGATTATACTTAGGCCCAATTTTGTAACAATATTGCGTTCTTATAGGAAATACATCCAACGAAGTACCAATTTCGGTTAAATATTGACTTTATATCGGAAATATTTAGCATCGACAATAAAATGGCAAAATATTCCTTGCCAAATATTTATTGCAATATGTATAAAATGAAAACGTTGAAAGTTTGGGCATATATTAAGGAGGAGTTCCTACAAAATTGATCTAGCGCGAAAAATGTCTCAGGTGTAATCTAATATTAATGTTAGTGTGAATACTTGTAATGTCCGTGTGCTCTAATACAATTATATAAAGTTAATCAAGAATGTGATATATGTGAGAATTTATTCAGCCTCATACTAATTAAATAATTAGTTTTACAGCAAATAAGTGATCTGATTAGTACGAACGATATTCACCAATGCCTTGGATAAAAGAAACATATGGATATATATTAACGGGATTAAACCATCAGATGCGCCTTCAGAAAAGGTAAGAAAATTTACCTTATTCTTTTGTAAAAAGTACTTTAAACTCCTGAGACATTTTTCGCGCTAGACCAATTTTGTACGAACTCCTCCTTCATATATTTCATGCTATTGCAAATATTGACCAAGATATAGCCAATACAAACAATATTAGTCGAATATTGATGTGCTATTTAGGGCAGTTAACCAACATATCATCTAACACTGTATTCTGGGATTTAATTTTTCTTTGGTATAGGCGCTGAAACATGCGCTAGATTTATTAAAGTTTTTGAATTAGGGAGCTGAAGAAGCACATTGCATAAATACGCCCCTGAAATACTTAATTAAGCATCACCGGAACTATTTTAAGGTTTTATGTATTATAATAATTTTTTTTAAACTGTCTCAAACATAGGTGATTTTATAAAAGGCCCCAGAAAACTCACATATATATATTTTTTTTTTCAATTAAGTTTTGGCAAAAATAGTTTTTATCCAGTACTTTGAAATAAAATTGCTTTTCACAAAAAAATAAAATAAAATATATTATAGAGAAAAATAAAATAATAGAATTTTAATTGTAATTTAATTATTTTGTTAAAAAATAACGTTTCATGCAACATCTGTTTTAGAATAAATATCACAGAAAGTGTTAGGGGAACCGTCGGTAGCGTAATAAATTTTCTTATTTTTATAAATAGTTAAATCAGTCTTCAAATTTAATATACATTTTCATCTTTTGATATGTTAAAGAAGTTTGTTCAGCTTACCTGAGATTTTCCTTTTGCGCTGAATATACCCACAGTAGTAATCCAAAGTGTTGTAGCGATATTTATCTGATCCATTGATTCACTTATATTGGAAGAATAATAAATAGTATTAGTAGAAAATGACAATTGTGTAAAATAAACAGAAGATTCATTTTCCTTTGAATATAATATAATTCTTGGCTAGATGTACATGTTTTAAGTCGCGTTTTGGAGGCTGCGTATAAGTGCTCCAATTTTACATTATATTAAATATATTTACATCATATATATACAAGAGCGTCTTAACTGCTCAGAAACATTTTGGAAACTGAAGGGAATGTTTTTAAGTTCTGTGCACACGCGCGGGATAAGACAGCTGTAGTTTTGAAGGAGGGAGGTCTGCAGAGTTTCTCCAATTAGTTAGTTTCGACAGTCTCTGGTTTTGTTCACTATGTTTTTCAGCTGCGGCACTTGAAGTACTTATTGGTAATTGGGGTCTGGTTTTTAACATGTTCTTATTTCAATCGTTCGCTGCACGTGGAGATTATTCACTGCATAAAAAAGGTTTCTCCGTCACTCCCCCGTAATCTCCTGTGTGGGGAATGGTTGAAGATTCAGTTTCTTACGGTGTTTCTCGTACACAGGTTTGGGAGTGGGCTTCGTGAGAGTGTCGGCTGTCATTTCTTCAGTGGGGCAGTATTGTAGATCGATTTTTCCTTCTTCTTTCATAAGTTTGATGTTGTGGAAACGTATGTCGATGTGTTTGGATCGCTTAGTATCTTTATCGTTTTCCGTCATTTTTATACAGGACATATTATCCTCAAATATCGTGATGGGTAATTTTTGTGGAATGTTGAGATCGCTAAGCAAGTTTGTTATCCAACTTAATTCTTGTGCTGCGTTGCTAGCTGAAACGTATTCAGCTTCGGCTGACGAAAGTGCAATGCAATTTTGCCTTTTTGTAATCCAGTAAATCGGCGATTTTCCTAGCTTGAATAGATTTCCTGACGTTGATTTACGTGTTTTCAAGTCACCTGCCCAGTCTGCATCGGCGTATGCTGTTAGGATGGGCTTGCTGTTTGCGCTAAGAGTTAAATTCAAATTTTCTGTAGTTTTAAGGTATGAAATGATTCTTTTCACTGCTGTCCAGTCCTTTTGGCGTGGTGTTTCATTTCTACGACATAATATGTTGACTGCTGCGGATATGTCAGGACGCGTGATTGTTGATATGTAAAGTAATGTGCCTGTGGCTTGTCGATATTTCGTGTTATTAGGTAAAAGATTATCATCGTCTTCAAGTCTGTTGAATCCAGCAATCATGGGTGTGTAATGAGGTTTCATGTCGTTTAAATTCAGTTTTTTCACTAGTTCCTGTATTTTATTGTTTTGATTTAGGTAATATGTATCGTTGATTTTATTAATGTTTATTCCTAGGTAATTATTCACTTCTCCTAAGTTTTTTAGTTCATATTCTTTCTTAAGTTGGTTTATTGTTTCTTCGATGTCACTGTCCTTTCCTGCTATCAGGATATCATCTACATAAATGATGATGTATATCGGATTTTCTTGATTTGATTTAAAGTACAGACATGGATCATTTTTGCTCTGTATGAAATTATTGTTTGTGAGTGTTTCCGATATTTTGGTGTACCAGGCCTTTGCGGCTTGCTTAAGACCGTAGATGGCTTTTTGAAGTTTACAAACTTTTCTTTCATCGCCGGGTTTAATATACCCGTCTGGTTGACTCATATAAACAGTTTCAGTTAATTCACCGTGCAAGAATGCTGTGGTAACGTCAACATGTTTAACGTTCAAACTTTTGTGCAATGCAGAGATGAGAAATGCACGTATTGTAGCGTGCGAAACTACAGGTGCGAAGGTTTGATCATAGTCAATCCCGAATCTTTGACTATATCCTTGTGCTACTAGACGCGCTTTATAGCTTTGAATATTTCCTAAATTGTCCTTTTTTAGTTTAAAAGTCCATTTTGAGCCGATAATTTTTGTTCCGGGTGGTGGATCTGTTAAAGTCCAAGTGTTATTTTTTCTTAGGCATTGGATTTCATTTTGTGTTGCTTTTATCCAATTTTGTTTATCATTAGGATTTTTCATTTTTTCGATATCTTCCCAATTTTCGGGAATGTTTTCAGATGAACTATTTATGAGACAAACATATCTGTCAGGAGGAACGCCTCTATTTGTCCTATTAGACCTTCTTGATTCAATTGGTTGCTGTTTGGGCACGGATGGTGTCTCTTCGCTGTCAAGTTTTATTTCTAAGTGATTTTCATGTCTATCCGGTAATTGTGTATTGTCATCGGATGTTTTTGTGGTGATTTGTATCTCCTCAATGTTATCTGAGTGTACATTTTCATTCTCAAGAAATTTCACCGTTCTCGCTATTATAATTTGTTTTCCTTGTGTGTGAATTCTATAACCAGTCGATCGTGTATCATAACCTACAAACGTTCCGGTTTGAGCCCTGTTATCGAGTTTTCCTCTATTTACTTTATCGACGTAAAATAGCGCTTTACAACCGAATGTTCTTAAGTGTTTTAAATTCGGTTTAATTCCTTTCCATAATTCGTAAGGTGTTCTGTTGTTGTTTGCTTTAGTTGGGAGTCGGTTTTGTAAGTATGTTGCGGTGTTTATGGCTTCACCCCAAAAATGTTTGCTTAATTTTGCTTGTGATAGCATGCAACTAGTCATATCTAATAAACTTTTATTTTTTCTCTCCGCAACTCCATTCTGGCTCGGATTATGCGGGACAGTCAATTGGTGTAAAATTCCGTTCTGTTTTAAGTATTCATCGATCTCTTGATTTACATACTCACGACCGTTATCCGATCTAATTTCCTTAGGTTTTTTACCGAACTGATTGTATATCATCGTTACGTACTCTTTTATCTTTTCAGCAACTTCGCTCTTTTTAGATAATAAATATATCGTAGTATATCGGGAATAGTCATCAATAAGAGTCATAAAATAAATTTTTCCGCCTAAAGTCGGTGTATCTAGAGGTCCACACACGTCACTGTGGATCAAATCCGCAATATTAGTAGCTCGATTTGTTGCTGATTTAGGATACGGCATGTTAGTTAATTTAGTTTCGATACAAGTTACGCATGTTTTATTTTGATGTTTACATTTTCCTATCTTTATTCCGTCCGCAAGTTGATTTGTTATCATTGATTTAATCGCGTCATAATCTCTGTGACCTAGTCTGCGATGCCAGAGATCTATGCATTGTTTGCTGTCACAGTTATACGTTATGTTTACATAATTTTGTGGTTCTTCCACATCGTCTATTTCCTCAATAATGTATAAGTTTTTCTCATTTTTCGCCCTAATATATATTTCTTCATCAAAGATCAAATCGCATTTATTATCGTCGAAGATTAGTTTACACCCGTTTTTAGCGGCTTTACTAACCGAAATTAGGTTCGACTCTAAGTCTGGGACATAAAGCACTTCGCGTAATTTCGTTAGTTTTTCTTTTCCTTCGGGGGTTAATGTTTTTATAAAAACTTCTCCTGAACCTAACGCTGTCAGTTTATTACCATTCGCGATCGTTACTGAAGTTTTATTATAATCAATAAATTTACTAAATATGCTTTTATCATTACAAATGTGCGAGGTAGATCCTGAATCGAGAATCCAGTTATTTTTTCCTACTTTTTGAGTGATTAATGCTTTATTTTGCGTCTGATCATTTGCGTATTTTCTTTCGTTTGGAACTTTGTTTTCCCTATGAGTTTCGTTTTTTTCATAACATAATGAAGATGAGAAATTCTTTTTATTTTTGAATTGATTGTTACGAGGATTTCCGGATTGTACCGTGTTTCTGCTCTTGTAGTGCCAGCATTCGTAAGTCGAATGATTTTTCATTTTGCAGTTGTTACAATATTTTTGTTCTCTTCTATTTTCAGTGTGTGTATATCTCCTATTTGTTTTAAATGCTCTCTCATTGTTGTTATATCCGCTATGTGATTGTTCTGACATTTCATGTCTACGATTATATTCATCAGTTAATTTGTTTTTGATAAAATCAGGGGTGAGCTCATTTTCTGGTCTCGCCTCCAACGCAGTTATCAAAGTATTGTAACTGGGGGGAAGAGAACACAGAAATAGCGCGGAAATATGTGAATCGCTAATATTTTCTCCAATGGCATTAAGTTTATCTATAATTTGCAAGATATTAGTGATATGTGAAATCATGTTTGCACCCTCAGCTAATTTAGTACTGTATAGTTTCCGTAACAGGTAAAGCTTACTAGATAAATTGCTTCTTTCATGTATATTTTTCAGAGCTTCCCATGTTAATTTGGCAGTATCTAAGTTTTTTACATTTACGATTTGAGAATCATCGATGCTTAGGTTAATTAAAGCTCTAGTCTTGCGATCTTTTTTGTGCCATGCGGGATCGGGTGGAGCTGGTGGATCTTGTACTATAATATCGTCGAGTTCCTCTTTAATCAGGAACATCTGCATCTTGAACTTCCATGTACTATAATTTGTAGAATTGAGTTTTTCAATAAATTGAGTATTTTCTTTTATCGCATTCATTTTTTTCTTTTTTTTTAGTGTTCTTTTATTTATTATTATATTTTTAGAAATTTGTTAAATTATCGTTTTTGATACTGGGATAATATTCTTTTTTCAGAATCAGTCTTTCATAATCTTTGTTAGGGGAACCGTCGGTAGCGTAATAAATTTTCTTATTTTTATAAATAGTTAAATCAGTCTTCAAATTTAATATACATTTTCATCTTTTGATATGTTAAAGAAGTTTGTTCAGCTTACCTGAGATTTTCCTTTTGCGCTGAATATACCCACAGTAGTAATCCAAAGTGTTGTAGCGATATTTATCTGATCCATTGATTCACTTATATTGGAAGAATAATAAATAGTATTAGTAGAAAATGACAATTGTGTAAAATAAACAGAAGATTCATTTTCCTTTGAATATAATATAATTCTTGGCTAGATGTACATGTTTTAAGTCGCGTTTTGGAGGCTGCGTATAAGTGCTCCAATTTTACATTATATTAAATATATTTACATCATATATATACAAGAGCGTCTTAACTGCTCAGAAACATTTTGGAAACTGAAGGGAATGTTTTTAAGTTCTGTGCACACGCGCGGGATAAGACAGCTGTAGTTTTGAAGGAGGGAGGTCTGCAGAGTTTCTCCAATTAGTTAGTTTCGACAGTCTCTGGTTTTGTTCACTATGTTTTTTAGCTGCGGCACTTGAAGTACTTATTGGTAATTGGGGTCTGGTTTTTAACATGTTCTTATTTCAATCGTTCGCTGCACGTGGAGATTATTCACTGCATAAAAAAGGTTTCTCCGTCAGAAAGTATAATGAAAAAAAAAGGATAATTCACAATAGCGGATTAAATATTCCGAATTTAAGGCAAACCAACATTGTGTAAATTGCAGAAAACGTAGGCGATGAATATATTTATGACATTGCTATACATATTATTGAAAAACTAAACCTTAATGTTGTTAAATGCTGTTTTCATTTAAAAAATCTGAAGAAATTTTTGAAAGCTTATGTATCTTTAACTGAATGATCTGTAGATTGATTTCACAGAAGCAGCATTCAGTTCAAACACAGAACCTAAATTCAAAACACAAACAAGCCTAAAAATGTGGAAATGGAATTAAAAATAAATTTAAAAATTATTTTTCAATCGTTATATAATGCTTAACAAATACCTTCCATAGAAGCATAAAAAAAAGCCTACATCTTTGCTTAACATTGCTTCACTGCCCCAATATTGGGGGTGTTAACATTTTGCCAATTTTGACGCAATGTTGGCAAAAAATATTTGGACAATGTAAAAAGTCAATAAAACCAATATTGCAGCAATATTGGTGTTGTATTGAAAATATTTTAATGTAATGTCGATGGTGTACAAATATTGGTTTTACATTGGAAATATTTGGTTTATTGCGACTTTACAATTAGCTGAATATTTCTTGTCAGTATCGGGGCATTATTGTTAAACGGTCAAACATTTGATTCCGATGAATGGAATATTGGACGAAGTTATGCACAATATTGTTTTTCTACTAGAAATTTATCAATATACTAGCATGATGAAAAATAGGAGAGACAGTGGTAAAAGGGAAGGGTACAAGAACGCTAAAAATGCTAAACGCAAGCTTATACGTAAAAAAAATAAAATAAAATAAAATAAAATAAATGCATGTTTAGCAAGCAGATTTTTTTTCTTTACAAATAATATTTTTGTGAATCATTAAATGTTACTATTTTCACGGCACATATCTTTTTTTCTACAACTATTCAGAGCACACAAAACACATTTAAAATTGAAACGCAATGAAATTGTGTTATTTTCACCGTAACATACCTGTAAAAATATGAAAATTATTTGAAAATAAATTCTCGTTAAGCTGCTTCGAAAAAACATTATGTGAAATAATACGACATATACAAGTAAAATGAAGTAACCTTGCTATAATCAGCTATTATTTAACATTTAAACAAAATAGTAAGATAAAATAAAGTAAAATAAAACAGCACATAACAACAACATCATTTTTAGTTTAACAAAAAAATATATATATATATATATTAATTTGACAGTTTAGTCTATTTTAGAAACCGTGGCCCACAATATTCAATTTGTTAGTTATTTCAGGCATGCATTACTTATTTGTTCAATTAATCGTTTTTTTTTTTTTCTTGGATGATTAAAACACAGAATTTAAGGTTTTCTCCCCGAAGGGAAGACGCCTATTCACAAAGACGTAATAGACAAAGCGCGTCACTTCGCGTGAATAATATTGGTCATTCACGGAGGAATTTGTGACTCACAAAATCTAAATCAATTGATTTTGTTCAGCCGCACGATATTATATAGCAACAGTAACCCTAATAAAAATGTGTTGCGGAAAGCATACGTAAAAGTATCGTGAAGAACGTTAACAAGTATGATGAAGATATTTTGAATTTTTTTTCCAAAGCTGAATTGGGGTGATCAAACTTTATTAGTTTTACCTCAATCAAACTGACGGATAAAAAAATCATACGAGTTAAAAATTTCTAAACTGGATGAAAATTGTCTAAGCCAGCACGGTACGCGAAAGGGCATGGGTTTCAATCCCGTCTTTGGAAGTTTTTCGCTAAATTTGCAAATTTTCACGGTATGCAAATAGTCTTGGGTTCGATTCCCACCGCCTTTGGCAATTTTCAGTCAGTTTAGAAATTTTCACGGTATGCGAAAGGTCCTGAGGCCGTTTCGGAGACCTTTTCACTCAGTTTGAAAATTTTCGCGATATGCGAATGGTCTTGGGTTTGACTTCTGGCTTGGAGACTTTTCACTCAGTTTGGAAAATTTTCAACTCTTATCTTTTCTGCAGTCCGTTAGATTGAGATAAAAATAATAAATTATAATCTGCGTATCCATCGTTTATCGGAGTTCCGTTGCTGGTGGTTTATTTTGTTGATCTGTCTGTCTTTACATAACAGACACTGTCCTATAGGTTTTGTGTCTAAGAATTGTATTGGCCAAGAATTATGCCCACCAGAAGTTCTCCTGGTAGCTCAGCTAATTAGAGCATTCGCGAAAGATCCTGATTTCGATTCCTGACTTGGGCACTTTTTCACTCAATATGGAAATTTTCAACTCAAATATTTCCTTTATCAACTAAGTTTGATTGAGGTGAAAATAACAGAGTATAATTTACGTACCCATCGTTTATTGGAATTCCGTTGCCTGTGGTTTATTTTGTTGAGCTGTCTGTCTCCCATGACAGACTAGATGTTGTTGTCCAAAGGCTGTGTCTAAGAATTGTATTGCCTAAGAATTTTTCCCACCCAGAAGTTCTCCTGGTAGCTCAGTTGATAGAGCATTTGCACGGATCAAAGATCCTGATTTCGACTCCTGACTTGAGCACTGTTTCACTCAGTATGGAAATTTTCAACTCGTATATGGGCCAAAATCTCATAGACCGGGAGGCGGCAGCACAGACAATCACCTCATCGAGTTCGCGGCTGAAATTCCAGAATTAGTTAAAACTCGATTCGCATATTAAAACGCAATTGGTCTGTCAAGTCATATCTTGGTGGAAAACACCTTAAAACCCGATTTTAGCGGTTGACTCGTAAGTTTACCATTGTGTTTTCCTGCACCCAAAGGTATGAAAACATGGAGGACTGGGAGCAGGAACACACAATGGTAAACCTACGAGCCAACCGCTAAAATCGGGTTTTCGGGTGTCTTCCACCAAGATATGACTTGGCAGACCGATTGCGTTTTAATATGCGAATCAAGTTTTAACTAATTCTGGAATTTCAGCCGTGAACTCGATGAGGTGATTGTCTGTGCTGCCGCCTCCCGGTCTATCATAAGTGTGATTTTTGGCTAATGGTTTTCTGCTGATATCTTATTTTTAAAAGTCTCATATTATGCTCAATTTGAATTTGTTAGTAAATTTGAAGGTAGGCAGTAAGTTTTAGCGCGCTCTAAAATAATAATAAGGGTATATAACAAGCAATTGTATACTTTAGCAAAAGATAGGTAAGATATTTGCTTACCTCCTTTTTTCAGCAATCATCCTCATGTTACCGTAAGCCAGGTCCTCAAGGGTATCCACATTAATAATCCCTTATTTGTACGATTCACTTTTATTTAATCACAGTACTTTCACAAGTAGAATTATGCCATCAACTTGGTATATTGAATTTATGCTGTGCACTTTGAAGTATTAATTTCTTATGAAATAGAGATATTATAATTAATAATAATACAATAATCATAATTAGTTTAAATTATTTAATTATCTTTTAATTACAATTAATTTTACATATCCTTTAATTTTAAACATTAGGTGAATTTAATTGAGTTTAAGGGAGAACGAAATATACATGTTCCGTCTCCAACGCGTGAGAAAAGCTTCTATTTAAGTTCTATATAGCAGAAAGAAAAAAGTCTTATATTCCCTTTCAGGTGATGTCATCTTTTAGTTCTTTGATTGGTTGGACATGACGTAAAGTCAAATCACGTCATTCATACGAAATTCTGTTTCTTACTTCCTTGTTCAGTTCAAGAGTTTGTAAAAACCTCTTCATATTGCATCATGGATTTCATTTCCTCTTTGAAATTGAGTTAAGTACTTTTTATCTTGATGAGTTTAAATGAAGTAAATAAACTGTCATAGAAAATCAATTTGCGGAGATTATTTTCATGATATATTACCAACAATCAATCTCCCCCTTAATCTCTGCAATTTGATTTCTTAAATTTAAATTTCTCCTGTGGACTTCAAAGATGGGTTTGGGAGTGGGCTTGGTCAGGATGTCTGCTATCATGTTCTTTGATTCACAATACTTTAGATTAATTGTATCATTGTCCTTTAAATGTTTAATTGAATGATAACGAATATCAATATGTTTGGTACGACGAGTATACTTTTCTGATTCGATCATTTTTATGCAGGACTGATTGTCCTCATGCACAGTTATTGGTAATGTCTGTTCTAAGTCGAATTCTTGTAGGAGTCTAATTAACCATAAAATTTCTTGCGACGCATTTGCTGTTGAAATATACTCAGCTTCAGCACTCGACATGGCTATACATTGTTGTTTTTTGCTAACCCATAATAACGGATTTTTCCCCAACAAAAATAAGTTTCCGCTGGTGGACTTTCTAGTTTGTATGTCTCCAGCCCAGTCCGAGTCACAATACATTTCTAGTTTAGGTTGGTGTGTTGTATTTATTTCTAATTTAAAGTTTTTAGTGTGATTTAAATAGGAAATCACTCTTTTAGTTGCCTTCCAATCCTTCTGTGAAGGGTTTTCGTTTTTTCTACTTAAGATGTTAATCGCGGCTGAAATATCTGGTCTTGTGACAGTAGCGATGTACAAAAGCGCCCCAATAGCCTTTCTGTAGTCGATGTTGTTTAGCAATGGTATTTCATCATTATCATAATTTACGTAGCCAGTTTCCATGGGCGTTTTGTAAGGCTTTGCTTCTTCTAATTTAAATTTTCGAACTAATTCTTCAATTTTAATTTTTTGATTCAGTTTATATCCTTCGTTTGTTTTTTCAATTTTGATCCCTAGGTAATAGTTTAATTGACCTAAATCTTTTAGTTCATATTCAATCTTAAAGTTTCTGTATAATCTCTTTAATTTCACTTTCTTTTGCAGATATTAATATGTCGGCTACATACACGATAATATAAGCTTTACTGTTCTTTGTATTACGTATAAATAAACACGTGTCTGAAGTTGGTTGTTTGAAATTTAACTTTTCTAATGATTCTGAATTTTTTGTGTGCCAGGCTCTAGCTGCCTGTTTTAGGCCGTATATAGCCTTATTTAATTTGCACACTTTGTTTTCATGATTTGGTACAACATAGCCTTCCGGCTGAGAGATGTATATATCCTCTTCTAAATTTCCATACAAAAATGCAGTTTTAATATCTACATGATTTATGTTTAGTTTATGATAGGCGGCGGCTGCTAAAAAGGTTCTTATGGTTGTATGTGAAACCACTGGAGCAAAAGTTTCATAATAATCAATACCAAAATTTTGCGAATAGCCTTTTGCAACTAATCTTGCTTTGTATTTTTGTATTTTTCCTTTATCGTCTAATTTAGTTTTGAACAGCCATTTCGAACCTATTATTTTTGTATTTGGCGGGGGGTCAACTAATGTCCAAGTTTTATTTTGGTTGTGAGATTCTATCTCCTTCTGTGTCGCTTTGATCCAGTTTTCTTTTTCTACTGGGTTTTCCATGTTTATTATTTCCTGCCAATTTTTAGGTTCATTAACTTGTTCATCTTTAACCATATAAATTAGTCTATCTGGGGGAACCCCTTTATTTACTCTATCTGATCTTCTCGGTTCGGTTTGATTTAGTTCAGATTCATTCTGAGTATCATTTTCATTTGAAATTTCGATTTTTATCAGATTTGGGTTTTCTGACTTTTCGTTTTCGGCACTAGTGTTTTCATCTAAATTTAGTTCTAGCCTATTTTCTTTATTTGAATTTCTCGGATAGTTTTCCAAAAACTTGACAGTTCTTGCTATAGTGATATCTTTGCCGCTTGTGTATATACGATATCCTTTGGAGTAATTATCGTATCCCACAAAGATCCCTTCTACTGCTTTATTATCTAATTTCTGCCTTTTTGTCTTGTTAATGTATGCATAAGCTTTGCAGCCAAAAACTCTTAAATATTTTAGATTTGGTCTTCTGTTTGACCATAACTCATATGGAGTTTTTTCGTTGGCTTTAGTCGGCAGTCGATTTTGTAGGTGATTTGCGGTGCAGATCGCCTCTCCCCAAAAATGTAATGGTAAATTAGAGTAATTTAACAATGTTCTTATCATTTCAATTAGAGATCTATTTTTGCGTTCAGCAATACCATTCTGACTTGGGGAATATGGTACTGTTAGCTATCGCTTAATTCCATTTTCCTTTAGAAAATTATCTATTTTATAATTTTTAAATTCTTTACCATTATCAGTTCTGAGTTCTATAGGCTTTTTGCCAAATTTATTGTTGACTAGAGCAACATATTCCTGTAATTTCTCAAATACCTCACTTTTATTTTGTAGGAGATATAATATCGTAAATCTAGAGTAATCATCTATGAAAGTTAAAAAATAATTTTTCCCACCTATGGTTTGAGTTTGAATAGGACCACACACGTCGGAATGCACCAGCTTCAAAATTTTATGTGCTCTAAATTCCGTCTTTTTGGGGTATGGTGCTTCAGTTATTTTTGCTTTGATGCAAGGCTCACATTCGGTACTATGGGAACAATTATTTATGTTTATTCCGCATGCTAATTCTTTCGTCATTAATTCTTTAATCGACGCGACATTTTTATGCCCTAATCTTCTATGCCATAATTCTATGCAATTTTTATTTTTGCAATTAGTTATCATGTTTACGAAATTTTCGTCTGTGGTTTCGCTAGTTTGCTGAATTTCGTATAAATTGTTTTTTCTTGTACCTTCCAAGCGAATTAATCCTTCATATTCTAGAAAACATTTATTATTTTCGAACATTATTTTGCATCCGTTTTTCGTAGCTTTAGCTACCGAAAATAAATTTGTTTCGATTTCAGGTACTAGTAGAACATCTTTTAGTTTTATGTCGTGTGTTTTACCATCGGAGGTTATCGTGTTTATTTTTATATTACCTGATCCGTAGGATTCTAATTTATTGCCGTTGGCAATTACGACGTTTGATTGTTCTCTGTTATTAAATTCTTCAAATAATTTTTCATCATTTGATATATGGGAGGACGAGCCAGAATCTATGATCCATGCTTTATTTTGCGATTTGTTAGTTAAAAATGCGCATTTTTTCTTTTCTTCGGTTCCAAGATAAGCTGTGCTTTTATTGTTCGGTTTATTTGAGTCCGCGCTTCTAAACTTATTTTCGTCTTTTTGAAACACTAATGAAGAAGATAAATGTTTTTTGTTGTTTTGTTTAACGTTAGTTGTTTTATTTCTGTTGTGCCAGCAATTAATTGTGTTATGATTTTTCATACGACAGATCGTACAGTATTTTTCTTCTTTTTTAAAACCTGTGGGTTTAAATTTTCTTTCAGCTCTAAAGGCTTTGTTGGTATTATCACTGGTATTTGAATGCTCATTTCTTTTATTAAATTCGTCTGTTAATTTACTCTTAATGAATTCGGGAGTTAATTCGTCTTCCTGCCTGGCTTCTAATGCGGTTATGAGGGTGTCATAAGAAGGTGGCAAAGAGCAGAGTAATAATGCTGAAATATGATTTGTTTTAATTTCTTCGCCTATGGCTGATAACTTATCAATAATTTCTAATATTTTGGTTATATGCGTGATCATGTTGCCTCCTTCTGATAATTTTGTTCCGTAAAGTTTTCTTAGTAGGAAGAGTTTGCTGGAGAGATTTGATCTCTCATGGATGTTTTTTAGCGTGTTCCAAGTATCCCGTGCATTTTGTAAATGCTTAATATGGATTATATGATTATCCTCAATGCTTAAGTTAATAAGGGCTCTTGCTTTTTTGTCTTTCTTCAAAAATTCTTGCGTCATTGGATTAGGTGGGTCGTCTGTGACGACTTGAAAGAGCTCTTGTCTTATCAAGAGCATCTCCACCTTAAATTTCCAGTTTGCATAGTTACTGGAATTTAATTTTTCAATTATACTACCTTCTTTGAAGGTTGCCATTTTTCTATTTTAGAATATATCTAAAATTAATTTATTTCTTTTAAGCATTCGAGGATTCAAGGACACTATTTTTTATTTTTTATTATTTTTACCCTTTACATATTTTAGACTATTTTCGAGCTCATAATCTTGTTAGTAAATTTGAAGGTAGGCAGTAAGTTTTAGCGCGCTCTAAAATAATAATAAGGGTATATAACAAGCAATTGTATACTTTAGCAAAAGATAGGTAAGATATTTGCTTACCTCCTTTTTTCAGCAATAATCCTCATGTTACCGTAAGCCAGGTCCTCAAGGGTATCCACATTAATAATCCCTTATTTGTACGATTCACTTTTATTTAATCACAGTACTTTCACAAGTAGAATTATCCCATCAACTTGGTATATTGAATTTATGCTGTGCACTTTGAAGTATTAATTTCTTATGAAATAGAGAAATTATAATTAATAATACAATAATCATAATTAGTTTAAATTATTTAATAATATTTTAATTACAATTAATTTTACATATCCTTTAATTTTAAACATTAGGTGAATTTAATTGAGTTTAAGGGAGAACGAAATATACATGTTCCGTCTCCAACGCGTGAGAAAAGCTTCTATTTAAGTTCTATATAGCAGAAAGAAAAAAGTCTTATATTCCCTTTCAGGTGATGTCATATTTTAGTTCTTTGATTGGTTGGACATGACGTAAAGTCAAATCACGTCATTCATACGAAATTCTGTTTCTTACTTCCTTGTTCAGTTCAAGAATTTGTAAAAACCTCTTCATATTGCATCATGGATTTCATTTCCTCTTTGAAATTGAGTTAAGTACTTTTTATCTTGATGAGTTTAAATGAAGTAAATAAACTGTCATAGAAAATCAATTTGCGGAGATTATTTTCATGATATATTACCAACAGAATTTTTAATAACCACTGATATATTGCTGAATAATAATTAGCAGATGGTCACAAACCTTATTTAAAAATAACTATGATATGGCAGTTTTTATCAGACAAAATACAAATTGTAAGGGACAGTAGTGACATTTTTTGGAAAATTTCCACTTTACTTAAAAAAGAGCATTTTTGGAATGTTTTATGCACTATTTTAAAAGACATATCAAACCTTAGGATTAAATGGCTATATACTGGTTAATCTATAAATATCAAAATTTAAATTAACAACGGGGACAGTAGTGACGGTTAATAAAGGTACGCTTACCTTTTCCACATTCTTTGCAATCCAGAAAATCTTTATGAACAAACAGCAAGCAATGATGACTTTTTAAGAACAATGTGCACTCCCCTATGCTTATCAAAACGTTTCAGAAGGATGGGTGTTTTTCGGGACACCATACTTGTAAAAATATCAGATATAAAAATAACCTCTTAAAAAGTATAAATAATTATCCTAATTCAGTAAGATGCATCACTTTAAAAATTTTACACATATATCTCAAGTCCCATTACAGACATCATGAATCAAAGAAAAGCTCTTCCGTTAATTGTTAACACTTTTATTTTATTTATTTATTTAAGAAAAAAAACTATGTGTTTTCTTTAAAATCAATTTTTAATAAACTATCAAAGATGTACATTATAAGCAGATCTTGTCAATGCATTCAATTGATAAAATATTTGAGAAAAAAAGTTTTCTTCATTTGTCTTCAGTATTAATCCATAATGCGGCCCTTTTTGCCTTATTTAGCCCTACATTAAGATTATCTAAAAGACAAGGTGTATGTATAGAAAGCTTGGACAATGAGAGGAAGATATAGGACTTTGAACTTTATCTGCTGTAAAAACCAAGAACTGATGCGACATTCCCCACGGATCAAGCTTACCTGCATCAACCTTACCTGTTGCTACTTGAACTCCTATTATTAGGAGTCTTAGTTCCTACTAGTCAAATACTACTCTATAATGGTTCTGAAAATTAAGTAAAAATTTGGTGGTTATTGAAGGAAAACTCTATACTACTTATACAGTCTTTTCGATTCATCAAAAACTTGATTTTTGGACTTATTATTTTCTTAAATCGGACGATTCAATTGGTTTAAGCTATTAATAATTTTCATAAATATTTTATAAATCATTGATAATCGGAATTATTCAATTCCTTTTAAAGATGAATACATGAGCCCCTCCCACAATGCCTGAATTGTTGCGCTACAGCGTAGTATTACTGAGCTGCATCGATATAAATCAAATGAATGATGGAAGGTAATGATATTTTTTAATGCAACCAAACAGATTACTTCTCAATAATTAATTTTAATGCATTAGTTAGATTCATAATGCTTAATAATTCCGCTTTTACGTTTTGAAACTTATCAAACTTCTCTTAACATAGACAGGATAATAGAGATTAGCAACAAGCGTATTAATTTACAGAGAAACAATCACTTTTGAAATATATGAGCGAAAATTGGTGAAAAAATACTTTTTGACCATAATATATTGTTCGTTGAATTAGTAGTTCGGAGGCACATTTGTTACAATGACACATTCAAGTCAAAATTTTGTATGAAAGTATGCTAAATGTGTAAAATACATAGCAAATTAAATGGAGTATAGTATAATGTTATCGTACTTAGCTAAATAACAGAGAAATTGTTGTTGAACAAAATTGAATGGAGGGTGGGGGATGCGATATCCTATTGAGTCTGCGACGCAACTATATTGTCCCTGTGATATGAATATTTTATAAGCGTTTTCACCAAATATATTAAAGTTTCAGTATGATTGTCACCTGCACAACGAAAGGAATAAAAATATCTTCATGCTGAAGCGGCATGCATCAATCTATCGCGAACGTATATCATCAAAGATGCATGAACGCTATGTCGGCATCTATAGATATCGGGGGAAGTGTAACGAGAGGCCATTCTAAACAATCAGAGACTATTTAACAAAAGGACCATTATATCTCCAACACTTGGTACAGTTTCATATTAAGGAAACTCGTAGGCTACGCTTTATCATTCGCAGAGGGCCCCTGGACATGACGTCGAATACAAAGGATGCCGCTCCACCCCCACCATGGAACACGGGTGAGTCCATTGTCGGTGCTCTGACATCTCCGTGTTTGAGTTAGTGCGAACAAGGTTCGGCGCTCAAGTTTTAAAAGTTTCAGAGTAGAGTTCTCTGGACTTCAATATTCTATGGGCAGGCAGTTATTCGGAATAAATGGACGCTCGACTGTTCAAAGTGGACACCAGATTGTTCTGAGCTAATAAGGGCCAGGATAGTGCCTCTGTTTGTGGGGGGTTGCATAATGGGTTTGAAAACTTTGCATTTGGCAAGAATATAGATTAATGTCCATGTTGTGCATTTCAGGAGAGAAGTGTTTGCGTATGACCGTTGGCCAAACTTTGTTCCTTTCAAGTAGCTTATGCTGATTTGTTGGTCATCATTACTCTTTCTGACGTAGCGTTTACGACTCGGACACGCTGAAACGGACTCAAATCGCTATCATTACTCTTTTCCAGTAGCATATTTTGATGACAAATAAAGAGAGTATTATAGACAAGAATAATACAGTTTTCTGTATAACCAAATAGGTTTACAATATTTCTGTCCAAATTAATGATCGAAAATAACGTAGTCATCTACGTATGTTGCATAGCATACTTGCTTGACAAACTTGTTTTTAAAGTGTACGGGATTTAGAACAAAGGACAAATGATTATCGTTATGAAAGGGAATACACATAGGTAGAAAATAATAAGCTTTAAATGACTATACAATAGAATTTCGCTTATACACTCAAACAGCGAATAGAGGGAGGTTTAAAGATTAAAACCCTTCATGCTCGAAGCTTGCTAAAAAGAGAAAAAAAACTGTTAAGATAAATACAAAAAAACGTCGTACTATAATGAAAAGTAAAGTATGAAAAACAACATAAAGGAAAATAAAAACAGAATAAGTATAGTATACAGTTATGCCAAGGATTCTAATATATTGAGCACATATGCTGTTGCTGTTTTTCTTTCTTTCTTTCTGCATCTGCACTAAAACAGAGGCCCCTTTTATGAGATCTGAATATTAAATTTATTCAGGCTGTTTGCGTATTTCATTAAATTTTTATGCGTTAAGTACTCACCGAAATTTTCTATAGGCATTTAAAATAGAGAATTACAGTTACAGACTAATAATGTGTTTTCCAGTAGTATATTTTGATAACAAATAAAGAAATCAAGTTATTATTTTTTTTTTCGCTCTTCACTGAAGAAGCGGCTTCTTTTATGATCCCCCGAAATGGTTTGATTTCCAAAAGACTAGGATCTGCTACACTTATGCTAATCTTAATATATATCGTAAAACAAATTAATTAACTAACAATATGTAATTAAAATTATCTAAAAAACGCTAAGTGTAGACTATATAATAGGTATTAAAAATAACTTAATATAAATTGATACTACAGTAAAATAATTGCTTTATTCACACTATAGAAATAAAATGTATTTATTGATATTACATAAATATAATATTATATAAACGTTATAAAATTAAGAAAGTTAATTTAAATTTTCAAATAAAAATCTCAGATTAAAACATAAGATTTTAATATTAACTCTCAATTTATACAATCCAAGCTTGAAAGCTGACCTTGGAAAACACATAGCATTATACATCTGTAGTATTCCGGCCAAATTCTTTTAAGCCCAGGACACTTCACTTTAAATTGTTATTTGGGTTTGAATTCAATAGAACTCTCTCTCTCTCTTTTTTTTCCCCAATTCCATTTTATTATCAGTTTATATCTAAATTTCATTTTATTCTGCTGGAATCTTTTATTATTTTCTTTAAAACTATTTTTTGTTTTCTTTAAAACTATTATGCATGTTTGGCTGTGAGCCATCTCTGGGTTGGAGTTGATTATTGACGGCCAATTATCTACACTTGGGATATAGGCCCGGGGGAAGTGCCCTTCGTGGGGGTCTTTCTAAGGGAACCTAACCCGTATTTACGCATGGATAAATCCACGGCTCGAAGAAAACCACGAAAACTCCGAACGATTAGGCCGACGGGCGCGATTGGGATCGAACCCAGCACTTCCGGTCTACCAGCTTCGAGAGCAGAACCTCTCAGCCAGTGAGCCGTCTCTGAATTGTAGCTTCGGTTTTGATGATTGAATTAGTTAATTATTTATTAACTATATAGTATTCTGTATACACTTTATACATACGTATTTTTAAAAAAAAAATGGAGATTTGGTTAGTTTTGTTGCTAGAACTTCCTTGATCCATGGTCCATCAATTTTTATTTTTTTTTTCCTTTTTTTTTTTTTTTTTGGCAACATATGCTTAAAACACCAATTCTTGTAATTTGTAATATATGCTGACTCAAGTTTGGATTTTGCTTTCAAATGGGGTAATTTCATGTTTTTATTTATTTATTTATTTTTGTTTTCCCTCAATCCTTTTTAAACATGATTAATTTTAACTTAATTGTTGCTTCATTGTGTATTTCTCTATATTGTGGGTGTGGTTGTCCCAAATTCATATTCTTTAGCTATTTTAGGGCTAATATGAAGATGAAACCACACATTTTGTTTGTGGAAATTTAGGCATTTGGGACCTGAAGATTCTGTCTAAATTCCACAAATTTCCATTATTCAATTTCTGTTTTTTTTTTTTTTTTAATACTATGTTTTTGGTATCTATGTTCAGTTTATTGGGGGACCTGTTTTGTTGTCAATTAGTTACTTTAATTTTATTTATAATTTAACAGTTTTTGTTGTTTTAACGTTTATTTGTATATATATATATATATAATTGTAATACCTTTGAATTTCAAAATACATTAAACAAGTTCTTGCAATAATTCTAACCTAATCTCCAATTAAGATAGTTGATCATATGTTGTAGACAGAATACCACAAAGTTAATAAAAATTAACAAGTACAAATATAAAATTACCAAAGCTATTTCACCAATGATACGCAGCCAAAATTACTGAAAGTTATAAAGACATTTTGCAAAATAATGAGATAATATGCCATGAAATATAATAAAAGTGGAATTTGGATTTGAATTGAATTAAAAGGGAATTGGAAATGGAAAAAAGACACGTGAGAAGCTTAATCATCAGTCTATAGCATAGAGCCCCACACGTGTCTAAAAAGGAGAGGGAGAGAGAATGAAATCACAGGTGTAATAACAATCAGAAGAAAATAAATTATAAAGGGAGAGATATTGGAAAAATTAAACACAAATAGAATGAAAATGCAGATATGAAAAACTATGACTATCTTATGGATTTGTCAGAGCATGTATATACCAAAAAATATTCGATTTAACGAACTCTAATGATATGAACATAGCAATGTAATTGTAGCAACCACGTCTATTGAATATTCTATTAAATATTCTATTATTTAATTTTACACTAAAGTACAGTGGGTCCCAGAAATATTTATCTAAATAAATCCAGAAAATTTAATAAATTAAATGTTTCTTGTTTCTAAATGTCCTTCTTATTCATGGCTGCCTGCCAATTCTCCAGTTTGAAGACTTCGTTTCTAATAACAGAAAACGACCTACAGGTTATAGCCAGTACATAGAGAGGTCTTTCCTTGCCAAATCGCATATGAATAACACTTTCCCCGTTTGAGATACCATCTGTAAAAAACCTTTTTTTTTTTTAAACTTAAATTGTTTTAATTTAGGAAGGAAAAGATATAACTTTCTTCTTTTATTCCGCACATGTTTCGAAGGACTAATAAGACAAATAGAAAATGCATACTGTTATCTATTTTCATTCATGAGATATAAATTTTCAAAAACTAGTTTTTTGACTAATGTTTCATTACATTTTAAAATATTCAGTTTTTTTTTTTAAATACAAGTATTTTCATACAGATTTCATTAAAAATACAGATGTACAATAATTTCATGATCTAATAGGAAAAATGTGTAGATTTCAGATTTCTTTGAATTTTCTGTTCATCTCTACTAGTAAAAAAATATACAAGATTTTGTAAATCTTTGAATTTTGTAAAAACTTATAAAATGGCAATTTTGAATCCCCTCTAATTAAAAAGATTTTTAAGATAGAAATTTTTCGCAAATTAATTTTAACTTCTTTTGATATGGACTTCCACATACAAAGTATGGGGGGAAAAAACAAAAAAAAAAACCATGCGGTAATCCATGTTTGTGAAAATTCTGTAGAAGTTCCTAAGGCAGAATAATGCTTCATTTTGAAGTTCAAATGTCATATCTTTACTTGGGATTTTAAAGCTTCCTGTATGTAAACATAGAACGAATTTCACCCCTGATGCCTTTATACTCGTATAAATTCTCCTATTACGACTTTTCAGAGCGGAAAAATTAAATTATAAACCGTATGTGGTTAACAAAAAGCTCTTTCATAGTTTACTCATCCATCTCTTAAAGTTTATTTCATCATTTTTGAAACACTCTGTATGAATCTGTCATAGTTTAATCACTATTATTTCATTGATGCATTTTACGTTTTGTAACTATGTTGTATCATATCCAACATAGATACTGATTTTAATATCTGGAAAGTGATTATGATTTCATTCCTTTTAAAAGCCTTTGATTAGCTAGTGATTCGTGATTCAAATAAGCAACGATAACTGGACTATCAAGAACACGCTCTCCCCTTCCCCTAGAGCCATATTCTCTCTGCTTCACGAAATTCGGACAGGCCACATGCTAAAAATAAAATATTTGCAAACATTTTTGATTAAATTTAAAAATTAGCCTAACAATTAATCTAACATTAATCATAAAAATAATCTAACATTCTCCAAGTGCATTTTTTTTAACGTAACTTTACCTTTAGCACGTAGACTGTCTTAAAATGCATACAATGAATGCATGAATTTTGATTGAACGATCTATAACTGGGATAATAATGCAAATTTTTAAATGCGCTATATTTATTTTTTCTTTTTATACTGTTAAAAATCCATTAAAAAAAAAAAAAAAAAAAAAAAAAAAAAAAAAAAAGACAGAAAAACCATTTTTGGCATGTTTAAATGTAAACCCTTTTAATTAATATCATTTGTATACACTTAATCAAGAGCCAATTTTATCGATATCACTAACAAGTTTTAGGCACGGATACATTATTCTTCAACGCCGGATTATGCGGAATAATTTACTTGAGTCATCATTTCATAAGTGTTTGCTTGATAAGCATCATTTTCCTCCAGGCAGCGGAAGCAAAGAAGTTTCTCAACTTTTCAATAAATGCTGGCAGTAAGTTTGGAAAATGGTCAGTGCCTAATTAATGCATTGACCGACTGAGCCGTGTCCCTGGAAGCCCTTAAATGGGCCCTCAAAATTTCGTATTCGTTTTTTAAAGCTTAAATATTTTAATTAATAAAAATCTGCAAATCTTTCTTTTTAATTGTTTTAAAAATATTTCATGAAAAATTTATTTACAATTTGAAATGAAATTTTTACTTATTTTTTAAACGGTTTCTGGCTTGCTGATCATAATCAACATTTTGTATTTTTAAAGCAGTATGGCGTTAAAAAAGGCAAAAGAAATATTTATTGGAGTAAATATTTATATGTTCAATGAACTGTGAAGCATCGAAAATGTTTATTTTCTGCGACGATATAGGAAGAAGAGCCCTAAGACCCCCCCCCCCCTCCCCATCAGTTCCTAGAAAAACGCTTTGGCTTGATCAAGTAAAAAGTATATGTGATACAATGACAGACTCAAGTAGTAATAAAATAAACTTTTTTAAATACAAACATAAACTTCGTCAGAAAGATCATTACAGGAGGGAAAATGCTTATTTAAAAGGAATAAATCTCTTTTCTTACAAACTGCACACAGAAAAAATCTGTCTCTGGAAGAACAAAAGCATATTGAACAAAAGAAAAGTAAGATGAACCTAAATTGTTTTTAATTTTCATGCATTTGCTTTATCCAGATTCCAATTACAAAATTTAAACTTATAATCTAAAATCCCCAGAGTATAATTCTATAGAAGTAGGAAATCCTATTGTGTAATGCAGATTATTGGTGTCTCCAAACTGGTTATCCCAAAATATTTATAAATTCAAACCGAATCATTAGAAAATAAATACACAAATACAAACACGTTTAATTTCATAGATAATTTCGTTCAAAATTAATGTTGATGCATACCTAAAAATTTTCAGACCACCTTTGTCAAAGCTTAAGGCTGTTCTCAAATCCAAAGGAGCTAACTTTCTGACACATTTTTTTTTCTTTTTTCTTTGAAAACGCATGAAATTGGCAGGTGTTCTTATTTAGAAACTATGTAATCGAAATACGTTTTCCAGTTTTTGTTAAAGGCAGAAAATCTTTCAGACAATACTGTCAAAGATGACGTTTTGAACCGAATTCCCGCCACGACGCCACGAGCAAAGAGAAAAACGTGTTGTCACGTGACACGAAATGCTTATAACTCGATAAGTAATTTGTTTATCAAAAAATAGAAAACTCATTTCGATTCCAAGTCACTTCAATAGTCAGAAGTGCCAGTTTTATGTTTTTGCAACTAAAAATGAGTTTGTGTAAGAAAATTTCGCAGTGTTTAGCAGGATATTTGAGAACCACATTAATAAATTCAAAAATAAATTTGTTTTATTTTTTACGATTACAGTTTGTTCATATTTCATGTGATACAGATAGCAACAAATTACACTGATTGAATATGATATCATAAGTTTGTAAAATTTCTTGGAAACAGTCTTCAAGAATAAGGCTTTTAAACTTAAAAGATGCGAACCAATTAGCAAATGAATTTTGAAATTCTTCACCTCCTTATTGTACGACATTACTAAAAAAGATAGAAGTTGAGACGAAATTTGCTTTTGATGTATACTATCGAAAACAACATTTGTATAAAAATATGAATACCTCATACATGTACAATAAATCCGTCATTGCAATTCATCAATTTTACAAATTTATTGTATTAATTTTAAATCAATGTAAATGGCTGCATTCTCTAAAAATTCACACTCATCAAACTATTATTGTCAAAGTAAAAGAAAAAAAGTGACGATTACAGTTTGTTCATAGATTATGTGATATAGATAGCAGCAAATTACCACTGATTCAACATGATATCACAAGTCTGTAAAATTTTTTGGATACAGTCTTCAAGAATAAGACTTTCAAACTTAAAAGATGCGAGCCAAATTGCAAATGGATTTTGAAATTCATCACCTTATCGTACGACATTACTAAAAAAACAGAAGTTGAAACGAAATTTGCTTTTGCTTGTACTATTGAAACAACATTTGTATACAAATATGAATACCTCATACATGTAAAAACATAAATCCTTTATTGTGAGTCATCAATTTTACAAATTTATTACATTCATTTTAAAAACAATGTAAAAAGCTGTTCTCTTAAAAATAACACTCATCACGCTATTACTGTAAAAAAAAAAAAAAAAAAAAAAAACATATTTTTTTGATTAATTAAATATTAACAACAAATTGATGGTAGAATAACTTTTGTTGCTCAATCTTTAATATATATATATATTTAAATCAGCTTTATTTTGACACGAATAGTTTGTTTACTTATTAACATACTTTCCAAAACATAGTTGAAAAGTGTTTATAACTTCGGTTTGTCTGCCCTGTACTCTTGTTCTCGTAAATATGTTCGGATTGCTATGTAATTTATATATGTTATTGAAGTTTAACATGGCATGTTCTCTATTGAAAATGAAGTGTGTGGCATTTAGAGTTCGTTTACAGAGGCTCTCAAAAGAATTCCGCTACATTTTGGTTTATGGGGGAAATCGTTTGCGGTGTATTTTAAGGTTGTTATACTATTTCAAACATAATGAAAGTCATATGCTATTCTGAGGTGCACTAAAACAGGCTTTTTGTAGAATATGGAATGCAAAGTATTTATCATTCATTTACAGGGTCACACAAAATAATTCGGCTACATAATGGTCTACGGGGAAAAATTGTTTATAGTGTATTTTAATGGTGTTACGTTATTTCAAACATAATGAAATTTATATACATTACTGAGGTGCACTACAAGATGCTTGCTGTTATCTACAAATTAACACCTGGACAATCTAATATCGGCAAAGTAAACAAATTTATTTTAAATATATAGATAACACATATATAGATAATACATAATTTCATCGCTTCAAAAGGAATATCATATATTTTCAAAATTTCAAACTGAAAAGATGAGAGCAAAAATAGCATAAGCATTTTGAAACTTCTTTGTTCATTACAATAACACCAAAAATAGACTGAAGTTAAAAAATTTCGAGTTCAAAAAACCGAATTCGCTTTTGCCAATAGTATCGAAAAAAAAAATAAGAAAAGAAAAAACGCCTGACTTTCTACCGCTTAGACGCACAAATACAAATATATTATTGAGGTTAATCAATTTTACAAAATTGATTGTAAAATGATATTTATATTAAATCGATTTAGTTGGCTGTTATCTATAAATTAATAAATGAAAGATCTATTGTGAAATCAAACATTTCTTCCATTTTTTTCTTTTTCTTCTTATTTATTAAAGATCAATAATTATGGGCATCAACTGACCAACAATTTTCTTTGAACAATCTTTAATAAAAAAAAATAAAAAAAAATTTAAAAAGAAAAAAATGTTTTATTTTGACAGTAATAGTTTGTTTACGTATTAGTTTATTGATAACAGAAAATTATTTTGATTTAACTTGAGTATCGTAAGTTTTCAAAATTTCTTGGAAACAGTCTTCAAGAATAAGATTCAATTCAAAAGATGCCAGCGAAAATAGTATAAGCATTTTAAAACTTCTTTGCCCATCGTACACGAACATTAAAAAGAGACAGAAGTTAAGTAATTTCGAGATCAAAAGACGAAATTCGCTTTTGTCAGCAGTTCCGAAAAGAACACCCGACTTTGTGCCATTCTAAAGTTAATTTCACTTAAAAATTTTAATCAAGCACCTTTAATTTACGAATCAAAAATTACCTTGGCTCGTTAGAAGTGGAGAAAATTAAAGTTGGAGCATTTTTTTCTCTCTTCTCTTCCGTAAATTAATTTTCTTCGGTATCGAAAAATTCGGGATTAATTGCTACAAAACGAAAACATATTTTTAGATGCGGAACACAATAGCAACAGACAGAAATATTTCCAGATGACTTCGAACGTGAGCTCATCAGAGACGACGAATATCCATCGATCGAAACGGAAGTTAATAATTATCAAATTAATAATAAAAAAAAAAAGGACGGACAGAAATCAGTTAATTACAACTTTGAAGAACGCTCTCTCGTCGAAACGAAAATGGCGAACAATGGACTGCGGAACAATCATAATTAAGTTCGACGAAAACATGTAGGTCAGGAACAATTTTCGAATAATCATTTTTCAGTTCTTCACTTCACTCCCGCCATAAAAATCAATTTCTGCTTTCGTAATTGTGACAATGACTTTTCTTACACTGGCAATTAGCCGGCCATTGTACGGGGAGAGGTCGAAAACAATATCATTTTTCGGGCCGCGAACAAAAGGGGGTTTCCTTTGTGCCCGCAAAAGAGAAAAGAATTTTCCCAGTAATTACTCTACACAGAAAATGAACTTATTAAAAGGCCGAACTGTTTCCCATTAAAAGTAGAAAGTCAAATAGTATGCCGTTTTCGGAAAAGTTAAAACCTTTTACGTAATGTAAACGTCGATAGGCATATTAGATGCCTGCTTAAAACTTGATGCCTATCGCTAAAGAGGAACATTATTGATTAGTCATTACTGCGGCCGGTAGATGGAGCGACTGGTCGAAAGAGTTTCTTCACCGTTGCCAGCCGATGCAATAAAAGCAAACAAATTACTTCATTGAAGTGAACCACTCGAGTTTGCCAAAGCTAAAAATCCGATAATGATTTACAACTTGTGGCAGCAGAGAAATATTTAGAATATCTGATAGAAGGCATGGAGATGGGGCATAAGCAAATAAAAAGGTCTCCGATATTTTAAAACCGTTTGAAGTTACTCAAATAAAAAGAATAATGTTTATAATTTTGTGAAGTTTGTCAAGGATGACTAAACTTCAATATACCTTGTCTGCACAAGCAAAAGAACGGAGTTTAATGGGACTTATTTAGCATATCTGATACAGTGATTATTTGAAATTGAAAATCTATAAAAATAGCATCATGAAAAGCACAATGATGTAGGGGGAGATTGATCGTCCTTTGTTAGACAAAATTCGTTTTTATTATTTTTCAGGATTCTCTGCTAATAAAATGAACAAGAACTTTTACACAGATAAATCAGTATTTGCTGATTGATTGTTAATGTGTGAATTCAATGGGAATGATACAAATAGTAAAAAGATCTACTAACCAAATATTCTTCAAAAGAAAGTTCTAATAGTAAGAAGAATTTTGTATTAATCTTTTGCATCTAATTCGCGAGAAAATCAAAGAGGAGATTGATATAAAACGGTAGTTATGTGACATTTAAAAATAGTAGCTAATGCCAAAGGACGAGTCATACGAAAGTAACAATGAGCTAAATTTTAATGAAAGAAAAATTTGCATTAGCCATTTTATCTGATTGGCTAGAAATTTCAGAAGAGAGCTTAAAATAAAAAGAAAACTATAACATTTTAACACAGCATAGATAATAACAAAGCAATGAGATGTTATTGCGTATTGAATAATTTTCATCATATTACCCAAGGCAAAAATAATTTTCACAGACGAATTTTAATTAAAACAAATACAAAGCTTCCCAAGACCGTTCGCATTTCAGAAATTCATAAAAAAATATAACAAATTGCCATATCGTAACGCAATTTGAACTATAAGCCATATAAAAATATCGAAGTTTTTGTGGCAAAAGAAAAAATAGTTCAAATTTCCTTTCAACTATTTTTTACTACAAAAATTCCGACCATTTGCAAAGTCTTATGGTACAAATTGCAATCTGATAAGACAATTTGTTTATTATTTTATGACTTTTTGAAGTGTAAAAGGACTTGTCGAACTCTTTGAACTTTTTTTTTTTTTTTTTTTTTTTTTTTTTTATCTAACCATCTGTTCGAAACCTTTTTTTAATCACTCTTCTTTCCCTGAGATTTTAATTTGGCCATTCTCACAGTTTGAAGTGTTTTTGTTTTCAAATTCTTCGATCGAACACTCTAAAAGAAAAACAATATATATAAATTAAAAATTTTATCTTTGCGGTAAAATAAAAATATGCTATAGCATAACTACATAATACGGACGAAACGAAAACCGAAACATATTTTCAATAACATTGATTCTTAAAAAGTAAATAAAAGCATTCCAAATTCTGAGAATAATTCTTGGAAAAGAAAAACAAATAACATAAATAGAACAAAGAATGTGAACCATTTGCTCTCATGTTTATAAATACGATAGGATTAAAAAACGGTCTAGCAAAACAAAGTCTATAAGTTCAAGTCGTGGCTCCAACCGGACTCCTCTAAATGCATTTTTTCCGCTAGACAAATCCAATAATGTCGTGCATAGGGTGAAGCAAATAAGATCCCGATTATTTTGGTCGTATGAGCATGACGAAACTTCATCCAGCTATCCTGGGGCCCGTTTTTATTACCTATTAAAAGGCCCTGTGCCCCTGCGGGGCTTCCGAAACTAGAGCTCCCCGCGGTAAGAAAGGCTGGTTTATCTTGCGAGGCCAATTCCAAAATAGCCTCACATTGTCATCATTAGAGAAAGAGAGATCTGTCTGCAACATCGGTCGGGAATCGGCGATGCGTGAAGGGAAAGCGAACGCAGTTGTGGGCGAACGATTCACAAAAGGGTTATATTTATTTTCAGAAAATGCGGGCTACAAAAAAGATAGCTACATACATATGTATATATATATTAAGATGAGACGCTTAAAGAGAGTTTTAATACTATAAGCAAAAAAAAAGAACAAATGAGATTATTAATTTTACTACCAGTAGACCCGCGCGAGGATTTAGCACTGCAGTATAATATTTTTAGCAATATCTAATATTTTTTAGATGCAGGTTTAAACGTCTAAAGAAAAATTAAGGATTAAAAATTTTCGCAAACAACATTAGTCAAGCCAGAATATCATCTCATTTATTCCATCAAAGTTACAGTAAAAACTGATCAAAGATAGCAAAAGGGGCGCACGAGAAAAAAAAAATTGACGATAATAATTTTAAGTGCATAACATGATGGCGTCATCTACTTCGCGAAAAACATGGAACAACGAGAAATTTTTTTTAGCACATATCAATACAATTTAATCTAATATAACAAAGCATACATTTTAGGCTACACGTGAAATACCACTACTTCGATCGATGTTGGTATATTTTTCTTCTAGGCATTTCAATTTCAATTTTGCTTTTTATTCATAAATATAAAATAAACCCGTGCGGACATCCACATTTTTTCTTTTTTATACTATTCATTTTTTTATAATCATTGCTGAGCATGATATAATGCAGTACATTTTATTTTTGTGGCAACATGGATTTGAGAAAAACCTTTCATTTATGAAAACAATCATTTAATTTTTAATTAAATGCAATTTTTAATAATAATAATAATAATAATAAAGTTTTAACGAAATGTGCATGTACTATGTCAGAAGCCGGTTCAAAAACCTTTCGAATCTTACCATTGTTGTGCATTTGTAAACGTATATAAAAATGGATGTTGACAAACGAGAAATAATATATATGATTATTCAACTTACAATTCTTCCTTGAAAGAATTTCTCCTTCGAAACAATGTCGTCATTGATGTTATGTTAACATACATAATTTAATAGTTATAAATAATTTTCGATTTATAATAAAGCCATATATTTTAACCATAATTTGAATGCTGATATCTAATAACACTGTGAATTAAAAAATAATTCATTTGTAAATAAAAAAATTGATTTTGTGATAGTCCACCGCACACTTAACTTTAATGATTATCATGCACTAGATGTTTGAATTTTGAAAGTGTCTCAGATAGCCCCTGATTATGGTATATTGTTTGTCTAATCATCTTACGTTAAAGTTAACTAAACGAAAAGAGTAATTTATTAGTCAAACAAACAAGACAGTACATAGATAATGTAATTTTTCAATATGATTATGCAAATATTCTCCATAACTTTCTTTTACTTTTTGGTACCAGATGTCGACCGCTTTTATTATAATCTTTTTGTGGTGGAAATTTTGTCAATGAAGAGATAAAATTTAATAAAGAAATTATTTGAGGGGCAACTCGGTGAGTTGCATTTGTGTTGTATAGAAGCTTTCTTTCCTTCTTTTTCCTTTATTTATTTATTTATTTATTTTAAGGAAGGTGAAGGGGTGAAATTAAATTTTATTCTACCTTTGGAAAAGATTTACGCTACAGTTATTTAATAGAAAATGGTATGATTTACCAAAGAACAAATATTAGTTATATTACGAGTATTTACACAATTTTAATGCATTTATATTAAAAAAAAATAATAATAAATCTAATCTTTATCAATAAAATTTCACGAATTCAATCACGTCATTTTTCAAAAGCATTTCACCCTTTGCAGATGAAGCCACTATAATTTCGGAGTTTATGAAACGAGAATGACGACAATTTGCTCCATGTAAAGAAAATTATTTCAGTTTTAGGAGTTAAATATAAATGTTTTTTTCCCTTTGTTTTTTTTTCTTTTTTTTAAATTTATCTTTCTTTTGCTATATATATGCTTTCTTTTGAAATTGATGTCGTTTTCGTATCCTGGATAATTCCACTTCTAGGAACTTTGAAAACAAGTCTTAAAAATACAAGTCACTTATTTTATAAATTTATCATTGAGATATTTTTTTCTTTAGAATTTTAATGAAAAAGGCTAAAACTATTATTAAATTATTTTTTATTAAAGTTTTATGAATAAGTGGTGTTATTTATAATTCGTAACTTATCACGTTCTGAAAGAAGTAAATGTGTAATGCAAACGCAGAGTCATATTTTAATATAATAAATATTTCAGACATATTTATTGGCATTTATTTACGATTTAGCTTTCATATGACAAAAATTCATTGTCTTGTCAATCGTATAAATTTCAAAATGTAATATTCGTAGTTTTTTATTTCAATTGCTATGCGTTAGAGATACTAATGAGGTCAAATAATATTGGAGAAAATAACCTGTAAAAATAGCTTTTCCTTTAGAGGCGAGTTGCATCTGAAAAGCGAATGATAAGTGCAATATTGAAATCGTTAAATGCAAACATATACGGTAGCAAAAGAAGAAAGTGCTTTTCAAGGTTGTCTGAGATAATCTAAGCTCATTTGTAAAAAGATGTGGTTTCAATTTTTCGTATTGCTTAGAGTTTAAGTATTTTCCTTTCTAAGCGAGCTGCATCTGAAAAGCGAATGATAAGTGCAATATTGAAACCGTTAAATGCAGACATATACGGTAGCAAAAGAAGGAAGTGATATAGCAAAAGAAACTTTTCACAATACCCTGATATATATATATATATATATATATATATATATATATATATATATATATATATATATATATATATATATATATATACAGTGGTGGCCAAAAGTGGGGACATTTTTTGAAAGTTTCATGTTTTTCAACTTTGTGTGCTTGTAGAATATATTAATTTTCACTTAAATACAAACGTTTATATATCAAATTGAAGGTAATTTAATGTAAAATTTGATAATAAAAACAGTATTACAATATCTGTATTACAAAAAAAGTTATGCAACTAATAGTAAGATCTATCTTAGATTTGCATTTTTTTAAAGTGATACTTACACAATCAATACTTAGTAGGATAACCCTTATTTTTTAAGACAGCTTCACAGCGTCTTTTCATAGAGTGAACGAGTATTTGGAGTTCATCATTCGTAATCACATGGTGCCAAGAATCAATTATAGCTTCAATAAGTTGTCTTTTATTGGATGGACGTTTTTTTCGTACAAGAATTTTCAAACGTCGCCACAAATTTTCAATTGGATTGAGATCAGGGCTGTTTCCTGGCCATGGTAATATATCTATGCCTTTATTTTGAAACTATGGCTTTGCATACTTTTACTGTGTGGCATGGAGCTGAAGCTTGCTGAAAAATAAATGGTGCGTTGTTGGGGAAGAGATCCCTGATGGAAGGTATCAATTTTGGTTCCAGGACAGTTTCGATGTATTTTTTACAATTCAGGATGCCACTAATCACTTGAATTCGGCCCACACCATCTGCAGATATACATGCGCAAATCATGACATTTGTTGGGTTTTTTGTAGTTGCTTCAATGCAATCAGGATGAAGTGCTTCTCCTACTATACGTCTCATGTATTTTCTACCATCACTACCAAAGAGCGATATTTTACTCTCATCGCTCCAGATTACTTGATTCCATTGATTTTCTGACCATTTAATGTGTTCTTTTGCCCATTTAACTCGTTTTTCGCGTTGCTTTTGATTTAAATATGTTTTTTTTTCCCTTGGAATTCTAGCTTGTAGTCCAAATCCTGATAACCTTCTTCTTATTGTTCTTGAACTTAGTGCAATACCTGCTGCATTCATTTCACATCTAATGGCATCTGATGAAATTTTTCTATCTTGAAGGCATAGCCGTTTAATTTTTCTATCGGCAGTAGCACTTGTGCATTTCTTTCGACCTGATTTGGCCTTATTTTCCACTGATTTCGTTTTTTCATAACGTAAACAGAACTTTCGTACACCAGAACAAGTCACTGAACCACCAACTTGTCTTGCAATTTCAGCATAAAAGACGCCAATTTCTCTCAATATGACAATCCGGCTTCTTTTTGTAGATGTCCAATTAGTTCTTCTTGTTGATGACATTGTTTAAAATTAGTTTAATTAAAAAAAAAGGACTTTAAATATTCAAAAACAGCAATACTCTATTTAATTGTACTAGTATGCATCATTCCGCAAAATATTTCCACAACAATAACTCTTTTACCATCCAAATAACCTAAACTATAGTTACAGACATTTGATTGGTCCTCAGAACAGAGTTTGTGATTGGCTAGTACGCTTTTATTACAAAACACGTCCTTATACAAAACGATTTGTGTTTTTTTGTTCTACTAAAATGATCATAAATTTTTTTTTAATACAGATATTGTAATACTGTTTTTATTATTAAATTCTACACTAAATTACCTTCAATTTGATATATAAACGTTTGTATTTAAGTGAAAATTAATATATTCTACAAGCACACAAAGTTGAAAAATATGGAACTTTCAAAAAATGTCCAAACTTTTGTCCACCACTGTATATATATATATATATATATATATATATATATATATATATATATATATATATATATCAGCTAAGCGCAAACTGTGTGTTGGAAGAAAAGGTATTTTTGCACTGAAGAGAGCAGATGGAACAATCACCAGAATCAATAATGAAATAGTACACATTGTCGAAAAATTCTATAACGATCTATATAAATGTGAAGATCAAAGGGAAATCAACCTACGTGATCCACTAGTAAACATAACAGAAACTGAAGAGATAATCCCAGTGATGACAGATGAAGTTGTACAAGCCATTAGAGGCATGAAAAAAGGTAAATGCCCTGGCGAAGATGGAATTACAATTGACCTTATCAAAGAAACAGGAGAAGAATATGCAAAAATGCTAGCCATACTGTTTTCCAAATGTCTCGAGAAATCAGATGTACCAGAAGATTGGAATAATGCTGTGATGGTGTTACTTTATAAGAAAGGAGAAAAGGAAAACATTAAAAACTACCGTCCAATCAGCTTACTGTCAGTGATTTATAAAATTTTCACCAAAATTTTAACGACAAGACTTGAATCAGCTCTGGACTCAGCTCAACCTAGAGAACAAGCAGGATTTCGAAGTGGATTTAGCACAATGGATCATATTCAAACAGTAAGGGAAGTTATAGAAAAACATAAAGAATATAATTTACCTCTCTGCCTTGCCTTTATTGATTATGAAAAAGCATTTGATTCGGTCTACACATCTGCAGTAATTACTTCTCTGGAGGACATTGGTATAGACAAACCTTATATTAATATCATAAAGAAGATCTACAAGAAAGCAATAGCCACCATCCGTTTGGACAAAGGAAATGCGAAGATCAAGCTTGGAAGAGGAGTAAGACAGGGAGACACCATTTCGCCTAAGCTTTTTACTGCTGTCTTAGAAAGTATTTTCACGAAGCTGGATTGGGAAAACAAAGGGATTAGAATAAATGGGGAATATTTAAGCCATCTCCGGTTTGCTGATGACATTTTAATTTTCAGTAATAGCCCTGAAGAATTGCAAAATATGCTAAAAGATTTGGCAGAAGCTAGCATTAATGTGGGATTAAAAATAAATTTGGAAAAGACTAAGGTGATGTTCAATTCATTTGCATCAAAAAAGAAAATCGTCTACAACAACACTGAGATTAAAGATGTTGAAAGTTATGTGTACCTTGGACAAGAAATATCATCAGACAACAGTATCATGAATGAAATCAATAGAAGAATAAGAAATGGATGGAGTGCTTTTGGGAAGAACAATATTATTCTGAAGAGTAACATGCCTCTTTGTTTGAAAAGAAAGGTGTTTAACCAATGTGTTTTGCCTGCACTAACTTATGGAGCAGAAACTTGGACACTAACAAAACGGATGGTACAAAGATTACAAACAACGCAGCGAAGTATGGAAAGATGTATGCTAGGCATAACCAGAAGAGACCGAAAGAGAATAACGTGGATAAGAAGTCAGACGAAAGTTTTTGACATCATCGAGAGAATTAAACGGCTAAAATGGAAATGGGCTGGGCACATTGCAAGAAGACAAGACAATAGATGGAGCACAAACACCCTACAGTGGTATCCCAGAGATGTAAAACGACCAAGAAGACGACCTCAAGTAAGATGGAGTGACGAAATCAGAAAACTGGCCGGTGTTAATTGGATGACTAAAGCACTAGACAGGCAACAATGGAAAAATCTGGGGGAGACCGACATCCAGCAGTGGATTGAAAACGGTTGATGATGATGATGATATATATATATATATTTGTACTTAATAAAATAAATATACACAATGTAATTAATAACATTGAGAACAAATTCCCCATAAAAAATTTTACAATACATAAATCATACAAATACAATGTTACATTAGGACGTAGGATTTTCAATTACAATAAATTTGCAAAATTTCTAACATCAAATGATAAACCTCCTTGCTTATGTAATAATCCTAATTATAGCAATTATGTAGATAAGGTACATGGTCACATTATTACAGGGGATATTAATATTGTAGAGAATGATTACTTGCGTAATCTTATGACTAATGGAACTAAATTTCGATTACCTTCATGTTATACAATTTTTTCTATTTTAAAACAATTTAATCTGGATCTTGACCTTTTTATATATAAAATATCAATAGATTATAATAAACCTCTTGAATTTTTTAATGAATGGAAATTAAATGTTTTAAGTAATTTAAATGCTGAACTTCATAGGAATTTGGACATATATAATTTTAATTTTAAACAACTAAATAGTGAAATAACGAATTTACAAAACAAATTTATTATTACATATGTTGATAAATCACCAAACAATTATGCTTTCATCTGCAAATATTATTATTCGCAGTTAATAACTAAAGCTATAAATACAAATTTAAATTTTAAAATAACTAATCTAGATAAAATCATTAATAATCGACATATATTTCAATTTTATAAATTACTAAAAATTAAAAACTATAACTTTAATTATCCATACATTGTTGTTATACCTAAATTCCACAAAACTCCTTTAAAATTTAGAACTGTAACAATCGGTTGTAATACTTATAACAATAATGCAAGCAAATTTTTATTAACTATTCTCACTAAATTGTTTGAACTTACAAAACAAAAAGATAATTTGTATAGCATAAAAAATAGTTTTCAACTTGTCAATAATATTAAAAATTTAAATAACATAAAATACATGAAGACGTTTGATTTTAATGACTTATTTAATAACATTGATATTAACGATATGTTCAAGATAGTAAATTTATTATATAAGGAATACAAGGATTCTATTAAATTAAAAAATAAAATTTCGTTAAATTACTTTAAAACATTAACTAAATTTATTCTCCATTATAATTATATTGTTTTTAATGATACTATATATATACAAAGCTGTGGACTCCCTCAAGGTGGCATTGTTTCTTCAATTCTTGCAGAATTGTATTTATATTATTATGAACGTAACTCTAATATTGCTAATTGTAAAATATACCGTTATATAGATGACATTATTGTCTTCTATTTTAATAGTAATTCAAATTATTTATTACCTATAAAATATCATAAAAATTTAACTTATAGTTTCAATGTTATGGCAAATAATGAAATTAATTTTCTTGATCTTAAGATAATTCTTAAAGATAATAAACTTTTGTTTGACATTTATGACAAGCGAAATGATTTTACTTTTAAGGTTAACTTATTTACTAACTATTTGTCATGTATACATAAATCAGTATTTGTAAATATTTTACTAAATTTCGCATATAGAATTAATAATCTTTGTTCAAATAACTTTAAAAATCAAAATTTAAAACATATCCTTCAAATTGCACAAGTTTATGGATATCCTTACTATTTAGTTAAATCAATTTTACACATATAAATATAAATTTAATTTGGGTTAAATGTCTGTATTTTTTTTTTTTTTTTTTTTTTTTGTTAAAATCTCCTTGATAAAAATGATAATCAACTTTTGATTGTTGTTATATTTGGCTAAACTATGAATCCTATTGTGTGCGTTGCTGCATAGGATTATCCTAGTTTAATGTCATTCATATTTTAAAAAATATTAACGATAATTTTCAACTTTTGACTGTTGATATATTTAGCTAAATTATAACTCATATTAAGAGCATGTGCTGCATAGGATCATCTTAGTTAAAAGTCATTCATAAATTAAAATTTACATGTGGGCGAATTCTATAATTGTTGTTATGATTATATGGAGTTAATATTATTGGGGTTGTAACAAAAGTTAAAATTATCAAGGATGTTACAATGGGTTAATCAATACAATATAATATTAATATGTTAAACATATTTAATTTTAGTAAATATTAAATATTTATTAAATATAGTACACTAATAAACATATCTCTTAGTTTTATATTATTTATTTTATTTTAATAATAGATCATTTAATTTAATTAATATTTATGTTTTTTATATTTTTTTTTTCAGGGTAGATATTATTTAAATAGCTGGATTTAAATTATAATAAGTGCATTGCCATATTGAATAATCTATGTTATTTCTAAGTATAATACTAATTTATAAAATGAAAGCATCATATGGATTCTACATTAATGTTTGGGTTAAATTAAGATATATTTTAAATGGGTTAGTTAAAATAGAAATTATATTATACTAGTAACTCTTATTCTCTATATATATCATTAATATTAACTAGTAAAATTAATATATTTACACTACATTACAGCTGCAAATAAGTAATTATACATACAATATTAAAGTTTTAGTAGAATATCTGTACACCAGATGTCAGCAGCAAAAGTAAATTATATAATGTATTTGATAGTATGCTAAAATAGTCTAATATTTTTACAATAGATGGCAGTAGTATAGCTTATTTAAAATATTAAAACTTGGAAATTTAGTATGGAGGTAATAATATCTATGAAATACTTTCAAATTATCAAGTAATATTATATATTTTAATTTATTAAATTAAAATTAAAATAAAATAATTAATGGTTTTTATTTATATGTATATCATAATTTTTTTTTCTACATTTTTTAAAATGTTGTAATCTATTTAGTTAAATAAAAATAACTGTAACTGTAGGACACAATTTATGATCTGAAGGATTCTCTATTTAACTGTGAATTTAACCTCTTCTTTTGGATACAACTTTGTACATGTGCTCACAACATACTAAATAGCTTGGGATATTATTAATATAAGTAATATATATATTTTTTATTTATTTTTTATTCTTTTTCACACTCCTTTACAAATTGTATGTATAATTTATAATATTCCATTGTAAAGGTCTTGTTATTCAATATTGTTTCAGCGATTGTTCGGGCGAGATATGGCACTATATTTAGCAAAAGCTGGTGTCATATACAGAAAACAATCGTTCTTTGCTTATAAATGTGATTTTCTTGCCCTTGAAAAAGTAAATTACTTTATAAGCTTTTATTTGTGTATATACTCGTGTGGTTTATATTTCATTCCTTATTTTCTATTTATTTAATTTTTTTTTCTTCTTCTTCTTAATTTGAATTAATAATGTTACATTTATTAGGACTACAATTTTAATTTGTAAATTGACAGGGCTCTTTGGTATCGGGATTTCAGTGTATGTGGTCAGTTTCTTATGTTTCAATGGTTAAATTTTACTTAAAGTTTTATATATATATATATATATATATATATATATATATATATATATATATATATATATATATATATATATATATAGAGAGAGAGAGAGAGAGAGAGAGAGAGAGAGAGGAGGGGGGGGGGTAAAATCTTTAACTATAACAGAAAATTTGTCGCTGTAAAGTTATTTTTAAGACAGAGTAATATTTTAACATAATAAATATTTCAGACATATTTATTGACATTTATTTACGATTTAGCTTTCATATGAGAACAATTCATTGTCTTGTCAATCGTATAAATTTCAAAATGTAATATTCGTAGTTTTTCATTTCAATTGCTATGCGTTTGAGATATTAATAAGGTAAAATAATATTGGAGAAAATAACCTGTAAAAATAGCTTTTCCTTTACAGGCGAGTTGCATCTGAAAAGCGAATGATAAGTGCAATATTGAAATCGTTAAATGCAGACATATACGGTAGCAAAAGAAGAAAGTGCTTTTCAAGGTTGTCTGAGATAATCTAAGCTCATTTGTAAAAAGATGTGGTTTCAATTTTTCGTATTGCTTAGAGTTTAAGTATTTTCCTTTCTAAGCGAGCTGCATCGGAAAAGCGAATGATAAGTGCAATATTGAAATCGTTAAATGCAGACATATACGGTAGCAAAAGAATAAACTTTTCACAATACCCTGATATATATATATATATATATATATATATATATATATGATTTACACATACGTTTGTAGTACTTTTATATGCGAATTACTGTAGTTATATTTAAATCTTCATTAATTAATTTAAATGTATTATTCACTACTATTAAGAATGTTTATTGATTAATTGTATTTACTTTTATGCCCACGGTGGACAATATCATATTCTAATATAATGTAATACTTTCTTAAATGCTAATATAATATGCATTAATTTAAATTAATGTTCTTCCCTAACCACTTATATCATGTGTATTTAATTTTTAACTTTGTATGCAAAAACATAATATGTTACTATTAATTTCAATATTTAATTAATATTATTTTTAAATCCATAGCGTCTTAATTCACATAATTTAGTATTTTAATTTGCCCACGGTGGACAATATCATATTCTAATATAATGTAATACTTTCTTAAACGCTAATATAATATGTATTAATTTAAATTAATGTTCTTTCCTAACCACTTGTATCATGTGTATTTAATTTTTAACTTTGTATGCAAAATGGCATTTCTTGGTACATGTATTTATTTGTAGTATTAATCATTAATTCTTAATTTTAACACATTACATCCTAATTTTTAACATAGAATTAATCATTACTACATCCCATTTTACTTTAATGTAATTGGATTTATTATTCATTTTATTTTTAATTTCATATATATTTATTAACTTAATATTATTTATTTTATTTTTAATTTCATTTATATTTATTAACTAATTATCACTTTAGATAGAATGGTTTCATATTTAATATTGATTTTTCCATTGTATATTCACTACATATTCATTTCATAGATGGCAGCACCATGGTTTGTTTGCTTTAAAATATTCCATATATCCATGTAATTCATTTTCTAAATTGTTTTGGCAACAGGATTTGTAATCTTCTAAAAATGTTTTTGGCAACATTTAGAAAAAAAAATTTCAATTCATTGCCTTTATTGTTGTCTTCATGTATCTGGTCAGTGTTGTGAGCAGGAATCCATCTTCATCGCGTAGTTTTTGGTATTTGGGGATCTATTATCAAGTTTTTCTCTTATAATTATGGGTAAGGTTTCTCTCCTTTTTGGTATTGTATTAGTATTGTATTTGTTTCATGTTCTTTAAGTTTTTTTTCACTAGATGGTTATGTGTCTATGAGTGGTCGTCCCAAATTCATATTCTTTAGCAATTTTAATGCTAATATGAAGATGAAACCACTCATTTTATTTGTGGAATTTATACATTTGGGACTTGATAATTCTGTATAAATTCCACAAATTTCATTAATTCTATTTATTTCATTCAATTTTTAATTTAATTTCTACTTCTTTTAAATAATTATTTAATATCTATATTCATAGTGCTGGGGTTACAATTTCGTTGTCAATAAATTATTACTTCCTAAATCATTATTTCAAGTTTCAGATGGTGTTTCGGTAATGTTTCATTAATGGTTATATATATATATATATATATATATATATATATATATATATATATATATATATATATATATATATATATATATATATATAATCTTTAACAGACAATTTGTCGCTGTAAAGTTATTTTTAAGACAGAGTAATATTTTAACATAATAAATATTTCAGACATATTTATTGGCATTTATTTACAATTTAGCTTTCATATGAGAAAAATTCATTGTCTTGTCAATCGTGTAATTTGCAAAATGTAATATTTGTCGTTTTTCATTTCAATTGTTATGCGTTTGAGATACTAATGAGATCAAATAATTTTGGTGAAAATAACCTGTAAAAATAGCTTTTCCTTTCTAAGCGAGTTGGATCTGCAAAGCGAATGATAAGTGCAATATTGAAATCGTTAAATGCAGACATATACGGTAGTAAAAAAAGAAAGTGCTTTTCAAGGTTGTCTGAGATAATCTAAGCTCATTTGTAAAAAAATGTGGTTTCCATTTTTTGTATTGCTCAGAGTTTAAATGAGAATAGCAAGAACTTTCTTCTATTTCATTTTTAGTATATTTGTTTTTTACATTATTATCAGTATATGTTATTCAGCTTTTATTCTTATTTTAAGGCTTTTACTGATAAATTAAAAAAATAAATACTATATATGTATATGTATATATATATAAGCGATGAAATCTTGCTTTTTTTGTGGAAATTGTAATAATTTGGCCTTGATGATTCTAAAAAAAAAAAAAAATGGAACAAACAGTTACGCAACTATACAAATACTTTATTGATTTACTTTTTCTGGTTTGAATTGTCGTTTTATATTTTTCTGGTCATATATTATATTTATGGATATTATTCAGTTAAATATTATATTTTGATTTTTATTCCCCCATTTGTGTTATATATATATACACTTGAAAAACCTTTGAAAATATATATATATGTAACTTACAAATTCGTATAACAAAAATTACTAAATCTAATTTAAATATAAATACATATATAAAAAAAAAAACATCTTAATAAACAAAACCTCCAGGAAATCTCCATAAGAATCATAAACATTTTTTAAAGGTAGATGATACAAAAAATTAAATGAAAAAAAAAAATCTAAACTCGAACAAATGTAGTAAAACAGATTTTAAATAACAAATTGGAACGAAAATGGAATATAGAAATCATCTGGTGATAGAAAAGGAGAAACAAAGCGACACGTGAGTGTTTAATCTTCATGAAATCCCGGAGTCGCATTAAATAATATTATCTCTTATAGTAGACAGGCGAGTAGCCGGGTTAGTCTATCTCTGGAGTTATAATGCATTGAATGCAAGTAAAAATATACAAGAAAGAGAAAAACAATGAATGAGAAAATCATATAAACAGATAGAAGATTAAAAGAAAAAAATCCAATAATAATAATAATAAAAGGATTGTACTCACATTCAAACATTGCATGAAACACTTATATAGATGAATCCAACAGTTATACTACAGCTACAGATAAGAGACGAAACGAACAGACAAGATTTTTAATTACTCGGGATTTTTAAACTACTTAATTACTCAGTTAAGATATAATACAAGCAGTTAAGTTGTTTATGAATTTAAAATTAATCATCAGTTATATAATATATATATATATATATATATATATATATATATATATATATACTAGCTTACCCGCCCGGCGTTGCCCGTGCCAACAACCTTAAATGTACCTGAAATCAGTGTTGAACATTTTTTTATTTTTAAACAAATCTAATGTTGGGGGCCCCACTACCTTAGACAACAAACACTGGGCGTGCCATACACACTCCCATATATTACCGTAAGTCGAGTAGAAAGAGCCATACCCCTTCATAATCCAGCCCATAGAACCAGAGATAGAAAAGCACCGCTGGTGGTGAAAATCGAAAAGCTCTATCTATGTAGAATCGAATGAGCCATACCCCGTCGTGATCCAGCCTATAGAACCAGATATAGGAAAGCACCCCTTGTGGTGAAAATCCGAACTGAAATCAGTCAGCTCTATCGATGTCAAGTGGAAAGAGCCATACCCCATTGTGATCCAGCCCATAGAAACAGAGATAGGAAAGCACCCGTTGGTGGTGAAATTCAGAACTAAAATAGGTAAGCTCTATTGATGTTGTGTCGAATGAGCCAAACAGTGTCGTGATGTGACCCATAGAACCCGAGTTAGCTGCAAAATCCTTTAGTTACACCTTCCACCGCCAGGGGGGGCAGAATATGTTCTATACGAACATAACTGAATTCATTAAGGTTATCGATGTCGAGTCGAATGAGGCATACCCCGTCATGATCCAGCCCATAGAACCAAAGATACGAAAGCGCCCCCTGTGGTGAAAATCCGAACTAAAATCAGTAAGCTCTATTGATGTCGGGTGGAAAGAGCCATACTGTAATGACTTAACGAACTCCAGTGATCCAAGGTGATGATTAACATCCAGCACTTTTTATTAGGCATCGTTGATACACAAGTTAAAATAAAATGAACAATTAAAAAACATTACACTCTGCCATCAAAACCCCAGCGTACACAACCATCATATACTGTTCACGCGCACACATCATTTTCCGCTCACCATCGTCTGTTCAACTCTCTCTGCATCTCTCTTAGCTTAGCTCGGTTCACTTCTTTTTGACCTGCCAACTAACATCTCTTGCAGTCTCTTTGCATATCGAAAACTGTCCTTTCGATTCGATTACACGGCAGTCAACCTCCGAAGCTAGGCGACAAAACCATGGACAAAAACTGGACAACTCTAGGCCAGCAACTCACGAGTCAAGCTAGGCCATAGATTTCTTCCGTCGTTACACTGCTCTCATTGGCTGGCTGCTTCGTTGCCGAGGCTATTTCATGGGAGGAGCTTGAAATAGCCTCGAACCCAAAATTCCATATACACGTTTTAATTTTTTTTTTTAAATCTAAATTAAAATTTAAAAATCCGGCCGCGAGGTATATTATCCGGTGACAACATCTACACATGACAAAAATTTCTGAGTCCTAGGTGTTATAATTACGGAGAAATCCGCGGGCAGGCAGACAGACAGTTACTCTTTTATATATATATATATATATATATATATATAATTAATTATAATATCTTTGAATTTCAAAAAACATATCAAGTTCTTGTAACATTCTAATTAAATCTCCTAAGAGATAATTAGTAATAAAGTGTAGACAGAATACCACATAGTTAATAAATTAACAAGTGCAATCATAATATTACCATAGCATTTGCTTCAATGGTAATTGGCCAAAAATACTAATAAAAATTAGACATGGAGGCATTTAAATTACTTACGAATAAATCGTTAACCCCTTCGCGACGAGCGTCCTTTACGGAATTTTTAATCTTTTACCACCGTTTTTTTAAAACAGAAATTTTCGCCTAATCGAATCGCAGAAATGCTACCATTCAATAAGACAAAGCTTACACTAAAAAATAACTGGTGGGAATAATCGAGGATTCTGAGCATCTTTGGCGTCACGTATACGTGTCACTCGTCCCCAAGGGGTTAATGTGGAATAATGGGGTTTTTGTGTGTCTGTGTGAAGAAGCAGTATAAAATGATTTATTGGCAACCATGAGTGAATACAGAGATATAGAATTCAATCAATCATAATGTGTAAATTCGATTTACATGTTGTGTATACATAAATAAGGAGTAATTATGCTCGAAAATCAAAAGAATACGATTCACACCAAATGGCCGTAACTTACAACAGTCTACACTGTTAAAAATTTGCAGCAAACTGTACAGTCATTTCACCGTTTTTATAGAAAACGATTACATATACGGAATTTAACTCCATTTCGATAATATTATTGCCCATATTATGGTCAGAACAGAATTAAATTACGGTTATGTAATTATTTTCTATAAAAACGATCAAATAACCGGACAATTTGCTGCAAATTTTTAACAGTGTACGCTAAAAAATACACATGCTGCATTTCCAGAATTTTTATATATTTTTTTTAATTTTATGCCACGATTTTGTTTTCCGTTTATTATCAAGATCTACCAATGACTGAATTAATAGAAAATAATACATTTACTTCTGTATAAAAATAATTTGCTCTGATATTATTTTTGAACTGGGAGATTCTGATAATAGTTAAAGAATAAGTTTCATTTCTCTTGAGATTCTTTGATTGGTTGAATGAAATCGAATTTAAAAACGGAGATATTTGACAGGAAGGAAGTCTGAGAGAGTTTAAAGCAGTGTTGGAGAGTGGGGCTGATGAAGCCGTACGATCCCGTCTCACGTTTTCCTGCTTTTCCTTCCTCCATGTATATTCTCTGTTCTAACGGAAAAGGCGCCCTTCTTTCTGGACGGGAGTCAGCAGTTTCTAGTTTTAACTTTAAAGTAGGAAGAAATGATTGTTAAATGGAACATGGGACGTACATTCGGATTGGAAATAATGAATTTCAAATAAATCCTATATTTATGACGATTTGATAATTCGAAGTTGGAAGAAGAAAAATATACCAAGTTTATATCATTTAAGCGCATCTTAAAAATTTTAAATATGGAGTAACTTTTGTGCTTATGATTGCAAGATATTCACTTAGGATTAGATCCCTTTTTAGGCAATTTTTGAAAGAAGGTTCTAGTTTTAATTCTATTATGAAGAAATTATCGTTAAAAGGAACATGTAAGATATACTTTGGATGGAAATAATGAATTTCAACTACATTTACTATGATTTAATAATTCACAGTTGGCAAAAGAAGTCAGAAAAACTTTAGTTCATTTGGTCACATCCTTAAGGCTGTTCTCAAATCCAAAGGAGTTACTTTCTGACACGTTTTTGTTCGGAAACGCATTAAATTGACAGGTGTTTTTATTCAGAAACTATGTAATTGAAAGACGTTTTCCATTTTTGGTAAAAGCAGAAGATCTTTCAAAAATACTGTCAAAGTCAGCTTTTTGAACCAAATTCTCGACGTGGCATTGTGGAAAAAGGAAGAAACGCGTCGTCACGTGACAAAAATCGCTTATAACTCAATAAGTAATTCATTTATCAAAAAATGGAAAACGTATTGCGATTCCAAATCGCTTCAATAGTCAGACCTGCCAATTTTATGCCTTCACGTTTAAAAATGAATCAGAAAACGTGTCAGAAAGTTTCGCGCAATTCTACAGGGAATTTGAGAACCACCTTAAAGTTTTAAACATGAAATAATTATTATGCTTATATTTTCCATATGCTTTCTGTCATATAGGATTTAGATACCATTTTTATACACTGTTTGAAAGACGTTTCTCATTTTAAGTTTAAATCAAGAAGAAATTATTGTTAAATAATGAATTTCAAATAAATATGTGAATTTCAAATTGTATATTTACGACGATTTGATAATTCGAAGTTGGTATAGAAGAAAAAGGTACAAAGTCTATATCATTTAATCGCACAATTAAAATTTTATATGCTTATGCTTGCAAGATATTCATGTAGGATTAGATATATTTTTAGACGAGGTTTGGAAGACGGTTCTGGTTTAAATTCTATATGGAAGAAATTATCGTTAAAGGGAACATGGAACATATATTTGGGATGGAAATAATGAATGGGTCAAGTATATTTACGATTATTTGTTAATTCACAGTTAGCAAAATAAGTCAGAAAAAGTTTAGCTCACAACTTAAAAGTTTTAAATACGGTATAACTATTATAACTTGCATGATATTAGTCTGTCATTTAGGATTAAATACATTTTATATATATATATATACACACTGTTTGAAAGACTCTTCTAGTTTTAATTTCAGAACACGAAGAAATTATTGTTAAGACTTGTTCTCAAATCCAAACTGGCAACTTTCTAATGCATTTTTTCATTCAATTTTTGTTCGCGAACGTATCAAATTGGCAGGTGCTCTTATTCAGAAACTATGTAATCGAACTGTTTTTCTGTTTTTCGGCAAAAACAGAAGATTTTTCAGAAAAGCTGTCAAAGCGTAGGCCATTTATAGAACTGAATTTCCGAACGGATTACAAGTAAATAGTGGATAGAAAACAAAAAATCTTGAAATGAGTATAATTTTAATTTATTTACCTTGGTTTCTAAGGCAAAATACATTATCTTTCTAATAACATAATGTATTACAGAATCACTGAAATAAATTTTCATGTTATTTGGATATTGTTAATATCGCATCACAATATTTCTACACACACTTAATTTGGTTTATTATTTGATTAATTCATTTATTCAAATTTCTTAAGCAATACTTGAATTCGTTGAAGCTAAATTGCAAAAGTTACTTGGAATAAAACTTCATAATACTTTTAACCTCTTCTACTGAATCTAAACTTAGGTAATTAGCATGAGAGATTATCAGAGGCCCTCGAGTATTCTATCACGACAGCGGTTCAAATGAACTTCCAGCCTAAGATATGCGTCCAGTTAATTGGATTTATTGCGCTGATAGAGAAGATGAGGAAGTTAATAAACGAATCGAGCCTGCCATTATCACAGATGTCATGCCACTCTATTTGACCGTTTTAAGCTCTCTACGTTGTACATTTATTCACCGTTTGGCTTTAAAAAAATTAATAATAATAAACAATTCCGAGCATACTCTGATGCAACGCATTAACTTTAATTAATATTAATTTTATATGCAACATAAAATGAAGATATATACACACACACACACACACATATATATATATAATAATCATTAAATAAACATTACTGATCACCAAAAAAAACTGAAATTATGAATAAAATTAAAATAACTAATTGACAACAATACAGTTCCACCCAACACACTTAACATAGATTCCAAAAACATAGTAAAAAATAGCAGAAATTGAATATTAGAAATTTGTAGAACTTAGACAGAATCGCCAAGTCCCAAATGCCTAAAGTTCCACAAATAAAATGTGTGGTTTCATCTTCATATTAGTCATAAAATAGCTAAAGAATATGAATTTGGGACCCCCCCCCCCCCCCATAAAATAGAGAAATAAACTATTAAACAACAATTAAGTTCAATATAAAACAAGATTGAAAAAGATAGAGGAGAAAAAAAACAACAAATCACCAAATTGAAAGCATGATCTAAGCATGAGGCAGCACGTAATACAAGCATTGGAAATCACCAGTACATGTTGCCGAAAAAGTTTTTTAAATGATGATGGACCAAGGATCAACAATGTCCAGCATATATATATTTTTTTTTTTGGCTTAGATGCTTTACACTGACGCTAAAAAAAAAAAAAAAAAAAAAAAAAAAAAAAATTAATCGGTTAAAAAAAAGAAAAAAGTCGCCAAACTTTGGGGATTGTTTTTCTTTTATGGCAACCCGGCTATTAATCTTATATTTAGTTACCGTAGTAGCTTGGCGCAGTCTTGGAAATCGCGCCAACCAAACAGTCGCCAATCTTTTGTTTACATTTTAGCGTCAGTGTAACACATCTGTTCCTTTTTTTTTTTTTTTTTTTTTTTCAGTTTAGCATCAAAATTTTGTACATTACAGTTAATATGATTTTATGGTTAACCTTCCGTGATCAGGTCCGTAGACGTATTTGAACAAATTTTATTTGGCGCAAGAGTGTTTTTTATTTACCACCGTTAATGATATTAACATTTACTTTAAAGGACATTATTGTAGCCCTGATGACAACGCTTGGAAGTAAGCCCATTACGGAAGATTACTAGAATGTATATTAAAAAAAAAAAAAAGCTTATTGCTGAAATAGATTTTTTTTTTTAAATCATATTTGGAAATTATTTTAAAAGTCTTAAAGAAACAGTACATTGAGTTACAGTTTTCAAACAAATATCATTTGGAAGTAATTTTCTTCCCTTCTTCAATGTTGTTAAAATTGAAAATTTGTGTAAATTAAAAATGAATGTATGAATGATAAAAGCGAAAACTAAAGAACAGGCCGTTGCCACCATCGTTAACACATCGATATACTGTACTACTTTTTAGGATACATTTCTAATGTTAACATTTTGATTACGGGCCAGGCCTGATGACTATTTTTTATATTCAATCGTACCACAATTTACACAAATAAATAAATAAATAAAAAGAATCTGGTAGATATTTTTTTTTAAATATCTTAGTATAAGTGTATGCCAGATATTATTTTTCCAAAAGTGGTACGAACAGAATTTAAAAAATAGTTGCTGGAACGGTAATCGCCTTTGTCGGCTCATAATCAAAAGGCTAATTTTATATAATTTTTTAAATAATGCATTGGGAAAAAAGGGCAAAAGGTGCCGCCACAGAAAAAAAAATAAAAACCCTGGATTGAAAGAATCTTAAGTATGAGCCCAAATTGTTCCATGATGCCTGTTTTGGTTACCACTGTGTATCCTATGTATCCTAAAATCTTTCAACCCAAATTGGGTTTTTATTTTTTTTTTTTTCTGTGGCGTTTTTATTATTTTTCATGCACTTCCCCCTTTACCATCGAAACGTTATTTCTACCTCAAAAATCAATCAACCTTTTTGTTATAACTTCTAATATTTTTATTTTCATCTTAATGTGAATGAAATTTATATTTTAAATAATTTTTCAATTTCAATTTTTGTTATTCTCAATTGAAAACATTGACTCAGTTACTTTTTTTGTGTGTGTGCGGAGGGGAATGTTATTTACTAATTAAAATTTAAAATATATATATATATATATATATATATATATATATATATATTACCATATAATGTTTTCTTACTTTTTATAGGTGAAAAATAATAGTGATAACAAAAATAAATATATATCATATATTTATTATGTATATAAATAAGCTATAAAAAAGGGGTTTAAATGTTTATTATTTTTTATTTTATTTTTATTTTATTTTTTATATTTTTAAACTTTTTTTAAAATAAATTTTCCGAATTCTACACATTTTTTTGGACCTCCATACATTTTAATTCTTGCTCAAAATTTTGAATATTTCCTAAGGGATAATCTTGATCAAGATTTTTCATTTAATCGAGAATCTGGAACATTCTTGAATAAGGACTCTAGAATAAGGAACATACATACTATAACAAATCTGTGCTACCGTTTTGGAATGTTGACTTAGTAAGGTTCGCAAATTAGTAATAAAATCTATTACACTGTGATTTTTTTAAATAAAAATTCACCTTCGTGCCAATCTTTTTAACTTTTTAAACAGCTGTCTGTAGGATTAAGAAATAGATGCGCATTAAATAATAATAATAATAAAGTCTTTTTAAATAAATAAATAAATAAAAATGGATCTCATGGATCATTTTATTTATTTTTTTATTTCATCTAACTAATAGCTTTTATTTCTTTTTAATATTCAGTAAATCGACTTTTAACACTTTCCAACGTAGTTGAAAGGTGTTTATGAATTCAGTTTGTCTGGACGTCTGTCTGCACGTGCTCGTAAATACACAGAAAAAAATAAAACCCAATTTGGGTCGAAAGATTCTTAGGTATGTGCCCAAATTGGGCCAAGCCTGTTTTGGTTACCACTGTGTATCCATTTTGGGCACTGTTAAATAGCCATTTTCAAAAAAATAAATTAAATAAATAAATAAATAAAAATATTTTTTTTCTTTAAATGGGTATTTAACAGTGCCCAAAATGGATACACAGTGGTAACTCAAACAGGCATGACCCAATTTGGGCACATACCTAAGAATCTTTCGACCCAAATTGGGTTTTATTTTTATTGGGTTTTATTTCTGTGTATACTCGGATTGCTATGTATTCGATATATATCATTGGGGTTTATTATGGCATGTTCACTCTTGAAAATTAAGTGTGCACAGAAAAAAATAGAACCCAATTTGGGTTGAAAGATTCTTAGGTATGAGACCAATCTGGGCCATGCCTGTTTTGATTACAACTGTGTATCCATTTTGGGCACTGTTGAATATCCATTTTGGTTAAATGGCTATTAAACAGTGACACACAGAGGTAACAAAAACAGGCATGGCCCAATTTGGCCTCATACCTAAGAATCTTTCAACCCAAATTGGGTTTTTTTTTTTTTTTTTTTTCTGTGTGCAGCGTTTACAGTCCGTTGACAGGGACACTTTAAATTCTGTTACATTATGATCTATAGAGAAAAATCGTTTGCAATGTATTTTAATGATGTTGTACTATTTCAAGCATATTAAGAGTGATATATATCACTGAGGTGCACCACAAGATGATTTTTGTAAAATATCATATGCATAACAATTATACCTCATTTACAGGGAACACAAAATAATTAGATTACACTACTTATAATTGCTGCAAGTGCGTTTTCAGTTGTGGCATGCGTTTTTAAATTTAACTAAATTTTTTCCATATTATGATATAAATTCTGAAAATCTTATACAGAGCTGCACAAAAGTATTCGAGTACATATCCGTTTATTGACGAAAATTGCTGAAGGGACATTTAAAATTTTTGTTATGATTTTCGTAAACTGATGAAAATTTTAGCCTACTTATGTAGCATATATACAAATATATAGATTATAAAGAGGGCCACACAAAAGAATTGGAAAACTTTTGCGACTACAAAGGGTAATTGCTGAAATTTGATTTTTAAATGTGTTATATACGTTTTCAAAATTGTACTAACTTTGTTACTAATTATAGTTTAATCTCTTATGTAATATTCAACATCTGTAATTTTAAATAGGAATTTTCACTAAGCATTTCACTTGTCTAGAAAAGTTCCCATGCTCCACTCTGGCTCTCCACGAAGGCATGATATCTTCTCATTTCATTTGTTTACTTAGATATCATATTTCACCTTATTAAAAGTGAAAATTTATTACAGTATTCTGAATATGTTGGAAAGTGTTTCATAATCTATGCTTGACGCATATGATTTTTTTTCTTTCTTTTTCTTTCTTTCTTTCTTTCTTCTTTTTTTTCTTTTCTTTTTTCTTTCTTTCTTTTTTTTTCAATATTTTTGAATTTATGGTACAGAATACTTCTTTGAAGATTTTTTTTTTTTGTTTTTTTTTTTTATTGAAAAACATAAATAGTGAAAAGTAATTTTTTAACGTCCACAGTCCCCTTAACATGAAAACTTCAAATAAAATAAATAGTTACATTCATTTATCTTATTCATTTGAATAACTTTTGCGAGTGAGTTCGTGAGAAAAGGGGGGACATTTCACTTCCAAGTGTAGGACAAATAATTAATTCACTTCCGATAGGGCGCACAGCAGTCGACTCCGTTTGACGAGGGGAAAAAAATATTCAAAATAACTGAATAAAAATATAAATATATAAAGTGGTTCTACAGATACCAGCTTTTGCGGACATCCCATCAGATTTCGACAACCCCTGGTGCCAAACGATAGACTCCTGAAAGTGGGGATGGTGGTGGGACACGTGACTCGCGGTGGCCACGTGACGCGTTCGCTGCGGGTGTTCTCGAACATAGTTAGATTTTGTTTTCGAGGGGGGGGGGGGGGGGGGGGGGGAGGGGAATTTCTAAGTTCAACCAATGGCGTATGAAAAGTGTCAAAATCGTATGCCCTGATGGATTAATCAGCCGCTAGGACTTAGGGAGATTAACTTTCACAATTTATTTAGCAAATAAATCAGTTTTCACCCCCCTATCGCCCTTTTTTTTTTTTTTTTTTTTCCCTAAAATTGAATGTTCTAAAAGTTTAACATCGCGTAGGACTTATCAAATTGCAAGTGAATTATTTTAAGGGAAACCTGAAATAAGCGAAATAATTTGTATTTTCATTTAAGGTATCCGACTACTTTCAAGGATGTTCTAAAATCCAAACTGGCTACTTTATGATATATTTTTTAATTCCTTTTCGTTCGGAAACGTATGAAACTGGCAGATGTTCTTATTCAGAAATTTTGTAATCGAAACACGTTTTCCATTTCTTTGGTAAGGGTAGAAGATCTTTCAGAAAATACTGTCAAAATCGGTGTTTTAAAACGAATTTCCGACGCCGCAGCTCAAAAAAAGGGGAAAAAAGTGTCGTCACGTGACACGAATCGATTATAATTCGACAAATAATTTATTTAAAAAAAAAAAAAAAAAAGAAAAGAAAAAAAGAAAGAAAGAGAGAGAATGGAAAACTCATTTTGTTTCCAAATCACTTCAATTGTCAGACCTGCCAATTTTATGCAATTGTGTTTAAAAAGAAGTCAGAAAGTTTCGCGTTGGTGAGCAGGTCATTTCAGAACCAGCTTAAATCGATTTTCTGTTTTTGGGCTAATAACACATGGGCTGATAAGTTCCCGGTCTAATAAAGAAAACACAACTTTTTAACATAACTTTATAACTTTAATAAATAACATAACTTTAATAATAAATAATAATAATTTAATAATAATAATAATAATTTAATAATAATAATTTACTAAATAAATAACAATAATAATTTAATAATTTAATACTAATAATAATTTTAAAATAAATAACGTAATTTTATAACGAAAAAGCTCCAAACAGTGCTCAGAATCATCGACTCGTTGTCGTTTTTGGTCAAAAGTCAACACGCGCGGCCCCCACTTTGACAACAGCTTTTTCATAGACAAATGTTCATTCAAAATAAAACCTACACGTTCCTTGGATATCTTCAGAGTCTGAGCTATCTCCTGCAACTTCACTTTACGGTTCCCCAAAACGATTTTGTGGACTTTTTTTATGTTTTCCGGAGTAACCACCTCTTTTCCTTGGTGCATCACTGGTGTCCGTACGACCACGTTTAAATTCAGCAAACCAGTCAATATTGGTTGATTTACCTGGTGCAGTGTCCGGATAACGCTTATCAAGCCAAGTTTTTGTTTGAACGGTGTTTTTTTCTATCAAATAACAATTCTTGAAATTTTTGTTTATCCATTTTTTGTTTATCAACAAAGTCGTTCAACTAAAACCAGTCTGACGTTTTATCCACACGGCGATTCGTCATGACATTTTTTCTGCTACCTTTTAAAGGTTAGTATTTACTAAAAAAAGCATCGGTTCGGCGATTGCAACGCCATCTGTGTGCCAGACAGGGAACTTATCAGCCGATGCGTTATTAAAGCACGATTTCTTATTTTTCTAGATCAGTTTGAATTTTGTTCTTTATTTTGCTCATAACATGAGTTATGGACAATTGTATTATTAGTAACGTTAAAGGCAGAATATTGTGTTGAATTATCTTTTTAGCTTTTTCCCAAAATCAGATTTTTAACGTTTTGCTTTAGTGGGACTTGCTACCCTTCATTTTGTGAAAAATTATGAAAATGTCAATCTTCCAATTTTTTGCTGAAAAGGAAATCGTACATTCGTAGTACTTAGGGAGTTTCGTACAGTTTCGATGAGGAAAAAATGTGCGAAAAAGACTTTTGACTGCATCCATTTCCATTTAAATAGTTTAAAGTTGCTATCTTGAAATTATTTTTTCTCAGTTTGTGTTTTTTCCATATAGATCAGTAAGTTCTAAGTGAGAAAATTTCAACATATATTTTTCAATTAACTTAACTCACTATTTTATTATAAAATAAAGAATATGATTTTCTGTAATAAATAATTTATTTTTTAATTCTCTGACTACTTTTTTTTGTTTTGTTTTTTCAAAATCCTTTTCGACCATTATATAATCCATCAGCATGTTCTCTATTATTACATATTCCAAATCATCATATGAGGGGGTCTGGGAACGAAAATTCTAAGCCACATTTGTAAATTTCTGAGATATATGAGTTTAAAAGTCATATCAAATACTCAATCAAGGTATATAACATAATTTTTTTTTTTTTTTGGCAATGTCTTAGTAACATTTGAGATATTCTGAAAAACAATATGACATTACTTTAATGATATTACTATTACGTTCTTCGTAAATTAGCTATGTTCATGGGGGCAAAAATGAAACCTAGGACAAATGCTGCCACCAAGTGACGTTAGAAACAAATAATATGTTGGATATTATAATTTACAATAACAAGCAACAGTGTTATATTTCACCAAAAATGTGGCTTGGCCACTTTGTTGCCCCGACCCCATCATATATTTGAAATATGTACTAGTATATTTACCATTTTCATTTTCACCCTTTGACTGTGTAATTTTTAAAACGAAATTGCTTCAAATATTGTGTATTATATAAATTTTTCCACAAATGTCTTGCCCGTGGAAATCGCGGCACAAGCAGTCAGAGGGTTAAATGTAAAAATGTTAATAGACATTTTTTTTTCTGTATTTTTACATGTGTCATGACCAGGGCTTTACATATTTGGTTAAATCTGGTAGCCAGGGAAAAAAAAAAAAAAAAAAAAAAAAAAAAAAAAAAAAAAAAAAACTTCACCACACATCCCCTTCCCCGTCATGAATTAAAAAACAAGAGTGTTTATGAATAAATTGAGAAAAAATAATAATAAGCATAGTTTAGAACTATTAGTTACATAGTTTAAAATAGTACATAATTTAGAAAGATAATACAAACTATATTTTCTAATGAAACCTATAAAACTTATAATCACTTATATTATGTTGACAACTTATCTAAACACAAAAATCAGATTTAAAACTTACAAAAAAAAAGAAAAAAGAAAAAGAAAAAAAAAGAAAATCTCGAGCATTTTTTAGCATTGCTTCCCATTTTAGGTGCCACGGAGGCTGGATTGACACTATTTCTTACTTTTTTATTGCAATATCCTCCCTCTCTCCACATTCTAACCACGTGACATATTAGCAGGATATAGATTAAAATAATGGTGTTTTCTGTGCATGAGTTGGAAAATGAGTCGGAAATGAGTTGGGAAATGAGTTAGAAATGAGTTGGAAAATGAGTTGGAATGAGTTGGAAAAACTTGCTGCTCGCATAAATAGGGGTGGGGGAGAGAAAAATGCCATTTGTACTCGTTTCTTATGTCAATTTGTTTACAGAAATCGCCCCCAAAGATTAAATAACTTGGTCGCCAGATCAAAATACTTGGTAGCCAGTGGCGACCTGGCGACCGCATATGTCAAGCCCTGGTCATGACACTTTATTTATTTTCTTTTAAATTAATAATTTTTTTGGATATTTACTCCTTACAGTTATAGCGTACACTTGTAAGAAAAGTTTGAAAAAAAAAAGGTTGCAAAAAGTTAAAAATTGTAAAAGAAGTGCAGATTTAATTTTTTTTTTAAATTTTTTTAAAAATAAAATTTTTACATTTTACCAGAAGAATTGCATTTTTTCTTTGATTAAATCGCTGTTCTTCATAAAACTAATATAATCTGCCGAATCATATTATAAAATTCTTAAATAGAAAAAAGAAGTAGTTTTACAGAGTTCCCATACAACAAAACATATCACAAATTTCATACCACAAAATTTATTCCATGGAATGATATGAAACTTTACTTTAGAAAAATTCTCTAAAAAGATAAGATTTAGTGAATAAACTTCAACCTATGATAGCAGTTTAATTCTTTTTATTTTTTAATTAATGCCTGTCATGAATTGTCATAAATTTTCTGTATGTTTCAATTTTAACTAGCACTAGCATAACTTTTTAAATAGCAAGATTTACGTTATGAGAGTGATTCATTCCCTGAAACGAGTTTTAGTCACCACAATAAAATTTACAGTAAAACTTTTTTGATTGAAATTTGTGATTTGATGTTTCGCGTTCCATTTTATTGTTGTTGTTTTTTTTATAAATGTTTTGAGTATGAAAATCGAATTTTTATTAAAATGTGAAGCTATTTTACGCATTGATCAAAGAACAATATTTTATAATATTATGCACATTATTTGTAAATTTTTAAAACATAAAAAAAAAACTTCGAAGGTCGGCGGAATATTTTAAAAAGATTGTCATATCGTAAATCATAAAATATGCTTCCTTGATACTATTTTTAAGTTGAATTTCCAGAACAAAAACAACTGAACAATGCAAACAATAATTTAACTACCATTTTTTAATAAAATGTATTATCCTTTATATTATTAAATTCTAACTAATGTTTGGCTAATGTTGTTTGCTTTTTCTTCTTGTAATTTTAAGCTGGTTTTATTATTTATTTAATTATTTATTTATTTATTTACCTTTTTATGAAATTCATTTGGCAATAATGAAACAAGAATTTAGTAGACAAATATATTTTGGGAAAAAGGAAGAATTCAGACACTTCATAACTGAATGACTAATAATTTAATACATTAAAGTAAAATACTCTCAAAATAAATATTAATCAGCAAATTTATTTTATGATTTCATTAACAGAATCATATAATTTATTTATTCTATATTCTGTATATTTTTCATACGTTTAAAATCTAATAGGATGATTTTTTTAATTTTGAGAAACGTTTCTGTATACAGCCCAAAAATATCAATTTCCAGTTAAATTAAATAGAAATAGCGGTTGAATAGCATAATAATCAGTAGAATTTCTGATACTTTTTTCACATATTTCCTGAAGTTTTATTAAAAAGAAATATTTATTGTACCTAATACTCTGAAGAATTAAACTATCTAATAATTCCTTCCTTTTCTTTGCCAATTAGCTGAAATTTTAATAAAATAAATATTGACACAAATTATGAATGTAACTAAAAATTTATAATTTTACAAATGTAAATAAAAAATATCTTTAATATAAAACTGTGTAAATAATCTATTTCAATTTTTTTTTTTATATATATATATATATAATGTCATTTTTTGTTTTCATTTGTTTTTCTAATATTTTATATTTATTTTATCTTTTTATATTATTTTGTTTTTTGCTCTTTATCACTTTTATTTCATTTTTCTTTCTTTCTTTTTGTCTCTTTTGTACAATCTAATTTTCTCCAGCGTAAACCGAAAAATGTGATAGAAAACATTTATTCCTCTTCCCAGCTTTAACAATATTTCAAAGGAGCAAGAAATAAAAGTCATGTGTCAAGCATAGATTATTAAACACTTTCCAACACATTCAGAATACTGCAACAAAATTTCAGAGTATAACAATTTTGAAAAAGAATAACATATTCGAAAACAATTACAGTCAATAGTCAGAAAAGTATCCGAATTGATTAGTGCAGCCCTATATATGATCTATAGATTTAAATATACATATTACATAGTATACTAAACTTTATTTCAGTTAGGAAACGCATAATACATTTGGAAATTCTCCCACAGCAAATTCGGCAAAAATAAACGGAAATGTACTTGAGATCTTTTGTGGAGCCCTGTATAGGATCTATAGAATTTATATACACGATGTAACATGCATAAAAAAATCAAAATAAAAAACGTGTACCACAACTAAAAACGCACTTCCAGCAATTATTATTCAATTGTTATTGATAGACAGTAATGTAACCGAATTATTTTGAATGACCCAGTATATGAAAGATTAATGCTATGTACACCTTATTCTATAATAAGCCTGTTATAGTGCACCTCAGTGATATATATCAATATGTTTGAAATAGTATAACGTTATTCAAATAAACCGCAAACGATTTTTCCTCATAGACCGTAATTTAACGGAATTTTTTTTGAGTATCCATGTAAATGAGCTATAAATGCTACACCCTTCATTTTCAATACCGAGCAAGCCATAATAAACCTCAGTAACATATATCAATTGTATGACAATCCGAGTATATTTATGTGAGTTAGAGCAGGGACAGGCGTCAGACAGACATACCGAATTCATTAACTCTTTTCAAATATGTTGGAAAGTGTTAAAAATTAGTTTTACAAATAAAGCTGAGGTCGTTTATAAATTACATGATACACATACATATAAATGACATATCAGAGTAGGAAATTTGTTTTATTCTTTTTGGTTTAAAAAATATAAATCACTGGTTATTGCACACATTTTACAGCTGCATATACAGGGTGCCCCTTCTTATTCACCAACAGCAACTTCCTACACCATTAATTTTAGTGTTTTAGAGGTATAGTTCTAATTGCAAAAATGATTCAACCGTTGTTCTTCATCATATGGAAATCTATTTTACGCACAAATGGTTAGTATTATTATTTTCTTAAAGTTACAAAATTTAAACTTTTAGATTGTCCCTGGGTCCTATAAGTTATATTAAGAAAAACTTACTCTGTGCTTTAACAAGTAAAACAGCAAACATTTTATTCTTCTACGGCCCAAACTTACTAAGTCATGATACTTTCAGTTTTGTGAATTTTCAGCGTTTTCCGACACTAAAATATGTAAAAATGTATTTTTAGTACCAAAAGATGTGAAAATTTATAAAAATCAATCTATCACAGCTCGATAAGTTTTAGTCGTACAAAAATCAATTTTTCTCTGTTTTAATTGTTAGAATATGTTAGTTTTTCTAAATATAATTTATAGGACCTAGGGGCCATATAAAAATTTTAATTTCTTAACTTTATATATATATATATATATATATATATGTAAGTAAATGGATTTTTATATGATGAAGACCAGCATTTGAAACATTTTTGCTATTGAAGTTATACCTCTAAAACTGGCGGTTTAGGAATTATCTATTGGTCACCAATAAAAAAGAAACTCTGTATATGAAATATAAACTTATTATGTTTATCGGCTGTTAATAAACGTCATTCTTTTCAGTCATTACACTGCAAAAAATAACTGTTGATTTTACAGTATAAGCGCGGTAGCGTATTACTGCTTGCACGGCAGCGTATTACTGCTTATTTTACTGTTTAATACTGTTAATTTTACGGTATAATACTGGCAGCTGGGGTGCCAGTTTTATACTGTAAAATCAACAGTTATTTTTTGCAGTGTAGTTTCCTTATCTATCTAAAGATATGGGATTTATCGTAGGCAGAGTTTACAAATATAGGAAATATTTATTTCAAAGATGATCCTGTTCAATATCATCATCATCTAACAATAATATACTTGTCTGTCTGAATGCCTTGTCCTTTTATTTTTCTTTATAACTTTCCTAAAAAGTGACCAACCGTCTCAAAGTTTTAATGTGTATCATAAGGTAGTTTTATTATATTTTTCTTTAACAAGGTTACATAAAAAACTTTAATATATCAGTGTCTACTGCGCATCAAAATGAGAGCTGTTTTCAACAAAAGAAATTGAAATGCATATGAATTAGGGTAAAGCATCGGGTCGTTAATCCGATTTTATTCGAACGCAACCCAACCCGCCATTCGGTTCCGTGCTATTTTTTTCATTGGGCGTCGGGTTACATTTTGACTTTCAGGTGAGTTTGATAGTTCGTTTTTCTTTTAAAGAAAGTCCCACAATAATTTATCAAAGGAAAAAAAACTATAAATTTGACAATAGTTAAACAATATTTGAAGAAATATATATATATATATTTCTTCAAATATTGTTTAAATTTAATTATTTTATTTGTTTTTAAGTTATGTTTAATGTTTTGCTTTAATATACAAGTTGCAGAATTCTGTTTATTTATGTATATTAAGTTTTTTTCAATTATTACTGAATGTAAGATTGATATGTCTTTAAAAACTGGCTGTGGATAATTACTTTGGTGGGGGTGGAGTTTGTTTACATTTTTACGTCTTTTCCACCTACTGATGAAAAAAAAAAGGCGATCCTTTAGCTTAGGCGTTTTGATATTTAACTTTAAAATTTAGTTGTTTCTAGTTTATTCATTAATATTGTTCTTTAATATATTCCTACTGTTGAGTATTTCCATTTGATAATTCATATTTTTAATAGATTATATATATACATAATTAAAATGAAATCACATGCGTAGGAAAATATAACACAAAAGATGAACAATATATATATATATATATATATATATATATATATATATATATATATACGAGGAAAAGTCATTAAGTAAGTCACCAAAGATAATTAAATAATAACTTACAATGATATTCACTTCAAAACTATTTTTATTTCCCAACGTATTCTCCATCAATATTTATGCACTTATATCACCGTTTTATCAGTGTCCCAACACCAGCTGCATAACATTCTTTGGGTTGCTGCCTCAGCCACATTATGACTTCAAGTTGAACCTTCCCAGTATATGTGAACATCCTCTTGCAACTTCTTCAACATCCACCATACAGCTTCGACTTAGCCCCAAGCGATTTTCATCTGTTTAGTCCACTAAAATACCATCTTGGAAGCAAGATGATGTTCACAGATGATGAAAAGGTTCAAGTTGAAGTCCTAATGTGGCTGAGACAGCAACCCAAAGAATCTTATGCAGCTGGTGTTGGGGCACTGATAAAACGGTGATATAAGTGCATAAAAATTGGTGGAGAATATGTTGAGAAATAAAAATAGTTTTGAAGTGAATATCACGTTTGAGTAATGTCAGAAATATTTTTCAAAATATTTGAGAAAATTTTCTTTAAGCCATGGTATTTAATGTATTTGGTTTTTTGGTTTACATTAAAACCAGAGGCAACATTTATCGCCGAAACAATTAATTTGTTCACACATGTGTTGAAAGATGTCCACTTATGTTCTTATGCGGGAATTTAATAAATTTATTTCATTTATATTTAAATAAGCTGAATCGTAAAATATTTTGTAGTGCAAATTCTGGCTTATCAAAAGAATAAATAATGTACCGGAGGCGTGGAACTGTATGACAGAATTGGAAGCAACAAAAAACTGAGTATTATGGCTATTTTCGCTGATATGGAAAATAGATTGAATTTAAGCGTCGACTAGTATCCGAGAAATAACTGTTGATTCTTAATGAAATATTTCGTAAGTGAACTAAACCGTTGTAGTGATCTGCTTCTAAAATTACACAATGTTTAATTCGTCTGGGAACTCATCGACAAGAATGTCAATGAAAATAAATTGCAGCAATTTATTTTCATTTTTAATACTTAAAACTTCATCAGATTTTGACCAATAATTGAAAAATCTTCAGTAGCATTTGGGGGCCCCTGAAAATCGGAGGCCCTGGGCCCGTGCCCCGAATGCCTTACCATAAATCAGGCACTGTGGGTGTTGCATTCAGAGAACATGGGTGTAAAAGCGCCAATATAGCTCCAATGAGAAAACAATAATAGATTTCCTTATTATTCATTATTTTGAATATTCTTCCCAAGGATTTGAAACATACTTTTGTTTCTGAGATATAATGTCTGAAAGAGGCGAATATTATTACCAGCAATAAACCAAATATTTTTCAATAACGTGATTGAAAATTATTTTTTATTTTTGCAGTTTCAAAAGCTATTACTTTAATGAAAGAGTCATTTGAATAATTCAGCTACTATTAAATTTTTTGTCTCTGTTTTTGTACAGCTTTTGAAAAATGAATGACAATATATATATATATATATATATATATATATAACAATAATAATAAATAAATATTTAAATCAATAGAGAAAACATTAAATTAAGCAGTAAATAAAATTTTTAAGCGAAATAATTTTAAGTAAAATTAGAAGTATTGTATAAAACATTAAAGCCTTTACCAGACCAGACGCAATTTTCTAAGTGAATTAAAAACTACAAACGCAATGTTTAGTTTAATCAAAGGCTCTGATAGCATTGAAAATTCTTCTTACTTCTTCTGTTGTATTTACTAAAGTTTACAAATATTTTCCTAAGTGGTTAAACATCTAAAAGTGGTTAAACATTTCTTATAATCATGAATGGGTCAAGAAACATTTATTTGTTTGTCTATCAGTTCAATTGAAAACTATATTCTTTATTCAATTAAGGTATCTACATACCTTCGGAGGTAATTTTTTGAAATTTAAAAAAAAATCTAATGACATTTAAGATAAAACTTTGAAAACTATATACACATTTTAGAAATTACTCATAAATGATTTTTTAAGAATGAAAAATAGTCAAAATTATGTGAAAAATTGACATTTGTGCAAAACATGATAGCTCAAAATCAAATCAATGTATTCACATTTTGTAAATTGCATAATAAAGTGAATAACTTTTTCTAGGACATAGACTAGCCGCATTATAATAACATCTCTATCGCAGATGCTATGCCAGTTAAAGTACTAAGAAAAATTCATAAAATTTCTTGCAAATTTTTAATTTATACCAGTGTAAATATAAAAATAATTAATATATTATTATTATTGTATTCTATTCCCTCGGTAAATATTTGTAAACTAAGTACAAAAAATTTCAAGGCATTTCATGCATAATTTTTTGCTAGGATGTTTTACGTACAGTAAAAATCTGAAAAACTTCATTTTTGAGAAACAGCTAAAAATAACTTTTAAACGTGGTTCTTGCTATAAAAATAATTATTATTCTTTAAAAGTTTAATTATATACTCCATGTATTTTCTTGGACATATAATCCAATTTAAATGCCAAATATCGAAAAAGAAGAATGTAAACATACATTTCAGCTTACTTCCGGTTTGCAGAACGATATTTCCGGTTGTAAAATTCTTCGGTAAGCTATAATAGATGTAAATTTAAACGGCTGTAACTCGGGTTCGAATTAAGATACAAACACAATTAAAGCAGAATTCGATAGATAAAAGGTCAGATATTAATATTATTGCAAAAATGAAAAATCGATATTTTTATCGAAAATGCCGTTTTAAAGGTGTGTGGACACCTTAATACTCGTGAATTTAGTAAGGATTTTGCAATAATAAATGCGTGTCGAGTCTTTTTCGCAAAGTAACAATTTCTATAAGTCTTGTTATTGTAAGACTTATTATTTTTCGTGAAATGTAATTGTATTAGAAATTGCATTTTATAATTAATTGCGTTTATACACTATGATAGAGAAATTTGCAATTCCTCTCTTATTTGATCAAATTTTTCAGTCTTTAGACTCTGAGTTAAAAATATTTACAGTTTTCTTCTGGTATCAATCATTGCTCAGCCGCGCTACAATTTTTATAATAAAATGCAATCAAAACATAATTCGAAAATTTTGATGAAACAGAATTTATTATGTTCGTTAATGAAAAGTGTCTCTACACTGCAAAAAATAATTGTTGATTTTGCAGATGCGCGGTAGCGTATTACTGCTTGCACGGCAGCGTATTACTGCTTTTTTTACTGTTTAATACTGTTAATTTTACGGTATAATACTGGCAGCTGGGTGCCAGTTTTATACTGCAAAATCAACAATTATTTTTTGCAGTTTATAACAAGTTTTTCTTCTTCTCTAGAATAAATAATTAAAGCACTATTATCTAAAGAAATCGGTAATTTGATCCCCCCCCCCTTTTTTTATGCTCTTTATATTATTATAATTTTTTCCAAAATATTATTAAGATGCACGTAAGAAACATTTTTAAAAAACAATATTCGTAATAATTACATGTATTAATTTTAATAATAGATGAAATAATTAAAACAAAAACTTTAATTTTGCTACAGATTTCGTTTGAATTGTTTTAAACTAATTTTTTTTTCAAACTGAAAATAGATGATTTAATTAACTGAAGAAAAGTTTTTGAAGCTAGATAATGTTTTGATCTAACCCTGAAAATGTGAATTTCATTATAAGTTATGAGCAATGACTCCTACAACAATTTTTTCATGATCTAAATATGCGTCTGATTTTATGTGATTTTGATGCGTTGCTGAGTGACTAAAAATTAATATAGGGCTGAAAATTGACACAGTGAATACATATGTACAATATATTTCAAAGGGTATTAAAATCCATGCATAATGTAAGAAAACTTTCTCGCAAAAAGTGCTATACAGTTTTTCGCACACGCTACAGAAAATTCAGGCGTCGGCTCTGTATATATATATATAGATGATGATGATATATATATATATATATATATATATATATATTTCTAGATAAAGAATAAATTTAATATTAGAGATATACTTATAGGTCATTTTTTTTGTAACTGCGTTAAAATATGGATTATTTTTTATTCACTTAGTGTAATTACGGGCTGAATTGGGTCGGATTTTGAGACAAAGAAAAAACTTTTCTGGTCCAGATCGGTTTTCGGGTTAACTTCAGACATAATTTTCGGGTTCGGGTTGGGTATAACCCTACCCTTGCAGGATTCTAATGTATATAACAATAAAATGTTGCCACAAACATGTGAAAGTAAGAAATAGTCTCTTAAAATCATTTTTTTTTCTTTTAAACATTTTTATTTTTCTATTTATTTTTTATTATTTTTATATCATTTCAAGTCTTTATTTTTTTTCTTCTTCACCCCCCTTCTCTAATCTCTCTTTTATTTCTATTTCCTTTGGGTCAATTCCGTGTTGAATTGCGTCAGATTTCGAGTCAACGAATTTTTTTTTTTCATGCTCGGATAATTTATCGGGTTAAATTCAGATAGAATTTTCGGGTTTGTGTCGGATATAACTGGACCCGTGCAGGATTCCAATATATATATGTATATATATATATATAATGCCGTAAAAATATGAAGGGAAAAAGCAATACCTTAAAATAATTTTTTTTCATAATTTTTTTTTTTTAGTTTTATTATTTTTATATTCTTATCTCATTTCAAGTAGTGATTCCCCCCCTCCCCCTCCCCCCTCCCCTCCCCCCTCCCTTCCCCCTCTTCCCCACCCTACCTGTATTTTCTCTTTCACTTCTCTCTTAAGGAGAATCGTAGATCGTGCTGAAAAACTTTTACTGGCCTTCCTTCCCAGCGTTAACAATATTAGAAAGGAAAAACTAGTTTTACAGGCAAAACTGGGGTGAATTTTAGATCTACGCTCGGATGACATACACATTTAGGACATTCTATTTGTTTTAAAACCTACGTCATAAATTACTGCACAACTTCTTCCGGATTGCTATTAAACGTAATTTTTTTTCAATACTTAGTTTTTTTTTCTTTTTTTACCTGAAATATGGGGTATATCGTATGCAAAGTTTTAAAACTTCGTAAATAAATAATATATATTTCAAAGCTTTATTTTTTATTTTCTTTATTTTTATTTTTATTGTAACGATATTTTTATTTTATATCAAGGTCTTGATTTTTTTTCTGCCTACTCTTTATAATTATTTTTTCCCTCTGAGGAAAACCTGGAGCTTGAGATAAAAAGATTTAAAAAAAAAAAACATTTATATCTTATCCCAGCGTTAATGATATTAGAAAGGAGAAAAACTAGTTTTATGGGCAAAGCTGAAATCATTTTCAGATCACCCATAAGATGGCATACCTTGCGCTCCAGCAAGAGAAAACAAATTTGAACACGTTCACTGCCGGGTTAAAATTATCGGAATTTTATTTTATTTAGAAAGTTCGAATTCATACCAGAAAATACTAATAGCAATATTTACTTTATTTAATTACAGGTATTTCGTGATTACATAAAATAAAAACTCTTCTTTCGAAATTTCCGGTAGGAATTCGTAATTTTAGATTGAAAAAACCACACGATTATACTCCTGGTTGGCAGTGAATGGGTTAATGACCATTCAGGAAATTTTAAATGAACAACTTATATTTTGAGATAAATGAAAAAAAATGTATTATGATGAATACATAAAGCCAAGAAGTTGATTTAAAGAAAACCACAAAAAAGAATAAATTTATCATACAGCTGTTTCTATACTTCACAAAATAATCTGTTAAAAGAAAAAAAAAAGGACCACCTTAAATGTAAGCTCGTGTGTTACTTTTTCAGTTTTTCATGCTCCCTTTTTGTCTCTATAAATTATAAAACGAATATTTTCATGCTTACATCACTATGCTAAATATGTTCGGCTTGTATATGTGTTCAACATTGTATTTTATATTTCTCTAATATAAATTATCTATTATTTTCAACGCACCAATAATCAAAATGTTTCAGACATAGATGGATTACAATTTTGAAATACAATCCTCCAGAATTTTTTTAATCGTTTGATTAAGTTTTCAGAATATATGCTAGCGAAGCTATATGATGAGAAAAAAAAAAGCCCTTTATAGGGGAATCACAAAACAGTAGCCCGCATGTCCTTCCTGGCCACGGTCCCCTATCAGTGACGGGTTTGACAAGCGTCGGAAGCTTATCTTCTCTCTTGACTGTGTAATCGTCAGATGACGAGAAGCCGGAAATAATGTTTTTCGCTCTCCAGAAATATTCCTGTTTTGTACAGGGATATATTTTGTGTTATCCTGAAGAGTTGTCCATTCAAACTTATAAAAATAAACAAATTTTTACTGAAGGAAGCTTTACTTCAAGATCTCATTTGAAAAGCATTAATTAAAATGTTCTTTATTGATTTTTATACATAAATAAATCCTTAAATACATATTTTGTTTCCCCTTCCAGCTAGCGCACTGTCACAAATTTTACGACAAACCTAATTTTTCCGAAACTAAGATTTCACAATTTGCAACGAAATTAAAATTCAATTTTTACTACTGATACGTGTAATTACAACATGTCTTGCTTCCATCACTCGTTTAAAAAATTTAGGCGCATCTGCTGAAAGGTTAAATTTTCGTTTAAGATTGTTCTGAAATCTTTCAGGTATACAATTTAGAATTCGGTTCTTTTTGACGGAATTAAAAACCATTTTCACCTGCGCAGAATTGACATTTTCGGATATTCTCAACCAGCTTCCAACAGGAACCAACTGTTTTCCTGTATTATATATATATATATATATATATATATATATATATATATATATATATATATATATATATATATATATATATATATGTATATGTATATGTGTGTGTATGTGTGTAATATGCCCTATCTCTTATTCTAGTCGATTATTCAATGAAGACCACATTTTTGTGATTTTCACCTTTTAATAATTAGTTTAAAAATAAATTTTTAAAGTTACTTTACCCGAAAGAGCTTTTACTTTTATGTAAAAAGGGAAAAAATGCTCCATTCTTCGGATCTTTTATGAAAAAGTATAAAAAATTTGCGATTGAATTAAAAAGTAACGAGTTCGGATTTGAGAACAGTCGCAAGATTGTAATACTTGTAAAATGTGAAAAAATATCACCAATAAAGCTCTAACTTTTTAAAGGTCTTTAAATATGAATTTCAGTCTTATGTTCACAATTAAATAAATCAGTTATTTTATTTATTTTACCTTTATTTAATTTATGTACATTCATTTATTACAAGGAATATGCAATGTTTCATCCAATACAATAAACCTATACAATAATATGCGCATAGCACATATAATTTTATTACATTGATGTTACATTACGTTAAACTATATATACATAAGCAACCGCAGACAGTTCGGTGTAATTGAGTTTTTCTTACATACCGAACTCTTTAAATTATTCTGATATCGCACCAACAGAGAGGGAAAACAAATACTCAAAAAATTCATTTACTTCAATTGCACAATGAAACATTATTTAGTAGCCTAGCTTAGTAAAGTTTTTAGAATCTGACCTTCATCGTCGTAGGTTGTAAGTCTCAAGTTCGTCCTTTTAGCCATCCTTTAAGCCGTGTCAAAACTCTGGGTCTGAGAAATGGAATGAACGTTTGACCGGGTGATTTGTAAGTAAAAAGACAACGAATGATCTGACGATCTCAATTTTCTAGAAATGATTACAATAGTAAGGATTTTTCCGGAATCAAATCCCCGGGAATTCTCCGTTTTCTCTGTTCATAACGTCAAGTTCTGGTAGCTTAATAGTTTATAACTTCACGTATTTTAACCGAACTGTTTTTCTTTTCTTTTCGGTAAAAACAGAAGATTTTTCAGAAAATGCTGTCATAGTTGGCGTTTTGAACCAAATTTCCGGACGCGACAGTACAGGAAACGAAAAAATGCTGTCTTGAGACAATAATCCCTTATAACTTAAGATATAATACATTTAACGGAAAATGAAAAGAATTGTCTGATTGCAAATCGCTTTTCAACAATAACGCCTGCGTGTATCATGCTTTCATGTTTAAAAATGAGTCAGAAAGTTTAGTAATGTTGAACGAGAAAAATATTTTATTGAGAAACGCCTTAAAAGATTTTCATAGACGGAGGACTTAACATTACAATATTTTGGCTTAAAACTATACATTTTTTTTTTTTATAACTTAGAAGTTCAAAATATTTGTTGCTAAAGCAATAACTCCGTTATTTTAACTTTTTTTTATAGGAGGAGGACTGGCAACATCCGAAAATGTTTTGCTTAAAACTATAAAATATTCATAAATAACTTGTAGAACTAAGTTAAAAAAGGAAAATTCAATGGGAAAGAAATTATTTAAACCTTTATATCCCAAATGATGAATTGAGAGAATTTCCATCCCAAAAGTGACACTCCTTTAATATTTGAATATGTATTGGAAAGTTTATATAATAATAATATGAAATTTAAGAACGATTCATTAATTAAACTGTCTTTTTAAATCAGTAGCTGTAGGTCTTTTTATAAAATATTTAATGTAATACTTAGATAAATTAACAAATGGAACTGTTTTCTGAAATCTCTCAATTCTTATAAAATAATAAGTAAATGTATTGTTGTCACGTCTGTAAATGAAAATATTTTTTAGTGGAAGTTTTTCCATTGTACTATATCTTTTTGTGTAACATAAACATAAAAACTCTTCAAAGCTGATAAAATATCCACTTTTAAAAATATTAAGCGTCGTAATATTGGCAGTTTTTTCTGAATATAACAAATCACTCCTTTGATAAATTAGTATTCTGAATATGATAAATCAGTATTAATTATGAAAAATGAAAATTTCTGTTTTAAGATTATTTGTTTTGAAAATAAGTCTTGCGATCTGATGGAAAAACAACAGTTTAAAAAACAACCGTTCTATAAACTATGTTGTATAATCATATGCTGACATCGCAAGAATTCACTAAACTAATTACTATTACTAAACAAAGAAACTAACTCAATCATGAAAAACATGCTAATCAAGGACTTTAATAACTACAAATTATTTTCACAAAACTCAGTAAAAAATAATAAAAAATAAAGGGGGAAAAATTATGTTATTCAGACGTATTCGTTTTCAAAAAAGAACTTTGCGTTCTGATGGATAAACAACAGTTTCAAAAATAACCGTTTTATAAACTACATTGTATAATCATATACTGACATCACAAGAATTCATCAAAATACTAAACAAAGAAACTAATTCAATCATGAAAAACATTCTAATCAAGGACTTTAACTTTAATAACTGCAAATAATTTTCATGAAACTCAGTAAAAAATAAAATATAATAAAAAGTAAAGGGACATTTTTCTTTCTGTTATTAAGATGAATTCGTTTTGAAAATAAGTCTTGCGTTCTGATGGAAAAACAGCAGTTTCAAAAACAACCGTTCTATAAACTATATTGTATAATCATATACTGACATCACGAGAATTCATCAAAGTACTAAACAAAGAAACTAACTCAATCATGAAAAACATTCTAATCAAGGACTTTAATAACTACAAATCATTTTCACGAAACTCAGTAAAAAAATAACAACAAATAAAGGAAATTAGTTCAAGAAAAAATAACATAAAAATAAATCGAATACTAAATATTAACTACCTCAAACATTTATAAAAAATATTCTTATCTATTATCTTTAGTAGAATAATAATTTTTTCTGGGAGAAAAATACTGAAAATACATTTGAACAGGACTCACGCCACTATTACTTAACTGTCTCTGTATCTCATTGCCCGGCGGGCGCAGTACGGTATAACGTAGTCTCCAGTCCATTTTGATAAAACCAGCAGCCGAAATCGAACAACCGGACAATGGATATCCGCTCCCTCTCTCAACCATTAAAAGCCAGAAGGAGATACTTATCGGTAAAATAGAAACCATTCCATAGAGTATCTCATGATTTGCGTATATGTAGTTCTGCATTTTTAGAAAATATTTTCTGTTATTTTTTTTGTTTCACTTTTGTAATAAAACTCTTGACTATTTTGTGCTATCGATAACTTGCACGTTAACACCTTAAGTTCCAAAACTCACATTTTTAAATTTTACTAAAAACTGAAGCAATAAAATATACATTTCAATAACACAGAATTTATTATTAAACACAATAAATATTTGTTTTAATAATTTAATTATAAAATCCTTAATTTTGTATAGTAAAGCTCACATTTATACGTCTCTCAAAGGATTGTTAAAACGTAATGAATAAATGAAAAGACGTATAACTGAATTTTTTAAGGATTTTATATTATTTTAAATTGTAAGTTTGTTTTTTCTTTTAATTTTGCTTTTTCGTTTTTGGATCAGTTCTAAAAGTTATTTATGAATCTTATATTTATTGTAGTTCTAACACAAACGCTGTCAGTGTGTTGTTTTAAGACATATTATAATTTGGTACTTTTATGTTAGCCGGAAGCAGGTGATGTCTTGAATTTTTCTTTTTGTCATACCTATATATGAATTATCTTTTCCTTTCATATATAGGCATGACAAAAAGAAAAATTCAAGACAGAATGAAAGAACACAGAAGAGATATAAACTTAAGTAAATCAACCACTGCAGTAGCCAGATTAAACAATAAATCTCCAATTACAAGAGACTTAATGTTGAAAAATTAATACAATTACAATAATTTAAACTACGCATTACAGAGGGAAGCAATAGAAATATATACATCAAATTCAGAAACTTTCAATGATATGGCTCACGCCAAAATTGATACCAGATGGCGCCAGATGTTGTGGGGGAAAAGACAGAATGGAAGTTTCAAACAAACTGATTGAAAGAGCAGAAAACCATAACATCAGTATTGAGGATGCCTGGGACGACAGGTGAAAATATTTTACTTTTGTGAAACTTTTAACATATGACTGATTTTATGTGATTTTAGAGATGTTTTTAAGACTTTCGAAACATGTACAATGCCTATCTATATGTTGAAAAAATAAAATAATGTCTGTAAAAATAGATAGTTCGGAGAATTATTAAGTTAGAAAATGACATTATGAAGATAAAAAATTTAAAAAATGATGTTACTCAATTTCAAATATTTTAAAATTGATATCACTGAGGTGCATTACAAGATGCTTACTATATAGAATATGTGTATAAATCCTACAGAATGTAGTTCATTTACAGGGACGCACAAAATAATTCGGTTACAGTACTGTCTATGAACAATAATTGCTAGAAATGCGTTTTCAGTTGTGATATGCGTTTTTAAAATAATTTTTTTTATTATTATTATACTTGATATGTATAAATCCTATAGATCATATACAGGGCTGCATAAATGGATTCGAGTACATTCTCGTTTATTGACGGAAATTACTTAAGTGGAATTTTCAACTGTGTTATGTGTTTCCGATAACGGAACTAAATTTTAACATACTATGTAGTATGTACTCAAATCTATATATCATATACAGAGTTTTACAAAAAAAAAAAAAAAAAAAAAAAAAAAAATCGAATATTTTTTGACAATAGATGATAACTGCTGAAATTGGGTTTTCAAATATGTTACGCGTTTCTACAAATTGTTTACGTAGACATAATTTTTCACCTTATTAAACGGTGAAGTTAAGTTACAATATTCTGAATGCGTTTGAAAGTGTTTCATAATGTATGCTTGCGACACAATATTTTTCTTTCTTGTTTTTTAACTTTCTAGACACGTATAGTATTCGGAAAATCGGGTGGAGTCACTCCAGATTTCTTTAAATTGAAAACTGAACAAGGTGATGTTGGAAATAGAGAAAAACATAGATTTTTTTTTTCCTTCTAGGTATAAAAAACGGATTTTTTGAAGGTTTTACACCGACATTCCTCCTTAAGATGTTATTTTTTAAACTTTTAAATTTATTACATATTTTTCAAATTTAAAAACCTATGACAAGTGATAGAAATAAAAAGATAAAGTGCAACTTTTTGCAAAAAAAAAAAAAAAAAAAAAAAAAAAAAAAAAAAAAAAAATCTTTTCGCAGATTTTTTTTCTTTTTTTTTACGACTTTCTTTATCGACTTATAAAGTTTTACTTTTGTTTTTAATAATGAAACTTGTCGTTTTCGAGACATTTTACGACAATATACAATTCTAGAAAGCACATCCAATAATTCTTGGAAAAGGCGTATTAGAAGATAACTAAATTTGAACGTAGCTTTCGCAAATAAATTATTTTAATTAATTTGTTGTTTTACTGATATTTGAAATAAGGAAAAAAATGTCGACGATTTATCGTTTTCTTTTCTAAGATTGAAGGAACCAAACATTCTCAGTCGATAAGTTTAAAAAGCTCGAATCTCTCTATATAAAAAAAAAACTATATTAATGAATCTGTATTAAAAAAAACTATATTAATCTCGAATACATATATATATAATCCCACATTAATATATAAGTTTTATCTAGCAAAATTAAAATTTATTTGTAGCTCTAACCATAACTCTACCAAGCATCTTTTTCTTTTTATTTCTGGCGTCATAAACTTAGAACGGTGGATCACTTCCTATACTGAAAAAATGACGTCATGAACATATATTTTCGTTTATAAAATTGAAAAAAAAAATGTGATAATCGCGCCAAAGTGAAGTAATTTTCTATAAATGTTACCGAGTACCAGTTCTGATATTAAATCCTCTGGAACCTTAATGGGGCGGGGCTTTAAAAAAGCGTAAAAATATCATGGACACAGAAAAATTACAAAGAGTTGAAAACTTAAAAATGTGGGTCATCTGCAGATTTTATTGGCACACTAGAATGGGGGAAGGGACACAATATATCTTTTAAAAGTAAAATTAAAAAGTATCTATTAATATTAGCCACTTTGGCGTGTAAATAAAATTTGTCAATAACATAGTTTTCTTATATATTTTTGTATTCGATTTTCATATAGTAATTTTGTCTGTACGAAAAAACAGATAGACATATTTTGAGTGCATTTCAACAATATGTATATTAAGTAGTATAAGCATTGTGATATTTCTTATAATTTTCCACTCGTATTTATAAGAGCAAATAATACGAACTTAAGTATAGCAATTCACGTACACAGCAGTAAGTAATACCACGAAGCATATAAGAAAGTAAGTAAGAACAAGCATACAAGAGCAAGTAATAATAGACACAAGTTTGCGAGCACTATAAGATTATCCTGAAGTATACAAGAAATGAAATAACGTGACAATATTACAGTTTCAGGAGTACGCAGTCAAAATGTTTGAACAACATAAAGCGCTGTTGTAAAGTACCTCTAGAATCTAGGCTTTGTAATACACAAAATGAAATTTTATTAAAATAGTAAATTCAATTTTAAAGCCCTCGATATCGTGTTTAATATTTTTTTTCTTGTATTGGAAGTGTTAAATTTTCTTAAAAGAGCATAAAATATATATATATATATATATATATATATGTGTGTGTGTATAACATATTCCACAGTTTTATGTATATTTAGTTAATATCTTGATTTGTATGCAAAAAGTGATTCTTTGGTTTAAGGGGACGTTTAGGTGACTTTAATAACAGAAAAAATAAAACCTGTGTTTTTGTTTCTGTTTTAAAACTTATTAAGATTTAAAAAGTATCTATTGTAATATACTTGGTAGAAAATGTGTTTTCACTCTTCTTACAGTTAAGTAATGAAAATGATGTATCATAATGAACTTCAAATGCATTTTTCTGATAACAAACATTTCGCAATATGTGCATTTTAAAATGCAACGCACCTTCTGTTTAAATTTTTATTAAAAAAAAAATTGTTCAAAAAAATTATTTAAAAAAAATATTTAAAAGAAAATCAAAAAATTTAAAACAAAATTTTTCAAAAGAAAAAAAAATTAAACAAAAATTTCTCAAAACAACTATTTAAAAAAAAATAATAATAATAATGCTCAAAATAAAATTTTTAAAACTAAGATTTCAAAACTAAAAATTTTCTTAAACAAAAATTTTGTTACAATTATTGTTAAAATTATTTTTGTTCAAAATTTCTCAAAACAAACAATGATCCCAGGTTCATTTCGAACCTGGGATCTCTTGGCTGAAGCCGCCACGTTCTACCAACTGAGCTATCCCGGTCGAATCTGGAGGTCATAATTCATCCAGTTAACCATATTGATCATAGCATCTGGTCTGATATTTTAATCAGCTCAACAGAATAGATCGCAGGTAATGGAACTCCAGTAAACGCTGGTACGTGATTACACTAGATTAATTTTAACACAATTATTTCAAATTGGTAAAGAAATCATACAAGTTGTAATTTTCCAACTGGACGAAAAATGTCCGGGCCAGGATTCGAACCTGGGATCTCTTGGCTGAAGCCGCCACGCTCTAACTGGATGAATTATGACCTCCAGATTCGACCGGGATAGCTCAGTTGGTAGAGCGTGGTGGCTTCAGCCAAGAGATCCCAGGTTCGAATCCTGGCCCGGACATTTTTCGTCCAATTGGAAAATTACAACTTGTATAATCATCTCCAGTCGGATTTTCAAATATTATTTACATTATGCGTTCTTAGAATTTAATACGATGATATTTCCGAAGAAAGATGTTATTATATGTACCAAAGTTCTTATTAGGTACGGTACAAATATCACTGGGTTTGAACATGGCAGTCGTACTGGAAACTGGACGTCTCGAAAAGCTTCGAATAAAACTTCGAACTCTCTAACATCCGAAAAAACTTCTCTCATCGTTCCTCTGTCGCTCGGATTTGGCTGCGTGTGCGTATTTAAGTTAATCTAGTGCAAAGTGACAATCAAGTCACCTGACTTCCCTTCTCCAATCATAAACGCTTTAAGAGGGACTTATTAACAATTCCGATGAAATAATCTTGAGATGATTCAACTGCCGTAGCGCAAAAATTTTCTTCTAGAACAATTTATAGCCTCGAAATCAGGTACACGACGTGTAAACAAACTATAAGCTCTGCTCTCGAGAATGCCGGCTAAAAATAGACTTAGCCAGATTGCCAGACGATTATTTTAGCTTTCGCAAGAGAAAAACAGAAAAGAAAAAATGAATTTATTGTCGGGGAATAAAACTAGAATATTAAAGCATTAAAATATTATAATAGGCATTTTGATATTTTAATAAAAGAATGATTTTAAATAAATAGGTTTTTTTAGAACGGGATAATTTAAGGAATTATGACATTTTAGCAATTAAATAAAGTATTTAGAGAGGCTTGATATACACGGGAAATAATAGTGAATTTTAATAGGGATTTAAATAATAAAAGGGTTTTATTTAAGGAATATAAGTGCCATTTTTAGATTTAAGCGATTTGGAATAAATATTATTAGGTGGATAAAGATTTTATAACTTTACATATGGAGATTGACAGATTAGTTTAGAGTAGGTTTTAATTTAATAAGCCAGTATAATATATGGAATATTATTAAGAAAATTTATATAGAACAAAAATTTAATTTTGTAATATATATATATATATATATATATAATGCGAAAACCACATACCATACTTTCAATCCCAAATCTACTGAAACGGCAGAGAAAACAAACAAATAACCATAAAAATTCGAACTAACAAAACTTTAAACAAAAACTACAAACAGAAAAAACACAACCAATGGAGACAGGCTGCAGGGCTAAAGACCTGCATTCTTGGTTATACCGGCATTACACATGAAACTTCCCCCATGCCTGTCACAACCAAACTAACCATAGGAAACATTAAACCAAGATGAAAAGAACGACTCAGCCGGACGAAGCTCCTTATAAAACCTACACTCACTTGGCGATATTTTTAATCGCCAAAAGGAGAGTATCACTGTATTCTTTACCTTTGACAAAACTATTCACCAAACTATTTAAGAAAGCAATAGGATAACTTTGAACCATTGCACCATGATAGAGATTTATTATGTCACTCATTATACTATCATGTTTAGAATTTAAATTTGTTATCCTAATTAAACTGTTGATAAATATATTTCTAAAAATTGAAATATGTACATTAGAATTAAAATTTAATATCTTGATTGTTTCAAATTTGTAATCATTTCTCTTATCGTAAATGCAAGTACACAATTCACCCCTCTCGATGTCGATAGCAAGGTCTAGATAATTTACATGTTTTGTGTTATATGAAGTTCTCTTTAATGTCAAACCTTGGGGGTAATAATCAAAATTTAATTCACTGTTGGAATCGTTAATCTTTACCAACAAAACATCATCAATATATCTGAAACTTAAAAAATCCTCGTTTAATGTATCATTAACTTCGTATAAAAATAAATATATATCTGCAAAAACCGAGCTGCAACTACCCCCCATAGGTATACCCTTAATCTGCTGAAACACATGTTTACCGTCAAATAAGTAATTTTCATTAACTACAAAATTAAATAAATTTATTAAATGATCCAAATCTTTACCCAAAGTATTGTAACGCTTAAAAAAATCAAAAATTTTATTTTTAAGATCTATTAAATCAATGTTATTATATAAATCTTCAAAATCATAAACATATAAACCTTTGATATTAGTCAAACCTTTCAATCTATTAAGTAACTCAATACTATTTTTTATAATACAAGTGTTATTATGTTTTAATGCCACATCAAATAAACTCTGCAAAATATCCAAAAACTTTTTATTAGCGACTTCTAAATAAGTTCCAAAACCACATGTAATTGTACGAAAGGCAACAGGGTCCTTATGAAATTTAGGAATCAATACCATATAAGGTAATTCTTTACTACGTTGTGTGTATTTTAACCTTTTATAAAATGCGCCAATTCTTTTTTCTGTCTCTTTTACATTGGTATTTAATAACCTGTAATTATGTTTTTTATTATAACTTTGTTTTAGTTGGTCACTGTATAACTTTTTGCAAATAATTGCAAAATTTGTATTAGCTTTATCTATATAAGTTATAACAAAATTACTCTGTAAATCCTTAATAGATTCTTTTAATGAATTATAATCTTCTATCGAAATCCCCCCCGTTTTACCGCAATAAATTGAACTCAAATCCTTCAATACGTTATGTTTCCATTCCAAAAAAGCCATTTCCGGCAAGCAAAACTTGCTCATTAATTTATGTATAAACATGTCAACGTTGATTTTTAATCGTTTTTTTATAAAATCCCTTGTATTTATCCTTTTTAAGCAAAATTTTGTACCGTATTGCATATAATTCCTCAATGTTTTGTCCTTGACAATATCTAAATTACCAGTCAATACATGACCGTGATCTACATCCACGTAATTACTATACCTTGGATCATGACAATGACATAAATTGTTATCATTGTTTCTACCAATTTCTTTTGAAAAATTATTATAGTTAAAAACTGTACGTCCTAAAGGTTTATCATATTTAAAAACCTTGACAATTTCTATGTCTTTATCTGGAAGCAATTCATTGTATTTATTCAATACATGAATATATATATATATATATGTATATATATATATATATATATATATATATATGTATATATATATATATATATATATATATATAATTATAATATCTATGAATTTCAAAAACATATCAAGTTCTATTATCATTCTACTTATATATATATATATCATAGATGGCAGCACCATGGTTTGTTTGCTTTAAAATATTCCATATATCCCTGTAATTCATTTTCTAAATCATAGATGGCAGCACCATGGTTTGTGATGCTTTAAAATATTTCATATATCCAAGTAATTCATTTTCTAAATTGTTTTGGCAACAGGGTTTGTAATCTTCTAAAAATGTTTTTGGCAACATTTAGAAAATTTTTTTTTGCAATTCATTGCCTTTATTCTTGTCTTCATGTATCTGGTCAGTGTTGTGAGCAGGAATCCATCCTCATCGCGTAGTTTTTGGTATTTGGGGATCTATTATCAAGTTTTTCTCTTATAATTATGGGTAAGGTTTCTCTCCTTTTTGGTATTGTATTAGTATTGTATTTGTTTTATGATCTTTAAGTTTTTTTTTTCACTAGATGGTTATGTGTCTATGAGTGGTCGTCCCAAATTCATATTCTTTAGCAATTTTAATGCTAATATGAAGATGAAACCACTCATTTTATTTGTGGAATATGCATTTGGGACTTGATAATTCTGTATAAATTCCACAAATTTCATTCATTCTATTTATTTAATACAATTTTTAATTTAATTTCTACTTCTTTCAAATAAGTATTTAATATCTATATTCATAGTGCTGGGGTTACAATTCCGTTGTCAATAAATTATTACTTCCTATCATAATTTCATGTTTCAGTTGGTGTTTCGGTAATGTTTCATTAATGGTTATATATATATATATATATATATATATGAAGCACGAATTTTAAATCTTTTTCAATCCACAGCTGTACTTGAACATCACATTACGGTTAAACGTTTTATTGAGCAGAGGTGCAGCTGGTACGATACACCCGGTATCCGCCTTTATAGGAGCCCAATGAGACTAAAAGTCCTTTAATTTTATCTTAAAAAAAATGGGTCCAAAAAATATTCACACCCGGGCCTGCACCTAAATTCCTTGCTTATGCGGAGTTCTCAATGAAAATATTAATTTTCATGTATAAAAAAACTGTTTGTCCCCAAAAATGTTTCTTGCACTAATGCCCCTTTAAAAAATTATGCATGCCGAAATAAATTAAAACGCCAAAAGATAAAATATTTATTGACTAAAGCAGGACGCGATCATAACAAAGAGAGGCTCAGCGCGCGAACTACGTTATATACGGCCGGTGCATGACGTTTAAAACGTCATATGAAGTGGGTCATTTTTACACGGCCATTGGTGCAAAAATGAGGGCACAGCTCTTTGCACCAATGGCCGTGTAAAAAGGACCCACTTCGTGTGACTTTTTAAACGTCATGCACCGGCCTTATATAACGTAGGTCGCGCTCAGCGACTGGCATTCATTCGGGGTCCATTTAAATATGCTGCCACAAAAATTTAACATTTTCTATGCCTTCAAATACAAATATGAACATATAAATACGTATTTAGATACATGTAGTTTCCTTTTTAATCATATTCACTCTAAAATTGTAAAATATTTATTATAATCAGTACGAGGTCAAAAGAAATTTAAATTTTCAGCTTTATGGAAATTGCATATCAAACTTCTCCCAAAATCAGGGTCCCGAGGACCTCCACTGCCTATACTTTAATCAGGCCCTTGACTAAGCTACAGGGATGAACACTGACATTTTAGCATATGTACCGAAAGTACCAACCCGAAAAACGTACCAAATGGAAATATTGTTTCAATGAAAAACATTTTTTTATTGTACAGGGTGATTTTTTTATAAAGTTGTGAAAGTAAAACCCATTAACAAAAGAACCACTGATCCAAATGACCTGAAATTTCACCAGTATGCTCCCAAAGCAATGGGAATTTTTAGGCGTGATTAAAAAAAATAATAATAAATCGCACCGACAGATGACGCTGTAAGTTAACAGAAACAAAGAATATCGTCAGTGGGAGGAAAACAATGGACGGTACTTTGAGAAAAAGAAAACTTTATTACGCATATCAAAAACACACAAAATGCAGTAATTGGGAAAGGAACTGCAAACACCGGCAGAAACAGAACGAAATAAAAATATGGAGTGAAACATTCGTACAGAATTGCGCAACTAACGCATACGATTTTCAATGTGCTGTCCAATGTTTTATGCTACCAGTTAGAAACATGAAACCGCATGTTCCACAACAGAGCGAAGAGTATCCACTGTGCGTTTGTCTTGCGCAAGCTCCTCTCCCGACTTTACTGCATATACAGCGCCATCTGTCGGTGCGATTTTAAAGGGGGTGTTTTAACCACGCCTAAAAAAATCCCCATTGCTTTGGGAGCATACTGGTGAAATTTCCGGTCATATGGATCAGTGGTTCTTTTGTTATAGGGTTTTACTTTCACAACTTTAAAAAAAAATCATCCTGTATATCAATAACTTAAATTATCATAATAAAGACGTGTCACAGATAAGTCAATAAGAAAAAATCACGAATGAAAGCAATAGACGTTCCTTGTCTTTTTTATTATTAATATTTTTTATTATTAATATTATTATTATTTTATATTTTAACGCGTTATGAATTTCTGTAATGGTAAAAATGATCAAAGATTAATGGCAGTCTTAAATAGCATCAACTTTCTTTAAAAACTAATCTCAAAGAAAACTTACTAATATTTTAATGTTCAGTATGCATTAACATGGTGGAATATTTTTTCATCATATAATATTTTCAATCTATTTTCAAATGTAACTTCATAAATGTTCTGTTAAATATAGCACCGAATACCTTGCATAACACATTATACCAGTATTCCGCCAACTGTCGTTAGAAAAAATGAGAAGAAATAGGCTATATCACTGGTATAAATGGTCGTTATGTATGTATTTTTATGGACATGTAGAAGAGAAGATATAAAAATTCCATTTATTTCTTTCAGCTTTCTACGAATTTTATCGCAAAAGTATAGTATATGTGCATATAATATATATATTATATATATATATATATATATATATCCGAATATTTCTCTAAAAGAAGTGTCATTACTTTAATCAAACTATAAGCGGTTGATAGTAACAAAATTAAATAAATATTAGGTCACTTCTGGTCACTGGCTGCGAATTTATGGGTAAATAATAAAATCGGCAACTTTAAGAGATCATTTCTTTAGGTAAAATTGGAAAGTCCTTTCCTGTCACTTCATTATATGCTAAACACTAGCAAGTCAGTGATAAATTTACGGATTTCGAGGTAAGCACTGTTATTTTCATTAAACTTACACAATTTTGGAAATACCTTTCATTATATTGATACCGTTCCCGAACGCATTTTATCTCATATTTTACCTGGTTTTTTTTTTTTTTTTTTTTTTTTTTTTTTTTTTTTTTTTTTTTTTTTTTTTGGGGGGGGGGGGGGTCAAGATAGAGTAATAAAAATTCGTTTTTATAGTTCCTGCGAGATGTTAAATCGAACGAAAGGGAAATATATAGGGGTTCATATTACGGTTATTAAATATGTAATATGGTCCCTCAATGAAACTTAACTATAACAATAGTATAGAAACTCCTCATAAACGACTGAAAGTAATGTTTATTATTATTATTATTATTATTATTATTATTTTTATTTATTCTGAGATAAAATATTATCTATGGCAATCTTTATTTTTAAAAAGAAGTCATTATAAGTAGGGTATAACAAATTGTTTGAAACATTTTTAGTAATTTAATTGTTTGACAGAATTACTTATTAGGTAGCTTTCAATACAAAAAAGTATAAAGCTACCTATTGCAGCCGTTCGGAGGAAAACAGTTCCGGAAAATTTTGATATATTTTCACCGATCATGACCCCCAGACCCCAAAACCACCCTCCGTTCAAATGTTGATTTATATATATAGATATATCCATATATATATATATGACCTATGTCATACGATAACGCTCGTATTTATAAATCAATTTTGATGAAACTAATTGTGTGTATTATGCTTACCAATGTCTCGACCGAGTTCGTTGGCCAGCTTGATCCGCCATTTTGTTTCTAGATGGCGGCCATTTAAAAATTTAAAACTAAAATAAATATACATAAAAGCTAAAAATTCAAATTTATTTTTTAATTAAGTGTTAGGCCTTGATACGAGAATTCCAGAGCATTTTTTGGTTTACCTCTATCTTAAAAAATGGCTGAGATAGAGCAGTTTGAAATTCTAGGGGGCTGACATTTTGAAACAAGACAGCACATTACAAAAAATTTCATTGTTGTAATAATTTTCCCAATCATACGCATAAAACTATATACAGTGGAACTCCAGATATACGTTACCTGAGTTGTACGTTTCCCTCAGTTATACGTTTCAACTCAGCGGTCCCGGCCGCTTGCCATTAAAAATTAGCTGATTTATACGTTTTGAGTTGTACATTTCCCTCAGTTATAAGTTACGTTTTTGCATTCCCGGCCGAAATTTTGTCTCATTTATGCATTTTGTTACCGGAAACACTGACGACGCGTCGGATGAGTATGATTTAAAAGATCTCACTCTAGGAGCTGCTCTAAGGGCTTTTGACGTAGTAAAGCGGTTCGCCAGTAGTAAAAACAGTAACGGTAAGGCGGCTGCATTATTAACAGAAATGCAAAGTTTGCTGTTCAATGTCGGCACTGCCAAAAAGAAACAATCGAATATTAGTGATTAATTCTACAAGATTCAGTAAACTACTGAAATGTCTTTTGATAAATGATTTAAATGCCAAGGCGATTTCAATAATTTATTTTAAGTACTTTATGTGTATTAAAAATATTTTTAATAAAGCTTTTATGATAAAATAACTTCATGTATACTTTTCTTATGTACTTTTTTTTTAAATTCTGTTCCATTTCCGAAACTTTATGTCATGGGCGCAGTAATACTTACGAAACTTCCGTTTTCGATACAAAAGATAACTAGAACTCCTCAGCGGAACAAAGTTTTTAGAATATATTTAAAAAATGGTTCCGGTAGACCATTAATTGAGTTGTACGTTTTACTGAGTTATACGTTTTATTTTCCGGTCCCGAGCAAAACGTATAACTGGAGTTCCACTGTATTCATATCCGTTAGCGCCAAATTCTCGCTAAACTTGGCGACATTTGGCGAAATATTGCCAAATTTGGCGACCAAAATAAGTCTTCATAAATGAAGCCAATTTGGCTATTGCTGAATAATTTTGCGAATTTCTTATTCAAATTCAGTATTAACGAATCTTTTGTAAACATTTTCTTTGCATTTTAACTTGCTGTGTGTTCGTGTATCATTAGCTAAAATTTTAAAACGAAGATATAGGAAAGCTACCTTTTCCTCCCGGTACTAGCCGGAAGGACTTTTTTTTTAAATGAAATTTTCGTAAATGATATAAAATCTGTATACTTATCATATTAAACTATTTTATAAAATTTAATTGAATTAACATAGATGACATCTGTAGTACTTAACTTCGAGTTTAGATGAGGCAATCAGGCATACTTTAGAATTTTACTATTTTTGTCATTTGAAAGACTCACATAGAAAGATTCAAGGATTTAATCAGATTATTAACATTCCTAACAGAAATTCATATTATTTAATACATCTTCACTTGCACTTAGATGAGGTAGTCTGACATACTTTAGAACATGGCTGTTTCAAATATTTGAAGGCTCGTGTAAGTAATCTTTGAAAGCATGTTTGGAATATAAATTGTTTTCAGAAATATTTATTAGTAAAAAGAAATTGTTGTATGTGCTATAACAACTGTACCTTTTCTCAACAAATAAGCATGTTTAATAAAATTTTAATCAGATTATCAATTTTTTAAACAATCTATGGTATTTAAACTGTCTTCGTTTGCAATTAGATGAGGCAATCAGGCAATACTTTAGAATTTTACTATTTTTGTCATTTGAAAGACTCACATAGAAAGATTCAAGGATTTAATCAGATTATTAACATTCCTAACAGAAATTCATATTATTTAATACATCTTCACTTGCACTTAGATGAGGTAGTCTGACATACTTTAGAACATGGCTGTTTCAAATATTTGAAGGCTCGTGTAAGTAATCTTTGAAAGCATGTTTGGAATATAAATTGTTTTCAGAAATATTTATTAGTAAAAAGAAATTGTTGTATGTGCTAAAACAACTGTACCTTTTCTCAACAAATAAGCATGTTTAATAAAATTTTAATCAGATTATCAATTTTTTAAACAATCTATGGTATTTAAACTGTCTTCGTTTGCAATTAGATGAGGCAATCTGGCGTATTTTGGAATGCGATTCTTTCAGTCATCTGAAAAACTCAGATTGAAAATGTATACGTACATCAAACCTAATTTTACGAAACATATATATTTATAATATGAAATTTTCGTAAATTATTTAAAAGCTGAATATTTACTCAGCAAATTAAGATAATTAAATGAATTTAAATAGAGTAACAATCTTAAAAGTCATATGCAGTATTTAAACTGGCTTCGATTGCATAACAGATGAGACAATGATTCGCATATTTTGGAACGTGATTCTTTTTAGTCATCTGAAGACTCACATAGGAAGTGTATGTACGTAAAACAATGGGACTATTTCGCTATTTGGAATATTTATTTCTTAAATGACATGTTAGAAAGAGACATAAAAACTGTACAGTTTATCAGCAGATTATATTTTAAGAAAATTCAACTAGATTCACAATTTCAGAAAATAGCTGTATGAATCTTTTAATCATTGAAACGACTCGTTAATTATTTTATGTTACTTATGAAGAATAATTTTTACATTTTTCTTTCAAAATCATCAGAGATAAAGAAAAGTTAGTTATTTAAATTTCAAAATCATCAGAGATAAAGAAAAGTTAGTTATTTAAATTTCAAAATCATCAGAGATAAAGAAAAGTTAGATGTTTAAATTTCAAAAGCCAAGAAAGGGTAACGGCCCTTAACTGGAAACTCTGTCCCACCATGTTTTGGAATGTGACCTCTTCCGATCATGTGAAATACTCCCATAGGAAGAAGACGCACAACCAGACCTATTGCTTTGATATCAATTCTTTTCTTCGATAGCCTTAAAAATTCCCATGTCATTACAGAAAACATGCACTTTAGAAAAAATAACCTCTCGAAGCTTCCCACTTATGCACTTGTTGGTCTCATTTTAAAGTACTTTGTTTATTTACAGTGCTACACTCATTGGTGTCAACCTCTCATTAATATTCCGTAATATGCGGGTTAATTTGACCCAGTTTAACAACGCTTCAAACCAGAAAAATTATTGGATGAATCTTTATTTATTCAATTTCAGGTTTCTACGTGGAATTTATTTAATTCCATTTCTTAAAAAAATTTCTGGTGCGAAACGTGTTAAACCTGTGTCAAATTAACCCGCATATTACGGAATATTAATGAGAGGTTGGCACCTATGTATACTGAAAAAAAAAAACTGTTGATTTTAAGGTATAATACTGTCACCCCAGCTGCAAGTATTATACCGTAAAATCAAAAGATTTTTTTTCAGTGTACTGATGTAAAACAAGGATCGTTTTGTATAAATCTAAGGCACTACTATAATACTACTCCTGTATAATACAACTGTAATACTTGTTAGTATGGTGTAGTAGATATGATACACCATGAAGTAAAGGATTACACTGTGTTCCCTTGCATTTATTTGCAGTAATCAAGCCGGTTTTGGAATACAGTAATCAAGTCTGTCAAGCCTGTTTTGGAATGCAGTAATCAAGTCTGTCAAGCCTGTTTTGGAATGCAGTAATCAAGTCTGTCAAGCCTGTTTTTCACCTGTTGGTTTCAGTGATTTAAAAAACTCACGTAGGAACATCAGAAAGAATACATAGCAGAACTAAATCCAGTGAGGGGCAAGATCTTGGACTTGTATGCCCCAATCAAAATCGTTTTTATTATTTTTTATTTTTTTATTTTCTGTTTTGGTTAAATATAAACATGAAATAAACTATTCTACCGGCATTTTTCAAAGTGACGAATTGGAATAGTTTGTTATTCTTTTCATCAGAGGCGCTTAGACCACCTGTTGAGGCACCATTTAACAGTTTTTTAATACGTGATTATATAAAGAGAAAAAAAAAATTAAATTGTCTTTCATGGGGAGCTTCAAAGGGGAGAAGAGTCCCTTTGACGGTAACACCCGTAGTTCTTTTTTTTTTTTTTTTTTTTTTTTTTTTTTTTTTAGTATTTAATAATTCTAAATCATTTGAGTAGAAAAAATTATTATTATTATTTTTAATAATGAGAAAAAGAGAATTTAGTTAATTTAATTTTCAAACCAAGGGAGGGGCAATTGCCTTCCACACCCCCATTGCAAGCGCCCATATATCTCTTGACGTGAAACAAAGCCATTTTTTGTATAAATGTATGGCAAATAGATAAAGAAGTAGCATTTATTGACTGTATCACATATGATACACCATAATGTAAAGTGTTAAACTGTTTGTCCTTGCAATTATATAGTAACAATTAAACCCAGGCATGTTTTCGAACATGAGCGCTGGCAGAAAGAAATCTATAGGGGAGAGACAAGATTTTGGAATGGATGTTTTTGTAGTCCGCAGCTCAGGCCGCATTTTTGCAAATTCAGAACACAAACAAGTAATGAGCTATTCTGAAATTTTTTTTCTCAGAACTCTTCATGTATTTTTTTTAAAATCTGCATGAAAAGTAATACAGAACAATTTAGAAATATGAAATATTCAAAACTAAATTTTTTCCAACATTTTTCAAAATGGAAAATAATTGAAGCTGTTCAATCTGTTTTTCATTTAAGGGGCTCTGCCCCTTGTTTTAGATAAATTTGAAACACGTGTAAACAGAACAGAATTAAAAAATTTCTTTCACGGGGGAAAGGGCAAAGCCCACTTGACAAAAACTCTTAGTTCTTTTTTTTTTTTGCTTAGTGTAATTATTTTATCTCACTTGCCAAGAATAATTTTTTTCAAAGTCATCAGAGGTGCAGAAAATTTAGATAATCAAATTTTATAATCTAAGGAAGGCTAATGGTCCTGCCCTGCCGGCACGAATGTTTTGGAATGTGACTCTTTCAGTCATTTGAAAGATCCACATGGAAAGTGGGCGCACTCCAGACTTGTTGCTCTGATATCGATTCTCTGTTCGATAGCCTCAAAAATTGTATGTCACATTACAGAAGAAAAAAAAATAAACCTTTTGACGCCTCCTATTTCTGTACTTCTTCAAAAATCACTTGAAAGACAAATTCGATTCCGCTCTTATAGTTCATACAGAGAGAGAAAAGTGCTACCTATTGACAAAATCTTGAACTATTTTTTAAATTACTTTATACTATATTTATGAGTTACTACATTATTATACATTATTACATGAGTTATTAACATGCCTCTTATTTCATATTTATTATAATTAATGAATTATTGAATTCAAATTTAGAAAGACCTTTATGAAACATCCTGTATAAAATTTTTTCATTTAAAATACTTCAATATCTATCAGAAGAAGAGAGGAAAAGAGAAGTATAACATACCTTTTAGCTAATTCATTTTTATTTATCGAGTTCTAATTTAGTAAGCATGTTATTAAGTTTGGTGTGTATCATATATGATGCCCCATGAAGTTAAAGGGTTATTCCCTTGCAATTATATGTTAGAGCAATCGCACATGTTTTGGAATGTGACCTCTTCTAGTCATCTGAAAGACTCACATAGGAAGTGGACGCACACCTGACCTGTTGCTCTGGTATCGATTCTCTCTTCGATAGCCTCAAAAATTTCCATGTCACATTACAGAACACGCACTTTAGAAAAAATAACCTCTCGAAGCCTCCCTCTTCTGTACTTCTTTGAAAATCACCCGAAAGACAGATTCGAAGCCGAGAAAGAAATTTGTCACCATGACCCCTCAGCCAACGGTTGCCCCTGGAAACGCCTTTTGCTGCACAGCCCCATCCATCACTGCAGGGGCTGTGAAAGCATTGGCCCCGACATATTCCATGGGGCACCGCAAGGAAAAGCTCGCCAGATTTTTTCGTTTCGTCTTTACCATAGCCTCCCCCTCTTTCTCATCATTTTTTATATGGAGATGGTTTTTTTCCTTTTATGAATCCCACCAACAAACAGCTTTTTCGTACGGGGGGAGGTGTCTCGAAAAGAATTGGAAGGGGGAGGATTGAGAAAAAATGTCATCTTTTATTTCTTTTTTATGATAACATCCGTGGGACTGTCAATATATTCATACGCCGGAGCAAAAACAAGCAAGTACATTCGGTAGGGATTTTCTTTATACTGTTGTTGCCTCCGTTGTAACCGTCACTGCGAATACGTCAGCAGGATGAAGGGAGACCCGACAGTGATTACTCATACCAAGTCGTTTGAAATAAAGTGAAATGATCTTTGATGACAGTCATTTAAGTATGAAATACAACAATTTGCGCTCGGATAAAATTTATATTGTCAGAATGTGCATAAAAAATGTATTACTTACAAATGAGTAATGTTTCTTTTCTAAGTTAATTTGAAATAAAATATGCAATACTTTTAAAAAATGCCGATAGGTTGTTACAAGGTGTTATACATTAATACTGTAATAAACATAAAATTGCCTGTTGTGTTTAGTTTGGGTATAGCTGCAAATTTTCAGAATATTAAATGGCCGCTATATACGTGTCAAGAAAATAAACCTGTCTTCAAGCTGCTTTTTAAATTTTAGCATAGACGATACAGAAGTGGCAGATATTTAGTTAAATAAAAATTTCTTCGATAATATGATGCATTTTATAGATATAATATAGTAAAGCACTGTTTATATAGCATGAATTCCCTTTCTTTTCCCCCGATATTTCCATCACCTTCCGTAAAGCTGACATCAAGCCGACATCAAGCTGACATCGAATGTTTCTTAATCTAGAAAAATAGGGTAAGCCGGGGTAATTTGGTGCTGGGGTAAATTGGTGACTCATTTTCAATTATTATTACCATGATCTTATTGCATGGTATGAATCGTTAAATTTTTTTTTTCAAGTACTTACATATGTTTACTGTGCATTAAATATGCAAGTAGCACATTTTCATTAAAAAAAATATTTTCTGGAATCTATCAAAAACTGCAAAATGACCATCCAAAGTTTCAATATCTCTCTACGTATACATGAAGCCACAGAAAAAGCGAGATGAGGTACCTACGAATAAAAATTTGTACTGGCATGTTGAAAGTATACTCTAGTAAGTATTGCATTTCTTCCTACTGCATCTTTGAAAATGACCCAGAAAAAAATATAATATTGGTTCAAATACCAAATTGCCCTGCTTAAAAAGAAAAGCGGAGTAATTTGGGGCTGCTGTATTTTACTAATACATTGATTTATTTTTACTGTAGTTTTATTACGTTTTCTGATTTTCATTAAAATTTTGTTTATTAGTCATTTCTCAGAAGTATACAACTGACTTATTTATTCCAGATTGATTCAGATAGGAATTAAGCTACTGAAATGTGTTAGACATGAGACTTAACTTGTGTTTAAAAATGTTATCATATCTAAAAATCCTAACATCCTTTCTAAAATGTGTTCCCTCTAATATTATTGAGCTGTATTAAAATCTTCTAATTGTCATTTATGCTTTCTCTAATGTATAAAAAACGTGTGTCTTAAAACTTTTATTTCAACTAACCACGTTATATTAATTTTTTATGGTTAATTTAGTTTGAAAGGGCATCTTTTAAAAAGCATAAAACATTAGGAATTTTAACAGAAGCTTTAAAATTCTTCATGTAATTGCTATTTCAAACTCTCTCTTGAAAAAAACATATACTGTCAAGGAAAAATTCATAGTGCACTCAAATGTTATCTGATTACAAATATTATCAGTGTTCTGAACAGCACGTTGTTAAAGGTTCAAAATGGAATGACCTTATTACCTCAAAATAATACGATTGGTGGTGTGGTAGTGGTTAAAAATTTAATGTTTCCTTTTTTTTTTTTTTTTTTTTTTTTTTTTTTAATAGCTCTAACTTATTAAGTACTGACCAAAATTCCTGTGTAATAGAAAGCGAACAACTCTCATTTTTTCGTTAACCCTTTTAATTAAACCATTTCTTTTAAAAAACGAGTTTTTTAAAAATTACTAAACTACTATATTTTTATGGAAGTCTTGCTGCTTGGTTATTATGGGAGTTAACAGGCAAGTATGAGAATTAGACTAATTATTTTGTGAATTTGTCCCTGAAAAGGTTATGTTTTGCGTTATACATTCCAATCTTTTTAAAGACATATAGATTTATTTATTTATTTATTTTTATTTTTTTAATTAAGATCCAAATTACCCCGCACTACCGTATAATATAACCATGAACGAAAATATACAATAACTTCTTCCGAGTTACCCACGATTCCGAAAGGCGTTCTGTATCTTTAGAAACCTCTGAAACTAATATATTTTAAAGAAGCAAAATTTCTTTTGCTAGCACTGATTTTCGGAAATGTTTCCCAGTAGTTTTTATAGTGTATTAATCAGTTTCCTTAAATCGGTATATCGCTTTTCAGGATGCTAGCAATTCTCAATTAAATATTTTCAGCTGTGTAAATGAATTTATACTTGTAATATTTAAAAAAATAGCATTAATTTTTTATTTTAATTTATCATGTTTGGCTGTAAAACATTTTTGTTGAAGATAAACATGTTTGCTTGAGAATTGATAACATCCGAAGACATTATATTCCAGGTTAAGAAAACTGATTAATACACTATAAGATCTACTTGGAAACGTTTCCGAAAATCAGTGGCAGCAAAGAAAACTTTGTTTTTATAAATATATATATATATTTTAAAATCTTTAAAATATATCGGTTTCTGATGTTTCTGAAGACAAGTAACGCTTTTCGGAATCCATCGTCAGTCGGAAAAAAGAGGTTATTCTATAGTTTCGCTCGTGGTTATATTATATTTTTCTAGATTAAAAAATATGTTTTTCTTTTTTTTTCTTTACAGTGCACAAGCAACATTACTTAGAGAATTAAATTTCTATTTTAGAAGTTTTTTAAATTTTTATTTTACAGAATACTTCACCTGTTCATAACATTTTTTGCTGGGCTATTTTTCTGCAAAATTTTTTCATTGTAAAAAGTTTTTCATTCCCTTTATTCAATTTACTCGGCATCTTTGAATTTCAGAGGTATCTAAAAATATTTTTAATATATTTTTTTTTTTTCTGTATGTGTGTGTAACTTAGAAAAATAATGTTCAGGTTTACTGAAAAGTTTGGTTTTGTCCTCTTGTTTTTTATCCATAACGGGTTACTTTTTTTTTTTTCTAAATGGTAAAACATGAAAATACAGACACGGCATATATTTTAGTGGAGAAACCGCATAACTGCAATGGAGGATTTTTTTTTTTTTTTTTTTTTACTATTTCCCCTAAAGCCTAATGAATAAATAACCTTACAATTTTGATGTGAAGGAATGCCTTTTACATTCTCGAAAATTTTCATTAGAAAATATCTTATACTTTTAGCTTGATTAGACAGTTTTTCTTAAATATATCAAAACACGAAATTTTGCACTTATGCGGTTTCTGAAATAACTATGTAATTGGCTTCCCGACTCTAAGAAGGATTATAAGTTACTTCAGTTTGAACAAAGTGTCCAAATTCAATAAAAATAAAGATTTTTCTTATTAATTATTTATTTCCTAATCAAAAGCATATATATAAACTGATTAAAAAAAAAAATTGTTGATTTTACAGTATAATACTGACACCCCAGTTGCCAGTATCATACCGTAAAATTAACAGTAATAAAAAGTAAAATAAGCAGCGCTTGCGCGGCAGTGTATTACTGCTTATTTTAATGTTTATTATTGTTAATTTTACGGTATAATACTGGTAGCTGGAATGCCACGTTCGTGGTTATAGTATATTTTCATAAAATAAGAAACATTGGTCATTTTTTACAGTGTAGTAATTAGAAGAAGAACTCATTTAATTAAAAGGGTTAGTTAAAAGTTGAGTTGTTCGTTTTCTATCATTTTTTACAAACTGTAATAACTTAAGGGGAAAAAAGAAGAAGAAGAAGAAATAAATTCCTAATTGTATATTCCATTAAACATTTCTGTCTGACAGTTACTTTTTAAGACGCCTAATACTTTTGACTAAGACTCTATATCTAGGCTTTTAATAAATCATTTGTTACCGTCAATATGTTGATCGACTAATATCTGGAATGAGATGATAAAAATCTCAGACCACCTACACTTTTCAAAAAAGACAAATATTTCTTAATTTACAAAAATGTAATATAACCACGTACGAAAAGATAGAATAACCTCTGCCAAGTTACCTACATTTCCGAAAAGAGTTCTTCATCTTTAAAAACTTCATCAACCAATATATTTTCGAGATATAAAGAAGCATTTATAAAAACTAAGTTTCTTTTGCTACCACAGATTTTCGGGAAAGTTTCCGAGTACTTTATGGTGTATTAATCCATTTTCTGAACCCAAAACATAAGATTTTCGGATGCTATCACTTCTCAAGTAAGCATTTTCATGTTCAACAAACATGTATTACAGAAAAATATAAATTGACAGCATTAACATTAACATTTAAATTATTGTATTTTTATTACTCTTGCATGTATAAATTCATTTACACATCTAAAAATGTTTAATTGAGAATTGATAAATAATATTCCGGTTTGAGAAAACTGATTAATTCAATATAAAAATTACTCGAAAACGTTTCCATAAATCAGTGGCAGCAAAAGAAACTTTGTTTTTATAAAAGATTCTTTAATTCTTGAAAATGTGTTAGTTTCTGAGGTTCCTAAAGATAACGAACGATTTTCGGAATCGTGGGTATCTCAGAAGGGGTTATTGTATATTTTGGTTCATGGTTATATTCCTTTTTCTTAGATGAAGAAACATTTGTCTCTTTTTACATATAGTGTATGTTTTCATTTCAAACGCGTATCTGCCGTATACACGAAATACTTTATCATTAAAATGGATTAAAATGCATCAACATCACACTGGAACGACGATGCACCAATTTAAAAGTCGAATAAATGAAAAATATCTAAGCGCTAACTCCGCTGTAGAATAAATGTAATACTGGGACTCTTGTAGACAATTTACAAAATAACCACCCTATTTATTCATCGTATTTAAAGAAAAAAAAGGCTTAATTAAACTTTATCTCCTGAATACCACGTGCATAAATTAGAACATAAACCATGCAATAAGTAACTAAAAATGGCGTAAAAATAAAAATAGAATTAAATGAAAGTTTTAAATATATTAAAACGTTTATTATAATATATCTCATATTATACTTCGTCTATCGTTGCATTACTTTTAACAAAAAATAATGTTTATTTTCCCTGTAAAAAATAGCTAAGGAAACATAAACAAACAACAAAGAAAATCTGAAACATGCACATTTTTTTCCAACATATTATGTTAAAAAGAACAAAAAACTTATGAGTGATATTGAAACTGTGAAATAATATAACTTATATATATATATCCCATTTCACGTACACACGAGAAAAAAAAAAAAAGAAAAAAAAGAAAAAAAAAACCTGTTAATTTTACAGGAAGAAAACTGTTAGCGTGATCACCAGTAAACAACTGTTTATTTTACGGAAATAACCTGTATTTACTACGAACTTTCCGTTATTTTGACAAATTTTGCCCGAACGGTACAGAATAAATACAATAAAAATACAGATTATTTTCGTAAAATAAACAGTTTTTTACTGGCGTCCTGACTGACAGTTTTTTTCCCTCTAAAATAAACAGATTTTTTTTTCAGTGCATATTTAAACATTTTTGTGTGGCCATGCATAAAAAGTATACATTCTACACTCACCGCATAGTAATACTAACATTTTTTGTAAGCAGAACATACATAACATTATTAATATGTATTCCGAGAATAACGTACCACATCGTGCATATCCAAAACATTTATAAAAGTTAGAGTGAAAAAAAAAATCGAAGTCACAAACATTTTTTTTTTTTCAAAAGAACAGACGAAAACTTCATCGAATTAAAAGTATAATATATAATTAATATGAATCTCAAACAACTACCATAAACGGTGATCAATCAGAATATTTTTGAGTGCAAAATAATAATACGAATCATTTTGAGCGTTTCTATTTAAAAGTGTTATAAACACAAGCAGCAACAATATTCTTAATTTGGTATGATGTGCATGATTCTTAATTCATATGTAAACAAAATTTCGTGGATATCCAGACATATTTACAAAGTTAAGGAGAGAATAGATAAGCCAAAAATCATATACAATTTTCGATTATGTTCGAAAGTTCTTTTTATTTTGTTTTTCCTTAAGTACTAAACGTAACCATTCAACTGGTAGTCTAAAAAATTAAAATTATTTTTTACTTGATTTTTCATCGTTGTTTCTCAATTCCTTTATGTTTAAATATAGCAAAGACCTATTAAATGAATAAATCAAATGCAGCCTGTTTTATTTATTTATTTCATGGAACGATGCAATTCCTAAAACTCAGACAATAACATAAAACGGAAAAAAAAAAAAAAAAAAAAAAAAAAAAACTGTTTCATAGATAAAATGTATATTCTACTCTATGTTATTTACTAAAAAATTTAAATAGTAAAACCAGCATTTACGAATATGAAAATTTTACATTCCAAAGTTTACGTGGCTTGTATATTTGTATATTACCCTCGAAAGGAAAAAAATAAGTATTGCGCGCAGAGTAAAATTAAAGTTATATGGATGTAAGAAAAAAAATATTTTTTTTTTTTTAATCAAAATGAATAAGTAACACTTTTAATTTTATCTCAAACAAAAATATATAGAAAAAGTTTTGACTAAATTAAAAAAATTAACATAAAATAAAAAAAATTAAATTATCTCAAAATTTTTGCATGTTTTTCAAAAGCAATTCTTTTTTTTTTTAATTCAACTTTTTTTTTTTTTTTTTTTTTTTTTTTGGTTTTAGCTTTTAGCTTGTACAAAAAAGGTGCTCGCAAACTCAAGATTCATTATTAAAAAAATAACTTTAAAGTTTTAAGTAATAATATGCCTCATGATTTTTTAAAAAGATTGTTGTTATAAGTTAAATGTGGATTTTTACACAGTCAACAGGAATGATTAAAGATTGGAAATAAGTTATAGAAAGAAAGTTTAAAGGGGAATAAGAGCCTCCTTGGGGAATAAGAGCGCTGGAAAAATGTAGACAGAAATAACCATTATAGACAATTCAAACAGCCCTATTGACGTAATAATAATAATAATAAGTGAATAAAAGAAAGAAAAAATTACGCATGATTTCCAATTCAATGTGACTTTTTACTGACGCATTCACGAAATCGTTTTTATTCGTAGACGCATGAAATTGGCATGTGCTCTTCAGAAACAAAGAAATCGAATACAATTTTCCATTTTTCAATAAAGGCAAAGGATCTTTTAGAAAATGCTATCAAAGTAGGTGTTTTTAACAGGCTTTCGGAATGCGACAGCCTAAAAATGGTCGTTATGAGACAACAATCGCTTATAATTCAGGATGTACACTGCCCCCCCCCCCAAAAAAAAAAGTGTTTATTTTACCGTAGCTAGTATTATACCATAAAATTAACATTAAAATAAGCAGTAATACGCTACCGCGCAACGCGGCAGCGTATTACTGCTTATTTTACTGTTTATTACTGTTAATTTTACGGTATAATACTGGCAGCTGGGATGCCAGATACTGTAAAATCAACTTTACTGTAAAATCATACTGTACAATCAACTACTTTTTTTTTTTTTTTTGCAGTGTAACATACATTTACCTAAAAACTATTCTATTTTAAATTATTTCAATAGACATGTCTTCACTTTTTATTTTCACAAGTCCATGAATCTATCAGAAAGTTTCGTATTGTTGAACAGGGGAAAATACTCTTTTGAGAACTGCTTTAAGAAATTGCTAATCAGCACACAACTTATGAGATTTACCGTAATTCTTCATATATTCTTGCAAAAAATCAGTTACATCAATGTACAATATCCCGCATAGCAACGCGTGCTTTATCACAGTTGCCTCCTTTAGTAGCACATTTTTAATACTTTTTATTTTTCAATTATTTAAATTTGTCTTGTTTTGGTCTATTTTAAAGATTTTTGTTAGATATCGTGATTTGTAAAGAGCTGGTTCTCTGTAGATTTTGGAATTAAAAAGTACACAATAACAAACAATGTTCCTTTACTTATAAATTGTTTACATATATATCTATATCTATATATATATATGTGTAAATTTTTCCTTATACTTATAAATTTTGTCTTGCACATTTTTAGCTTTATAAAAATACTAATAATTATTATAAAAAGCAATTAAAAAACAACTTTTAAAAAAGAGAGAGAGAGAGAGAGAGAGAGAGAGAGAGAGAGAAAAGAAGAACGAGAGAAAGAGAGAAAAGATAATCCAAATAGCATTAAATTAATTTTTATTTTTAGGAAAAGTGATCGAAAATTTAAAAGCATAATGCAACATATCTCAATAATTATTTTACATTAAAAATCTATTCTGCAAACAATTCAATTTAATGTTGCTTTTATCAGCACATTTTTAGAATATAAAATGTATAAAAATTAATTGTTTATTTTATACTTCTAAACATTGTAACAAAATATATCTAATGCTTTAAATACCCTCTAATAGAAAGAAAGTGTGAAATAACTTTTATTTTATTATATTAATTTACACAAAAGCATCTCATTTTCATAAAACTGTTTTTCCTATTTTGAATAATACCTGAAATCTTTCATAATTAATGCTAAATAGTTTTACATACATTAATGTGTTAGCAATTTAAAAGCTTGGAGAGATTGGGAAAAACAAAACTTTAATGTAGTCCTATATCGCCATCTATCGTTAAAAAGACGCACTAATTATGCTGAAAGAAATATAATGAGTGTTTCTCAAACTTTTTTTCTTTTACGACGCGGTTCGTCAATATATTCTCTTTCGCAGCCAATTAAAATTATTTATCTCTTTTTTTGTTTTTATAGACAATAATATCGCTACATAAAATAAATCTATTGATAAAATAAAATCGATTTAAAGTACCCCCATACAATGTTCGAATATCTATATATTTATAAAAAAGAATTTATACTCTTACAATAATATAAGAAGAATATTACAAACCAATTGATAACAAGTTTGGTGCCGTTTCTTGTTAACAACATTCATTAGCTTTGGAGAAAACGTATTAATTTAATTTTTAAGTATGGCTCAATTTCCAGTCAGTTTCTATATTTCTTTTTTAGAACCGAAAACAAAATATCAATATTTCGAGAATTTTTTATTTTCTTTTTACGCGGCCCGGTATTTTGTTTACAAGGCTCGGTGGCTGGTTGCGACCCAGCATTTGGGAAACAGTGATATAAATAAATAATGTAAATGCAAGATTAAACTCAACCATAAAACTTGCTCACAATTTTTAAATTCATTGATTTAAAAGATAAATAGGATTAATCTTAGAAAATAAGACTTTAGCATCATAACAGTAAGCTTAATAATGAAAAAATACATAACTATGAATGTGCTACATTATTTTTCTCATTACGGCTGTCATAGGTCTTAAATTAAATCAATATACCTTCGAGGGAAAAGCACATGAAGTGGAAACCGGATTAAAATAATAATAATAATAGTAATAATAATAAAAGTTTATTTTTCTTACTTATTAAGTATAAGAAACAAATTATGTATGTGTGTGTGTCTGTTTATGGCATCTAGTTATTTGTTTTGTTTTATTGCTTATTTAAAATTTCATCCATGGAATTTCTGAAATCTTGAGGTGCAATACATATTACTTTTATACGAGTTGTGCTTTATTTCATATCAGCTAAAACATATATACTAAAAAAAAAAGCATGAAGGATTTATTTTGAATTAGTAATGAAAAATGAATATAACATGAGTAAAACTAATGAAATAGTATAAAACAATAGTTCTGTTAAATATAGTTATATTTAATAATGATATAAAATTAATTAAGTTGCTATTATTATAGTAAATTGTATTTCTTAGCGATTGTTTTCAGATATGTAAATATAATTCTTATGTCCGCTAGTACATAAGAAAGTCTGTAACCAGCCGGGAATGGCCAGAAAAGAGGACTTTGATCTTTTTTGGTGGGGCTAATTCACAGCTTGTCTTTTATCCTTTACTTTAATGATATATAAATACAGACAGAAGTAGAGGGCAAGTGCCTCCTGCCATAAAACTTTTGAGTACAAAATTTAAAAATTTTGAATTCAATATAGATGATATTACTATTGTAAGATTATGAAGTCTAGAGGGGGGCTAAAGAAGTTGCTAGGGAAAGAAAAAGCTCAGCCTACCCTGCCCCCGCCTGGTTATGGTCCTGTACATAACTATAAGAAAATGAAAATAGCATATTCTGAACAAAATTAGCTGCCCATTAAAAAAAGTTTTGATATTTATAATTTAATTTTAAATATATATATATATATATATATATATATATATATATATTATTTCTCATTTAAGAAAAAAGAAAAAGAAAAAGAAACATTTGTTAATATCCATACTTTAAAAAAGTTAAAATTAATTCGGAATGTAAATAAAAATAAATAAAATGTTATTGCATGTGACATATAATTCTAAACATTTCCGATTCAAATACCAAAATTAAGCAATATAGAAATCACGGATACATTCTAAATGGTATCATATGTCCTATGGTATTACTATGCAATAAACTACAAAATTCATCCACTAATGGTAAATAAACAGTATTTTATAAATTTAAAAAAAATATTTTTAATAATCTACTGAAAAATGATTACTTAACTAGCTACATAGCTATCCCCCCCCCCCCACCACCCAATTCAAAAATAATACTGATCTTTAAAAACGGGAGATGCTGGCAGCTTGTGTAACTGTATTGGAAGAGGAAAGGTAGGCCAAAGATAAATTATTATTTTTCATTAAAACGAAATTAAGTTTTTTTCTAAAATCATTATTTTTAAATCCCCATGATTAATTTTAAATTCAATAAAAATAAATAGAATTCAGTTATCTGTGGCATATTATTATAAATATATATGTACTTCATATACCAATTAAGAATTACAGCAATCATGCATATATTCCAATGGTATTATGGCACAAGTAGAAAGCAAAAAAGAATAAAATGCATTCAAAATTTGTAAATAAAGTATGTTGTCAAGATTTCAAATATAATTTTAAAAATCGTTAAAAAAACAATTAACCTGTAAAACAATTTTTTACAGAAATTAGCGTATGTTAGTAAGAACACTAAATTACAGGGAAAACGTAAATTTTTAAAGCAGTTTAATTTCACGTTAACATTTAAAAAATAATTTTAAAAGTATTTTTTTTTTTAAGTACTCAATTACCTATACAACAACTTTTACAGAAATTAGTGTGTGTTAGTAAGAAAATTAAATTACATAGAAAACGTAAATTTTTAAATTACTTTAATTTCAGGTTAAGATTTCAAAAATAATTTTTTAAATCTTTTTTTTAAATACTTAATTACTTATACAACAACTTTTGCAGAAATTGGTGTATGCTAGTAAAAAAAAACTAAATTACATGGAATACGTGAATTTTTAAAGCCGTTTAATTTCACATTGAGATTTCAAAAATAATTTTAAAATTCATTTAAAACAAAAAATACTCCATTTCCTATACAACAACTTTTACAGAAATTAGTATATACTACTAAGAAAACTTAATTGTATGGAAAACGTGAATTTTTAAAACAATTTAATTTCACATTATTTTTTTTTTTCAAAAAAAAGTCTGAATAAAGGATTATTTAATTAAATAAACAATCAACTTTTATAGACACCTGTGTATGTTAATTAAAAAAACTTAAGTTAGAAGGGAAATATTAATTTTTAATGTAGCTTTTTCACATTAAATTTTCAATAGTAATTTAAAATGTCTATTTAAGATGAAGGTTAATGAAGTACCTGCACAACTTCTGTTTCAGATCCAATGTATATTGGTAGTAAAACTAAGTTACAAGGGATATTTGAACTTTAATTAAGTAGTTTTATTTCCTTTTAAGTTTTCAAAAATAATTTTTAAAATACCGCTAAATAAAGAGGGTTATTCAGTTATCTGTACAACAACTTTAACAGCGACCAATGTATGTCAGTAACAAAAACTAAATTACAGGAGAAATGTGAATCTCAGCGCAGAAAACGTTGATATAATCATACTTTATAAGATATATTCCGGATTAAATTTAAAATTGTATATACTAAACTGGTTTGAACAATTTTAATATCAAATATATAAATCATTAATTAATATTATTTATTTTTAAGCATCAATTTAAACAGATAAAAACAAAATAAATTCAGGATAATTAAATAAAGAAAATATGTCATTATTATGATTAATATTTAAATTCGGCTAATAAATATTAAAAGCATTTATTCGTAAAGAATATGGAATAAAATTATTGAAAAGTAACAGAGTTTTCGCTTTGAAATATGTTACAAAAATTTAAATGTTTTCCTCCAATTAGCATTAACATAATTCTGTATATAAAATTGCGTATTCTTAAACATATATAAATTATCTCTGTCCTTCCCCCCCCCCCTTTTTTTTTAAGAAAACACAATTTTCTATATACAATAAAAAAAATACACGCGTTATATTTTAAGGTATACATGAACTAAGTATACCACTACGAAAATTACTTTTCAGAATATTAAAAGTTATTTAGTAAAAATTATTTTATAAGAAAAATTATTAAAAATTAAATTTAAAAGAAAGTTTCTTTTTTCTTTTGACATAACACTTAATGTACAATCCGTAATACTAATATAAAGTTTTAAACTGTATAAAAAAGAAAAGAAAAGAAATTAGATACGATTAAAGTAAGTCTAAACAATTTAGAAAATATTTGAGAGGGGTTTAATAAAATATTAAATGTTCATTTATTAGATAATATTTAACAATTTTTCAGTTATATTCTTCTAAAATAATAATAACAACAACATAATAATGATATGTATTACATACAAGAATGGAATAAAAATAAAAATCAATGTAATATAAGGTAAAGTTCCATAATAATCTATCCAGAAATGCCCTAAAATATAATGCTATAAAAAATGCATATATACAATACAGAATATTTATTAAAATATTAATTAATAAATTATTCTTCCTTAAATTATCAGCTAGTCAAAAGTATAAAGTAAAAGTTTTTTATATGACTTAAGACGTATAATGTTATTAAGGAAAAAGTATTTTATACTTACTTATTTCTAATCAAAAGTATATTTTAAATATATAAAATCCTATTTAAAAAAATACATACTAATGAAACAGAATAATAATTATAATAGTTTTAGTTTAATTAACATATTAGTATTTCTGATATTATAAATTAATAAAATTTATGAAGTGAAAGTTTTACGAGTTTTTAAAATTTTTGGGCGTTTTTAAGCAAAGCATTTTATATTTACAGTAAAAAATATATTTTCATTACATAAAAATCCATTAAAAAAAATCCACAGTTGTAATACGTTTTAACTAATACATCAGTGTTTCTGCAATTATCAACTAATTGAAAATGTTTTTTAAATATAGAAACGTCCATTTTTAAAGAACGCATACTAATAATACAAAATAATTATTAAATAAGATACTTTTTGCAGTTATCAAATAATCAAAAGAATGAAGTAAAAGTTTTAACAAGTTTTTAAAGTTTGCATGATATTATTAAGGAATGTGTTTTATACTTCTAATCAAAAGTACATTTCAAATGCATAAAAGCACATTTATAAAAATGAAAGAAAGAAAACTTACTGAATTATACATTATTCAACAGCTTTGAAATTACTTCCCAAACTAAGAAAAATTATGCTTCTTTTCAGTATAAAATCTATTTTACTAGCTTTTCAGGGAGTAAGTAAAACTTGGAAGTACCTCAAATAAAAGCCTGGAGTATATAAATAACTTTCTAATAAATTTATTTGTTTATAGTTTGATCTTAAATATATCTATGACTAAATAACTAATAGTAAACATTATTAATAACTGTTGCATTTTATCATATTATTTATTTAAAAAATAACTGAAAATAAAATCAAATGATTAGAAAAACTAAAAAGTATTTAAAAGCATGAAACAAAAATAACGTATAGATAAAAACTTATCTATGAAGGAATATATTTGTAAATGCATTAAAAATTCTTGCTTTTATTTCAATACTGACTTTTAACATATTTTGCAATTGTCAAATGAATTCATCCATGCTGCATCAATAATATAAATGTCCCATCAAATAAATTTAAAATGAAATAATGTTTTACACAATATAGTTGCCAAAAGGTAAAATTTTAAATAACTTTACATCAGATGTAATTATCATCTATTTTTCTACAATAGATGATTATCGATATAAATGCTCCATTTTTCTTTCTTTTTTTAGAATTAATCTCTCTCTATATATATTCCTCAAGTGTTCAATCACTATAAGTATAAAAAAAATATTTTTTTAATGATGTTTAGTTTTGATTAATCATTTACAATGAAAAATAATTGAATTCTATCTTTTTAGAGGATATAGTTGGTTTCAGAATGGGTAGGGGAATCGTTGTAGAAGAAATTGTTTCAGGAAAATGTGTGAAAAATTCGACAAAAAAGGAAACCCATTCTGAATGCAATGGAATGAAATCACTATCAAGCATAACATACAAACATTTTAGCAATGATTTTTTTTTTCTATTTACGAACCATTCAAAGTGAAATATAACTGAATTATAATCATTTCTTGGAAGACATATTTGGTTTTGGGAAAGAAACCATTCGTCCCCAAATATTACAGAAGAAATTATTCCGGGAACCTATATGAAACATTTGGCAAAATAACTATTCTGAATGTAAAAGAAATGCAATATTAAATGGCTATCATCACAATTTATCACAATAATGTGGCGATCATAATTTTTTTTTCCACTGTAAATTCGTATACCGGTAAAAATATTTGAAAAACTTTGAAATTTATTTCTAATGCAGCAATATGCACTTTAGACTAAAAAAACGTGTGTAAGTAAAACCATGAACAGACTGTTTCTTTCTCATTTTTTAAAAAATTTATATGCTTGTTTTTCAGCAGTGAAAATCCTTAAAATATTTTTTTTTTAAGCAGTCTAATGTAAAGACAGGTAAAATAAATGTATGCAGCATTTATTAATATATATACACCCATGTAACTGAAATAGGAACAATTAGGTGCTAATCGGCAAATCAAATTAAATTTCAACTTGATTAATAACTGATCTTGTCATTTTTGATGCATACATTTTTTGTATGTCTGAATCTACACAAACGTGTAGCGTTTATAAATTATTTTGCGCTGAACGTATGGAGCAATAGTAGACAGCAACTGAATGATGAAACTCACAACGATAACAAAAAACTTAACTCGAAATACAGATTTCAGCAATGTTTTAGAATACACTGCTGTTATTTTTGGGGAATTTTGAGAGAATTCTGTTTTCAAGTAAATACTGAATGTCGACAAAGTATCGAACACAAATTCACCACTTTTTAGGGTTTCTGTTTCGGATTTTTATAAGGCAGATAGATACCATTGACCACAACCATTGATGAAGTATCCATTGTCAATCGTTGCCAACAGAGAAATGGGAAACAGGAGAAACTTTTTATGTGATATGATGGAAACCACGTACGTACATATCACTTGTATAGATTCACATGCATGGTTTTTTAGAATCAACAATGACGCAATTTCTCCGTTAATGGGTCAAGAAGGTACTTTGATAGAAACGTCACGAGCACTGGCTGAGAAAAACACGTGTCAGTCATCACTGGGAATTTGTCTAGCTCGGAATAGGAGGTTAAAGTAGTCCAAAAGATCTGTTGTGTTGGGATAAGACGGAAAAAACTGAGAAAAAGGAATCGCGTAGAAGCAGGCCGTTCGTTCGCGCGCTCGTTTCCAGACCAAACTGAGAGTGTGGATGCTTTGCTGGCAACTTATAGCACCCACGGTTTGCTAAACCGAAAAGAGAATCCCGGGCCCTTTTATCTTTCAGCCCGGGCATCACAAAAGCCCGGCTTGAAGAGGGCATCGACAAAGACTTTTTCCTCCTTTTCAAAACCCAAATGAAAGCAACCAGACATTCGTCCATAAAGTAAAGGCACAAAAGAGGACTACTACTACAACTACTACTATCTCACCGTCCCCCCTTCTGCTCCTATTCATACCCCGTAATATTGTCGGCTGCAGTTTTATATTGTTATGGACCTAGATGGTGTGTATGTGTGTGCATATAGGGTGGTTTCTATTGCTTTTCTGCTGCGTAAGACGAAAACGTTGAAAAGGGAGAATTTTCAATGCTTCTCTCTCCCATTCAAAGTCCTTTTCCCCTCGTTTAAAAGGGAATGCCCGGGATAGACAATAGCTTTATCAACTCCCACTCAAAGGCTGCTCGGGACCTAATTGATCCGCGCGGTCGCCCATGGCAACGACGTTCCGCTCCACCCTCTTTTTCGAATAGGAGGGGGCTTCTTCCGCTCCCCTCCCCGCCCACCAAGACAGCGCAGACGTGGAAAAGGAAAAGAACGCCACTGCAGGAGCGCGATGGTGTGTCTCGGGGAAAAAAAACCGTATCTGTGAGTTTATTTTGTCGGAGTTGTTCCTTTCAACATTGACGCAGGAATAGAGAAGAGGTGTGGGGGGTTCGACTAATTGATTTTTCGCGGGGTCCCCGTCGATCATGCAACGCGGGAAGAAAAATATGACAGGAGCGTTGGTTTGGGAACTATGGAATCGAAATAATGCATCAAAAATATGGCATCACTGTTTGCGATGCTTTTATTTCTTTTGTATGCGGGAGGGAGGAAGAGGGGGGAACGCGAAGTATCGTGTCAGCAATAAAAGTTGTAAAAATCAACAAAGATGGTTTCAATGGGACTCTCGCAACCGTAGCCGTCTAGATATATACATATATGTATTGTGGAGGAAATCACGCGCGCCTTACAGGTAGGAAGTAACACGCGCGTTGAAAAATGTGTTAAATAGTGTACAGTTTAAATAGTCTCTCGGAAAAAAAATATTACGCAAGCGTTCTCGAACTAATTATTTAGTTTTTTTCTAACAAGTAAATACATTCCACTGCAAGATTATGTTTTAAGTTTGAATTAAATGACAAATATAAATTTCCTGCATGCGACTTACAATCGCTTTTTAGTTCGGAGGAAGGATGCTGATTTAAAAGATGAATACGTCTACAGTAATTAATTAACGATCATCGTTAAAAAAAAAGATGCGAAAGAATTTTAAAACAGGTCTTTGTTTACATTAGCAGTCTCTTCAGCATACATCGCTTCTTTTATGCTATGCTACCTTGAAATAGGCATTTAATGTCTAAAATGTCGAAAACAGAAACAATTATGTTAAGTAGTTGTAAATAGACAAAACAGGTACGAGGGTATTAAAACTTAAATATATTGCTTATTTAAGTATATGATTATATATATATATATATATATATATATATATATATATATATATATATATATATATATATATATATATATATATATATAGTCATTTATTATATATTTAAAACATATTAGAAAATTAGAAAAAAATATACATTATGGAGGGTGGGTGCGGACTGCGAAAAAAAAATTATAGAAACATATTAAAATCTCAAAATAAAAGAAAGAAAAAAAAAACATATACAAATGTATAAAAAAAACTTGTATGAAATGTATGAAAAAATGTATGGAAAACCATTAAGGAGGGTTAAAGGACTGCTAAAAAAGTTTAAAACATTTTAATTTTAAAAAAGTAGGTTAATCATTTGCACATTTATTTATCATACATTATCTTACATATTGCACCTTATTCTTGGCTATACTTGTATCCCTTTTGATATATTTATTATTAATTTACTTATTACTAATTAACAACTATTTTAATATATTTAATAAATATTTTTAATAAAAATAAAACTAAGGTATATGCACTATTTAAGATGATACAATATTTGAATAATAAATTTACTATGCGTCATCTAATTAGTTTATGAAGCTAATTAGTTTAAATAATATTATTTAAATAAATAAATACGAACAAACGTAGAAAATAATAACTTTAAAAAAATGTTAAAGTCTTTTAAAAATTGCTCAAAATTGTTAAAATTTTAAATGAAATATCATTGTACAGTTGTTTCTAAATGCAAAATATCTCCACGATTTTTACTTTTCTTTGTTGTCGAGCATAAAGTTTCTGTACACATTAAACGGATTTCTTCAATGCTGAGAAAATGCACTTTATGGTTCTTGTTTTAACTATATACATAAAAAAGCAAAACACATAAGAGACTTTAAAATATTTTCTGAAATACGTGTCTGTAATAAGATAGTGATAAAATTGTTAAAATTTTAAATCACCATTTAGATATGGCCGAGAACATTCATCCCACTGGTAAAGGAGAGTCAGACCTACCTACATTTTAATTTGCGGCAATTTAGAGCTGTGCCATTGATATAATAATAACCATCAATGAATAAATGAATTGACTACAGATCAGATTTATGACGTGAATCTATATTTATTGTATACTGTGTAAACGGAACATTATTATGCTTTATATATATTAAAGCATAAACACTACGTCTAATTACTTTATTTTACAATATAAGAACAAACATTTTATCAGACAATTAAATACACTAAACCAACATGAGTTAAGAATTGACCTGATGGGCCAAGACTCGAACCTGAGACATTCAGCGTACCGTGCTGATGCTCTGCCATTAAGCCACCCAGATAGACATCCTAGCCTGGAAATTATTATGCTTTGTTTTACAAATAGATCCAAACTCTTAGGATTATTTGCACTATTTTTCTTAGAGCTATACGGATGATCGAAAACTATCTGGACAATTTTTAAAGTGTGGTAGAGGGAACCTAAACAAGCACTTTTCGTCACAGAATGTGTGTCCGAAAATGGCGCGTTTAAGCGCTGGTGACGAAGAAAAATATGAAAGGTGCAATGAAAGACAGCGCATAAGCGCCAATAGATGACGCTTACGCATCAAGTCATTTCCGGATATACATTATATTACAAGAAAAGCGTATTTTGGTCCCCCTCTACCCCTTTTAAAATTTTGCCAGATAGTTTCCGATCACCCTGTATAGACGATGCAAATAATGATCACAATGCGCAAGACATCCAGCTTCAAAGGAAACAGTCTTCGAAAGAATTACAGATTAACAATTAGTCATTCGACTGTTTTAAAGTATTTTTAACCGACTTCTAACAAAAGCAAATAATATACAATTTTTTTGTATATTTATTTATTTTTAATATATTCCCACGCATAACTTTGAATGGATGCACCGAATTTCACAATTATTTTTTGGTTGGAAAAGACTTATTTTTTCCGCATCAATGTCATTAAAATCCAACAATTTTATGTCTGTCTTTCTGTGTGTTTTGCCCTCGTATACAAAAGATGACAGTAACGACCGCAATCACTCAACCAACCAACCAACCTGTCTGTTTTATTGTCTTTTCTTTTTATAGTGTCTAATTATCGTAAAAGTTGGTCAGTCGTAACGACATTTGAAAACACAGTACTATACTTCATGTTTTTTAAATAGCCATCATATCGTGTACATAAAGTTTTTACAGGGACACGTCAAATTTTTAAAAATATCGTCGACTATTGCGTGTCAAAGTGACCCAAATGTGAGATTTAAAGAAAAATGTACTGTAAACTTATACTCACAGTTAATAATCCCAGGTTTAGAATAAGAACGAAATCGAAGATGCTAGCCTGTACACGGAAGTGAATCAAGGACCTGATGGCTACTTAGTGACGTAAACGGCACGCGTCTGAACTTTTCAGCTTTTGAATTTTGGCCTCGAGCCTGGATTTCTGGGTCCGCAACATGAGAAATCTATAATGACTATATACTGTTTTTATTTTCAGTGTAACTCCTTTTTTCTCCATCTGAAAAGATGTACCTTTCACTCGCTCCTAAAGCGAAAATGAATCTATCATATAAAATTGTATAAAATTAATTATATTCACTTTAATATTAAACGATTAAAATCCTAAAAGAAATGGGGCCCCACCAGTGGCTGAGAGGTTGTGCTCTCGAAGCTGGTAGACGGGAGGTGCTGGGTTCGATCCTAATCGCACCCGTCGGCCTAATCGTTCTGAGTTTTCGTGGTTTTCTTCGAGCCGTGGATTTATCCATGCGTAAATACGGATTAGGTTCCCTTAGAAAGACCCCCACGAAGGGCACTTCCCCCGGGCCTATATCCCTAGTGTAGATAATTAGCCGTCAATAATCAACCCAACCCAACCCAACCCTAAAAGAAATGGATCGCATCTCATTTCAAACACTCTTATACTAATATAATATTTTTCTACCCTTTAGCAAGATAGATAAGTGAAATATGTGCTGCAACAATAAATCATCGGAAATGTGTGATGATGCATAAAACCAGAATCACAAAGGATATCGCTTGTATTATCATTTCAACCTGCCAGCAGCTGAATGAAAAAAGGTAAGATGATTTACCTTATCTAATTAATTTTGAACTGTATATTAAACTAAGAGTAGGACTGCTTAAAACACTAAGTTAATCACTTTAGTTTAAGTCACGAAAGAATCAAATATTTTAGTGACTGTTACCTACAATGATAATAATTCAAAAATATTATTTGATTTACAACAAAATGTGCATAACAATAGAGGACAATATCCAAAGCTCTCTGTTTTGCAAAAACACGCTCACTGAAATACGCCAACTGGCGTGCAGTAAATACATATAAGTGCAATAGGGTAAGAAAAAATCCTTTGAAGTCGGAATTTTCCCCCTAAAAATTACTTCTATCAACCCAACTTCGTTTCATTTTCACAAAAACAACATCTTAGATTAGAATCCGCTAAAATTTTTCGAACGTGGAGTGCATTATATAATGCGTGCAGGATTCTTTAATGTTTTTAAGTGCTTCTTACTTTGCATTGAGTGCAACACGTTGTATAAAATATGATTCACGCTTACATCACACAAGTTCTTTAAATTGTTTTCTTTGGTATATTTCCTTTCGGATATGAGACTGTTAATAAAAGCATGCCCTCACTAATCTAAACTAGGACTTCCCTCAAAGGGATTAGTCTGAGTGATATTGCTGAGAACATAGGGTTAACAATTACAATATAAAGAAAAAGAGCAAATTAAATGATAGAATTACAAAATATCATATATAAATTCATATACACTGTTAAAAAAATAGAAAAGAAGTACCGTTCATCAGATGTGTTGTCATAATTTTTTTTAACATGTGGCAAAGGATCTCATTTTCTTAAGCGCGTATTGCGCAAAACTTGAAAAAAAAAAAAAAAAAAAAAAAAAAAACGCCGGATCTTTTAAAACGCCAAGCATTTTAAAGTTACGTAATTGGATTTGCAGCCAATAGATTATTCTATCAAGCGTGGCTTAACGCAAATTTAATTTCATTGTTGCACCTTTTTTGTGTGTGAATTTAAAATTTTTCTTCCTTGATTATATATCTATTATTTGTATAACTGTTTATAAAAACTCTTACACTTCAAACCACATTGATAGCATGTTTTGCTACAAACCAGATTGCAAAACTATAGTCTAAATTACTATTAAAGTATAGAAAAAAATCTTTCGATGACTTCTGTAAAATAACTTTTACATTAAATCTCCATATCGGCAAAATTGAAAATTATATATATTACAAAGTTAAGCTTAACAGATACTTCTTGATTATTCTATAGGAGGCTCTGCCCCCTGCGCCTTTAATGCGCCTTTACAGCGCCAATCCGCAGACTTTTCTTTTGCCTGTCTGTCTGTCTCTCCACAATCTGTCTGTTTCCCTATCCGTTTTTCTGCCCGTCTCTCTAACTGATTGTCTATCTCTCTACACGTCTCTCTACCTGTATCTATATTTCTCTACCGGTCTCGCTACCCGTCTCTATATTCCTCTACCAGTCTCGCTACTCGCCAATCTGTTTCTCTAACCGTCTGTCTATCCGTCTAACTACTTGTATGTCTAGCCGTGTCTCTATCCACTTCGCTACTCATTTGTCTATCTGTCTCTCTACCCGTCTGGCTATACGCCTCTCTACCCATCTTCTTACCCATCTCCGTACCCATCTACTGTCTCACTACTCGTCTGTATACCCGTCTCACTATCCGTCTGTTTTTGTACCCGACTCTTCACCCGTCTCGCTATCAATCTCATTACCCGTCAGTCAACTCGTCTCTGTACACATCTCTCTACTCGTCTCTTTATCTACCACGCTACGCGTCTCACAACCTTTCTCGCTACATTCCAGTCAACCGGTGTTTCTACCCGTCTCGAGACCCATCTCGCTACCCCTCTGTCAACCCTCTTTTTACCTTTCTCTCTAGCCGTCTGTCTATTCGTTTCGCTACCCGTCAGTCTACCTATGTCGCTACTCGTCTCTCTACCCATCTCACTACCCGTCTGTCTACCCGTTTGTTTACTCGTCTTTCTACCTCTCGCCACCTCTTCCCAATATTTAAACAGTTCATTTATTATACAGAAGCCGTTTATCAGTTATTAAATGCAAACAGAAGTAATTTATCTAATAAGTGTAATCAGATGTTTTTTTTTTAAATACATACATAAACCTGAATAATAATTCATCAGTTTTGTGTTCATAGTTGTTTATATCATTTGACAGTAAATCTCAACTTCTTAAACCTGAATTGTCTCAAGCTTTTTAAAAAAACCACAAGGTCTGTATAACTGCAAAGTACCCTGAGGGCTATATTAGCTACATGTTATTAATAAGTTTCGTTATCGCGTTTGCAGCCAATTGCTTATGTCAGAAAGCGTGGCTTAACGCCATTTTAAATTCATTACTGTAACTTTCTTTTCTTTTCTTTTTTTTTTTTTTTTTTTTTTTTTTGGGGTGGGGGGGGGGGTAGAGTGGAAGGGTTTCAAATATATACATTTAAATTAAAACTTTTGCCTCCATGCCATTAGTGTTGTTTGTATTATTAACTAATACCTTGTAGACCGAGCTTCATTTGAAACAAATGTAAAAGACTTCTTCTACAGTTTTTTTGTAGGAGAAACTTTCGTAATTGGGCCCAAAGCCAATCGGAGTATTTAATATCATTATTGTAACTCTTATAGAGTTAAAACAATATTGTTGCTAGCTTTACTCTTGTTTGAGATCAACCTTGCATGTGTATCTGAATGGGAAAAAGTTTCGTATCCTATGTCGGTTGGCGAAAAAAATTTTAAATGGTGCCAAAAGGTAGTTTTAGCAACTTACAAAATTTTTCAAGAGAGCGGTAAAACATGTTTTTCAAATATTTACAAACATACGTTTATTAAAGCATGTTTTTTGCTCCATCTTAAAAATTTAAGCACGATGCTAAAATGAAATTTTATCGCCATATTCGATATTTTAATAAGTAATGAAAACACATAAACAAACTTATATAACAAACCTAAGAGGCATTTTTGTGATAAATAATTGTTATTGTCAGGGGGTTAAATTGTAAACAATTAATAAACGGCTAGTAAATAATAAATAGCATTTAAAATCTAAGGTACTTTTCGGTTAGCCGAGCGCCAGTGAATTGTATATATCTATATATACATATATATATGTATACATATACACATGTATGTGTATATATATATGTATATATACATACATGCATATATAAATGTGTGTATGTATAGATATATGTATATATATGTATACATAGATATATAAATTTCACTGGCGCCCGGCTAACCGAAAAGTACCAAATCTAAAAATGGAGAAGCGGTCCGTATAAAAATTAAGCGCTTGATATATGTAAATCTTTTTTTATTTTTTAATATTTCCGAATGCACAGATAAAAAGGTACAAATCTCTTTTCCAAATGCCAAATAGAAAATATACAAAATAGAATGCCAAATATACAAAATAGAAAAATATCTGCAAAAAAATATATTTACATAATACTACATCTGCAAAAAAATAAGATTTAGAAAAAGTAAGCCAAATCCTGCAGATCCCAAAAATCACATCGACAAACTTATCACCAAAAAAGAACTCGCCAAATCTTACGGCACAGGAGATGGATTTTTCCCTCTGAATGCAGAATATTAGTTTTTTTCTTGTACGATGGGTGATTATAACTGTTTCATTTCACATACTACATACCGTTTGATATATTGGTACTTTTATGTTATCCTGGCGCAGTTGATAAATCGCCAAATATTGTTCCTATAACATTTTCATATTGAATTCATTTCATTTAAATATAAACCTTTCACTCATTTAATTTAAAATATACATGCCTTTCATTAATCCCATTTAAAATGCTAAAAAGAGAAAAAAAAAAGAAATAATGCCATAAATCGAAACCTTTTATTTAAACACCAAAGAATTTTTTTTTTATTATTTACACATGAGAAATAAAAAAAGCTGCTATTGCTGAGATTTGCGCCAAATCTCTAATACCAAGTCTACTAAGTTATTGCGGGGTTTTTCTTTCAAAGAGAAAAAAAATCCAGATTAATTTTCGATTTCTACTCAATTGAAATATATTTTATTGTGCTGAATATTAGTGCGTGCATATTTTTTTTGCTCCTTGTACTCCATGAACTTTTCAATTCAGATTGTCTACGAAAATCTCGCGCCGGTGAAAATGACGTACCACAAAATTTCGTGACGTATGTACTTTAATTGTGCTTTTTTATCTATTTTTTTAATATAATTTCCAAACGGTTGAGCATTTATTCTTGGTAATAAATAGACGTCGTTGTCACCTTTATAGGTACCTGCTGTAAAAATTTGAACGAAATCCGTTAAATATTTTTTGAGTTATGCTTGACGAAAGGTTTTAATATCCATCGTAGCTATATATGGGGCAAAGTAATACTGCGCTGTGTATGAGTCTTCGTTGCACTCAGACAATAACGATTTAGTTTTCTATATTATTTCTTTTAGCTGTTCCTTCAATATTTTTTCTTTAAATTTATATTATATGCGCACATGTCCAAATCTTTAAGACGAATGAAAGGTTTACATGCAATGAAAGTATCAAAATAAATACTATTATATGGAACAAGATATTTACCTAGAAATCTTTATCGGCAGCGCAGTTGGTTGTTTGTTTTCTTATATCATTTCATCAATATACATTAATGGATAGGTAAGAAAAATATGCGTCTTATCTTTTTATTTCTTCGGAGTATTGAAATGAATTAATCCTGTGAGCCCGTCTCAGTTGTAGTAATTCAATTTTCTTTTTAGGTGCGTTCGTAATTATATAAATACGTAGCACCTATAGTCGTCGTTTGGTCCGTCCGTCTGTCCGTCCGTCTGTCTGTCTGTCCGTCCGTCTGTCTGTCTGTCCGCATATAACAACGCAAAAACTACCCAACCAAATGGTTTGCAATTTAAAATATATTATCTTTGCAGAATTTTGTCGAGACATTTCAAATTTTATTAAAATCGAATCAAAACTTTAGGAGATATTAATAAAAATATTTATTAAGAAATTTGATTTTTTTTTTTTTAATCGGTGCTTTTTTGTTATAGGAGCTTCCGATGGATGTTAAATCGTCAAGCGACCGAGATACTTATTTTATTACAGAAATTAATCTGCAGACGATATAATTCATTTCACAGAATTAAAAATCAGAAAAGATCTGAATATTTATATAACTAGCTGATACATATATATCTGAATATTTATATAACTAGTTAAGATATTTGTATGAACAGTGTCATAAAATATATACTTAACTAGCTGTTTAACCCGTTCTACGCACGGGATATCATGAATTTAATTCTAAAACGTGCGTACGAACGCACCTCGTTTGTAACGTTTGACGTACAATTTCCAACTTGTTTAAACTGTTTTTAGGACAGATACTTATCCATTTATATGGCGGTACTCATCAACTTATTTAGCACAGCTGAAACGAATATTAAATTAGTATGTGTGTATTAACTTTAACTTATCGACCATCTTTGATTGAGACTAAAATATTTAATATGTATATTAACTTTAACATAGTTACTCAGAGCTCTGTACATTGGCTCTGATACATCATCATTACATTTTGAAAGTAGAAAAAAAGAATGAGTAAATGTTTATGAGTCCTTTCGATGGAAACACGCGCTGATATCATGAAAATTCCGCAGGATGCAATCTCGTTACCCATCAACATGATGTGGTGGTTTTCACAGTTCATCACGTGTTGGGTAATTGCTGATGAAATAGTTATGATGGATTGCGTGCAATATCCGCTTTCACTTTTGCTAATTAGATGAATGTTTTTAAGTTCTTTCCCCAAAAATAGGAGATTAGATTATTTGGGTTTTCCATTATTTTCACTTAGTCTCCTGTGTTGGGATAAGGTATAGTAGGTTTAAATTATTTCGGTGTTTCATGAACTTGGGTTTGCGGTTGGGTTTTTTAAGTCCGTCGGCTGTCAGGAATTCTCTAGGACAATATTTTAGGTCTATTATTACATCCTCTTTAAGCTGTTTAATTGCATGGAATCGAATGTCAATGTGTTTACTCCTACGAGTATATTTGTCGCTTTCTGCCATTTTAATGCATAGCTGGTTATCCTCGAATATGGTTAGTGGTACTCCTCTGTTAGATCTATTGGACCTTCTCGGTTCTATCGCTCATTGTTTGGATTCTCATGGTGGCGTTTCTTTATCATTAATCTCAATTTCGATGTAATTTTCATACTTTTCTGCTTGTTTTCTATCACCAGTGGAGATTTCTTCGAGATTTGTATTTTCCTCAATGTTGTTTGAGTGTTTTGTTTTATGTTCTATAAATTTTACGGTTCTAGCTATCATTATTCGTTTGTCTTTTGTATGTATGCGATATCCTTTGGATCGTGTGTCGTATCCGACAAAGATGCCTTCTTGAACTTTGTTATCAAGTTTCCCTCGACATACTTTATTAATGTAAACAAATGCTTTGCATGCGAAAACTCTGAAGTGGTGGGGATTAGGTTTGATACCTTTCTACATTTCATATGGAGTTTTATCAATCGCCCTTGCTGGTAGTCTGTTTTGGAGATACGTCACAATGTGTATTGCTTCTCCCCAAAAATGTTTATTTAAATTCGCTTCTGAAAGCATGTTTCGTGTCATGTCAAGTAAGCTTTTATTTTTCCTTTCAGCGACCCCATTCTGACTTGGACTATGTGATATTGTGAACTGGTGTAAGTATCCCGTTTTCCTTTAAGTATTCTTCTATTTCAGTACTAGTGTATTCTCCTCCATTATCGGATCTTATTTATTTCGGTTTTTTACCGAATTGATTATTTACCATTGCTATAAATTCCTTTAATTTATCGATTACTTCACTTTTCCTGGATAACAGACATATGGTTGTATATCTTGAGTAATCATCTATTAGTGTAAGAAAATAATGTTTTCCTCCTAGTGTCGGTGTATTTATAAGACCACACACATCGCTGTGTATTAAATCAAGGATTTTGGTGGCTCTATTTGTAGCCGATTTACGATATGACGCGTCGTTTAATTTAGTTTTGATACAAGTTTCACGTATTTCATTATTGTGCCTGCAGTTTTTGATTTTATTCCACTCGCTAATTGTTTTTTAACAATTGTTTTGATCACTTCGTAATATCGGTGTCCAAGTCTTCTGTGTGTGGCCATATTTCTAAACATTCTTTATTATTACAGCTGAATGTAAGGTTTGCGTGATTTTCTGTTTTTTCTAAGTTGTTTAACGGTTCAATGATGTATAAGTTGTTTTTATTTTTCGCTTTCATGTCAATTTTCTCATCGAACGTTAAATCACATGTATCATTTTCAAAAATTAATTTGTTTCCGTTTCTAGTAGCCTTACTTACCGAAGTTAGGCTCTAGATCTGGAACATATAGAACTTCCTGTAGATTTGTTAATTTTGTTTGGCCGTTGGGGGGATTTAGTGTTTATTAAAACATCTCCCGAACCGAATGCTGTGAGTTTGTTGCCGTTCGCAATAGTGACTTGATTTTTCGAAGTTATTGAATTTATTAAATAACCTTTTATCATTTGCTATATGCGAGGTACTGCCACTGTCAAGGATTCAATTTTGTTTTCCAATTTTTTTCTGTTATTACTTCTCGATCTTCGAATTGATGGGTTTTTGTATTCATTTGCTTATGAGTCGCGTTTTTGTCGCGGTTAGTGTACTCTCTATAATTTTCGGTGTTTTCAAAACATGGAGAAGATGAAAATTTTTTTTTGTTTTTGTAACTGTTTGGAGTTTGATTTGTGTATCTGCTCTTGTGATGTCCTCATTATTACTGTGACTTTTCATTTTGAAATAGCTACAATATTTAGTGTTCTTTTATATCATAGTTTGTGAATTTTCTGTGTGTTTTGAATGCTTTTTCCGCGCTATCTGTTTGTTCAGACATTTCTTGTCTGCGATTATATTCGTCAATTAATTTGCTTCTAACAAAATCTGGAGATAGTTCATCTTCCGGCCTGGCTTCCAAAGCCGTGATGAGAGTGTTGTAGCTGGGCGGTAATGAACATAAAAATAATGCTGATATGTGAGAATCGTTTATATTCTCACCTGTGGCAGATAATTTATCTACAATTTGCAGAATGTTAGTTATGTGCAATCTCGTTACGCATCAACGTCATGTGGTGGTTTTCACAGCTCATCACGTCTTGGGTAATTGCTGATGAAATAGTTATGATGAATTGCGTGCAATGTCCGCTGTCACTTTCGCTAATTAGACGAATATTTTTAAGTTATTTTCCCAAAAATAGGAGATTAGATAATTTGGGTTTTCTATCAATCTTTTCACACAAAAGCTTGCTAACAAATATCCTCTCATACTTCCCTGCGATTTCCAAGAATATTTTTCTTGCGTGTACAAATTGTGTACGCCTTCAATAGTGCGGGAGGCAGCGACATATATTTTAAGCGATAATATACAAGATGATATTTCAATTACTATTCGTCCATCTTACTTAATCACTCACGAAAACAGCCGTCAACTGTCGTGAACGCAGTGAATGCGGCCTCGAGAAAATGAACGATATCCCGATTACGGATGTTTTTGTTTTGTTTTAAAATTGCTCTTACGGCGGATCTTCTGAAATCGAGATACTGTTTATTTTGCAATGTTTAAGCTTCCGAGGCCGCATCCACCGCGCTCGCGGCTGTTTTTGTGATTGATTAAGTAAGATAATTACATATTTGAAGATCAGCTTATATGATATTACTTAAAAAGTATCACTGCCTCCTGGACTATTAAATTTTTGACATGTGTGTACATAACTTTAAAATTTAAATAAATAAACAAAATACGAGCAATATTTCCTTTTAATAAATATAGCCAAAATTAATAATACAGTACAGCCCCCTCCCTCCCAGACATCTCACCCATGCCGGAAGACAAAAATATTATAGATATTCTGTAATATACGCGATATCACGAAAACTAATTGGGCATGCGGTCCACGTCTTTTACAGGACATCTCTGAAATCCGGACGCTGCGACAGAAACGCCACTCAATGCTTAGAAGGGGTTGGATCAAGTCCGAGATCCCGCACAGGAGGTCCTGAGCATCACTCCCGGGAATACGAACTCATAAGAACTTCAGAGCAATGATACCAGAAGTATATTAGGAGGTCTATCTATGACAGAAACAATCGTACCCAAAGGCTAACCTGGAGCTCTCCGCACAGACTTTGTTTTACCGCCAGCTCGGAAAATGAATCATCTACAAAGCTTGCTACCACTTGCTCCTTACAGGAAGATAATGCGGACTAGAAGCATACATCTGTTCCAAAAGCTTTCTTCTCCTTGGATTTCGTCCAGTGGATGCCCATGCTTAAAAACATTTATGTTAACACGTTCACTATCGGGTTAAAATTACCGGAATTTTATTTTATTTAGAAAGTTCGAACTCATACCAGAAAATACTAATAGCAATATTTACTTACAGACATTTCGATTACATAAAAATAAAAATTCTTTCGAAATTTCCGGTACGAATTCGCAATTGTAGATTGAAAGACCACGAGTACACTCGTGGTTGGCAGCGAATGGGTTAGTTACAGGAAAATTCCAAAAATGATTCCCTGATTACAAATGACAATAACTATAATGTAAACAATAATTGGAAGAAATATGTTGAGCCCATTACAGACAGAAACTCAAAGTTTTGCTTGCATTACGTCATAACTGCTCTGTGTAGTTAGTTCCTTTTAGTCCCACACAAAACATACGTGGAATTAACCAATCAATTAATCAGCCTATTTCTCGCCAGATGTTGTGAAGCGTGTTGACACAGACACTGATGTCACTGTATTCTCTAATGCACACTTTCAGTTCGTTCACTTTTTTACAGGCAAAGAAGGAATATCTCCGTAAAAAAGAGTCACCAGAAGTCTTGCACAATGCATTCGCAATGTCTGGCATGAAATAGGCTACCACTTGAATTGTGTGATCAAATTAAAAAAAAAACATAGTTCTGAAGTACGCAAAGAAAACTCTGAACTTCTTTCTGTACTCTGCTTAAAGCATTTCTTCCGATTATTGTTTGCAATGAAGTTGTTGTCATTTGTAATCAGGGCTGTAATTACATATTACCCTGTATTTTCAAAACTATGAGTGGCTTATGATTTTTTCCTCCCGTTCCCAGCATTTTAAAGAGGAGAACTTTCCCGCCATGCATATCTTTAGCTGTTGCATATGCATTACGATTTTCTCCGATATGCAACAGCGTGTATCCCTGCATCGACCCTATTACAAACGTCTTCCATCCTCAAGGCCTCAGAGTCGATCAATAGAGTCACCTTCTGAGCGCACACGGAGTTGTGTGTACCTCAAGATGCCGAAGAAGAAAGAATGAGAGAGAAGGTAAAAAAATAAAAATAAAATAAAACAAGAAGAATAGAAGAAATTCACGTGAAATGAGCCTTTGCGCAGTGGGATAACAGTGCATGGTTTTAATGGTAAAATTAAATAGATAAGAGAAGGTGGAAGAAAAAGATAAGGTCGTTACTTTGTTTAATCAAGAAAATGAATGTAATGTTTCTCTGGCAACTTGAAAAATTGATTAAAAAAAATAATTTTAAAGTTTCGTTATTTTCTGTTATAATGTTCAGCCTTTCATCTGGAATTAATTAGATGCAATGATTAAAACTATTTATGATTAAATCTTGTTTTGTTGTTTATTCTGTTAAAAAAGATTATACTAAGATGATTAAAAATAGTGGGAAACTGATTTATTTATTTATTTATTTACTATTTCTCATTTATGGAATTTCATTTGGGAATTTTTTTAAATATGTTGAATGAAGTTTATTAATGTAAAATATTAAACATGAAGGAGAGACGCGGGGCTAGTTGTCATGTGTGCTCTTTGTCACAAAGCTCATTTTTTCGATTCGCATAAGCTGTGCCAGCTCAAAAATTCATCAGTACATGTGTTTCATGGTGTGATGTAATGGATATAATTTATACTCTTATTACTTCGTTGGTTTGGCTCCTGTTTTCAGAAAACGTTGCTGTATGTCAAAATATATACTTTTACTGTTTTCGTGTTGAGTTGGTATTTATTTTATATCGTTCTGAATTTTAATTCCATATTATTAACAGTATAATATTAGCTTATATTTTTATGCAGTATTATAACTGAAAAAAAAAATAATAATGTTCTAAAGATTAAAAAATTGGCATTATTTCGAACATGATTGGTTGTCACAGCAAACCAGGGAAAATTGGCTGTCACAATGACAACCAACACCTATCGTAGAAACCACAGTTAAATTCTATTTTATTTCAGGAAGCAAATTCACTCTTTCCTCACGAGGAAACTCCCAAGCTAATGTTAAATCTATGGGAGCGTTCTTTTCAAATTCCTCGTTTGCATTACAACATATTTAAATGACTTTTTCGTTTTGTCTGTGCAGGATAGTTGAGATTGATCCCAGCCGAAATGGAAAAAAAAAAAAAAAAAAAAAAAACATGTGTTTCTGCACATCCTGCACTTTAATAAATTGTGACGTTGTGGAACGGGGATCTTGAACGTGCATAACAATAAAAGAAAATGTGACATACTTCGAGCTAACGTCCCTAGTATAAACAAATTAGATGCGATCCTTTCTGAATTCGTTGCAGCAATACCACACTGCGTTTTCAGTCAATGCATTTTGTATTTTGTTTACAACTTGACAGAAACAGGGTAGAATTCTCTTTCTGATATTTCATCTAAATGATCGAATCACTAGTTTCTGATATTGCAACTAAAAAAAGGTTAAATTTTAGTAAATAATTACAATTAACCATTTGTGTCTGGGGATGGGGGGTAGGGGGTAGGCATGAATATAGAAAACACATAGACAAATAACATATATTTTACGTAATATTATATGTACATATATTATGTAGGTATTTCTTTTAAGTGATTAATCCAGTTTTTACATATTTGTAAAAAAAAAAATATGGGACATTAATGGTTTTTATTGTTTGATTTTCAATGCATAATATGCATATTGTTGCTATGGAATGATGCTTTGGCCACTCCTTTAAAAAAAAATAAGATGAAAGTTTCATTTCTCTATAGGTAACACTATAATTAGAAAATTTTTCAAGAAGACTAATTCTCAGATTTATTCGTTAGATCGCGTCGTATACTAGCTCAAACTGCAAACAATACTAAGGACGCTCGGAAGATTATGTCATCTCATTTTAGCCGAATTTGTCAGTTAGAACCTTGTCATTTTAAGGTAACGATACATGTTTTGATACCATAAAGACATGTATTGTCTGTTTAAAAATATACATTAAGCACGACTCTTCCTATTTAGCATCATTTACCGTTTTTGCGAATTTTTGATTATCCCAGGTGGTCCTGGTTCCTCATTAGTTCGGAGAATTGGTATTCACGTGTATTGACGTTATTTTTAAAAATTTAAAGAAACAGAACAAAAAGCATCAAGCATTATATCATTTATTGCATAAGTTTTTAGGTCACAAAATATTAAGTTAACATAAATATTTTTTATCTGTAATTCTACAGGTTTTTTTCGCTAGAATAAAGAAACAACGTGTGTATTTTTTCCCTCATTTCCAGTATTTTTTTTTTTCAAAATAAGGAAATTAATTTATTTATACGAGAATTCCGTAACATGTCCTTGTTTTCAATTTGTTTTATACTAGAACTGAAAAGAAAACACTGTAAATTGATATAGTCTGATATAATGAGAACATACAAAGTCCATTACATGTTCCGTGTACGTGCCTTGAGCATTTTTTTTTTTTCAGCGCGGCAGGATTGTTTTCAAAGTCATCCCCAAGGCATTGTTCTACAGGCAAAGTTCAAACGCGACATCATTAAGGTGCAATTCTCAACCAATTATCCGAGGACCGACAACGCGAGCCCATTAAAACCCAACATTGCGGTGGACCACACCATTAATATTGTGCGAAGAGAAGGGGGCAATTAAACTATAACGCACGATGCGGGTGATATGCCCACATCGATTGAATTAAATTCACTCGCCAAAGCAAACTTTAAAATCTCCCCCACCCGACCCCTTTCATACGCGGGCGCAAATTGAAATCGCTTGGAGGGTGGGTGAGGAAGATCGGGTGTAGAATATCAGCACACGGCCCATCGGCTTAAGGTCTGCCCTGCATGCAAATCATATATCAAGTTTACTCCGGCAGACTGACACCATGCCGAACGCTGCGTTATGCCAAGCATGAATAATAAATTGCTCGCCTATATATTTGAATGCCGCAGAGACTGACGATGTCCTCCCCCCTCTTCCTCTAAATTCCCCCCTCATCAAGGTCGGGGGGGCCGCGAAGATGTAAGATGAAAAATGGCCAAGTCCTAACCTTTCGGATGATGTAATTTTCAACTGACGTTTCGCTCAGGCTTTAAATATCGGAGCAGTCGTTAACATACCAGAGAGAATGTATGTATGGATATATGTATGCAGTGTAAATATATATCTATATTATGTAAATAAGGTTGATAGGTCTTAGCGCATTGTTTTGCGACTTAAGAGGTGGAATTAGGAGTATTTGGAGGGGATTTGCGATGCGAATTTTTTCTCAAAGCGTTCAGAAACTTTAATATTCCTAGCCCGGAGTTATGATAAGAAGATTTGAGTTTTTGAAGGGTGTTTAGAAGATATAAGGTTTATTTATTTATTTTGAGGAAGCAACTCTTTCTTTTGGGCTATTTATTTGGCAGTGAACTCTTTAATGATGTCCAGGTAAGTGCTGCCAAAAACTACAAAAAGTTTTGTTTAATCTTGGCACTCCATTTATTGAGCTATGAGTACATTTTTTTTCTGTAGTTATTTATTTTCTTTTCGTCGCAGGAACTTGCCAATATGCATATTCTGCACATAAAATATTTATTATCCTTGATTCAAAATGCTATGGATGTTATTGCAAGTTGTTGTTTAATAAATGGTGTTCTGTTGTGTGTGTGACATTATTTATTCAATAACATATTTTAGGAATCTATACGCCAAGACACTTTCTAATGCCAAGAATTGATAATAAAAGACTTCAAAACGGGTCCATACTTGATGTGGTGATCATATTGCCTACTGAAAGGGAAGACAAATTTAATTTGGCACTTGAGCGACTATGCATGAATGCCTTCATATGATAACTATTCCCTTTCTATTCATACTCTGACTTATGATCATTTGGCTTATATAGTCAGTACACTTGTATGCATCAAAAACGCATCTGCGTATATTATGCTACTAAAAAGAGAAAAAAGTTTTGCACCACAGTTTATCTATTGAAACATTTTACATTTTTTTCCCCCAAAAGAACTGGGCATCTTCGGTAATGTCCATTTGCTGATATTTTTTATGATTAGCCCATATTTTACACCCCCCCCCCCCCTCCTTTAAAAAAAAAAAATATTTATTTTATTTTTATTTATTTTATTTTTTTTTGCTTGGAATGTACAAGCTGGACCAAAAATCTTTGATACATTTAATAAAATAATAAAGTAATTTGGGTACGAAAGTGCGACTTGAATGGAAATGTAACTTATGATCGAAAAGTTATTTTTAAGCACATTAAGAAGAAAAAAAGCTTTGAAATTTCCCATAGATGACGCTATAACTTCCAAATCTTACCAAAAAAAAAAAAAAAAAAAAAAAAAAACAGAGAGAGAGAATGTTCCATAAGTTTAATCTCAGAAACAAACGGAAATAGCCATTCGTCTGCAAATTATGACTTCTTTCAATTTATGTTTTAAAAAAAAATAAGCTTAGGGATCGTCTTCATTTTGAAATTGTACCAAACTCTGAAATTTTCACCACGAATACCCAGTTTTGACAGCATATTTGATTTTTTCGACACATTTTGTCTTAGAATACCAAACGACAATTCATTCTGTCAAATAGTTTAGGCATTATGAAGATTTAAGACTTAAAGCTCCAATGTTAAATTCATTTTTAAAGATTTAAAATGTAACTAAAAAAATAAATAAATAAATAAATAAAAAGTTGGCGAAATAAGCTGAAATTTTGTTTTCACATATTGAAAGCTAGTAGAAAATGATTTCTGTTTTTTAAAAAAATCATAAGGTGGCAGTTCCTATTTTCTTCGAAAATTAATTTCGAAAATATACGAATTTTGAAATAGATTTGCGATAAAAATATGAATTGTAACTTATAAAATTTTTAACAGAAATCAATTTTCAGATCCAGAAATTTCAAATATGCGAATCCAAAATTAAAGATTATTCCGCCAAGTAGTTTTAGAGTTATGTTTTAAGAACTACCCGCATTACAATATATTTTGCAACGATTAAAAGGGAATTTGACATTATATTATCTAAAGTTTAAACCTCTATAGCTCCTAAACTATTTCACAAAATGACTTGCCATTCGGTATGCTGAGGTAAAATTTACCGAAAAAGCCAAATATATTGTCGAAAGTGTGTGTTCATATTAAAAAAGGTTAGAATTCAATATAAATAAATTCAATTTCAATATAAAGACGATTTCTAAGCTTATTATTTTTAAATAATAAATTGATAAAAGACATAATTTCCCGTCAAAAAACAATTTCTGTTTTTTTTAGGTGCGTTCGTAATTATATAAATACGTAGCACCTATAGTCGTCGCTTGGTCCGTCCGTCTGTCCGTCCGTCTGTCTGTCTGTCTGTCTGTCCGTCCGTCTGTCTGTCTGTCTGTCTGTCCGCATATAACAACGCAAAAACTACCCAACCAAATGGTTTGAAATTTAAAATATATTATCTTTGCAGAATTTTGTCGAGACATTTCAAATTTTATTAAAATCGAATCAAAACTTTAGGAGATATTAATAAAAATATTTATTAAGAAATTTGATTTTTTTTTTTAATCGGTGCTTTTTTGTTATAGGAGTTTCCGATGGATGTTAAATCGTCAAGCGACCGAGATGCTTATTTTATTACAGAAATTAATCTGCAGACGATATAATTCATTTCACAAAATTAAAAATCATCAAGATCTGAATATTTATATAACTAGCTGATACATATATATCTTAATATTTATATAACTAGTTAAGATATTTGTATGAACAGTGTCATAAAATATATACTTAACTAGCTGTTTAACCCGTTCTACGCACGGGATATCATGAATTTAATTCTAAAACGTGCGTACGAACGCACCTCGTTTGTAACGTTTGACGTACAATTTCCAACTTGTTTTTTTTTGCGACTGTACTACCGTACTTTAACGTTTATAATGGAAATAAGCACCGTTTGGAGATGTGATTTGCTATAAAGAGCGTACACGTTGAAATATTTCAGTAGATTGTACAAAATAAAGGGTCTCTAGTTGCATGAATTTTAGATGTTTTTTTTTTTTTTTAGCTTTGAAGATATAGCACCTATGGCAAAATTTTTGAACTAAACATTTGCTTAAACAAAACCTTTGATCATGAAGGCATTTTCGTCCAAATTGCGCTTTCGTATGCCAATTACTTTATTTATTTAATTTTTTTTTTTTTTCGAAATGTTTCAAGGATTTTCGCCCACACTGTATATTTTGACTAGAATGTCAAAATTAACTCAGCATTTTTTTTTAAAGATAGCATTTGAAGCGGTGTCTTGATATTTATAAAATTACTCCAAAGAAAGATTAAAAATGTGCAAATTATTTACAAACATAAAAGCAAAAAGAATACTAAGAATTTTTTATTTTATTTTATTTTATTTTATTTATGGTTTAGTTTCCGTAAAAAAAAAGAAGGATTAATAGGAATGAAAAAGATGTTTTCATTATTTTGAAGCTTTAAATTGAAGAGTTCTATTGAGATGCAATATTTAGATTTTATACCATTTTTAATTTATGCACAGTATATTTTTTTATTTAACAAATAAGTGAAAGTGGTTCCATCACAATTACTTATTGAACAGGGAATCTTTATTGTATAGTGAATTATAATTTATGTTGTCAGCCACAATCAGATTGTGTGTAAAATCTATGGAAAAACATTTAGAAACCACATGGTGCCTTACAAAAATGGGACGAATATCCTGAAAGCCAAGTTCAAGACCATTGGGAGTGTTGTATAAGCCTTATGGCGAAAATACAGGAAAGAAAAGCTAACAAGTGATTGCTTTTGAGAAAACATTTAGGAAGTAAACCCAGAAGATAGAATTCGAAGCACCAATGTCTTATTCGCATCTGTCGTGGGAGCTTCAAATTTTCAAAACAAGCATTTAAGAAAATATACATTGTAATTTATTCATTTGAGTCAATACTTCAAACAGTCGAACGTATGTATAATAAATGATAATCATGTATAAAACTTACTTGTAAATAACTTCTATATTTGAAATTTTGTTTTGACGTACAATCGGTTAAAAAAAAAAAAAGGAAATTTTGAACTATTTTATCACAAAATTCTCACCCAGATATGTGAGAGGCGATATGCAATCGCATTTACTTTCTGAATAGGAATGGTCATCTACATATTAAAAATTGCAATAACTTTCATTTTTCAAATAGCACTTTTGCCCACAATAGCATTTTTGCACAATGCCCACTTTTGATGCCCATTTTTAAATTCTCTGAATCAAAACATCCCCCCCAAAAAATGTATACTTTATATACTTTTTCTTAAATCTTCATAAAATTACACTAAAAAAAATTTAAATTATATATTTTACAGTTTAATACTGGCATTCAAGCTGCCAGTACTATACTGTAAAATTGACAGTAATAAACAGAAAAATAAGCAGTAATACGCTACCACGCAGTAATAAACAGTAAAATAAGCAGTAATACGCTGCCGCGGCACAGCAGCGTATTACTGCTTATTTTACTGTTTATTACTGTTAATTTTACTGTATAATACTAGCCGCTAGGATGCCAGTATTATGCTGTAAAATCAGCAATTTTAATTTTTTTTTTTTTTTTTTTTTTTTTTCAGTGAGAGGTTAAAATTTGGTGATGCTAATGTTAAATTTCCGTGACAAACTTTAATTTGCATATTCACAAAATATGATCCGATTGAATTGTTATTTTTTAATGAGATATGAATAGACCCAAACATATTCCATTCCAGGCATTTTTTCTATTCGAAAACATATTTTATTTTAATTATGAAAATTATTAATAAATTCATATTCGAAAAAATCGTGATTTATGATCTACAGTAATTTTTGCATGCAACGGACCAAAATCTTCAGAAACAAGGGTGTGTAAATTTATAATAAATATTTAAACTATATGTCCTTTCTACGGGCTAATTTGACCTAAGAAACTCAAATATGGTGTGAAAAACATTACATGTTACCTTATGAAAAATCCAAGTTGATACAATTTTTAATATGTAGATGACCCTTATTTCAAAAACTGTATTCATATTCGGAAAGAAGACACAAAACCTAGATGAATGGTACCTCTCAAAACGAGTTTATTTTAATGGTACTTCAAAGAACCGTCAGTACATAAAGGGTTCAAACAAGGGATAGGTTTTCAGAATTGTGGATAACTAAAAATTTATATAAATTCTATAGAAAATTATTTTACAATAATTTTTCTTAATCCACTTTTTTTTTCTTTTAACAACTTTCTCCCACAAAATATTTTGATTACGAAGAGCAACTGTTCATTTTATTTTATTTTATTTTAAATATTAAACAATACATGAAATACAATTTATTATAAAATTTTCTTCTTTCACTATATCACAGGTTGTCTGTCATAGATAATCAACACTACGATAAAATTGGAAAATATATTATTATATATGTTGTTGTTCTATTATTGTTCGGAAAATATTAAAAGCTTAATTAAAATTAAAAATAAATTAATTAAATGTTTAAAACCTTTTATTGAATTTTAAAGCACATAATGATATCTATGTCATTAATAGAACTTCATGATCAAAAAATTAATTAAAATTTCACGTTTTAACGCACTTCAGTCTTTAATTAATTTTTTTAACTTTAATTAAATTAAAATTTATCAAAGATCTATAAAAGAGAGTTTACTTATTGGAATACTGAAAATTATCTGCTTCTATTGGCTCGAGAATTGGTTATCATATTGTTTGTAAATTAGATAAAATATGCAACATAAAACAAATTAAATCATGTGTAATATGAACTGGTTGCTTATTGCACATTACCAATTTGTTTATTACATACAATTTCCTAATTTATTGGATTAGTATTGGATTATTACTTTATAATTGGGAATTACTTAAATAACATTAATAATTTTATTTTTTTTTTTTTTCTTAGAATCCGTAGAATGAAAAATTCCAAATAATACGTTCAAAAGTTTTCGTAATCCAATAACTTAAAAAAAAATCAAAATTTATAGAAATATTATTTTTAAATCTCCCAAAAAAGCTCATCATCATTTTAGAAATTTGAAACAAATTTCGCGAGAATGGTATTCTTTTACTATTTATAACATAACAGTGTGAAAATATTTATTTTCCAAAAGTTAAAAGAAGCGCTACAGAATAAAAATCGACAAAAATCGAAAAGACATTAAATAAAAAAATATGTATATATCTGGCCGAATTTTGAAAAAATAACGCTCCAAAGTGTAACAAATTTGGTCTAAGACAAACCATCGTGCCAAATTGTTTTGCTGAGCAGGTAACTATTTGCTCATAATCTAGCAGTTACACAGACACAAACGTTTTCTCTTTCTCTAATTTAATATGTATAGAGATTTAATATGCTTCGTACATACACTATTTAAAAAAAAAAAAAAAAAAAAAAAATGGAGTGTTTTTTTATTTATAGCAAGAAGTTTTATAAAAATATAATATATAACATATTCCGAATTACACACTATTCCGAAAAATGTTCTTTTATCAATATAAAAATACACAAATAATGTGATCAATTACCTAAAAGATGACTAAAATACTGTAATAGATGTTAAAAAATTACACTAGAATCATCTAGTACTTTCGGCTACGTACCCAGCCTTCATCAGGATTCAGAATTTAAAATTATGTTAATAACGTCGCTTGTCTGGATCTCACTCGTAAACGGCACGAAAGTACTACATGATTTTAGTGTAATTTTTTAACATCTAATACAGTATTTTAGTCATCTTTTAGGTAATTGATCACATTACAAATCTGGGGTTTGTAGAAGAGCAATTTTTCAGTGACGCTGATCACAAATATGACATTAGTTTTTGGCTATCACCCACAGTTTTTTCACAAAACAAAAAAGGAGGGGGTGCCTCTTAATGAAATTAATGTGTAATATTTATTAAATAAAATACATTCTTAATAAAAACGAAAATTAATTTCTTAGTAAAATGACATTAATAAATGTTAAAATACAATACTGCACTAAAGGATGTGAAATATAAATGTAGATGGCGTCACTTTATGTGTTGATATTTGCCTGAGAAGGCGTAATTTTCTCCCGCGCATTTGTAGTGAGAACGTACGTTTATTTTGTTCGTTTATTGATATCTTACGTTTGTTTTGTCAGTTTCTTATAGCAATATGGCATCAAGAGGTTGTATAAATAACCTGAACTCATTTTGTTACATTTGTGGTGGATACGTTGTCAAAAAAAGGCAGCAGAACATAACCGATTTCGTAAAAATGTATATTATGCTTACTTCGGTATGGAACTTGGTGACCAGGAAAATAAATGGACCCCACATATAGTTTGTCACACATGTGTAGAACATTTATGAAAATGGACTCAAGGTAAAATAAAATCTCTTCCTTTTGCTATTCCAATGGTATGGCAAGAGCCAGCTAGTCTTGAGGATTGCTATTTTTGTTTAACAAAAATAAAAGGCTACAATAGCAAAAACAAAGCAAATGTTGTGTTCCCAGAAATTATTTCAGCTATTCCTGTACCGCATGGTCCAGATCTACCTGTGCTCTACCTCCTACATCTCTTGATTTATCATCTGATTCTCAAGAACTGAGCATGATGAAACCGAAATCTTGTACACAAACCTAGCAACTGATGTTAAACCACAAAAAAGCACGCAAGGTGAGTTAAACGATTTAGTACGCGATTTAAATCTTTCGAAGCAAAGTGCTAAAGTTTTAGGATCTCGACTTAAGCATAAAAATTTACGATCGTTGAAAAAATGCTTCAAAACTTTCAAAAACTAGATTGTAACATGAGTTTAAAAATACATTTATTGCACTCCCATCTTGAATATTTTTCTGAAAATCTTGGTGAAATGAGTTAAGAACAAGGTGAGAGATTTCATCAGGACATAAAATGCATGGAAAGACGCTATCAAGAATGTCAATATGTTGGCAGATTACTGCTGGGGGCTAAAAAGAGACACTAAAACAGCTTCAAAATCTAAAGGACACAAGCGTTCTTTTGGTGATAAAGAAAAATAATTTTACTGTATATACTAGAATATAATTCCTTATAAAACATGCACACACATTTATATTTCCATATTTGTTACCATGAAGTAACTCGAGCCACAATTTTGGTAAGTTAACTGATGCTGCATCGTTACATATTGTATTTTAACGTTTTGTAAATTAAATGCTGCTGCATCGTTACATATATGTGCGAAAATTGTGGCTCGAGTTACTTCATGGTTACAAATATCGAAATAAACATTCAACTAAAATTATAATAATAATAATAATAATAATAATAATAATAATAATAATAATAATAATAATAATAACATGCATTACTTGAAATAGTACGTGAAAAATTAAATAATGGCGCTCCAAATATAATTTCATACAGAATTATATCATACAGAATATTGTTCATACAGAATATTGTAGAAATATTCTTATTTATTTTGATAATGGCTCCGATAGTGTCGAAACATGCCAACAGTCTAAATAAAACTTATTTTAATGGTTATAAAGTTTTTATTTTACTCCTTTTAGCAATTGAAAGAAGTATATTATTTACAAGGTGTTGTAATTTGTAATATTTTTATGAAAATGCCTGCTTGAGCATTGATAGTATTCGAAAAACAGATATTTCGTGTCAATGCCCGGTTGAGAAAACTGTTTAACACACTATAAAAACTATGCGGAAACATTTCCAAAATATATAGCATAAGAAACTTTTTTTTTTTTTTAGCCTAATACCTTTTCAAATGTCGGAAATTTGTTGTTTTCTGAAGTTTCGGAAGATAAAGAAATGTATTTCGGAATAGTTGGTAACACCGAACGAGGTTATATTGCATGTTTTCGTAAACCTTGCTTAGATAAAAAAAAATATTCATCTTTTATATATATATATATATATATATATATATATATATATATATATATATATATATATATATATATATATATATATATATATATATATATATATATATATATATATATATATATATATATATATATATATATATATATATATATATATATATATATATATATATATATATATATATATGTTGAAAGTTATGTGTACCTTGGACAAGAAATATCTTCAGACAACAGTATCATGAATGAAATCAATAGAAGAATAAGAAATGGATGGAGTGCTTTTGGGAAGAACAATATTATTCTGAAAAGTAACATGCCTCTTTGTTTGAAAAGAAAGGTGTTTAACCAATGTGTTTTGCCTGCACTAACTTATGGAGCAGAAACTTGGACACTAACAAAACGGATGGTACAAAGATTACAAACAACACAGCGAAGTATGGAAAGATGTATGCTAGGCATAACCAGAAGAGACCGAAAGAGAATAACGTGGATAAGAAGTCAGACGAAAGTTTTTGACATTATCGAGAGAATTAAATGGCTAAAATGGAAATGGGCTGGGCACATTGCAAGAAGACAAGACAATAGATGGAGCACAAACACCCTACAGTGGTATCCCAGAGATGTAAAACGACCAAGAAGACGACCTCAAGTAAGATGGAGTGACGAAATCAGAAAAGTGGCCGGTGTTAATTGGATGACTAAAGCACTAGACAGGCAACAATGGAAAAATCTGGGGGAGACCTACATCCAGCAGTGGATTGAAAACGGTTGATGATGATGATGATATATATATATATATATATATATATATATATATAGTGTAAGGAATACAAAACATTAATTCTTAGAATCTAAAATTACATTCGACTGTACATATAGCAATCCACTTCTTAACTTTTAAAATTATCATACTGATAGAGTACTTGTTCCTCTTGGTTTTTAAAATGAGAGGCCTTTTTATGTATTTGTGTGTGTACGTGTTAAAATTCATTTAACATATTTCTGATAAGTAAATAATTGATAGTTAATAAATTATTCGTTATTCATTAAAATGCTTCATTTAAAATGCTTCATTTAAAATGCTTGATTTAGCAACTTATTGAAATATATCGCTCATTAATTACAATAACTTCATAACTCAAAAAGTATTTGTAAAAAGTGCAATTGAAACATTCAAGTTCAATGGAAATTTTAAGCTGAAGTGCAATTCAAAGTGCCCTCTGATGATGAGATTTTAATGTTCAGATATGTCATTAATACAATTTAAAACTCATAAAAAATACTTTCGACTGTGAAAATAACTAAAACTGATTTCTAAGTTCTGAAGTTGTTGTATTTAATAATCGATATGATGATTCTAAGTAAGGAAATAATAGACTCAAATTCCAAAACGTACAAATAAAGAGCACTTTAAAAGTTTTTTTTTGGTGAATAACGAAAAAGTTGTTCATTATTTATTAAGCGATCGAGTTGCATATTGCTATGCAATCACCCGAAAAAAAAAAAAAAAAACTGTGTATGAATTCCTAATGTGGGAAAACTATAAACAAAAAATGTAAAAATCATTTAAAAAAAAAAAAAAAAAAGAAAAGAAAAGCGAAGAAAAAAGAAAACGAAGTTGTATGTTTACACTGGTATATTTAGATGGCGATTTCCTATTGAATTATAATGTTTTCCTATTAATTAGAGAAATATTGAATACATAACAGAAAAAGAGCTTCGTCCATGCACTAAATATACATTTCTTCTTTCCATAGGAAAAAGCTCTAAAAAATTATTCTATTGAAGAAAATAAAAATTTATCACCTAATTTCACTTTTTACGATAAAGTAGACGCAACTATTTCAAATTTTTCATCGCTGCGAAAAAAAAATCAAAATGGTGACCTGTCAACTAGATTGTAAAAAAAAATTTAAAAATCATCAAAAATGAATCAGTCTTGAAAAAAAAAAAAAGGAGGGAGTGGGGGGATACATTTACCACAAAAAACTTATACTGAAAAAAAAATGCTGATTTTACAATATAATACTGGCAGCTGGGATGCCAGTATTATACTGTAAAATCAACATTTTTTTTTTTTTTTTTTTTTTTTTTTTGCAGTGTTTGTCTGCCAAGTATATTGCATTAAAAAGTAATCGATAACAAATCAGCCTCAGAATAATGAAAATTTTTCCCTCTCCATACACATTGCTCAAAATTTTACGCAATTTTATGTTAACAGATCAAAAAGATAGAAAACAAAAATTACTCCACTTGTAGCATAAAATGTTTTCCCATGTTCTAGCGTTAAGAAAGCATTATGATCTAATTCATTTTTTCAAATCCCCATCCATTTGTTTTGTCGCCTGTTTTATTTTGCCGCCTTTTCATCTTTCACGCTCTGTTCCACCTATATTTTTTCCCTCCCCATCTTTTCAAAACAGCAGAAAGATAATCCTTTGATAACTGTAATATTATTAATGGACGTAGAAAGCAAATAAACAAATAGTAAAACTAAGAATAAAAAAAAATAACATAACGGCATCGCCGTAGTAAATAAAATTCTGCCTTTTATTCTCTTGTGCATTCTATCTATTTTAGAAATAAACGATAGAAAAATTATCGATTCTTTGCTTTTCTGATCGATTTTGTTTGAATCTTTTTTTTTTCTTCTGTTGCTGTTGCCATAAAAGCTTTTGGAAAAATACACTAATAAAGAAAAAAAATAACCTCGTACCCACAAAAAGAACAAGGAATAATATATATATAAATAAAAAAAATTCTATTTTCACCGCCAGGAGATGAGTCCACAAGTTTTCATTGAAAAAGGATTTTTACAGCCTTCAGCATCATTTTTTTCTTTCCGTAATTTTTGATACCGTTACTGAAGGAACGATGGTACAGAGAAAAGATGTGTAATTTTTCTGCCTCATACATTTTTCGACCAATAAAAAATATACGTCAACTTAAAGTAAAATGACGGCTTTTCAATGGTTGGGATAGATCAGTGAAATTTGTCGTGGAATTGTTCAATAACCACTTTTCGTGTCAAGGTGCCGTTATTCATCATCGGTGAAAGCGATACTTTGGTCCTTTTTATGGAACGTGGATGAAGCTGGGATAAAGAAAAAAAAAGTGTTAAAATGAAAGTTTTCATGCGAAAAAAATTAAGTATAGCCAACAATGTGTATCGTTATTTATCTTTAAAGTTCTAATATAGTTTCATACTCTCTCTGTCAAAAATCAAATAGCCTTTTTGTATATAGAACGTTACAATGGTTGACAGGTTAATTAAGTTGCATGGGAGCACGCAGAAAAAAAAAAATCAAGGGAGAGTGAAGACTTTGCTACGAGTATTTTTTCTTTATTTTCTTTTTTTAATGGAGACTATAAATATGAAACAAACTAAACAAATAATTTTTTGTCAGCACACTCCGTGCAAGACAGTTTTTAAAACATAACAACATAAAAAGCAATAAATAAATTTAACAATTAAAAATATTAAATAGTAAAAAAATAATAATAAGTTTCTACCTTTCTACCAGCTTTTTTCAAAAAGAAGAATTGAAAAACTAATTTTTTTTTCATCAGGGTGGTGGGGGGTGGGGATGAGCCCTCTGATAATTTTTGATACATAAACGTAAAAAGAAAAACTCTATAAAAATTGTCTTCCACTGGGGGTTCAAGGTGGCAGCGCCCCCCTGAAAAAAATCCCTAGTTTCATTTTTCTATTAGTGTTTAATTATTTTAAATCATTTGAGAAGAATACATTTTATTATTATTTTTTTAATCACGAGAGAAAAAAAAATAATTAATTAAATCTGAAAATCAAGGAAGGGGCCATTTCCCTGCACCCCCACCCAAACTTGCGGGTGCCCATGTTAAATTGCATAAAATAATTACGATACGACATAATGTACCAAGCGGAACTAGATTAATGCAGTATAACTAAAGAAATAATACATGTAAAATTCCAAGAATACTGTTTCTTGGAAGATAATATATATATATATATTTAAAATGGTATATGAAATTAAATTAAAAGAACAATTATCTTTCAAATGTCAAAAATCGGCAAAATTTTTAAAGCTTGTTATCTTAAATATTATTAGATCCACTTGCACAAAACTTTAAAGAAATATTTAAACAACTTTATTCTTTTGAATTCCGCTTTTTAAGAATACATAAATGCATAGATGCATATTTTTTCCAAAAATTAGTGCACCAAGCACAAGATAACACTCCTATTTACTCAGTCATAATAGGCATTGTTTTTTAATATTTACACAAATGGTGTTTAACTAAAATGACCTAGTACTGAAATAAAATTTGTATTATTTCCCCCCCCCCCTTTTTTTTTCGAAGAGTGCAAATTAATTTACTACGCAAAATACTAAACTTTCAAGAAATTTGCTAGCCATTTTCATAATTTCATTCGTAATCATAAATTTACATGGTACACGCAAACTTCAAAATAACTATTTTGAATGAAAATACTTTATAAATAAACATTGTTCAATAGCATAAATTCTTTTTATCATAATTTTTGTTTTATTGAAAAATTTTTGAATGAGGCTGGTTTTGGTTATTGCTAATTAAGTAAGTAAATAAAAAGAAAATATATATATATATATATATATATATTACTCTATTTAGAAGTACTTGACTCTTTAAGTGTGAGAATAACTTAGACTCCAAAGAATAATTATCAAGCAAATAAATATAAGGGGGATAACATACAAATTTAAACACCAATTCCTTGCAAAATAACTATTATTTGAACTTTTCGAATAATAAAAAAATATATAAATTGGTTCTTTAAAGCAAAACTAATGATTTATTGGCATCTGTTCTGAAATGCATTATTAACTATGCAACTTCACTAGATTCCAAAATATTTTAAATTTGTTTAGGACATTAGGAATATTTACTTGTCTAATAGTAAGCTAGTAAGATGTCACTTTGCTACTGTGCACATGCTGAAACCATACACTGATTCAGTCAATTTAACCACTTACCATGTCAATTTCCATTTTACTAATCCTACTAGACTAATTATCTGACTAACCTTTTCATTCATTTAATTATTTATTTGACTTAATTTAATTTAAATTTTCATAATATTATAATATGTGAAATGTTTTGTATGCATGCAATATGTATGGACGCTAGTAAATATATGTTTGTAAGTAAAATAGCAGGCATGCATGTTTGATTGCAAGACTGTAAGTAAGAAAGTATGAATGTGTATCAGTTTGTTAGTACGCAAGTATGTTTGTATAGCAAAGTGTTTAATCCATATATTTTTTTTTTTTATTTGATGTATGTATCTAACACACTGACCCTTACTTTTAAAGGAACCATTTTATTATTGGTGAATTAGTAGTCTTTAATTGTAAGTTAATTAATCCTAATTTTAGATTATTAATTAACAAAAGTGTACTATCCCATGTACTAACACCATGCATAACCCTTTTTCTTTTTAGCTCACAGGCTATCAAAGCCTGAGAGCTTATGTGCCCGCCGGTTCTGTATGTATGTACGTATATACGTACGTATGTACGTAACGCGATAACTCTTCATAGAAATATCCGTTTTCCTTCAAATTTTGTTTATAGGTTCACTGTATTCTGGCGCTTCCCTGATTAGTTTTCGGGATTGATTGGTTATAAAGGGGGGGGGGAACGGGGGGCTAATCCCCCCTTAATTTATATAAATGGGTTTTTCATGCAGAATTATTCCGTTTTCCTTCAAATTTTGTTTATAAGTTCACTGTGTTAAGGCGCTTCCCTGATTAGTTTTCGGGATTGATTGATTAAGTATAAAGGGGGGGAACGGGGGGCTAATCCCCCCCCTTAATTTATATAAATGGGTTTTTCATGCAGAATTATACCATTTTCTTCAAATTTTGTATATAGGTTCATTTTGAGAATGCGCTTCTGTGAATAGTTTTGGGGGTTCATTGGTTAAGTATAAAGGGGGAAAGGGGGATAATCCCCCCCCCTTAATTTAGATAAAAGAGTTTTTCATGCAGAATTATCCGATTTTCTTCAAATTTTGTATATAGGTTCATTGTGATAATGCGCTTTCCTGAATAGTTTTGGGGGTTCATTGGTTAAGTATAAAGGGGGAAAGGGGGGGCTAATCCCCCCTTAATTTAGATAAATGGGTTTTTCATGCAGAATGATCAGATTTTCTTCAAATTTTGTATATATACTCATTGTAATTAGAGGATTCCCTGATTAGTTTAAGGGGTTCATTAGTTAACTATGAGGGGAGTAACGGGGAGATGACCCCCCTTAATATTATTGTCAATTTCTTTATTTTTCGAGGGGCTTATTTCAAATTCTTTGAAATAAGAGTATAATATACAATTAGTGTGAATAGCCTGTGAGCTCAATGCCCTCAGTTTAACTGGGCAGTTTTCTTTTTATTTACAGGTTTTCTCTTACGACTGTCAATGCGAGTACGGACCTGCTAATCCAGGCGGTTTGTGCATCTGTTACTTACCCATCATACGTAGTATAGGGTAAGTCTTGTAATCGTTTTGAAAATCGAAATTTTTTTTTTTTTTTTTTTTTTTGACGGATTTACACGTTTCAGACACTGGAGATTCTGAAAAACATATTTTTAGAAAAAAAAATTTGCCGTCCGTCTGTGTGTCTGTGTGTGTGTGTGTGTGTGTGTCTGTGAGTGTGTCTGTGTGTCTGTAAACTCTCTATCTCCCGAAAAAATTGAGATAGAGACTTGCAATTTGGTATGTACGTAGCATGTAATAATGGGAAGAAGCCTATTTCATTTCAATAACCTCGATTAACCGGAACTATTTTTTTCGGACTCTCAAAATATTCGTTCTGATGAAAGGTATATAAAAATTTTCGAAATTGTTTATTTTAAGAAATGAATATAAAAGACAATAAAAAAAATAAATTTTGCATAAAGCATGAAGTCGATCGGATAATTAGTTGCCGAGATATTTGGAATCCTATTTTCCACACTCTTCGATTTTTCATGACCCTGTATTTCATCCAAATTTCACTTCAAAGATATATTTTAATTGGAAATTTGACGCTTAATCAGATGCAATAAACCGCTAGTTAATAGGATTATTATTTTTGGAGTTATAAGGATGTTTCTTTCAAGAAATTCAGTAATCGAGCCTTTAAAGTTTGTGACGTCATAAAGCCTCGATTTTATTCGAATTGCAATGCACTTTATAAGTAGTTTACACATTTTTATTTTAATATTTTACATTATGCATATCCATGATGGGTAAGTATTACGGTGGCCCCCAACGACTAGTTTTCTGTTGTGCAAGATTGAGGTCTCCAGTTGAGCAGAGATAACAGTGGGTAACCTGTATTTTTATGCTTTTTTATGTTTGCATCTTTATGTTGGCCGATGAGGTTAATTAAATTTCGCGAAAAAATAGCAATACTTTACTTTGAATCATAGACTTCGAATAATATAAAAAATAACACGAATAACATCCTGAAACCATACACTGATTCAGTCAATTTAACCACTACCATGTCAATTTCCATTTTACTAACCCTATTTAACTAATTATCTGACTAACCTTAAGAAAATGATTAAGAAAATAGTATTATATTGAGAATGCTTCCTGATTTCAATTTGGTAAGAAACATATCAAGTGAGGTGTAATTCAAATTCGAAAGCATAAATTATTTTAAAAATATATACAAAAAAAGGGAAAGTAAAAAGGCCTTTTTTCTACGAAATAACTGTTGTTTGATCCTTTAAAATAAATAAATAAATAAAAATATATAAACACAAAGCATTCATTTGTTACTCATTATGCCGTAACTCTAATATAATTGCAAGTCTTTTACGCTTAGACTATGTTAATTTTTGATAGAAGAACTAAATTTGTAAGCTTACGGAGTTATATAATAATGAACAATATCAGTCAGTTTCATTTGGAATAAATACTTTATGCATTTTTGTTATCGAATGTTCTTTTTTTTTTTTCTTTGTCCGATTTTAAAAATTAATACTTAAAATTGTAAAACACACCAGAAAAAAAAAAAAAAATCTGAAAAAGAATCTTAGAATAAAAAAAATGCTTACCTTTAATATTATATCATATTAGCACTTATCAATATCCACTACAAATACATTTTTCAGCAATATTTTATCTTTTCTCAAAACAAACGGTACACCTGAAATAATAATTAAAAAAAAACATTAGTATTCAGTTCAAACAAAGAAATAATTAAAATTTCAAATAAACTCTATTTCCAAAAGTAGTTTCTGCATACACATTAACCTATATTTTACAACATCTAAAAATAATAATAATATTAAAACTAATGATTTGTTGGCATCTGTTCTGAAATGCATTATTAACTGCAACTTCACTAGATGCCAAAATATTTTTAATTTGTTTCGGACATTAGAAAAATTTACTTGTCTAATAGTAAGCTAGTAAGATTTCACTTTTCTACTGTGCGCATGCTGAAACCATACACTGATCCAGTCAATTTAACCACTACCATGTCAATTTCCATTTTACTAACCCTAGTAGGCTAATTATCTGACTAACCTTTTCATTCATTTATTTATTTATTTGACTTAATTTAATTTAAATTGTTTTTTATCTAAAAGTAATTTTCCCCGATTTTTTTTTTAAAAAAAATCGTACCCGAAAGTGTTAAATATCATTTGTCAATTAAACTGTGTTACTTCAATGCAAAACATTTGTGAATTATCTAAACTAACCGTCATTTTCCCAAAATATTCTGCTTATGGAAATACTAAACTAAATTAGAAATTTCTCAAATGTTTAACTATTCTCGAACTCGAAGTGTCAACTCTAAATTTAGAGAAAATGTTAAACACTAATTCGACGAAGCGGAGATTGCCTTGTCAGAGTAAATGATAGATGGAACACTGGGAAGTGGGGAGATGAAAGCGTGTAAAATTGAAACAGAAGCCCATCTTTGCACCTAATTTGCATGAACTGGCAATAAACGTGTTAATGAATATTCGATTACTGATCCAGGATCTCAAAGATAACATTAAAAAAAGAGAGAGAGAGACTGACATTATGAAGTTGTTAGCTTATTTGAGAGGAACAGCGTAAATAATTTATTTCATCTTTCAAACTATATTTTTTCATGCACTGCAAAAAAAAAAAAAAAAAAAAAAAAAAAAAAAAAAAAAAAAAAATGTTGATTTTACAGTATAATACTGGCTTATTTTACTGTTTATTACTGTTAATTTTACGGTATAATACTGACGGCTGGGATGACAGTATTATACTGTAAAATCAACATTTCAATTTTTTTTTTCGGTGTGGACATTTTATTTTGGAAATTTAAACTATATAAAATTACTAGTTTCATTTTTAACATTAAATGTCTTTCAGTTTGTTTAAAATTTGAGTGTATTTAAAAAAAAAATCCTATACAGCATCATTGGATATGGATATCTTTGATATCTCTGGAATGTTTGTTATGTATTTATATTCCTTCTTTTCATATAGGTTTCTGATTTAAAAAAATAAAAATAAAGTTATCAATTTACTTTGAATTAGAGTACCGTTATTTATCAGACTAGACACTAGAGATATACACGTAGGCGACATAAGAATGCTCAGAAGTTTTCCTCCAAACCACAGTAACTCCACATTACGAAATTTGTTGATATACTCGCTTGGACGAGCACACAATTTAGCCCAGTAAACATATACACTGCAAATTTTTTTTTTTACAGTATAATACTGGTATCCCAAGCTGTCAGTATTATACCGTAAAATTAACAGTAATAAACAGTAAAATAAGCAGTAGTACACAGCCCCGCTACTGCTTAATTTACTGTTTATTACTGTTAATTTTACGGTATAATACTGGCAGCTGGGATGCCAGTATTATACTGTAAAATCAACACTTTTTTTGCATTGTAGAAATCCGCGTGTCCGGTAAATCGGCTTAAAACAACATTTTGCAAAACGTCCTTTACCTTTATAGGAAAAAAGAAATCGCTATTGAATTTGTTAGTGTCTGAATTGGTTTACCTATAATTTGTGTACATTTAAGAATGAAAGTGACTTCGTGAATGTGTTAGAACTTTCGAGAGTTTGGATTTGAGAACAAGCTTAACCACGAAGTATAAATCAAACGCGACCACCTCAGTAGAACATTGAGAAAAAAATTGTGTTTTTGCACAACGACTACCTCTATAAAACGCAGCACAATATGTGCCTAAACCTAACATTCACTAAAATAATTTTCGGCAGAATCTTTACCGCCATGCAGAGATGCTCTCTCCAAAACGAACATAGTAATTTTTACCCTTCAATGCATAGTGTAACTGATCTGCTACATACTTTTATCCTTCCTTCCTTTTTTTATTATTTTTTTATTTTTTATTTATTTATTTATTTATTTATTTATTTTTTGCGTTATAAAGGTGAGTAGCAACTCTACTCTGCACATATGTCCCAGTCATCGCATCTTTACCAATTTTCAATAGATGGATCTTAAATATTGAACAATAAATGATTTCAAATAAATAATATTCAACTTTTATTTCTTCCAATCCTGAAGATGTATCTAAAAAATAATGGCTTTGGTCTTGCATAGGCTGATCTCCAACCCCCCCCCCCCCCTTAAAAAAATGAATAAATAAATTTTGTCGTTTCATAAAAATTCTTCGAAAGAGAAAATAAAGGAGAAAAAAAAAATTTCAACTGAAGTGCAACAAATGCATAAACAGAAAAAAAAGTGATAATGTTAAAAAATATAAATAAATAAAACATTTGTCTGCTATTGTTATTCTAAAATCATTAAAAAAATTTAAATATACATAAAAAGTTATCTATTAATTACATATAAAAGCACGATTACCAAAGTCATCGAATAGAGGAGGAAAAAATTCACCAAAAACTTAAATATTATTTTTTTTACATTGATTCTAAGAATGTAAAAATTTACATTGCTGCAAAAACAGTTAATTTCTTTCTTTCTTTCTTTTCTTTTTTCTTCTTCTTCCCTTTCTTTTTTTTTCCTTAAGACACTAAGCAAATTTTTGAGATATTTCCTCTAATTTAGCGTAATGTGACATATCCAGGTTTCCAAAACTAAAAAAACCCTTCCAGATAGATTTCCATTCGATTAAGAGGTTTTTATTTCCTTTATTTGAAGAAGTAATATTTCTAAAAACAGAAAGATCGAAGTTTTTTTTTTATAATAGTTTACAAAGAGTGTGTATAAATTTAATATGTACACATTACTTTAAATTCCACAAAACATTTGTATTAAACTGAAAAGGAGTGGGTAGAAAAGCATTGATTTTTAGCCTCGCGAAAAGTTTTATTTTTTTCCCTAAGATGTTTTGATTGTTTCAATATAATTTCTTCTCTCTCTCTGATTGATTTTTGTTTGAAAATTGTTTAAATGAGTTATTACAAGATCGAAAACATGTATTTATTTAGTCAATTTCAATGCATTTCAATTATATCAATTTGACCCTAAAATCAAGAAATGCGCAAGGCCTTTCGAAATAACTTTGACTGTCTTCATCAGGCGCAAACAAGGCCTACCACTTTGAAGGCAGGAGCAAGATTCTTGCTCAAGGTCTTTGCGCCTGAAGAAGAAAGACAAAGTTTTTTCGAAAGGCCTTGCGGATTTCTTAATTTTATGGCATTATTAAGATTCATTCATTTATTTATTTTTCATTTATTTACCTTTATTGTATCACACCAGGTTGTTCAGCATTTTAATGTATATCAATTTGATTTTGATTTTTCAATATGAATTATATTCTCTCATAACACCAATATATATATATATATATATATATATATATTAATATGTTAAAATGTGTATAATATAATTTTTAAAAATCTAGGATGGTGTTATGAACACTTCATATTAAAAAAAAATCAAATTGATATAACTGAAATTCATTAATAATACAATAAACAAATTGAAAATAAACAATTTTGTTCACCTAAATACACCTAAAAAACATTTTGTTTTGTTTCCCCATTTATTATTATTATTATTATTATTATTATTATTTAATGAGTTTGTGAGAGTGTAAATGTTCAAAATATGATAATAACTTTCAAAAACATTACTGGACGCATTCGTATGAAATTGCTTCAGCAAGTAAAAGGGAGGAGGGTCAATAAATAGCCCAATCCTTTTTAGCGGGTTATCTATGCTAGGGCTCCTATAATATTTAGGTATATAGGAGCCTTAATCTATGCTGGTTATTTCTTCTTACGTAGATTTGAAATGCCGCATACTTTTTCAATGGAATCCATATCTGAGGCACAGAAGGTCGTTCACACTTTATGGAAACGATTTTTACAATTAATTTCTGAACATATATGCCATATTACCGATTTTACCATTCTACCGATAATTTTAATCTTCTGTATAGCCCTGACTCTTGCTTATAACTCTGGTTTGAAATTACGGTCATAGTCGATTTTTCTCTTAGTACAATCACATCAATTTTCTCCCAAACCTCTTGGAAAACTTTCCAAAGTCTTCCAATGTGTCGTGGATAGTACTTTCTAATGCTCGTTTTAACAAACACATATGTGGTGATAAATAAAAATTTATCGTATAACACTACGAAACATGGCTTTATTTAAATGAGTGAATCAAAAGAAGAGCAATTTTTATCAATTAATAGAAAAAAAAATGAATTTGTCAATGTAAAGAAAAATTTCCAAAAGAATTCATGATTACTGCTATAGCAGCAATCACGAATTCTTTTGGAAATTTGGAAATTCTTTTGGAAAGAACAAAATCTATAGATTTTGTTATGGAATTAAATTAAAGGTAAAAAATTCAGTAAAGCTAAAGGTTATTTCACTTTATTATCAGTAAAATATTTTAGAACCCATTTTTGAAGAGGAAATTCCAGATTTATATGAAAAAGACATTCATATGAGCTTCATATGAACAAAGCCATCTCCCAGCCACTCTTCCATAACTCAACTGACGCACATTTAGCAAAGAAAGAATACCAAACGGAAGTAAATTGTGTCTCTCAATTGAAGAAATGCATGTAAAATCACCTAACGCACCCCCCTCCTCACTCATCAATGGCCTTTTTTCGTCATTTGGATCGTTTAAATGAATTCACGAACATTGAAACGACTTTGGAAAGTTTTACAAGAGGAATCGGAAAAAATTGACATGACTGTAACAAGGAAATTCTGTTATCATAAAAAAATTCAAACCAGAGCTATAGCCATAAGTGAAAGCTATCCAACGAAGTCAAATTGTTGCAAAGAATATGTCATTTATACGTAGAAATAAACTTTGAAAATATTTTCCATAAAGTGTGAACGGCCTTCTGTATTTATTGGCTTGAATAGCACTTAGCTTCTAGAAAGTTTTAGAACTAAATTTGTACAAAATCAATAATTAAAGAAAACGAAAATCATACTCATTTGCACATTCTTAGAGCTTCATGATAACTTCATAGAACTCACCTTTGTGAAGTATTGTATAAGACGTTAATTACGTTTTTCTGAATCTGTTTAATGCTATCAAAATAACTATCACTGAACAGAGACTTGGGTTTACAGGCGAAATAAACAATTTACAGGTTTAAATCTGATTATTATAACCAGACCAATCTGATTATTATGGACGGATTATCTGATTATTATAACAAGATTATGGGCAGATTATTTGAAAAATGATATGTTTTTTAAAATTAATTTTTATGCAAACTATACACTAGAAAAAAAAACTGTTGATTTTACAGTATAATACTGGCATCCCAGCTGTTAGTATTGTACCGTAAAATTAACAGCAATAATCAGCAAAATAAGCAGTAATACGTTACAGCGCATGATAATGCCAACTGTAAAATCGAGTTTTTTTTTTTTTTTTTTTTTTTTTTTTTTTAATTATTTAAGGAAAATAATATATTGTCTGCAATGATTTTTATATATTTGATTATGCATTTTTTTTTTTTAATCGATGTAAAATCTAATATTTTTGTCTGAATTAGTAAGCATTATACTTCTTCAAATCTTACGTGAATGAAGTCACGGATAACAACTTGTTAATACTAAAAAGTATAAAATATGCTAGTGTCATCACATTTTGAACAAGTAATGTATTAAAAAATAAAACTGATTTTAGCACACCGCAAATTAAAAAAAAAAAAAGAAAGAAAGAAAGAAAAAGAAAATCTCACGTCATATTTGTACAGATATAGACTTTGTTTCTCTAGAAATCCTTTGGGAAATTAATTTTACCTCGAAGGAATTTTCTTCAACCGCCTTGTTTCTCTTTTCCCTAAAGAGAGATGGAAAATCTTTAACTAGCTAGAATTTCCGGATTGGGGGGAGGGGTGAATTAAGGGGGGGGGGTGTATTGAAATTGTCGAATCTTTGCCAATATTCGCTCTTTTGTTTACAGTACGCCTCGCTTCTAAAAGGGATTGAGCAGAATTACACACTGCAGTTGTGAAATTAATGAATTTTAATTTAGATATTCCCGAGATGGTGAATGTGGAAGAGATGGAAATGTTTTGATAACATCGGTGAGAAGAATTATTTTAAAAATGCTTATTTAATGCGGATGGTGTAGCTGCGTTTTGTAAATTAATATCTTATATTTATTGGTATTTGTGGTATTAAAATAACTGCTCGCTGTTATACCTATAACAAAGTTTTGGGATAATTTAGCATTATGAGGAAAGTTTAAGTAGCTGAATTAAACTATCTAATACTTAGGCATAATTTATAATGCCTTACTGGACAGTTGCTATATGATAATATATTTTTGTCAATTTGATAATTATGAAACATTACTAGCATACCTGTTGGTGTAATTGAAATTATCGGTGGGATCTAGATCCAGACAAGAAGGTATATCAGATTAATATTTTGAGAATTTACTATGATATGCGTGTCAATGACGATCACACTTCGATCTGTTGATAGCATTTAGAAAACATGTTGTTACAGCTCTTACAGTTCTACATATTTAAAAGCTGACATTTTAAATTTGCAGTAAAGTAATAACAATTTGTGCTAACGGCATACGATGCGGTACAGTACCGGTTCCCATCAAATCACCGAAACTTAAGCAGCATCAGACACGTTTTGTGTTTTGGAGAGTGGCTTCAGAGAACCAACAGTGCTGCTGTTAGCACCGTGTCGATGTCACAGACCAGCACATAAAATCAGTGATGTGGAATGTCCTCTCTCTGGGAGGTTGGTAGATGAGGGAGTGTTACCGAACCAGGGTGTCTACCTTAAACTTAGGATAAAAATTGCGGGGACATGTTTAAGAATACCATCTTCTCTTAATATCGTGTTCACACTACGGTAGTTAAGTTTTAACTTTTTTGAACCGGTCAATTCGCAATTAGGCTTCGCCTTGTTCACATTACCAAACATTTTAATAGACTTAGTTTAGCCAAACAGATGCCTGGGCATGCGCAGAAGTTATTAAATTTGTAAGTATAACAACTGAGTATACATAGTTTATTATTATTTTCATTCATTGCGGCATGTTAAATAATTAAAATATTGAGAGAAATCATTCGAAAAAGCCGATTAATTAATTGTAGAATTTAACTCTAAATTTAAGAACAATTTCGTATAAGAAAAATAGTTCAGAAAGCAGTTTCACTCAACTTATAGATAAGAGAGGATCTCAAAGTTAAGTTCAAAACTTGTTAAAGTAAAAATTTTGATTTCGGGTTATAAGCTTCTAAAAAATTCTAGTTAAGTGACTTAACTATCATGTATACAGTCTATCAGGCTCTGGCGCACTTCTTCAAGGAAAAGACCAGTGGCGTGGCCAGGGAAGTGTCCAAATGCTCTGGATACCAGTAATATTGTAAAGTTTTCTTCCCCTTCATTATCGCAGAAAGTTCTCCGATTAAATAAAGCAAAGAAAAACTTTACAAAATTAGTGGTATCCAGAGCATCCGGACACCCACGCTGGCCACGCCATTGGAAAGGGCCATGGTATTTTCCTAGACAGTACAACGTCAACAACATAATAATTTTCCTTTGCCGACAGCCATTAGTCATATTTGCTTGCTGCAAAATATAATACACAATGAACATTAAAAAATATCTCACATCATATTTGTACAGATATAATGATTATTTTTCCAGAAATCTTTGGGGAAATTAATTTTACCTATAGAAGGGATTTCCATCTTTCTTTTATCCCTGTAGGATAGGAAGAAAAAAATTTATCAGCTCGGACTGGGGGTATAATGAGAGGATACCCGCACCGTATTGAAATTTTCAAATCTTTGTCAATATTCGTTCGCTGATTTACAGTAAGAATTATGCACAGCAGTTGCAATATTAATTAATCTTAATTTGGTTATTCATGATATGTGAATGTGAAGAAAACAAAAATATTTTCAGTAAAGTATTATTTCAAATTATTCGTGCGAAGAATTATTTTTAATTAGTTTTAATTTATTTAAAGCGGATGGTGCAAATGAATGTTTTGTATTTTGTGTTATTTAGAGAATTAAAGTAAACAACAATCATTTTCAGATTTAATTCTTCAATACTAAAAAGTTCCTGGATAATTATCACAAAGAAAGTTTGAAAAAATATTACACATTCTTGTACTTTTGAAAAATTGTCTCTTTTTTTCCACTCTGAAATTTTCCATGCTTTACTAAACATTTAAAACGATCTTTGAAACAGATTTTCAGTAATTTTTTACTTTGTGGTAATTTATAGCATCCTAAAAACTTTTAAATATCATGCTACCGTAACAATTAGGGAAAATGAAGAATGTCAATGGGTGCCAGACATAGACAAATAGGCAGATCATATTGAGCATTTGACATTTGAAAATAATATGAGTCAATAATACATAAATCATCGCTTTCGGTGCATTTTAATGGACAATACACGAAAAATAAAAATGTTTTAACATATTGAAGAATGAATGGAATAAATTCCCATACCTGTTCGTACAACGTAAAATTTATCTCTTGATAAATCATTTAGAAAATTGGTTATACCACGGAGGAATTTTTTTAATTGACTTTTTCACTTTTTCTTTTAGCTGCGTTTCTCAACCGATATGTTTGAATAATTCATATTTTTGACAACAGGTGGCGCTTCGCCATCTGGAACTGTAACAATTCTCAATCTGAGATGTAAAACAGTAGTAAAGATAACTATTTCTTTTTTTTTTTTTTTTTAATATATATTCTATTTAGTTATTGAAATGTAAAAAAAAGAAAGAAAGTTTGTATTTTGAAATTAATTTGAACGTTATTACAGTTTGAGACAATATAGCACCATCTATGGATAAAAATTAGAACTATTTTTAAAGATATTGCGCACAAAAATTATGAGCTACCAGATAAACATATCACTTATTACTTCTTTATATTTATTATAGTTAAGGGATTATTTAATTGTTAAGTTATGAAATCCTTTATGAAACGTCGTAAGTAAACGTCGTATGTAAAGATGAATTTGTGTTAATGTTGTAAAATGTATGCATTTAAGTATGTAAATAAGAATATATGTAAATATGGAGATAATATTTTCAGAATAAAATTTTAAGTGTGTAGATAGAAAATATTAAATTATGGAAATAATTTAAAAAGCAAGAAATGTTTATTAAATTTAGCCAAACTTGACGCTAATAAAAAATAAGGCATTTTTATATACTTGCTTTGAAAAATTAATATAGAAGATTTTTCAATGTATAAATATTACATTTTAAATTGCAAAACTATACTACACATTTTTAACGAACATTCGTTTATTGCCGAAACGTCAGTGAAGGCTTACTGTTGAGACCCGAAAAGTTTTTGGTTTCTGTCTGTCTGTTTGTCTGTCTGTTTGTCTGTCTGTCTGTCTGTTCCGCGATAACTGCCGTAAAAATGATCCGATTAGGTTGATTTTTGGTGGGTATGTTGGTGAGATACCCGGAATTAGCTGTATAGTTTTTGGTTAAATTTGGTTTATTCGTTCGAAAAATAGAGAACATTTCTTTTTAAATCATAATGCTTTCCTATGGGACTGCAGACGATTTTCAAATTTCATTTTTAACTGAAATGGAAATCGCATATTTGAATAATGGATTTCAACGTAAAATTATGGATGTTGATTTTCAATATGGAGGTTTTAAATATATCCAATAATTTTGAAAAATTGACGATACATTTATTAGAATTGAGATATTAATTGTTTAAATGATTGGAATTTTTTTTGCATCTGTTCCGGAAATATAAAACTTTTATTTTCATGTTTTTTACAAATTTTAAAATGCATTTTTTTTTTACTTTGCTCTTTAATTTATCAGTTGCCTAGCAACGATATTTCAAAGAAGATAAAAATAATAAAAGCAACACGCACTATTTTGTTCCAATAATTTATTATCAAAATAAATTATTTTTGTATTCTATTGACATAAATGAAGAATTTATTTTAATACAAGTTTTTTTTTTTTTATCTAAAAAGTTACAAGAATAAGAAGTTCATAAGAATTTCAGAATATCATTGCATAAACCGTGTTTAATTTAACGTTTCTAATTTCTGAAACCTCCGAAGAATTGTATATACCTGTAAATATGTATGCAATAGAAAAAAATTAAATTGCGGATTGTAAGATGCTAAATAATATGAAAAGTGAGATTAAAAAACAGTGACTTGAGCTGACGTTGAGGCTCCTGATCTGCAGATTTACTAGTTCAATTACCTTGAAAGAACGGATTGTCCAATTTACGAAATACATTCTTTCAAAGCAGACTTATAAAATCGGTTTCTTAAACTATTTCTTATAAACTAGTAAAATATTAATGAAAAATTTAAGTGAACTGTTTCATATATGAAGAAAAAAAGTAAGTGAACAAATTAGAAATGCAGACTTATTAAAAAAAAAAAAAAAAAAAAAAAAAAACTGAAAATAAAGAATCATAAATCTTTGATAAAGGGAATTTTAAAAGAATAATTTAAAATAAACATATTTTCCTACCTTAACATCATGCGGACAACTAGGATTGGGTATACATTGAAATTTTCCATAACTCGTGCGAGTGATGATTTAATTTTAAAAATTCATTTTCCTAAGCAAAATAACATCTTAAATCTAAAATAAAAGATAAAGAGTATTTGGCTTTCATAATTAAATGTAAATGAATGTAGCTTTTCAATTTTTTTTCTTTAATTTTGCTTCTAACACATTAAATTAAATGTTAAAATGCATTGTAATCATCCTAAGTGCCTCAAATGTAGTTTTGATTGACAGTATCACACTCAAACTGAATTCTTTTACGCTTTGATATCAAACAAATACAGTGGAATTTCGATAAAAGCTTTTTCCTTAGGGGAAACAAATATGTAAATACGATTTATTCGTAAAATTTAAATAAATTCTATTTAATAATAAATGCGTTTATTTCTTGAATATTAATTAGTTCACTGGTTACAGATTATATTCACAATTTTATGTGTAAATGTTCTAATATTGCTATACACGCGATTTTATATTAAGCAATCTAAAATATCAGAAAAATATTATTTTTCGTATGAGATATGTGTATATATATAGACTTGTGCATATTATTGATGTTAAATTTGGTTTATTTTTCTTTTTTACTTGTGCATAAGTCACAGAATGTTTAATTTAGTAAATGAATTATTTGAATGAGTTAAATTTGTAACAATAAACGTCCAAAATACAAAGATCGTATAAGAGGGTATCGTAAGAGATCGTATAGGGCATTTAGAATTATAGGCGAAGGGTACCAACATTTTTGCCTTAACAAGTCAATTATCAAGGGTCTCAGTACTGACGGAATGGAAAAACAGTGAAAAAATGCGTCATTTTGAAATAATAATAGCAATTTGTTTCAGTTTTATGAATGGAAATGTACGTTTATTTGTAGAAGCGTTTCTTTGTTATGAGATTTGAGTCCCTAAAGCCTTAATCTCAATATTGGCAAAATGAAAAATTGATGAGATTTTGACGCAATTATAACAATATTTTAAATTTTATGAATGAACAGAGAGAGGGTCATATTGTTGTGTGTCAGGATTTGATCCAAACGGCAGGCAATAATCCTGATTTCCTTTTTTCGGTACTTCTTTATGCGTCTTAGCACAAAAGTTTTAATAAAGTGCGAGTTTGCGCCAAATACGATAAGCAGTCACAATAATGAAATGGCCACCAATGAAAAAAATTCTAATCTTATATGGTATATTTATGTTATATATTTTGTATTACATTATTCTATGGCATATTCATGTAATATAAATCAAACAAATTGCTTGTTAACCGATGTATTAAATGGGTATAAATATAAAACAAATTGTTTGTGAATTTGAGACATTGAAAATTATTTTACAAAGATATAAAAATCCAATGTCGTTTTCAAAAGGTAAATGAAGATTGCCCGACAGTGCTTTTGAAAATTTGATTTTCTCGCCAAATTCAACCTCGACGTTTTCTATGGCGCGCAAAGAACCCTACAGCAAAGAAGTACCCCTTTTTCAAATAAATCATAACATAGATTGGAAAGATGTTTTCATTATATGATACCGAGACAAAATTATAATAATTTTCTTTTATATTAAAAGATTTATAACGGCCTTAGAGATTACGGTTTCACAAATCTCTAGTAAAGACAATATGCTAGTGAACCTCTTAAATTAGATGCGATTAAATCCACACGGAATTTTATTCCTGATTTACCGATGGTTAACTTCATGCTCTATCAAAAAATAATGAACAATATGCGTGCTCGGAAATTCGGTTCTAAATGTTAACTTTGACAGCATTTTCTGAAAAACCGCAAAACGAAAAAAATATATCAGTTCAAATATTATAGTTTAAGTTTCTTAATGAGAGCACCTGTGAATTTGATACGTTTGCGAACAAAAGTGAATTAAAAAATATGCCAGAAAGTAGCCAGTTTGGATTTGAGAACAGCCGTAATGTAAAACTTTACTGCTGCAGAACAATACACTTTCGCACAACTCCTTCCGGTCATAGAGTTTCTAGCAAAAAAAAAAAAAAGTGTAAATATTCTCTTACTTATGCTGTATCCAGATTATTATTAGAAAGATAATAGATAAATTTAACAATTAATCTGAAACCATTAAAGCTGTATAAAATTTAAAGAATTATTAACTGTTGGACATTTTATGTTTAGTTTTCCATTTGTTTAGATAGAAACAAGGTTGTTAAAGTGACCCATGTGGCTGCGAGCGTAAAGGTGCTACTTTGCCACGACGAACACGGAGGTGCCTGTTTCGACTCCAGATGACTCTATTGCACACACTTTGTGGAATTCACAGTTGTAATCTTCAGTACTGTCTATTTCCTTTTGTATATTCTGTGCTCATCTCGACGAAGACTATAAGCGGGCATAGTTGTTGTCAAGCAAACAAGTGTGTGTTCGATTAAATAAATAAGGCAGTTAAAGCAAATCTCTTCCAGGATTTCTCAAGAAACAAAGTTTATAATCTGTACAAATATAATGCGATTTTTTTTTTTAATGGTGTTCTAAAGTTAGATTTTTTTTTTTTTTTTTAAATACAGTCGAACCTCGTTAATGTGAACTCGCTTAACATGAATTCCTTTTAACATGAATTGTTCCCACAACCCTATCAAAATTAATACAAAGATTTAGGTACCGATAACATATGAATTACTGCTAACAAAAACAAATTTTCATTCCCCTTGAGATTCATGTTAAGCATAGGTTTTTCGACTGTATTAAGTATTCAAAATGTGGTGATACTAGCGTATTTTATACTTTTTACAAAAAGGCTGTTCTCAAACGCAGGAAATTGGCAGGTGCTCTTATTCAAAAACTATATAATCGAACAGGTTTTCTTTTTTATTATTATTATAGCAGAATATATCTCAGAAAATGTTGCCAAATTTGGAGTTTTGAACAGAATTTCCGACATAACTGCTATCAGGATAGAACAATCGCCTATAACTCAAGATGTAATTAATTCATTTATCGGGAAAAAAATGCTCGATTACAAATTATTTCCATAATCAAGGTGACTGCATCAGTAGTTGATCAATTAAGAATATTCCAAAGCTCTTTTGGTCTGCTCTATTCACCGTAAAATTATGTTCAAATAATGATTTTCTCGTTGTTTTTTTTCTTTTCTTGTAATGCTGAATAAAACTGCATGCGTATTCGTCTTGATATGTTGTTAACTCATGCTTTTGTTCTAAGTATAAAACATCAAGTTTCGCTAATAGGTGATCATCCACTGCTCTTAGTTAATTAACCATTATGTAGAAAGTGATCACACGTCTCACATTATGTATATAACTACTAAAGAGCAAGCAGTAAAAACAGTATGTACAACAGTACAAGCCTTTATTGGATAGGATATAATATTAACTGATCAATACTAGAGGTTTATTAACGACTACACCCTATTTGATCCCTATTTGATGATTGACTGTTTTCTTTACAGAGATTGACTAAGCATTTTAATTGACGTATGGTCTTTCCATAACTATCTTTACGCGCTAAAGCTTTTCTCATTTGTATTATACACTTTCTAAAACATTATTCCATATTTAATCTTTATTTTCACTCATTCTAATTTAAGAAAGTGATTTTTACCATCTCTCATGCTTTATGTATATAAGAGTTGTCATAATGCTTTTATTGTAATCAAACTGAGATTTTTAGAACAATATCAAAATAGTTCCAAGCACTGCGGAATGGGATTATAAACCACCAGGGCATTCGAACGTGATGACAGGGATATATATATATAATATGCAAAAAGATAAACATCTCGAAAGAAAACTTTTCGGTTCTCACTGGAATTACCTGGATTTGCAGCGAGAAAACACGATACGCGATGATTGGTTGCGACAAAGAGATATGGCTTGTCAAAGAGACGATGATAGATGAAGTATAGGGATTGTAGGGGTGGCAAATACGAGGATGCCACCACCACCGAGACTGAAATTTGCATATCCTACAGCGATTCGGCGACGGACGGCGTTAATGAATATTCAAACACTTTGGTTCACTGTACAAAGCAGATTGAGCAAAAGTGTGTTAAGTCGCATTTGGAACATGCGCATGGTAATCAAATTCGATTTACAGGCAGGAAGATGTGGAATTCTGTTTTGTGCTCTGATGTAGATAAAGATTCTGATTAAATATTGATTCGGTTTAAAGAAAATTAAATTACTGAACGAAATATATATATTTTTTAAATTCTTGAATACGAAGCGTTTTTAATTCTTCAGAAGCAGTTCAATGATACTGATTAAGCAAACAAAAAATACATATCTAGAAATGGTTTGAAGGAGGAATTTTATTAACACTTTATTAATAATTTTGAATGTTAATTAAGTCACTGGTAAATGCAACTTTTAATCTTAAGTAAATACTTGCGTAAAGTTTAAAAATTCGCCGTTAAATGTCAATCAGGAAAACTGAGTTTTAATCAATTTATTCGATGAAACTTTTGTATGTGGGCTGTACTTTATACACATTTTATAGCTTAAACAGTCGGTTAAATATCGTCTAGCAACCAGACTTCTAAAAAACCCGATCTGAATACAATCCGATAAGCATCGATAAGGTCAAATTACTGCTAGAGATTCAACTACATAGAGAAAACATAGTTCACTTTTACCTTATAATTCCAGCAAAAAAACTTTTCTTCTCAGACCTCAAGTTAAAATTTATGTTATTTAATTGGATTATGTTGATGCCGTTTTGAATTTTAGGAAAATGGAAAACAATCTTGCTGTATTTTCAAATACGGCATATTTTGTGGATTATGATGTGGTATCGTATTTTGTTCATAAATAAACTGTATTTGATCACGATTTATGTGATTTCGAAGCTGCAGTCATTTATACAATGTAATCACAAATGTAAACAAGGAATTACTATCTAAAACGTAAAGGATAAACTTATTATGTAGTATTATATCAAAAAGCCCATCACACGACGCTAAGATTATTTGTTTAAAAATTAACTTTTTACAACATGATTTTTTAAATTTTCATCAAAAAATCTATTTGATAATAATAGGATAGGATCTGATGTAGATAAAGATTCTGATTAAACATTGATTCGGTTTAAAGAAAATTAAATTACTGAACGAAATATATACACTGTTAAAAATTTGCAGCAAACTGTACAGTCATTTGACCGTTTTTGTAAAAAACGATTTCATAACCGTAATTTAACTCTTTTCTGACCATAATATGGGTAATAATATAGTCAAAATAGCGCTAAATAACGGTTATGTAACCGTTTTTTATAAGAACAGTCGAATGACTGTACAGTTTGCTGCAAATTTTTAACAGTGTATGTTTTTTAAATTCTTGAATTCAAAGCGTATGAGTGTATAATGAGCGTATGAGCGAATAATGTGAGTGATGAAAAAAAGGGAAGGGTATATGTTTAAAAAACATTCAATTTTTAAAAAAACATTTTATCTACAGATTTTTATACATGTCACATAATATGGTAAAATTTAATTCAAACAAAACACCTCATTGCAATATTAAAAACATATTTCTAGAAATTACCATCCATAGTCGGCAATGTATCCAGTTCTTTGCGTATCCCTATATATTATCCAGATTTTTAAACATGTCCTATAATATGGTAACATTTAATTCAAGATAAAAACCTTATTACACAATTAAAAACACACTTCTAGAAATTTACACCCATAGCCGACAATGTATCCAGTTCTACGTGTAGCTCTGTATATTGTGAATTTATTTATATTCTACAAATATATGTTAGTACACTCAATATAATTCAACCCGAAATTGCATAACTCAATTAAAAACCGGCTTTAAGCAATTCACGCCCGTACAGTGTAATGCTTGCAAATTCTTTTGTGTTGCTCTGTATATGATCTATAGAATTTATACATACCACATAATATGCAAATAGTTAAACTTAATAACACATACAATAATTGAAAACCCACTTCCAGCAATTATCGCTAATAGAAGCACTGTAACTGAATTCCCCTGTGTGTCCCGGTAAATTTACGATAACTATCATGTATGTCATATTGTACAGTAAGCATCTTGTAGTACATTTCAATTACGTATATCAATTTCATTATGTTTGAAATAGTGTAAAAAAAAATTTTAAATACGCTTCAAACAATTTTTTACCATAGACCATTATACAATCATAATTATTTTCAGTGATCCTGTAAATAAATGATAAATAACTTTCACACCATATTCTGCATAAAACATGTTTTAGGTCACTTGATAAACCCATATCAATTTTATTATGTTTTAAATAGTGTAACACCATTAAAATACACCGCAAACGTCTTTTCCCCATTGAGCGTAATGTAGCGAAATTCTTTTGAGTGTCCCTATAATGAGTTATAAATGCTACGAATTCCATTTTCAATAGAAAACATGCTATAGCACTCGTCAAAAACATATGTCAATTGTGCTAATTTTGAATCCATAATTAAAACAGTTTCTTTGCCTTCCTGAAAAGTGACTATTTTCATATTCGATAGTTTGACGTTGGTACGAATGATTATAAAAAGTAAAATATTACAAACATTTATAGCAAAGTATCGAATATGCCATATTCGACACTTTGATAATGTAATTTTTTGAAAAGTGTGCATATTCGACACTTTAAAACAAACATTATCTAACAAGGAGAGGATCAAGCTTGGTAATCACAGATTTTCATTATTTTTATATATGTTGTAGCGTAGAAAAGCCCCTTCGTCACAAGTTCAACGGATTTTATAAAACACTTTATAGTTCTCGAGAAATAGGGGGTCTTATATGATATTATAACACAACTTAAATACTGCGCCTGCTCGTTGATACTCGGGTTCGAGGCCGGAACACGCTACATTTGTTTTTCTCATTTTTTGTTTTATAAATATACTTGCAATTATAGTTTAATAATCACAATTAAAAATTATAATATTGTGCATTAATTAGAATGTTAACCTATTTATTTTTTTATTTGAGACAAAATCATTGTATAAAACATCATTAAACGGTTAATTTTTTTTTGTTTAATCACTTTTAAAATGTATTTCATATATTCTTTATCGATGCAATGGTATTGAACAATTATGTCAATTCGTTATCTTAAAGAAACATCATTTATATATTGCCTTAACAAGGGAAGTCAATGCGATGAGATGATAATACTACTCTGTTTTTAAAGTAAGAATCATAATTATATTAAAAATTAATATAAGAATTAAATTACAACATATTTTTATGCATATTAAAGATTTTTAAATCTGTAATATGTATGCTTGCGCTTTGAGTTATTTTGCTTTTTCATTTATCTTTTTTCTGCATTTATTAATTTTTTTTATTTGAAAATGTGTAATTTTATTTTAACTAGAGGGCGCCATAACAGACTTTGTAACGCATTAAAGCCGTTACAAAGTAAATAATTAAGTTGTGTTATAATATTAGACTTCCTTATTCTTGAGAACTAAAGAACGTTGTTTAAAATCCATACCCTACAACATATATAAAAATAATCAAAATCTGTGATTACCACGCTAGGCTTTCTCCTTATACGTTTCTACGTAAGCTGGAAACGTCACGATTTTGCAACGTACGTATCATGCACAATATAGCACAGAATATGGAAAAATGCATTTTTCACATTCCATAGTTTGGCATAGCGATGATATATGTGTGTGGTTTTGTGCGCGCGCGTGAGTGCGTATATTTCTGTATACTTTATTTAATAATAAAAAAAAACATACGGGCATTTAAAAAAAAAAAAAAAACTATACCAATTATTACTAAAGACACTATAAAATCTGTATAACCGCGTGTAATAATAAATAAATATTAATAATTTCTCAAGCTTTGAAATTTATTATTTTCGAAAATTATGTGTCATGAAAACAAACGAAATTGCCGATAAAAGTATTATCATAACATTGCAATTTATTTGGCGGCATATTGAAATATTTAAAAATAACAATAATTAAAAATAACTACCTATAAATAAAAATCATCTATCTGACATCAAGAAAGCAGAATTTTAGCGGCTACATTTTAAGAAAGTTTTAAAAACTTTTAAAAATATATATATTTTAGTGTTCATATTTTGTATTAATAATTCGACAGCTGATATTAACAGATATTGTTAAATTCAACATAAAGAATAAAACTTTCTGAAAATTTTGACGTAAACGTTTTACAAAAGTACGTTCTCATTTTAGTCAGGAAAACTTCTTTCAAAATCATAATATGCGTAAATTTATTAAAAACAAAGGTGAAAAATCGAAAGAATTTTGCTGCTTAGTGATAAAGAAAAATTTTCATAGCCTCATAAAGAATAATTTATTTATAATGTGCAACTAATTAAAACATTTTTCAGTATGTTCGCCAGTAAAATGAACCTAAGCATTAACTTACAACAAAAATTAAGGGTAATGCAATGCGATAATATTCACGTTAAACTTTTTTATTCATTAATAATTAATCTACCGTAATAAAGGTACAGATATAAAAATCTTCTCCATTAAATTATTCCTTCTCTGAAATTCAAGGAATGTGATCCGAGGACACTGTACCATTTTCTTTTTAGAACACGAGATATTTTTAAATTAAATTTTTCTCCGGATAAACTTTTTCTTCTTCTTTCACAATATCGTCTGCGCCATAACTATGCGTTGGTATCCATGTCGCCGTAACATTTTTGAAAAGAAAAATGGCTCGAGGAAGGAGAAATTTTCATTATGAAAACAAATAAGAGGGTGCCATTTTGTAGAAGTATCTCGAGAAAAGAATGATGAAAAATAAAATATTCTACTGATTATGCGACATGTACAGCGCATTATAAGGCTAACTCTATGATTAAATACCAGGCAATATAATTTCAATTCCGACTATGTTCTGAAATTAAATGAATAATGAATATGCCTGCTACAGAATTTTTAGTGAGTAAAAGAATGAATTCGTTTTAAAGAAATACATTTTTTGTAGAAAATAACTATTGCTTAAGACTACTCTTTTATAAGCAATTTAACATTTTTCGTTTACCTTAAAAATAACATGAATTTTTGACTCGGTTTTCATTTCATCAAGAAATATTATCTTTTTGTAATTCTATTAAATAAATGCCTTAACTGTTAGTGCTGTTAGCTTTAAAATGCGCAATACGTTTTAATTGTTCAACAATTGTTTTAGCAATATGATATATAACATAAAGCACATCTTCAGATCACTGGAAAATAACTTGATAGGAATAAATTTTACGGATTACTTAATGTTCAAGAATATGACTAGTAGTTTAAATAATAGAATGAACGAAGCTTTAGATAAATATCACATAAAATTGTAAGAAGTAACAAAAAAGGAAGAAGAAGACAAATTTGTCACATTACAATACGAAATTGTTATGGTAGACATTACGATTTTTTTATGGTATGATACAGTGAACTCTCGTTAATTCATCTCCACTTAATACGTATCTCCGGTTAATAAGGACAATCTCATTTTTCCCATCGGTTTCTATTTGTGAAGTTAATGTTATGGACATCGCTTAAATAATAGAATGAATGAAGATTTAGATAAATATCACATAAAAATGTAAGAAGTAACAAAAAAAGAAGACGGATTTGTTAAATTACAATACGAAATTGTTATGGAAGATATTACAAATTTGTTATAGTATTATACAGTGGACTCTCGTTAATTCGTCACCGCTTAATACGTATCTTCGGTTAATGAGGACAATTTCATTTTCCCAATCAGTTTCTATTTGCAATTAATGTTATGGACACCGCTTAATGCGTACGACTCATCGGGTAATGCGGACAAATTTTTCACAAACTGACCGGGCAGAATCACAATTTATTTTGTACATTCTTTCTCCAAAAGAAACTATGGTTATTAAGATATAAAATAAATAATTATAAACTTTTTTACCCAAAACAAAAGACTTAAATTACTTGATTTTATATTAAATTCCAAAATTTGCCAGGGACTTTTGGCCCACCCTATATTAGCGTACAAATCCCTCCATTGTAAAAATATACTTATTCAAATGAAGCGAGTGTACCATTGAAATCTTAGGTAAATGCTTTACAATTTTTTTTTTCTTAGCTCATAAAAGTTTTTAACGATTAAAACATTACTTTTTGGTTTTCCCTACAACAATCCTAAAAACAAAACCGTATAAAGAGAGAGGAAAATTAGCGACTTTCTCGCCAAACAAATAGCACTGTCACTTCATGAAAAGGAAATATTTTAAAGATGTTTATTTATTTATTTATTTGGTTTTTGTCGAATTTCTAAAAAAGTATTAAACCAATTTTGATGAAATTTAAATGGGACCAATTCGGAGTATCCTCTTTCAACTATCCCACGAATCGGTTGCGTATTTTCGGAGTAATCGGTAAACATACCTTTAAAAAAAATTACATTTGAGAACCTCCTCCTTTTTTTGAAGTCGGTTAATAAAAATTATCGTTGCAACGGTGAAGGAAAAGGAAACATTCCACCAGCAAAAACGCGGTTGTTCTCCGATATTATCAATCAAAATGTGATGTAATAAACCATTTTTTTTTTTAGTGTATCACAAAACTTTAAAAATGATGCGATAAAAAGATCATTTGTGTAACTATTGTATTTGTGTAACGCAAAAAGAAAAAAAAAATGTGAGCTATTATTAAAGCTAAATTATGTAAGTACGGCAATATCTTTCCATATTGTATTTGTTCTGAGTAATTTATTATTTTGTATTAACAAATTGTCATTAACTTGCTTTTTTGCTAAAATTAAAGAATTTTTGTTTTCGTTTAACAAAAAATTGGTAAACTATTTAATTTCTGACGAAAACCGAAATTAATTTATTCGACGTAAGGGAGGAAATCATTTAAATGTTTATACCGTTTAATGCGGACTTCGGTTAGTGCGGAGGACAGACAGCCTCCCCTGGAAGTCCGCACTAACAAGAGGTCACTGTATCTGTTTTTATAACGCTTAAAAGCCTACGCTAGTCATCCGAAGAAACTCGAACGCTAATGTTAAGTCTATGGGAAGGCTTTTTGTAGATTTCTCGCTCGCATTTTAATATTTTTTAAATGATTTTTTTTTGTTGTTGTTGTTCATAGGATAGCTGAGGTCGATCTCTAACGCTATTAGTTTTTACTTTTTCTATTTTGGTTCCAGTTTTTTTATATAAGGGTACTTTCACTTTCAGAACTGGTTCCGACCGGTTCCAAACTTGAAAATGTCTGCTTATAAAAAAACTGCAACCAAAATCGAAAAAGTAAAAACTAACAACGTTAAGAGATCGACCTCAGCTATCCTATACAAAAAATCATTTAAAAATTTTAAAATGCGAACGAGAAATCTGTAAAGAACCTTCCCATAGACTTAACATTAGCGTTCGAGTTTCTTCCCGTGACTAGTGTAGGCACTTACAGAAAGTATTAAAGAAATAAGAAACAAAAAACTAAGTCAGAGGCAGATCCAGCCTTCCCCTTAGAGGCGGGGGTGGGGGGTGATCATGTCTTTTTTTTTGGGGGGGGGGGGGGAATCACATGTCTTCATTAGAAATTTTTATATTTTATATCCAAATTGACTATTTTCTGACACATACCCGAATTCATTTTCGTTAGTAAATGCATGAAATTTGCAGGTATAATCGTTAATGTATAAAATTTGCATGTTTTATTCAGATACCAAGAAATCAACTTATAAATGAAAAGAATCTTACAGAAAGTTTTCTCAAAGTTTGCATTTTAAGCCGATTTTCGGGCTCGGCAATCATGGAATTATCGTTTTGAGGGAGCAATCAAATAAAAATCAAAATATACCCCATTTATATAGGAAAATTAGAAACGATATTCGATTCTTTGGTGCTTAATCAATAATGCCTGCCATTTTCATGCAATTTCTATGTAAAAATTAATTATGTGAATGTATCAGAAATATTAGAATTTTTAAGCAGGATGAAAAGAAAAAAATGAAAACACTTTTAATACATATTTATATTTAAAAAATGTATTATTCTATGGAATAGATTTTTCGTTTAGAGGGGGTCATGACCCCATAACCTGCCCCTTGGATCCGCGCTTGGAATAAGTGATAGAATTACATTGCAAATATTTAACCAAACATTACCTCAGATCGTAAAGTATAGCAATAATAATAATAATAATAATAATACATTGTATATTATTCATGGCGTAGTTTATCAGTTTCATATTTCTAAATAACATGCACGTAATATTTTATGTTTTCGAAAGTGAGAAACATAACGCTGCATACTATCAAACAAGAAATAATCTTCAAAATAATTTTACGTTTTCAAGATAAATATTACAGGTTGTTATAAAAACTTTACATCTTATTTCATTTCAAACGATTCAAATTAAACGATATACTCTTCCTGAAAAATATGTTGCATCTCAGGATAGCAACGATATTCAGAAAGGAGGGATAGGGGTGGAGAGAAAAGCATTAAAAAAAAAAAAAAAAAAAAAAACTTCTTTCTTTAAGAAAAGCCTTATTAGAAAAGTAAACACAAGAGGAGCTCATTAAAAAAAGGAGAAAACATTAAAAGGAAAAAAAAAACTTAGTGTTGGAGCACGTTAAGAAAGATGAGAGTGGAAGATTTAAGTTTTTTTTCTTTTTTTTTTTTAACCTCAACTCTGTTTTAAAATACTATCTTCACCGAGCGAATTTAAAGTGGTAAAGAAGGAAAATTGTTTCAGGGGTTTATAATAAAGTTCCAATAAAATATCTATTTTAGCTTAATGTCACGTATTTTATAAAGTTTTTCTTTTTCTTTAAATCAGAGTAGCAGATTGGAAAAAAAAAAAAAAAAAAAGCTTCTGAGGTGTTTTGACATTGAACCGAAATACTTAATCACAGGTACCTAAAATTAAAAAAAAAAATTAAAAAATACACTTAAAAAAATACTTAAAATTATTTACAAAAAAAGAATTCTATTGATTTGTTTGAAATTAAATGTGAAATAGTGACTGCATTTCTTTTCAATGTAATACATAAACAAAATCTTAGCCAACTAATGACAGGTGCAAACTGCCATTACCTTATCTGAAATAATAAAAACTACCATTTATTTCTATCTCGTATATCGGCAATTAACAATGTCATGTCAAAAATTGAAAATAGGTGGCTTTTTTCATGTAATAGGACAAATTCCATAAAAATCAACAAAGTGAATCTACACATGAAAGTCAGCGTGCAACTAATTATCTTAAAGAGCACTGTTTGACTCTGCAGTTTTTCGAACAACCAACATTTGAAATTAACCAATTTTAACTTTAACTCTCTCCGCGTATAAATTGAAAAAAAGGTGTTGTACTGACGGTCTAAAAGTTGCTTGGGTATTCATTACATATTTATCGCTGATAGAAATGACATTTCTCTCTGAATTGATACATTAAAAGTGAAGTAGCTTATACGAATAATTTTTTCAATGCTGTGGGAAAAAGTTAAGGATCTTCTTTGCTTGCTACACCTGAGACCGAGTTTTTCTTTAAAAATGCCCAGGTGGAAGAGCGTTTTGGGGAACACTAAATTACTTTCAAATGTAAAAAAGGTATTTTATTTTCATTGGGGCCTTTCTAAACTGGGTAAGTAGCAATTTCTCTATCCAATGAAACACCCCCACAAAACAAATATGTTGAATCCTTATTCAAGAGGATAAAGATGGCATTTATAATTGTACTTTTTAAAAGAAATTTACTGTTAAAATTGCCAAAACAACGCATCTCTCAATCTAATCATTATTGCCGCAAAATTAGAATTAAAACTCAACCTTATATGAGATATTGATGAATAAAAAAGAGTATCTGAGTTTATTCCCGAACTCTTTGCATAAAATACGATTAATAATCTACTGAGCCACAAGTAAAGAACAGGGCAAAGTAGGAGAAGGGGGGTCTGAATTTCTAGGGAATGGTTCGAACTCAAACAGGCGACGACATTTCTGAACAGATGATGTATGACGTCAACATGTTTAAGCTCGTAATTCCTGTGTTATAAATGATGCAAGTTTTCAGAACTAATCCTTATAAATGGAGTACCAGGACGACGTCTTACTGGAAATGCACGCTAATTCAATTAAGCTACTTCTTGTTCTGATCTTTTCTGAGCGATGACACGGGAGAATTTTTTCCTCTTCCGTTTAATTTTTCATTTTGATCAGTTTATCCTAAAATGTTTATGCAAAAAGGATACACTTTATTGCTAATTGAAAACTATCACCTGTAAATTGTTTTGATTCATTGATGTGTTGTGTAGGAAGACGATTATATGTACAGAACAGTGTTGCCAAATTTTTATTTCACCAAAATGGGGATTTTAGCATGTAAAGTAAATAAATAAATAAATCGGAATTTTGGCAAATTTAGACAAACATTTAAATTTTTAAGAGCTTATTCAACAGGGATTATCTTTGTAGTGGTATAAAACACAAACTTAGAAATTATTTAACTATAAAAATTAATAATATTAAATAGATAAATATTGTTCAAAAAGCATAACTAATTGAATTATAATAAAGATTGTACTCCTTGGAGAACTTTTTTTCGTTTTTTAGTGTATTGGTGAGCACTGGCTAGATGGTGAAATGAACTAATTCGAATTTTATCACTGAAAATGAAGATCTGTTCTTTGCATTAGAATAAAGCCCGGCACGGGTCGAGTTGTACACGGCCGGAACCCAAAATTTCTTCTTAAAGTCAACCCGAAACCCGCCCCAAACCCGATAAACTTCAACACGAAGCCAACATACTCCCACCGTAGCCGAAAATTTAAAAAATAATAATCTATATTTTAATACTATTACGAAAAAATAGTCTATAATTATATCTTTAATATCAATTTTATATTTTTTGTATAAAAAGGAACACATGTACTCTGATTAATATTCAAATATATACTTTTTTTATTTGAAAAATATTCAGGACTTACTTTTGAAAAATCCGGACCGAATCAAACCGAACCCGATCCGAAAGAGCCAAAACCTAACTCGAACTCTACGAAAAAAAAAAAAAAATAGCGTCAACCCGACCCGAACAGCGAGTCGGATCGTGTTCGGGTGAAATCGAGTTACCCGACCCGATGTAGGACTCTTACATTAGATAATTTTCCATTTATTTTTAGAAAATACCAATTCGCCATAGAAATTTTAATCTAGAATGATTTAAAAAAATTAACTTATCTATTTGCAGTATATTTTTCTGGGAATGTCTTGAGATAGTTATTCCATTTCTGCGCCGGTAAATCTTTCGAATTTAATTTTTCTCAATTACAGATTCTTTCAACAAATTAAATTCCTCACACAACATTTTCACTCTTTGGATGCTCCAAAAGAAATTAACGTTCTTGAACGATTTATACTATGAAAAATCATGATATTAACTGGCCTGCGTGTAACATTTAAATTTAACCCAAAATATCGGGACGTCCCGCGAAAATCGGAACGCCTGACAAATCTGGAACTGAATAGTCTAAAAGATCTTAGATAAAGTTTTAAGAATGGGCCAGGTATTCACATAGAAAGGTATTCATCATCATCTTTAACATTTTTTTTGCCATGATAGAGAGATTTATCGGTGAAAAATCGAATGTCATTATAGAAACACAAATAAATAATAATAACAGATTTTCAACAAAAACGAAAAATTAAAAAATGGCTAGATTAGTGTTCGATTTTTTTCTGCAAAAGAAACAGGAATTGTCTAAAAAAATGTTTTGCAAAATGTTTTTATGCTTCTTTCAAAACAGTATGGGACAAGGACAAAAATATAGTGAACAGTAAGATTTTAGACTCACTGAACCGAGCGGTAATCAGCATCTGAGTTTCTGAGTACACAAAAATATCATCTTTACATAATGAATATATAGCCACAAAAAGTATCCCTGGGACCATAACTTTAGGGTTAGAGTTGTAGAAGAGAGAGTTCGGGAAAAAAATATGCCCACCGAAATTTTCTGTTCTTTGTCCAATTTACCTCAGTGTGAAACAAAAAGTTTATATGGTCTGCATTTTATCTTTACAAAATTTCTTTCTCGCAATAGGCTTAGCTATATCATTGATAGATATATTTTATACTTTATTTTAGCATTTCATTGAAAACATGTGGAATATATTTGGAATATAAGATATCTGTAATGAATAACACAATGCACAAGAAGCACTTCTAGATATATCATATTTCTCAATTTTAAAATATACTCAGTTTTTCTTTCTCATCCCGTCATAACATCCTTTTCTTTTAAAGAGCTTTCCCTACCCCATTATCGTTAGTTGATCTCCATCTTATATTCCGATTTAAAAGTTTAAATTGTATATGTTGCAACGTATAATATAGATATGACGCTCGCAGTAACCATAAGCTATTTACTATTAACTAGTACCTTTCTATGATTTCAATTTCGAGATTTGCAATTATTTAAGGATGGTAGTACTTTGCTTAGAAATTTCAAATATTTTTGTGATTAAATGTTTCGAGAGAGCCAGTTTTAGATATTATCACATAAAGTAGTTCGATTGGTAAAAGTTCCTTCGTGTAAGATGAATGAATAAAAGAGGGAGATCAACACAGGGATCATTCAATAAAAAAAAAAGTGTAATATTCTAAAATACAATAAATACCAGAAAAACTGTATAGATAATTTAAGGTAAAAAAAAAAAAAAAGTATGAAATTTTTAATAATTAAAACTTTTCCGGTATAATTCCCGATTATACTTGTATTTGGAACATTTAAATGAGAAGTCCTTTAAAGATTGAATAAAACTTACTTTAATAATAATAATAACGAGCAGGGAAGACCGAGCTATGCTCTGTCAAAATTAAATTTGAGTTCAAATATCATGACCCATGACCAAAATGACCCACTAATTGAATTTTCTCGAACATGTGACTTAGCCCAACAGTCTTCTCGTGCCGGAAAACCATAGGATGCAAAATTTAGTGTAAATTGAGCCACTTTTTAGATATTGACCCACAATGACGCAGAAATGACCCACTAATCGAATTTCTCGAACATGTGACCTAGTCTAATGATTTTCGCGTGCCCGAAACTCGTAAAATACAAAATTTAATCAAAATCGTTTGAGTCGTTTTTTAGATAAAATTAATTTGACCCGCTTTGACCCAAAAATGACCCCCTAATCGAAAGTTCTCGAACATGTGACCTAGCCCAATAGTCTTCTCGTGCCCGAAAATAGTCGGATACAAAATTTCGTCAAAATCGTTTGGACCGTTTTTTAGATACAATTAGCTTGACCATGACCCAAAATGACCCGAAATGACCCACTAATTGAATTTTCTCGAACAAGTGACCTAGCCCAACAGTCTTCTCGTGCCCGGAAACCATTGGATGCAAAATTTAGTGTAAATTGAGCCGCTTTTTAGATCTTGACCCACAATGACCCAGAAATGACCCACTAATCGAATTTTCTCGGACATGCGACCTAGCCCAATGCTTTTATCGTGCTCGAAACTCGTAGGACACAAAATTTAATCAAAATCGTTAGAGCCGTTCTTTAGATAAAATTAATTTGACCCGCGTTGGCCCAAAAATGACCCACTAATCGAAAGTTCTCGAACATGTGACCCAGCCCAATTGACTTCTTATGCCCGAAAATGGTCGGATACAAAATTTCGTCAAAATCGTTTGAACCGTTTTTTAGATACAATTAGCTTGACCATGACCCAAAATGACCCACTAATTGAATTTTCTCGAACATGTGACCTAGCCCAACAGTCTTCTCGTGCCCGAAAACCATTGGATGCAAAATTTAGTGTAAATTGAGCCGCTTTTTAGATCTTGACCCACAATGACCCAGAAATGACCCACTAATCGAATTTTCTCGGACATGCGACCTAGCCCAATGCTTTTATCGTGCTCGAAACTCGTAGGACACAAAATTTAATCAAAATCGTTAGAGCCGTTTTTTAGATAAAATTAATTTGACCCGCCTTGACCCAAAAATGACCCACTAATCTAAAGTTCTCGAACATGTGACCCAGCCCAATTGACTTGTTATGCCCGAAAATGGTCGGATATAAAATTTCGTCAAAATCGTTTGAACCGTTTTTTAGATACAATTAGCTAGACCATGACCCAAAATGACCCAAAATGACCCACTAATCGAATTTTCTCGAGCATGTGACCTAGCCCAATGGTTTTCTGGTGCCCCAAAGCGGTAGGATACGAAATTTCGTCAAAATCGTTAGAGCCGTTTTTAAGATAATTTTTGCATATATATATATATATATAACCACCCACAAGATTTGCTCGTATTAGAATATATGATAATAATAATTTTGCAAATCTTACCTTTATTTTTAGACTACAAGATTAAACTTTGTTAAAGAAAAAAAAAGAAAGAAAAAAAAAGACAAGGAAGGTAGCAGAATATGGGTTAGTAACTATTATCTAATTCCATCCATTAAAAAAACAAATTGCGCACCTAACCTGTGAGGAGAGCGGATCACGTTGAGAAGCATGATATTGAGAGAACGCCAATTCGTGATGTTCTTAACAATAGTAAATTGTTAATTAATAATTAACAACTTAATTATTTTGTAATACTTGTTAATTATTGTAAAATGTCAATAAAATTTTTTCACAGTGAATGCCTCAACGAATGATAATTTACATAAATAAATTGTAGTACATGATTTAAACAACAGAAACATGTATGAAATTTCTACTATTTAAAACTCGTGAGATGTATTTTATATTTATTTTTTCTATGAATTGCATTTAAATATGGAGCACAGAAATTAACACCGGAATTTACTTAACATATTAATCACTTTTTAGAAATGATAATTTGATATTCATGTTGTATTTATTAGATAATAAGAACAAGGAACAAGAACAGCATTGTTACATTATTTTTCTATTATTTTTCTACTGTTAAAAAAAAAAAAAAAAAAAAAAAAACTGGATATTTATAAATTTTATTATTTGTTTCCCTTGAATGTCACATTCATATTAAATAATAGGTGTAAGATCCCCCCCCCCCCTTTCTCTTTATATTTATTTTGAACGCCGGATATTTTTTACTCTTAGGTACAAAAATGTGCAAAAATCATAAAGGGATTCTCTTATTTATTTCTTGTGAAAATTTTCATTCGTAGGATAGAAATTATTTATCAGTGACCGGTGAACGAGCGCCATCTATTAAAGCTTTTGAACATTAAAGCGCTAAAAATAAAATGATGGAAAGTTTTTCTCACTTTCGGTTAAATATTTTTTCAATCAACCACCTTTTTCTCAAATTTTGGAATAAAGGACTATCCCCAATACGTTCATGTTTACCAAGTTGTTTATAAATAGATGTGAGTGAAAAAGAAAAGAAAATGATTAGAAATTGTGAATTACAATAAAGAAATTCTTACGGTGCCGACGCCGAAAAGGAGGGTCATTGCCCCTCCCTAGATTTTGAATTTAATTAACTAAATTTTCTTTTTATCTGATGGTTTACAAAATAATAATTTTTTCCCCCTTAGAAATGACGTAGCATAATTCAACACTAGAAACAAGAACTAAGGAATTTCTCTTCACCCACCCTGCTCCCCCGTTGGAGAAAATTTTTAGTTATGTTTACCTTTTGTGTATATGCAGTTAAAAGTTATCCTAAACGGGTGTTCATCCAGGGAGTGGAGCTTCCCTGACGAAAACGATAATAATCTATTTCATTTCTTCATTTTGAAAACTTAAAACACAGAGAAGCTTACTTTTGGATATTTAATGTTACATTTCTGTTTTGCTTTTTATGATTTTATATATAAAAGCTTGTACGGAGGAGGTAAAAGAAGAGAAGGGGAACTCTGGAAAAAAAAAAAAAAAAAAAAAAAAAAAATCTTACTTTTGCTTATTTTTTTTATGTTTATAGCGTCTTCCTTTTAAAAACTCTTTGGTTTTCCTTGGTAACTTTTGTATTATCTTATTACAAAATCAATAGAAATTGAGTAAACATAATGTAATTAAGATGTTAAAAAAAAAATCTCTATTTTAACGATAACTTCAGAGTATGACAATAACAATCAGATCTGAATAATGATTCACACAACTTTTAAAAATTGGGTATAGCCTTTTTTCCTCATCTTTTATAAAAGTAATGGCTTTTGATGGTACAATATATAGTTAGTTAGATAAACGTTACTTTTTACCAGAAACTAATTCTATAAAAAATATATATATTAACAAAATCTAAATTCAAGCCAGTTTTATATGCTTATCCGGCTGTGTGTGTGTGTGTATGTTTTTTTTACGGTAATGAACTATATCAGTTACTTTTTCTCCCATTCAATTTGAAATTTAATCACATTATGTATCTACAACTAACACCAATGCTCGCATCCATTAAGTAAATTCATAATATAAAAGAAAAAGAAAAGAAAGAAAGAAAGAAAGAAAAACTATTTGGGATTTTTCGTTTATTTACCAATTTATATATTTAAAAAAGAAAGAAAAATACAGGAAGAGGCAAGCTTTTAATACAGATGTACCTTTTATCTGCAATTTTGGCCGCGTTTTTTAAAATACAGAATATAACCATTAAATAAGGTAAACTACGAATTTTCTTCAGAGCCTCCGGGAAAGACAATTTTTAGAACATATAAACAAAAAGCCCTCCAGAAATGTAAGGGAAAAAAAAGATACTAAATATTCATATTCAAAAATAAGTTTCTGCCAGCATTTTTCATAAAGAAGAATACTTCTTTCATCGGAGAAGCTATACCCCCACCCCCCCACCCCCCCACCCACCCTAAATTCACCTTTTAAGATAAATTTTAAACACTTGAACGTAAAATGAAAAACAAAACTAAAATTTTACTTCCATCGGCAGTTCAGGCGGCAGAGACCCTCCTGACGAAAAATCCTTAGTTCCTCTTATTCTTGGTGTTTAATTATTTAAAATCAACTGTGAAGAATATATTTCCCCTTTTTTTTTTTCAAAATCATCAGAGAAAATGAAAATTTAATTAAGACTATTCTCAAATCCAAAGGCGCTACTTTGTGGCACATTTCTGAATTCATTTTTGTTCGGAAACGCAGGAAATTGGCAGGTGTTCTTATTCAGAAACTATATATAATCGAACTTTTTCCCTTTTTGGTAAAGGCAGAAGATGTTTCAGAAAATACTAACAATGGCGTTTTGAACCGAATTTCCGGGAAGGAGAAAAACTTGTTGTCATGTGACAATAATCGCTTATAACTCGATGAGTAATTTATTTATCAAAAAGGGAAAACGCCATTAGATTCCAAAATAGTCAGGACTGGCAAATTTTGTGCCTTTACGTTTAAAAATGAGTAAGAAAATAGGGCAGAAAGTTTCGCGTTGTTGATCAGAGAGAACCACCTTAAATACGAGGGAAATTAATTAAGTAAGTCACAAAAGATAATTAAATAATAACTTACAATGTGATATTCACTTCAAAACTATTTTTATTTCTCAACCTATTCTCCACCCATATTTATGCACTTATATCACCGTTTTATCAGTGACCCAACACCACCTGCATAACATTCTTAGGGTTGCTGTCCCAGCCACATTAGGACTTCAAGTTGAACCTTTTCATCCTCTGTGAACATCATCTTGCTTCCAAGATGGTTTTTTAGTGGACTAAACCGATGCAAATCACTTGGGGCTAAGTCGAAGCTGCATGGTGAATGTTGAAGAAGTTGCAAGATGATGAAAAGGTTCAACTTGAAGTCCTAATGTGGCTGAGAGAGCAACCCAAAGAATGTTATGCAGCTGGTGTTGGGGCACTGATAAAACGGTGATATAAGTGCATAAATATGGGTGAAGAATATGTTGAGAAATAAAAATAGTTTTGAAGTGAATATCATTGTAAGTTATTATTTAATTATCTTTTGTGACTTACTTTACCCCGTCAATTTAAAATCTAAGGAGGGGAAATGACCCTCCCCTATCCCCCGTTGCTGATGTCTATATGAAATCTCTTACAAATATTAAACGTGTTGCCACCTTGATATCAAAAACCAATCATCTTCATACGAAATAAGTTTGGTCGTCGCTTGGCAATCGACACTTTAGGAGTTCTTTCTTCTTTCTTTCCTTCGAGATCTCGATCGTAATTATTTCCCGGAGCGAGTCAAGAATGTGATGTAAACACACCGAAACGTGAGTAATTTCATGGTTTTTATGAAAGTCACCTGACCTTGTTCTGCAATATACGACCGATCCCGAATCTTAGCTTATTTTACGACATTTTTTTACACTTTACGACCCATGTTTTCACGTCTCTTTTCCTTACGACGTCCCTTTGGCGGTAATTCGAGTACGAAATTTAAGGTCATAAATGTGAAAGGTAGAAACGAAGATGAACATGATGTCAGAGATAATTAAGGTCATATAAAATTAAACCGCGCGAGCATGCTGCCATAATATCCGCTTACACCCTCATCTACGAACTTAATAGAAAAGAGAACAGCTTGAAAGAAAGCTTAGTACATCTCAAGAAAGAAAAAAATATAAGTGAATAGATTTAAAATTAATTTAAGCCTGCTTTCAATTTTATATATACCGTAAAATCCCGATTGTAAGCACCCCACCCACTTTTAAGCAATTTTGAATTTATTTCCCATTTCCAAATATAAACACCTCTCTAATTTTTTTTGCGAAAAAAACAAAACAAAAAAAAAAGGATTTAAAAAATCAAAGGGAGAGAATTTTCCACTTCTTGATCTTCTGTCAAATTTCCGCTTTTGTTTTTATATAGTTTCAATGAAATTTTTGGAGGGGGGATTTAAATAATTATTTTTTTAAGCGGAAATCCGTCAAAATGCAGAAGATTCTCACCCCTGTATTTATTTTTTTTACTACTAAATTAATGATAAAACACCCTTTTTAATGATTTGTTTTTAATTCTTGATTATAAGTCTCCTCCCAAATTTAGCTGTCTCTGATTTCCAAAAAGGGTAGTGGCTTATAATCGAGATTTTAACGGATATATTTTCTGCTCAACAACGCGAAGGTTTGACAGATCCGCGAACTCATTTTGCACAAATTCTCACATAATCTAACAGAATTATCCATTTTCCTACAAGTGGGATACATTGCGAATCATAATAGGTTGTTTTCTTATGAAAACCCTTCACAAACTGTCGCATCTCGAAAATTGGTTTAAAACGACAATTTACACACCCATTTTCTGAACAATCAATTGTCTTTATCAAACAAGAACGAAAAATCATGCGTCAAGCATAGATTATGTAACACTTTCCAACGCTTCCAAAATAATTTTACAAATCATTACCGTTTAATAAGCTGAAACATAACATCTAAGTGAACAATTTGGAAAACGCATAACATATTTAAAAACGTAATTTAAGGAATTTTCAACATATATTTCTAACATATACAGTATTCGGAAAAATATCCGAATACTTTTATTCAGCCCTGTATATGATCTATAGATTTGTATATATACATAAGATGCTAAATTTTAGTTCAGTTAGGAAACGCGTAGCACAGTTTAAAATTCTCCTTCTGGAGTTTCTGTCAATAAACGGAAATGTGTTCGCGAACTTTTGTGCTGCCCTGTATATGATCTACAAAATTTATACACACCAAGTAATAGACAAAAAGTGAGTTAAATTTAAAATCGCGTTCAGCAACTTAAAACGCACTTCCAGAAATTATTGTCAACAGCCAGTAGAGAATTCTTTTGTGTGTCCCTGTAAAGGAACGATGACTGCTATACACACAATATTCTGTAGTAAGCCTCTTGTAATGCACCTTAGTGATATATATAAATTTCAATGCGTTTAGAATAGTGAAACATTATTTAATTAAACCGCAAACGATTATTCTCCATAGACGTAATATATCGGAATTCTTTTGACTGTCCCTGTAAAGTAACTATAAGTGCTATGCACACCCTATTCCATATTAAGCTTCTTGTACTGCACCTTAGTGATATATATCAATTACAATGTGTTTGAAATTGTGTAACATCATTAAAATAAACCACAAATGATTTTCTCCATAGACCATAATGTAACGGAATTCTTTTGAGTATCTCTGTAAAAAAAAAAAAAACTATAAGTGCTACACACTTCAGTTGAAATAGGGAACATGCTATAGATAACGACAATAACATATAAAAATTGCAGGGCAATCCGAGCATATTTACGGGAGTTAAAGCACGGACAGACGGCAGACGGCAGACGGCCATACGGCAGACAAACCGAAGTCATAAACACTTTTCAACTAGGTTGGAAAGTGTTAAAAATGTAAATAGAGGCAATGGAGAACTTATAGTGTTAGAACGCGTATTATTTTTGTAGAATGGAGTAATACACAGTTAATACTTTTAAACTAATGGAGTAATAACACTAAATACATTTTGTACTTTTAAGAGTTATTTTCTTTTCGCTCATTGTCTAAATAGTTTTTCTTCTGAAAATTAACATTTTAATTATTGCTATGTAATTAAGCTGTTATGTTTCAGTTTGTTCAAATTTTACTTTTGTTTGAAAATGGTATTAAAAAAAAAAAAAAAAAAGAAAGAAAGAAAGAAAAATTTTTATCAATAATCTTTGTAGCTCTGACACCTTACGTATGCTTCAGCTTTCGACAGAAAGTGAAGAAAAAAAGCTTAGTAACAGTTTTTTTTTAATGAGTGAAGCTCTGCTCATTTTAGAGAATTACTCTAAGAAGTAGAGAAATAAAAAGCAGCGAGGAAAAAAAATTATACAAAAATAAAATCTTGTAAGCAGTGACGTCAACACCTTTAATCCTTGTCTCTTACAGTATAATCAGTGGAAAATAATAAAAAAGAAAAGAAAACGAACTGTGCACGCAACATTTTATCTTTCATCCCCTTATTTTTACCTTTCCAAATTGTTTCAAATTATGACAACCAATATTTTGGCGAATAAGCTATGCTACGATCTTAACTATGCCTTCCCCCACCATTTCTCTGGAACATAAATGGGATGATGCAGAACATAAAATCTGCTTTTCTCAAATAATGTCGGACAGTCATCTCAGAAACTCGGCGCTTTAAAAAACCTCACATGAAAAAAAAAAAAGAACAAGAAACACAACCGGACCACGTAATTGCTTTAAATGCGTATAATCTCGCGTTACGTCGGGGGCCCTCCTGCCGGGCCCCATTCCAGACCTGATGTCAATCACTGTCAATGGGCCCCGCCCGTGGGTCCTTTCTGGGTATTTAGGGACCTGGTTATTATTTTTTCTTACGCCTTGGCAAAGACGCGGATGTGTCGGTCTGCCGCTAATGTTGTTATAAGTTTTGGCACCTTGATGAGCCGAGGCTGTCGTCGAATAATTTCTGACACTCGGAGTTAGTACCGGGTTCATGAGAACTGGGTTTTCCATCATCTATCTGCCTGGGTAAGATGGCTCGAACTTCTTTTACGAGATAGCATGGTCAACAAAAACAATTCGTACACGATCTGAATATTTAAAAGTTTTTTCCGTTCAAAGTCTTTTGAATCTGAAATGTTATGGCATTTTTATTGTGTACACTTGCCTATCTTCGTGATCATGATTTCTAATAATAATAAATGAATAAATAAATAAAATAAAATATTTTAACCATTAAAACATTTCTGGCGTATGTCTTTCTTAATAAATTGAATTGCAAGAACCTTTAGAAAAGTAAGGCTAATTGTATTAATGATTTAGGGTGTGTACATATACACTTCTTAGACTACTTATAAACTCCTTAGAAACGAAATCGTTTCCATGGCGTACTTAGAACTCTTTAAATAAATAAAATACCCTTTAAAAACTTCTTAAATTATCGCGAATCAAAATTCAGCGTTGAACAATGATTTAATTGAAGTATACAAGAATAGAAAATGGAAAACTTATATCTTAGAGTCTAAATAATACTGCTTGTTATAATCATCTTTCTCAAGCATGTATGGCATGAAAAAGATTATAACCTTTAAAAGAAGCAAAATGAAAATCTTCTGATGCTTACAAAGGTAAAGTTCAGGTAATTAATAAAATTCTACAAAAAAGAAAAAAAAAAAGAAAGAAAAAGTGAAATTACCACTTTTATTTCATTTTATAACGTATGCCGCTGCCGCATGCTTTCTCTCCCCCCCCCCTCCCTTCAACATTCACTTTTAAAATCCAAGTGCAAGTGGTACATGATGAGTATTTGGGATTTGACAGGCCTCTGTATATATGACTAATGGCAACTGCCTAAAAACCGCTCGCTGGCAAATTTGTATTCAAATTTATGAAACCAGTACGCAATACATTGTGAATACTGTGCAATTTTACCACTAACCATTAGATTTTAATAGAAAATAAAATCTATTTTATATTTAAATGAGGTATTAAAAATTACGGTGGGTGTAGTACACATACATATGAAAAATAGGTGTTCATTAAAATTATTGTACTCCTTAGAATTTTTATAGACTCCTTGGATACTTGCTTCTGTATCCCCCTGTATGAACCTCTGTATGAACCCTGGATGTAACGGACAGTTTATGTATATTGATTTGATGTAAGTAGCACCCCGACTTACGTCACCCCGCATTTACGTCGTCTGGGCTGGAATTAATTTTTCCTTAATTAAGATGCACTTTGAACTTTTTTTGAAGACTTTTTGTTCTGTGAAGGGAAAATTTTCCGCGACAGTCACGTGATAGTGACTGAAAAAAAAAAGGCAAACCTAAAACTACTACATGTGTCTAGGCACCTTTAAAACTAAACATTTTGAGATAAGCGAATTTTATCTTATTTTGTTCATTGTATTACGTTGAAATGGGCGACAGAGAGATAGCGAAATGTTAAAATGAATATATTTTGTTTCATTTATTTTATCTGCAGAAGCATAAAATAATTGATAATGTCAGACATGAGAGAAAAAGCGCGGCAGCGTATTACTGCTTGTTTTGCTGTTTATTACTGTTAATTTTACGATATAATACTGGCATCTGGGGCACCAGTATTATACCATAAAATCAATTTTTTTTCCCGTGTATTATTTGATAAAAACCTTATAGATGGGGGAAAAGAAATAAAAACTATTGAATTTTTGCTTAAAATAATATAGATTTTTAGATTTTAAATCTTCTTAAAAATACTTAAAGACTATAATTTACGGCAGCAATTAATTTTAAATACCTTGTATTAACAAATATATGTTATTTAGATTTTGGTGAATTTTTATTACTTATCCTCTTTTGCATATCTAAATGCAGCGCAGCTCGACTTACGTCGTTTTCGACCTCGTCGCTAGTCTTGGAATGAATTGCTGACGTAAGTCGAGGTATTACTGTATTTGTTTTCCCTATCAAGCCTAAAATATCGGTTGCCCGACCGTAAAGGTTCGAAAAACTTTTGAGGCTATATGAGGCACATTTACATATCTTCACAAAAGGCCATCCTAAGCTTTGAAAATGCAACAGATTCGACTATTACCGAATCAGGAGCGGGGGTTAGAGTTCGGAGCATTTTGTCAAAGTCAATGTGTGTCATTGATATAAAACGGGTACACAGATTTTTTATAAATTTGTTGAAACCGCCGTGAAACGGTCTACGACAGTAGTTCACAGGAGTTACTAGGGCAGTCCGACCAGTAAATGAACACTTAAGCACATTTTAAAAAAAAAGATTGATAATATTTTAATAAACAGTAAGCTTTTGGTGTCTGACAGTGCAAATATATGTATTGGTATTCAAATGATTAAAAAATAATAAAAGGAAGTTTATATTTCATTTGTTTGAGATGTTAGAGGTGTTTTAATAAAAAGCTATACAAAAACCAAGTAAATGAACGATTCTTACCAGAGAATGAACACAAAATTTTCCACTGAATGAACAGACAGCAATTTAAAAACACTCAAGTTTCATACTACGTTATTTATTTTACAACTTGTACAAATAACTTATAACACGTTTTTACTCAATTACGGGTTTTTTTTTAAAACAAACATGATAATTAACAAGTGGGGAGTTCTTCAAACCTTATTCTATTAAAATTTTTAATAATTAGTCATTGACTGGGCGCTTTACTTAACTGGTCGGACTACCCTACTGGGTTTTTAAATAATTGGGTTTTCTTAATAGGATTTGAGTAAAACGATTCGGCTGATTTTTTTTTTTTTTTTTTTTTTTTTTTGTACAATGTATGGTTAACAAAAAACACTGCACAAGAGATCTCAGTATTTAAAATTTTTTTACATCAGATTTCAGGAACTTTGTTAATTATATTAGACACATTACGTTATATGCTGCCAATTTTAAGAGTTGCATAGAAAGTTTCTATTTCATTCGCGACAAAAGGTATTAAAATCTGTCCAGAAACTGGCGAAACCTAATCATTTTCTTTTCTTATACGTAGTGAAATGTCTTTATAAGTTTCGACAAATACATAAAGGGTAAATTTTCATCAGAAAATATTCAAAAAGGAATGCTATTAAAATTAGAAACATGCATGCAATTTTTTTCCGATTAAGGAAAAAAATTGCATTCAGAGTTAAAGCAGAGCAATATGCACTGCAAAAAAAAAAAAAAAAAAAAAAAATGTTGATTTTACAGTATAATATTAGCATCCCAACTGCCAGTATTATACCGTAAAATTAACAGTAATAAACAGTAAAATAAGCAGTAATACGCTGCCGCGCATGAATGCCAGTATTAAACTGTAAAATCAATTTTTTTTTTTTTTTTTTGCAGTGTGGCAGAGTTAAATGAAATAATTACTTTGTTAGATCTATTGCAATTCAATAATTAACAACTCTGTATATTTCTAGTACATTAATGTCGTTGAATCTTGCACAAAGCAAGGTAATTCTGTTCAAATTTTCGTTAAAATAACTTTATTTTTGTTAAAATTATGAATAATATTTATGACTTAGCTTGGTGTGAAACAGCCTGTATTTTGACTGAATAAAAGAATCACTAAACTGGTTTTCTTTAGAAAATTGAGTCGTTGAGGATATTAAGAATGAACTTGCAAAGGACTTGCTAACGAGAAAGAAAAATAATGTGTTAAGCATACATTATTAAACATTTTATAACACTTCCGTAACACTTTACAAAACTTCAAGTTTTAATAAGGTAAAGAAGATACCTAAGTAAACAATTTAAAAAACGCAAATGACACATTTGAAAATAGATTTCAGCATCTACTATCCATAGCCACTCGAATTCTTTTGTACAGCGCCGTATATGATCTATGGATTTCTACATATTCTAAATAGTATGCTAAAATTTAGTTTAGTTAGAAAACATAACGTGGTTGAGACGGAAATGTACTCGAATTCTTTTGTACAGCCGTATATGACCTATAGATTTTAATATATTCTACATTTCTTTAAATTTAGTTTAGTTAGAAAACGCATACCACAGTTGAAACAGAAAGGTTCTCGAATTATTTTATACATCCCTGTATATTATCTACAGATTTTAATACATGCCACATATGAAACTAAAATAAAATTCAGGCACAAAACGCTTAAAACTACTAAAATCACACTTCCAGAAATTACCTGGAAACACCGTTCTTTGCGTAGCACTGTATATGAATTTATTTATATTCTACAAATATCTCTTAGTATACTATGTAGAGTTCAGCTTGAAAATACACAACTCAATTAAAAATCAACTTCAAGCAATTCACGCCTATACTCAACAATGCTTACAAATTCTTTGTGTAACACTGTATTTAACCCCTTCGGGACCGGCGGCTTTTATACAAATTTTATTCGTTTGGCACCACTTTTTTTTAAAAAGCTACCTTTACTTAAACTATCACAAAAATGCTCTAATATGAGAAAGCAGATATTACTTTTATTTTGTACTGGTGCCTAAAACAAATTCTGTATGCTCTTTTTGAGGTTGCATATATGATACCATGGTCCCGAATGGGTTAATCTAATAGAATTTATACACACCAGGTTAGTATGTATAAATTTAATATTAAAACACATACTATATATAACTCAAAATGCACTTGCAGCTATTTGATCAATAGACAGTGCTGTATCCGATATATTTTGTGTGCCCCTGTAAATGAACGATAAATGCTATGCACATCATATCCTACAGCAAGCATCTTGTAGCGAACCTCATTAATATATATCAATTTCATTTTGTTTGAAATAGTGTAACATTAATTTTTTAAAAAATGCAAACTTATTTTTTTCTGTATATCATTATGTAATCGAGATTTTTTTGTGCGACCCTGTAAATGAATGATAAATTATTAGCACTCCGCATATTCTACGGAAAACATGTTTTAGTACACCTCAGAAATTCATATAAATTTCATTATGTTTGTAATAGAGGAACATTATTTAAATACTCGGCAAAAGAGTTTTCCCCGTATACCATTATGTAATCGAATTCTTTTGTGTGACTCTGAAAATGAATAAATACTTTGCACTCCATATTTTGCAGAAAGCCTGTTTTAGTACAACTCAGAAATTCATATCAATTTGATTATGTTTGTAATACTGCAAAACCATTAAAATACCGTAAAACTTTTGAGTGTCCCTGTAAACGAATTATAAATACTACACTCTTCATTTTCAGTAGAGAACATGCCATAGTAAACGTAATTAACATATATAAATTACATCGCAATCCGAGTACGTTTACGAGAGTTAGAGTACGGACAGACGGCAGACGAAAGATAGAGAAACCGAAGTCATAAACACGTTTCAACTATTTTGGAAAGTTAAAACAGACGGTTAAACAGAAAAGTTAAATTAGACTATGTGTCGCGTAAAAACCAACACAACGAGAAGGTGAAATAATCGGAACGGTCAGAATATAACTTTTTAGAAACTTCTAGAAATGTATCCGCTTCAGTTTAAGCTCAACAAAAAAGAAAATGTTAGAAACAGCAGCAACACAAATACACATGATTACAGCACAGAAGCTTAAATCTGGCATCATATCATCTACCAGAGATTGACACAACATTAGTAATGTCAGTCAGTATTGCTATTTTACTACCTTAGACAGTCTCAGTGCGTGTCATAAATTTCATTTACCTGGAAAATATCAAAAGATTTTAACATTTATCACCCCTTAATGTAACCTGACTTCGAATACCGTATGTGCTATTCAAACTACATTATAATACCCATAGACGAAAAATACAGGGGGTGGACAAAATAATACGAACACTCATGAAAAATGCTGAAAAGAGCAATATCTAGAAAAATACATGAGGAATTAACCTGAAACTGCAGGTGTGTAAACAGTATAGTATAAGTTATATATTTCCGTGAAGATGTTTTCCCGAAAGCCCATAGGGGACTGTCAACAAATTGAAAAAGGACGAATATCTTTTGGATAACCCTGTAAAAACTAATGTAGCAAAAGCGTTCAAACTCGAGATTATTAATAAGTTGCTTATTTTAATATACTGTGTTCATTTTTATGAGGATAGCATGTATACTCGTAGAGAAATTAAGGTTTTTATAAAAACAGTCCCAAATTTCGATTAGCTTATAATTTGCAAAGTTTTTAATATAAAAAAAAGTTCTTTTAAAAAAATATGACAAACAACATTGTATACTTAATACTCTGAAATCAGAATTAAAAAATAATAAAAATTGGATGAAATATGAGCAGGTTTACTAAAAGATATTTCACTGCGCGTGCGCGAATGCAATCAAAATATAATATGCACAATGTATTAGCTAAGTATATAGAGCAACTTTTGTGAAAATCTCAAAATCATAGCTTGAAAATTCTGTAAATTATCGTCGATAGAATAAGCTCGAAATCCTTTGTTCCCAAAAAGAAGCAAAAAGATGAGGGGTTGTATCAAATATCTGTTGATTAGTGCCAAGATAGCGTACACAATATTGCACGTATACTATATTTGGATACAACCCCTCATATTTTTGCTTCCTTTTGGGAACAACGGATTTCGAACTTATTCTATCGACGATAATTTATAAAATTTTCAAGTTATGATTTTGAGACTTTCACAAAAGTTGCTCTATATACTTAGCTAATACATTATGCATATTATATTTTGATTGCATTCACGCATGCGCAGTGAAACATTTTTTAGTAAACCTGCTCATTTTTCATCCAATTTTTATTATTTTTTTAATTTTGATTGCAGAGTATTAAGTACAATGTTGTTTGTCATATTTTCTGAAAAGAACTTTTTTTTATATTAAAAACTTTGCAAATTATAAGCAAAAAACTAATCGAAATTTGGGACTGTTTTTATAAAAACCTTAATTTCTCTACGAGTATACATTCTATCCTCATAAAAATGAACACAATATATTAAAATAAGCAATTTATTAATAATCTCGAGTTTGAACGCTTTTGCTACATTAGTTTTTACAGGGTTATCCAAAAGATATTCGTCCTTTTTCAATTTGTTGACAGTCCCCTATGGGCTTTCGGGAAAACATCTTCACGGAAATATATAACTTATACTATACTGTTTACACACCTGCAGTTTCAGGTTAATTCCTCATGTATTTTTCTAGATATTGCGCTTTTCACCATTTTTCATGAGTGTTCGTATTATTTTGTCCACTCCCTATATATCGAAAGTCCTTAATACGGTTTAAAAAAAGGAATGAAAAAAAAGGTTACGCTGATTATTTCAAAATAGCAATTTCATTCATCACAGCAATAGCAATTTCATAAATTTCATTTACCTGGAAAATATCAAAATATGCGCAGGGCGGCAGCGTATTGCTGCTTATTTTACTGTTTATTACTGTTAATTTTAAGGTATAATACTGGAAGCTGGGGTGCCAGTATATTATACTGTAAAATCAACATTATTATTATTGTTATTATTATTTTATTTATTTATTTATTTTTGCAGTGTACATTTTTAGGTATTTATATGTATTTTAAATATGTATGTTTTTTTTCCAATACATATGCATTGAAAACTTAAAATGAATACAATTTTCACTTTAATTTCTAATGCAAATTTTAATTAAACACGTATTAAATAAAAATAATCAAATACATTCTGATTAAATTCATTATTACAAGCTCTTTGTCACACGTGTATCTTGTGTATAAAATTAAGTATAAAAAAATATTTTTTTAAACAACACTATTTTATAAGCATTCAATGTTTATTTAAAAATTGCGCCTAATTTCATGAGTGCAATTCATCTTGTTCCAAGAATATTCCGTTACAATACGTTAATTTGGCGTCGGCCCCTTTATGGAAAATTCACCACTTTGGTTTACGCTTAATAGAAAGCGTAAACTAGTGAAATTATTAATAAAAATTATATTTTTTGTTCTGTTTCTCTTTAAGATATAGCAACAGAAAAAAAAAATATTTAAACTATCAATTCAGGATTTCTAAATTGTTTTCTCAACGCAAAATCATAATTTAATTAATAGTAAACTGTTAATTGATAAAAACGTATTATTATCTGTACATTATTTATTACTTTTTAGTGGTTAAAATTTTGCTTTTTTATTTTTGTAGTTTCAGCGAGTTGGCCTATTTTAGGGAGTATCATTTGGCGCGTAAATTGTCTTCATTGTTGTTCTAATTCCTGTACTGTTGTAACCATAAAGAATATTTGGAGATTTATCACTTGTGTCATGGTAATGGAAAAAATACTTTAAAATTAATTTATTAATTTAGGATTAAGTTCTGAAAATATTAAAACGATGTATTGTCGTCGGAAACACAATGTGAACACAATTTTTATAAGTCTAGCATATCAGGAAGTGAGTAAAAAATGTATTCCAAAATGTTTCTTTACATAATACATGAACCAAGTTAAGTTAAATAAGTATAAAAGTAAAAATAGTTTTTCTATATATATATATATATATATATATATATATATATATATATATATATATATATATACACTTTTTTATGAACATAAGAATCATGAATTTCAGTCATGAAATCATGCATGTTTATCTTGAAAATCATGCCTAATTTCATGACTGAAATTCATGATTTTTTCTAAACATCTCCATTACAATACGCTAATTTGGCGTAGACACGAATCCGATTATGGAATATTCACCACTTTTTTTTTTTTTTTTAACACGGTAGAAAGCGCGAGCTAGTGAATTAATTTTTACAAAATATAATTTTTGCTCTGTTTCTTTTTTAAGATATGGAAACAGAAAAGAAAAGAAAGCTTTATTTAAACTATCTTTTTAAGATTTCTAAATTAATCTTTTTAAGATTTCTAAATTAATATTTTTAAGATTTCTAAATTAATCTTTTTAAGATTTCTGAATCATTATTTAATTAATATGAAACTATTAATTGATTACAGCGTATCTTTTAAAAAATATATTACAGACTTTATTTTTTATTTATATTTTCTACTTTTCAGTGTCAATAATATATATTTCGTTGTTGCAGTTTCACAGCCCATTGTCCTTTTTTGGTAAGCGTGTTTTGGCGCATAATTAAATCCATTGTTGTTACAACTTGCATACAATTGTAAAAATAAAGAATAGTAAGCGATTTATCACTTGCGGCAGACTAACGGAAAAATACTTTAAAATTAAGTCATTAAGTTATAACGAAGTTCTAAAAGTATTTAAATGTTGTATTTTCATCGAAAACACATCTTTTTACATAATTTTTATAATTCTGGCATATCAGAAAACAAATGAAAAATATATATCGGTTTTTTTTTTTTTTTTTTTTTTTTTTTAATTGTTTTTTTTTTTCCTTTTTTTTTAACTGAACGAAATAAAAAAAAAATGTTTTGGAAAAGTTTTTTTTTTTTCATTTTAATTACCATAAAATACATAACTAATAATACATAACTAATGACTTAGATATCAAAGAAATATAGCAAGTACAAAAAGTGCTTAAATATATATATAACTAGCTAACCCGCCCGGCGTTGCTCGGGTCCGAGATAATTACAATCTCAGAGAAAGGCATTAACTCCCTCCCTCCCCATACCCGCAAATATAATGAATAATTTGTTCAAGAAAACCACCGTCACCTACATTAACGCGATCATTAAAAAAAGAATTACATTTTTCTGATGATTAGAACATAACGAAGACGCTACGCTAAAGTAGCCGGCAGTTGACACCCCTTCCCGACCTCAATTTCAAATCTATATCTTAATTAGTTACCTACATTTTTGTTCATTAGTAAAAATTGGCAATTATTTCCTTTCATTTTCGCAAACTAAATGGAGGGATCTGCCCGAGAAACAGATCTTTTTGTAGTTCAGTTTTTAATGAAAGCAGATCCCTGTCTGAAACTTTTTTGGCAGTTTTTGTGCATAAATTAAGAAAAATTATCGACCGAATTTTTCAAAAATCTCATAGTCAGATGCAGATTTTTTTTTTTTTTTTTTTTTTTTTTTTTTACATATGCTCAGTAATTTTCAAATTGATATCTCAATTAGTTTTCATAAAATTCGCTAATTAGTAAAATAATTTCAAATTCGTTCATTTCCGCTTGCAAATCCAATGCGCCTGTTCGTTTCTTTAGCCATTTTGATTTGAAAGATGTCATTTTAGAAGCGATGGTTAATGAGAATCTAATTAATATCTAGGCTAATTATCAAAATATTAAAATTCTGAGGCTCAGGTGCACATGGCCAGACCTTGGACTATCCACACCTAAATTTTCAGACTTGTAGGTGGGCTAGATTTTGCTAGCCATCGCAGACAAACACACACACACACACACACAGAGCGAAACTTTCTTTTAGATATTTGTTTCTAACAGTTTTTATCGATTGCTGAGAAATTTTGAATCTGTGTCTTAAGGCTGTTTTCAAATCTAAACTGGCTACATTCTCAACACATTTTTTAATTCATTTTTGTTTGCAAACGTATGAAATTGGCAGATGTTCTTATTAATAAACTATCTAATCGAACTTGAGAGTTTTTAATTTTTTTTTCGTTTTACGGTAAAGTCAGAATATTTTTATAAAATAAACCGAATTTATGGACGTTACACCGCAGGAAATTAAAACAAACAGCCGTAATAGGACAACAATCGCTTATAACTCAAGATGTAATTCATTTATCGGAAAATGAAAAAAACTGTCCGATTACAAATCACTTCAGTATTGATGCTTGCGTGTACCATGATTTTATAATTAAAAATGAGTTAGAAAATGTGTCAAAAAGTTTCGCGTTGTTGAACGGGGAATTATTTGTATTTATTTTTATTTTTTATTTATTTATTTTTAGAGCCGCCTTAAGTAGTTTTTGAAATAATTGACGCAATTAAAATCCCCCTACCCTACCCTAAATAAACAAATAAAGAAAGAAATGAGTATAATGATTTACTGCATACAAAATGACAAATAAACAAACAAATATTTTCCCAATAAATAAATATCGTGTAAGCCAAGCAGTACACAATATTGCTCTAATATTTTTATCAATGTAGACACATTATAGCTTGTATTTACAATTATTAACTTTTTTATTAACTAATACGTTATGTCTAAATATTTCATGTTTTAGTTTAATGTAATATTAAAAATAGCTTAATGTAATATTAAATATAACCTTCTTATTTAACGATTTTCCTTTTCTTTCTTTCTTTCTTTTTTTCTGAAATTTAAATTTGCTATTTTCAGCATATATACGAAAAATAAAAATTCATTTGTAAACGCATATCTGTTGCAGCTATTCTTATTTAAATTCCAATGAATTTTTCTTAGTACACAACGCTAAATTTTCGAATAAAAGAAAATTGTCTTTTAAAAAACTCTTTCAAAACTAATGTTCTGAATCCATATGGTATATGACAATCGCGAAATAATTATCTGCATATATCAATCGACTTTAAACAAAAATACTTTTCACATTTAAACAAATTCCTTGACACCTTTGACACTTCTTAGATTCTTTGACACCTGAAACTTTTACGCATACGGGAATAAAATTGAGTTTATAAATAAATATGCCAGAGTGACAGACAGATTCGCATTGTCGAGAAGGAAAACTAAAAGAATGGGTTGGGTTGGGTTGATTATTGACGGCCAATTATCTACACTAGGGATATAGGCCCGGGGGGAGTGCCCTTCGTGGGGGTCTTTCTAAGGGAACCTAATCCGTATTTACGCATGGATAAATCCACGGCTCGAAGAAAACCACGAAAACTCCGAACGATTAGGCCGACGGGCGCGATTGGGATCGAACCCAGCACCTCCCGTCTACCAGCTTCGAGAGCACAACCTCTCAGCCACTGGTGGGGCTCCTAAAAGAATGGAGAATATTCGAACAAATTTTGAAATGTTTTCTTTCCATTACTAGATGGCAGCACCACCAGAAATTTCTTGGGATTATTGTGCTATTAAGAGTGCAAAAGTGAGAAACGGAAACAAGTAACCAGCATAAAAAATAAATCACTTAATACATTTGAATTTTTCTTTGTAGGAAAATTCAATAAACTTTAATTAATCTGCGGAGGTTTAATTAGATAGTTTCGAATACATTTTGACTAGAATCATTTTGAAAAAAGTTTATCACTAAACAGCAATACAAAACTTCGTACTTCACTCAGCAACAAAAATTGCTCTACGTAGAATTTTTTCTTTGTTATCAGATTTTTAGAAGCCAGAATAGTGATTGTCATGTTATAAGCCTAATCCTAATAGTATTATAAATGTGAAAGCGTCTTTCGATGTTTGGCTGAACTCAGCGTCAAAACGGATAAATTTAATGCCTTTATAAATTTGCATACTGGTTGATTAGAACAAAGATAAGAATATATGCTATTTTTTAACTGATTTATATATGTATTTCTTTAAAAAAGAAAAAGAAAACCGCTATTTTCATTGATATTAATAAACTTTTTTTCTAATAAAAAGTGCTTTTTTTTTTCTTTAGCGTTGCCACATCTTCAAAATCAAGAGTAATAATATTCCAGAATAGATCATTTTCAATTGAAACTTTTACACATGAATAATTAAAATGAAATAAAAGTTTACAAGAATTAAATTGCTACGTACGAAAATCAGGTGAATATGATGTCATATTGGAAACAAAAAAAAATATATATATTTTAATGATACAGCATGAATATCAGTTACGCACAAAAGAGAACAAGAATGAACAAGAATTAAATTACTACGAAAAGTTTTTTCAGGAAAAATTATGTTAAATTTAAAATAAAAGCGCATGTTCCAATATTTTTTTGAAATACAAGAGCATGAATATCATTAAGTAAAGAAAAGTTTTTATTGTCAAAAATTACATTATGATAAGCAGAAAATGCTTATTTTAATCATGTATTGGTAGCTATTTAAATTTTTATGATTTGAATATTTTTTATTATATTTTCTTTTCTGTTGTAACATTTTTAGATGAAAATTAAATTTCAATTATGGTTCAGTGATTTACAACCTTTAATTTTTGTTTTCTATATGCGAAAGTGTCGTCATGAGCGCGTTTTCATTTATTAAGCATTAATTTTCAATTCCAGCTCAAATTATTATTATTTTTTTTAAATCAAGAATATATTTGGGCTCATAATTTTTTTTAATACTTCAATAAAATCTAAATTTTTAAAAGCTCTCATGTTTGACATAAATTAAAATACATATTTGCACATAATTCATTAAGTAAAAGATTTTTTTTTTAATGTAGACAAAGATTAGTAGTCCGTACGAAAAATTCCCGCCGGTGAAAGTGTCGTCATATTTATATTCATGCGCTGATTTTCATTTAGAAAAATTATTTTACTGCAATTACTTAAACTAGCCAAATTTTCACAGACTTTATTGTTACATAAGTTTAACGTCCTGTCACAGAACGATCTTCCATAATCCTGATTTCACTAGAACTAAATAAATATATTATGCAAATGTTGTGAACGTTTAATTTCAATTTGAGACTAGGTTTTTGTCTGTGATAACATCAACGTAAAATTCAAATAAGAATAATGCCACTAATTAAGCACGAATCCCCCTTCTCTTTCTCCCTTCCTATTTTGTAATGATACCTTGATTATAGAAAAGCTCAAGAAAAAAAACCTGCAAAAAATATCCGGTATTAATCGGTTGTCATCGCTCTCGATACTTATCGACTATCTTGGGTACGTGAAACGGGACAACTGATACATTTACATTTTAAAATATTTAAGTCTATACTTAAAATTATCTCTGCGATGGGTCCTATTGGAGTATATTTCTGTCAAATTTCGAATCTTCCACAAAGCTAAATTACAACAAAATAATTCGTATGACAATGTTTTTCCATAATCGGGGTGTCCGTATCATAAATAACAGATATTGTTTTCGTCGATTAAAAGGAATAAGCAACTCTATTTCTTAACAAATAAGCATGTAGATTTTGAAAGGACGTGATAAATATTTTGACACTGTTGGTTGAAAAATTGTGAAAAATTATAGCACTGTGAAATAAAAATTCAATAAACATATGAGAATTAAAGACATTTTTGGGGGTTTTTTTTTTATGATTTATTTTTCAACTTTTATGATTCACTACGCCTTAATTTCCTTTTTAAATTGCATACATCTGCCATTTTGTTCAAAATGTGAGATTTCTGGAATAGAAATAGAAACCTAATGTTGAATGTTGATTTCACTACTCAGTCATGTCTGAAGTGAAGTCTAAAAAATATTTCCTAACATAATCTCTTTAAAGAACATTAATTGACATGAAAACATAGACTAAATCCATGAACACAATAAATATAAAATAGAATGATTAAATAGAATAACAATGAAGTAAGTTTACTCAATCTTAGAGTAAGCCTATGTAATTTCAAGAATTTGAAAGAACTGGAAATAATACTATATAGAAAATACAAATATGCAAAATGGAATCATCAGAAGTATTGTGTAGTACAAAATGTAATTGATAAAGAGTTGTTTAATTGTATATGTTTTTAATTATCCGGGAGTGAAATTATTTGCTTAATTAATGCAGTCATTTTTTCTTTAAATCTTACGTAAATCAAGTTACTGGTAACAGCTAGTATTACATAAGTAGACAACAAATTGCAATTCTAGTGCTATATTGTACAATCTGTGGTCATGAGAATGTACGTGTGGCCTTAATTGGTTATAATATGAGTTATAATGAAAAAACACACCGTAATATCAAAATGTATTTATATATATAAGAATTTTCTACTCATTTACATATACGGTTCTATTTTAAAAGGTTGCCCCACCAGTGGCTGAGAGGTTGTGCTCTCGAAGCTGGTAGACGGGAGGTGCTGGGTTTGATCCCAATCGCGCCCGTCGGCCTAATCGTTCGGAGTTTTCGTGGTTTTCTTCGAGCCGTGGATTTATCCATGCGTAAATACGGGTTAGGTTCCCTTAGAAAGACCCCCACGAAGGGCACTCCCCCCGGGCCTATATCCCAAGTGCAGATAATTGGCCGTCAACAATCAACCCAACCCTATTTTAAAAGGAGACATATATTTAATATGCAAATTATTTTTAATTAACTTAAATGTGATATTTTGTCGACAGATGGCAGCACCAAATACATATCACCTTTTCTAACAATCAACGAAAAAACAAATCTGAACAAAATTATATATTTATTTAATTACGAAAATTAAATAAATTAATAGCAGTTTTATTCAAACGAAGTTCTTACAAAACTCGTCTTTGATATATTTTTTCATCTCTTCTTTAATGGAGCGTGTTACTTTTTTAGTCCTTTCCAAAAATTATAAAATTATGGGAATCAATTTTAATTTTCATTTGATAATTAAAATTTTTCTTACAATTTCTTTACACATTGTAACGGGTATCAATGGCACTCGTTTTTGTTGTAAATATAAATTTATGTGCATTGAAATATTATGTGTTTGAAAAATTATAATTATATCCCACTTATAATTATATCCTAATCCATAAAATTTAAATGAGTTTAAAATGGAAATTCAGCTGTTACTCTTTTTAAATAAAATATAGAAAAAAAACTGCTTTTTTAGTTTTATTTATGCACTAGAATGGAATAATAAACAGTTCTTATTTGTCCGTATGCTGTTTACTCTGTACTTAATACATTATCGCCATGCTTACATATGCCTTTAACTTATTTAAATGCTTGCATACATTTTCATCTCTCTTATGCAGGGTGCCCCACAAAGTTTGAAACAAACTTCAACTTGTTACTTGTTGGATATAAGTGGACAATGGAAATTTTAAAAGTGTTCCAAATAAGGTAGGGAATAAGATTATCTCAATGAAATAGATCTTCCATTAATTTTCAAAAAATTAAAAATCTTATGCAGCCTCTCTAGACAAAATTGGCCAATAAGAACTTTCTAAAAAAATTTGCACACCTGTATCTTAAATATTGAATGTTCTTAATTGAAAATTGAATATTATGAACGCTGTGTAATGCTTTATTCAAATGTATTTGTGATTTTTTTTTTCCACCACTTGTTAACATACTTTTGAACTAAAGAACAGCATTGCCAATTTGTATATGATTTCTATTTAAAAAAAAAAAATAATAAATAAATGACAAGAAAAGTGGAATGTGAGCTTTTTTTATTTCATTATAATTCAATTAATTTTAAAGATATAATTATAAAGTTAAATTTTGTAACCCCCTTTTTTTACGTAACCACAAGGAAAAAATTTTAATTGACCAATTTTGTCCAGTGAAAAGAGGTTGTATAAAAATTAAAAATATTACTTTTTTACAAAAAAAAAATAAGTCGCAAAACCTATCTCATTAACATAACAATATTTTCTACCTTATTTTGAGCACCTAACCAATTTACATTGCCTATTTATCTCCAATACGTAAACTATTAAAGAGCGTTTCAACTTTTTTCGAACAACCTATATATTTGTTTCAAGAACAATTTCTTCACAGCGCAAACAAAACTGGCTTTTATCAACAAGTGTTTCCTTAACATTAAAAACCAAAACATATACCGTAATTTCCGGCGTATAATCCGCGTATCAAACAATCCTATTTCAACCCAGAAATTTTATTTGATAAAATTTAACTTACTAGATCGCTGTAAATACTTTTTTCAATTATTAAATAAAATTTCTGGGGCTAAACATGACCGTTTGATCCGTGGATTACACGCCGGAAATTACGGTAATTCAGTCTGTTTACAGAATGGTTAATAATTAGCAATATTGGTCTATTTCCAATAAGTGTAGATAAATGTCAATTATTTGCCGAACAGTATACAATGGAAGTATATTTGCAAATGTTTTTTGGGATTCCGCCACTCGCTCTGTTAAATGCTAGAATTTACAAAATCTTAGGACTTTTACAGTAATACTGGATCTCTCTCTCTCTCACACGCATACAAAGAAAGGATTTTAAAAAAAATACAAACGGTTGTAAAAACCTTTTATGTTGAAAGCACGTTGCGTTGATGCATGATTGCTAAATGCCGAGGTTGCATGTTGTACAGGTATGCATGGGTTCGGGAGGGTACGCATGGGTTATATCATGAGACTCGGGTAAGGCCCAGACTTTTGTTTTTTTTCTGCAGCCTCTTGTCGTGCCGGGGCTGGATTTCAATTCTTTCTTAACCTAATCGGGATGGCTTTTTTCTTCTGCTTTTTCTTCTTTTATTTTTATTTTTATTTTTCTAAAAATACTAGTGATATTGTAAATTTGTTGAGGAAATACATTAGAAGTTCGTTTAATGAATGTATAATAAATTTTAACAGCTTCTTTTTTGAAAAGCTACCTTTTTTTTTCCTTTATCGAATTTCAAACTCTGATTTTCTTTTTCTTTTTAATCACATTTGGTTTTATTTCTACGAATGTGGTTGTCTAACGGTGATGATTAATGTTGTAGTTTCGTATTTCATGGCTTACGATCATATAATATGAAAAAATGCTGTTTTTGCATAAATATGTATGCGAATACTCTTTAAAAGAGAATTTCAATTGTTGAATAATCTTCATTAAAAGTTATCGGATTCGAGACGGACCTGGCCATGAACTGTGGAAAAATATATGGGACGGGACAAGGAAGCTTTCTCTCAGGCCAGACCGGGTCCCGACCTACAAATTTTGGCCCATGAAGATCTCTGGACTGTCGTTCAAACTCATTGAACTGCAGTGCTGTCAGCTGTACATGACTTCCACTAGGCATTTCAAAAGTTATATTTTTCTGCGTTCAGAAGGTTTTAGTAGAAACTTTCTTCAGTTACCTTCATACCAAACAAGTTCATGTAAAAATATCATGTCAAAAATGACTTGAACTTTTCTTTACTTATATCATACAATATAAAAGAGAGAAAAATATTCTTTATGCATTTTTGCATGAGTTTTCTGAAAAGACCGCTACGCACAAAGCTACAAGATCCCCCACCAGTGGCTGAGAGGTTCTGCTTTCAAAGCTGGTAGAAGGGAGGTGCTGGGTTCAAAACCCTGTTGCGCTTGTCGACCTAACCGTTCGGAGTTTTCCGTGGTTTTCTTTGAACCTTGTCGTAAATACGGGTTAGGATTCCTTAGAAAGGCCCCTCATGGAGGGCACTTCCCCCCAGGGCCTATATCCCTCGTGTTGATAATCGGCCGTCATAAAATCAATCAATCAGAGCTACAAGATTTTGCAACAAGCGCATGTGTGTCTCACATTATGCATCTCAAAGCCAGTTTTTTTTTCGTTTTTTCGGCGATTTTTCCACATTAATAAAAGGAATCCGGTTTCAACCTTTTAGCTCAATATAGTAAATTTTGTCCTCTTTTAAATAAATTACTCGGAAGTCGTTTTAAATAGAATAAGATGTGATATTTATTATGCTAAACATAATTCAGTAGCATCATTTAATTCAGTCTAATATTTCGTTGGTGGCTGAGAGGTTGTGCTCTCGAAGCTGGTAGACGGGAGGTGCTGGGTTCGATCCCAATCGCGCCCGTCGGCCTAATCGTTCGGAGTTTTCGTGGTTTTCTTCGAGCCGTGGATTTATCCATGCGTAAATACGGGTTAGGTTCCCTTAGAAAGACCCCCACGAAGGGCACTCCCCCCGGGCCTATATCCCAAGTGCAGATAATTGGCCGTCAATAATCAACCCAACCCAACCCTAATATTTCGTTGGGGTTGCAAACAGTTTACAAAAAAATCTTATGGTCTGTGGACCTCATATCCGTGGACAACATGGTTACGAACTACATCCTGGTAGCAACTGTGACTACGTAAAAATGCAGTTTTAATAAAAAAAAATTCTCACGACTGAGAAAATACCAGCATTGTGTTAGATAAGTTTAAAGCAATGCAAAAACTTATTTTTTTAATCCTCAATTTAAAAGTTTTTTTCTTTCTTTTTTTTTTTTTTTTTTTTTTTTTTTTTTTCAGAAAATATAGCTTGAAAATGTACGTTTTTAGAGAATGACCCTGCAATGTACAATTTCCGTATGCGGAGAGAATTTATAATAAAAGATTCTCCGATAGAGAAAACTTTTTAAAATATTCATACCTGATATTTTATTTTTTTTTTTTTTTTTTTTATTGATGTAATAACTATTTACAATATAAGAACACACATTATTTCAGGCAATTAAATACACGAAACCAATATAAGTGAAAAATTGACCTGGGCCAGGACTTATGTTGGTTTCGTGTATTTAATTGGCTGAAATAATGTCTGTTCTCATATTGTAAATAGAGTAATCAGACGTAGTGTTTATATGCTTTAATATTTAATGTTATAACTATTTGAGAATTTTAAAACAACATAAACGTAACTACGTAATAGAAAATTCAAAATCCTAAATATCCTTAAATACGGCATGGATGTGTGTAATGGGTCGGATTCCACTTTAAATGGAGGTCCCGGTCTGTTTTGCTCTCCTGTACAAAAGATGACCGTCGCGCTAGCGCCCTCAACCAAGCAACCAACCATAAATATTCTTCCCAGTCCCCATTCGAGATGACCTTCAAATTTGGTGCTGCCATCTATGATTATTTACTGGAACTACCTAGACAATTAGGTTTTAAACGTAGATTACGTATCTTTGCTCGTATTGATGTTGCAATATTGTTTAGAGAATTAACCTACACAGAAAAAAGAATTTGAGATAAAAATAGTGTCACGAGTTAGCATAATTTTCACGAGTTAATATATGAAACATTTTTGAAATTTTTAAGTACACATCAACACGCTTAATTTTACACACTTTAGTTATTTAGATGATTAGAACAATGAAAGTCTTTGTAAAATTTATTTGTATGTATTTTGTAGCCTTTCTTTTATTATTTCTTTTTAAATTTATATAAAAATTATAAATAATGTCTGTTATCATATTGTAAATAGAGTAATCAGACGTAGTGTTTATATGCTTTAATAATTAATGTTATAACTATTTGAGAATTTTTAATTCAACACGCTAAATTTTACACACTTTAGTTATTTAGATGATTAGAACAATGAAAGTCCTTGTAAAATTTATTTGTATGTATTTTGTAGCCTTTCTTTTATTACTTCTTTTTAAATTTATATAAAAATTATAAATAATGTCTGTTCTCATACTGTAAATAGAGTAATCAGATGTAGTGTTTATATGCTTTAATATTTAATGTTATAACTATTTGAGAATTTTAAAACAACATAAACGTAACTACGTAATAGAAAATTCAAAATCCTAAATATCCTTAAATACGGCATGGATGTGTGTAATGGGTCGGATTCCACTTTAAATGGAGGTCCCGGTCTGTTTAGCTCTCCTGTACAAAAGATGACCGTCGCGCTAGCGCCCTCAACCAAGCAACCAACCATAAATATTCTTCCCAGTCCTCATTCGAGATGACCTTCAAATTTGGTGCTGCCATCTATGATTATTTACTAGAACTACCTAGACAATTAGGTTTTAAACGTAGATTGCGTGTCTTTGCTCGTATTGATGTTGCAATATTGTTTATAGAATTAACCTACACAGAAAAAAGTATTTGAGATAAAAATAGTGTCACGAGTTAGCATAATTTTCACGAGTTAATATATGAAACATTTTTGAAATTTTTAAGTACACATCAACATGCTTAATTTTACACACTTTAGTTATTTAGATGATTAGAACAATGAAAGTCTTTGTAAAATTTACTTGTATGTATTTTGTAGCCTTTCTTTTATTACTTCTTTTTAAATTTATATAAAAATTATTTATAGGAGAGCTTAGGTTTCCGTTTTTCATCGTGATCCCAGTGTAGAATTCAGACATTTTTCTCCTGGGGGATTTTTGCAACTGCGGGGGGAACTGTACGGAGTACCAGGTTGAAGGTTTTGCACTTTTAGACCAAATACAAAATCTCACGTGTTCCGGACGCGGGGGGAGGGGACATTTTCATGCTGCAAGGGAGATGTGTCCCCGGGCAACCCCCTGAAATCATCCCACATGGACTGTTTACCACAAACGTCAGGCTTGCCACTAGACAAGAATGTCTAGTGACAAGCGAGTACTCCGATTTTCCATAGTGTCATTTCCTATATTTATGAAGATGAGTTACTATGAAAAATCCAAAAGTTCAGCACTTTTTCCTAGTTTTTATGTAATAAAACTATCAGTTAATTTATGAATCCATTTTTCCTCATATTCTAATTTTATAAAAGTTATCAAATATACTTAATATATTTATTACATTTATATCAGATAGAAAAGATTTATAAATGTTCTTCTTATGATGCTCTCATCATATAACTTTGTAAGCAAGTACTTTTAAGTTCTTGTTTTGTAACTTGAAGGTTAGTAAAATCAAGGGGTAATGATAGAGTTACTTTTTCTTTCTTAAGTTCTTAAAACCTTTAATGTCAAATAATTGAAGTTACCAATATGTCATTTTTTGTAATTTTCCTTTTTCAGGGTTGGGTTGGGTTGATTATTGACGGCCAATTATCTACACTAGGGATATAGGCCCGGGGGGAGTGCCTTTCGTGGGGGTCTTTCTAAGGGAACCTAATCCGTATTTACGCATGGATAAATCCACGGCTCGAAGAAAACCACGAAAACTTCGAACGATTAGGCCAACGGGCGCGATTGGGATCGAACCCAGCACCTCCCGTCTACCAGCTTCGAGAGCACAACCTCTCAGCCACCCTTTTTCAGGAAATCTAATTTTATACAGTTTGATTAGCATACCGAAAACTTAAAATCTAAAATTACAATAGGAATTATGTTATGTTTTTTTTTTTTTTTTTTTTTTGATAAGTACTGTCTTGACATGAAAATGTTTACTACAGAAAATACCAATGGATGTGTATTCAGGAATTCATAGACTTTTTTATTACATGCTTTCTTTTAACTTACATTTCTGTATGTGTGTGGCAGTCAAATCTTGTTACTCATTTTTCACCCAATTCCTGTTGACGTAGAACTTTGAAATTTGGAATATATATGTATTCCTAAGAGGGCAATACATGAATTAGACACTTTTTAAAATTCAATCCCTAAGGGTGGGGGGGGGGGGCAACGTTGACCCAAAACTTGAATTTTCCTCATACAAATGACGTTACGACTGTTTAATATTAATTGAAAAATTAGCTTCATTGTTGCAACAATCATCCATTTTAACAACATTGTTGCCCGCATCATTATGACGTCAGCATGGAGTAGCCCGAGGCTAGCGAAAAAGACAGGCTACCACGGTGCATTCCGCTTATCTTTTTTTACAGGCCGCTAGAGGGACGTGATGCTCTTTTCGTACACCTGCATTGGTGCTTTAGAGTATCACGTGATTCCCGCGGTCTGTAAAAAAAGATTGGCGTAAAGCACCGCGGTAGCCTTTCTTTTTCGTTAGCCTCGGGAGTAGCCTTGAGAGTGACTCACACATTTTTGCTTTAAAATATAAATTGACTTTTTTGTGAATTTTAATGAAAGCATGTTTTTAAAAAAAAAAAAAAAAAAAAAAAAAAAAAAAAACACTTAATTTATTAGCAGTTAGAGACTTCTTTCAGTATTTAGAGACGCGAATTTTTCTGTCCAGTATAAAATAACAAAAAATATAATAATAATAATAATAATAATAATAATAATAATAATAATAATAATAATAATAACAAAGAGCTTCATGTAAATTTGGACCCGTCTTCGTCTATTCGGAACCAAATTTGCTGACTTCTACGTGCGATAGATTTCCCTAACCATCGCCAACAAACAAATAAATTGACACACTAAACATATTAATACGAAATGTTGGTTAAGTCACCAAAATGCCTTTTTGAAAATAAGCATTTCGACATTGAGAATTCGTATTGGACTCAAGCGGAGTCTTATTAGGATATTTTTTGTGCTCCCAGGAAACTGTCTAGATTTTGTGTCCATCTATATTAATACATCTATAAAAACTTTCTTTTATTAATATAGATGGACACAAAATTTAGACAGTTTCCTAGGAGCACAAAAAATATCCTAATAAGACTCCGTTTGAGTCCAATACGAATTCTCAATGTCGATGTGCTTATTTTCAAAAAGGCATTTTGAAAACTTTACCAACATTTCGTATTAATTTGTATTTGACTTACCAAAACATGATCATTTATTTAAACTACTACTTAATTAAAATAACAATGGAGAAATCCCCTTACATTCGATAGTACAATCAAAACGCTTTATTACAAGTTTCATTACAGCTAACAGTGACTTTCATTTGAACATTTTAAACTATATACGGAAACTCAGTTTTAAAATTTAATCAAGTTTTAAATATTGTACCGTTATTAAAGTGGTACCTGAAGAATAATCGACTGTAATCGATAACGGTACTATAATAATTTGTAAAAGATTGTAAAGTAATAATTTGGTTAAAATATCTAAAGTTTATCCTAATCATGTACAAGAAAAAATTTGACATTTTTCAGAAATTTTGATAAGAAGGAAAACATGAAAGTCAAGACTTAAATTTTCTTTCATTTTTGGTAATTGCTGAAAACAGGCATCTTAAATTTTGGTTATAACATAATTTCTAACACAATTGTAAAGCATGCAATCTCTACGTAAGTGTTCTATGTGGGTGCTTGATGAAAAATTAGTTCAAAAAAGCAAACAGATTGAAAAAAAAATTAACCGTACATTATCTATTTTGCTTAAACTTTGTTATTTGATATATTTTTCAATGTAATTTCCATATTTGTTATATTTCTTTCATTAAAAATTAAAATAGTGAAGGAATGTCAATATTTTCACTTTGTTTTGACAATATATATCACCCGTAACATTTGTATTGCGTTTAGGTATTCTCTAACAAGTATTTCATTAAAAATATCTAAAAAGCTTTAAATCTTACAGCGTCTGTATAAAAGATTAAGTCATTTTTATCTGTCCAAGAATTTCTCTAATCTTACGAATAATTGACGTACGGTAGAATGAGAACTATATTTCTTAAAATCAAAAACAGTTAAAAAATGTTTGGGGACTAAAAAGAGGTTTAAGGTTTAAAAAATGTTTAAAAAATGACCCAATTAAAGACTGCTAAGTTTAGCAGTTTTATGCGTTGAAAGTGTTTTTAGGGTTTCGTTCATCTCACGAAACCCTATTACTCCCGCTCCGTTGTCTGTCCGTCACAGAGCCGGTTCCCAGAAATTATGTAACTTACAGTCATGAAATTTTGTGTACTTATAGCTAAATACCTATTATGAAGCTCAAAATCATAAAATTGGAAAAAAATCGTATTATTTTAGTATATAGAGATAAAAAAAAACCAAAAATCTAACAGCCTTTTCCTATTAAATTTAAACATTCTTCGTTATAGCAGTTGCCAACAATTAAAAATCCACAATAAAATTCTTTCTACAACAATTAATTTTCTATTGAAAAATTTCCACGTGAAAAATGAAAATGAAAGAAAAAGTTTCACCAATTGTAAAAAAGATTAATATGACGTCATATTGGTAATAAAACGGTTGGTTGGTTGATTTTATGACGACCGATTATCTACACGAGGGATATAGGCTCTAGGTGGGAGTGCCCTCTGTGGGGGTCTTTCTAAGGGATCCTAACCCGTATTAACGCAAGGTTCGAAGAAAACCACGGAAAACTCCGAATGGTTAGGTCGACAAGCGCGACAGGGGTTTGAACCCAGCACCTCCCGTCTACCAGTTTTGAGAGCAGAACCTCTCAGCCACTGGTGCGTCGGTAACAAAACGGAAATTTTCAAGCATTTCTCTATAATACAAGGAGTATGAGTATGTGTAAATACAGAAAACAGCTTAAAATGACGTCATTAGAGAATTAAAAATTAATCCCACGTCTAACATTTTGAAAGTCTCTATACAACATGTTTAATTTTGAAATAGATTTTTTTCAATATCGCATTTAGTCCACAGGACAGAATATAATAGCGGGCTTAGCCCACTATCGGACCGGTTCAGATTTTCGAAAAAACGAGAAAAATAGACCGATAAATTTTTACTTTATAAAAAACATGACTTTATTTATTATTATTATTATTATTGGAAAAAGAAATTTATTTGGATTTATTCAAGGAAGGATAAAGTGTTTTGAAAGGAATATTAAACGAAACCCTTTGTGCTATCTTCGATCCCACTTATCCACTTGTTTTATGTTGATTATGATAATGTAATATGTAATTTTGTATTTTCATAATTGGGGAATTAAATTTTAAAAGATTGATTTAATTTTTTCTCCTTGGTCCATTTAAAAGTGAATTCCACAAGAGTAACACTCATAGGCGGGGCGCTTTCTGTCTAAAATACGCCACCAGAAATGTGTTAAGAAGGAATGATAGTAAAATATAAATCCTGGTTAGGACGCTTTTTAGGGTTTCGTTCATCTCACGAAACCCTATTACTCCCGCTCCGTTGTCTGTCTGTCACAGAGCCATTCTCAAAAACTATATAACTTACAGAGTTGAAACTTCGTGTATATAGATGAATACCAGCTGTGAAGAGCTCAAAATATTAAAATTTGAAAAATTCGTATTATTTTAATAAATAGAGATAAAAAACCAAAATTCTAACAGCCTTTTCCTATTAAATTTAAACATTTTTCGTTATAGCAGATGCCAAAGATTTAAAATCCACAATGAAATTCTTTTTATCATAATTAATTTTCTATCAGACGATTTCCACGTGAAAAATGAAAATGAAATAAAAAGTTTCACCAATTGAAAAAAAGATTAATATGAAATAAAAATGATTGACGTCATAGTGTTAATAAAACGGTAAGATTTCTCAATAATACAAGGAGTATGAGTATGTGTATGCACACAAAGCAGATTAATATCACGTCATTAGAGAATTAAAAAGAAAATCTGACGTCATATCAGAAGTTTAACGGATTTTTCAAATGTTTCAGAATATTACAAAGCGACTATCAATATGAGTAACAGAGAATAGTAAATATATGAGTTTGAAGAACGTATTGAATCATGATAAAAACCCGATTATGGAAATATTCGCATATTTTAACATTTTGAAGGTGTACTACATGTTTAATTTTGAAATTATTTTTTAAGTATCGCATTTAGTCCACATGACAGATATTATTATGACAGAATATAATAGCGGGCTGGTTTGGATATTCGAAAAAACGAGAAAAATAGACCGGTAAATTTTTACTTTATAAAAAACATGACTTTTTTTTTTTTTTTTTTTTGGGGGAGGGGGGAGAAGTGCTAAATGAAATTTATTTGGATGTATTAAAGAGAGGATAAAGTGTTTTGAAAGGAATATTAAACGAAACCCTTTGAGCGATCTTCGACCACACTTACCCACTTGTTTTCTTTTCTTTTCGTTTTTTTGTTTTACCGTTGGGAAAATGGTTGTTGTTTTCGGTCGAGAATGGACCAAATGATGTTCGCATTTTACTATTTTAGCCGTTTTAAACGAAATTCTGTAACTTTAGAAGAATTTTTTAAGCGTTTTTAACGAAATTCTTTACCCTTAGAAGAATTTATCTTTGAATATTCAATAGAAATGCATAAAATCGTTACAAAAATGTTAAAGTTACAAAAAGGATAGATGCAAATTATCAGATATGAAAAATAAAGTAGAAATTTGGTACTTTCGTGTTATAGCGGGCCCCCAAGGATGAAATATTCTTGTTTCTGTTTTCATTAATATATTGTAAATTTGGTACTTTCGTGTTATAATGACCTCGAAGGATGAATCGCCAAGCGACCAAGATTTATCGCCAAATTATAAAGCATGTATGAAATTATAATAATATATTATATATATAACATTTCTTGACGTATGTGGCCAAGTTATAGTCATATAGGATGCATATATGATGTATATATATGACATGTGTATATGATGTATATTTTTTATTTCCAATGCAGCAGGCGAACTGACATTATCCTTACGCCGAACAGAGATCATGAAAAAAAAAACAGAAATATATGTAAAAAGATAACACCAAACACAGGAACAAAGTAAAGGGTAATTAACATGAGAACCACATAAAATCCAGAAGTTAAAATGTGTAAAGAGTCTCTGGCCTCCCAGTAACGGGAGTAAATGCAGTTCTTCGTGAGTACTGAACAGTCAGAAAGGTGGTCAGCAGTCATCGCCGCTTCACTGCGGCAGTGGAGGCAGGCAGGAGTATCCACTATCTGGAGACGGAAAAGATGAGCACATTTAGTAGTGATATATGTGATGTCTTAATTATTTGATTAACCACTGAAGAGGCAGACTTATAGTTAATTAAGTTACATGATGCATATACGACATATAAGACGTAAATAATATGTGTATAATGACGTATACAGCACATATAGGAGTGTTTGGAATATATATATATGCGTATATAGGATGTATATATAAGATTTGCGAGGATCTTGACGAAATCATAACTGCAACCTTGGTATAATCATAATTGTGGAGGGACCGCTACAACACAAAAGTACTTTTATTTATTTATTTTTTAAATTTTTGGAAAATTTTCTCAATGGTTATTGTAATTTGTTAAATTATATATATATATTTTATTTCTTTTTCTTTCTTTCTTTTTTTTTAAATAGTTGTATCGTATCGGGGAGGAGTAGAATGCTCGCTCCATGTGTAGCAAACTGAATGGTCAAGGCTCCGAGCCTGAATTAATAATATGATATACATTGTTGAATCCAAAATTATTTTTAAAAATTACATATTAAATTGTGAAATTGTTATTTGTGATTGTACATCCACATATATTAAAATTAATTTTATAAAACTATAGCGTGTTCAATTTTTTGCATCACTGTAATTGAAGAGAAATAATTGTTTAGTGCTGCCATCTATCAGTAATATATCCTACTTAACGAAAAGAGAATTATCACATTTTTTACCATTAAAAAAAAAGAGCTCAAAATATAAAAAAGATCCCATGTATTTCTAAAACATAAAATTATCTCAATTTTTCGGTTATCAACTTTATTTTGGTCTTAATTTAAACAGTTGGAAGAATTTCAGGTAAATATCAGAATGTTTTGTGGAATGGAATACCATCTAATAATAAAACAAATCTGAATGTGAAATATCAATCAAAATGCTCAAGATTAATTAATGTATATAACGTAATTTTAACTTCAAAACATGCATAATTTGTGTAAACTCGAGTTTGTAATACGAAACTTAAGTAGAATAATATTTTTTCTTGTATTACATTCATCATTTGGCCACCTTGCACAGACGTAAAAAACATTTTATTCATTAGAAATCTTTTATTATAGACTTTTTATTAAATGATATTATTATTAAATGATATTTCTAAAAATTAAATTACCTAATCAATTTGCTTAACTCAATTTCATAAGAAATGACAGAAATCTGGAATTTTCTTTTGAAAAAAATTAAAAATAATATTAAAAGATGTAAAACTTGCTTTATTGGTAAACATAAAAATATTACAGCTTTTAAAAAAGTACTACAAGTGTTAATTTATTTTAATTAAATCGTAACAAGTAAATTAAATCTAGCAGACTTACGTCTGATAAAGCTGTTGCCTTCTGGTAGCGCCATCTATTGCGAAAAATGAAATATATGGAACTCATGCATCTTTTGATAGACAGATGAGTGTATCTATCTTTTGATAGATAGATAGATGCGGAATGTGGTCTTTTGACCAAAAATACATACACAGTATTGCCAAGATTAAATAATGCGAAGATTACTAAAAAAGTGATAACACTGGATACTGAACATACAATATGCCAAATTTCAATGACACTGCCCCCTTCGGCCCTTCCTCTGATATATATATATATATATGAAGGGTATCCACGTGGAACCTGACCGATCTTTATTTTCGCAGCCGTTGGTCATAGATGCATACTTCCACTGACAAAAATGGTTTAAATAAGGGAAAGAATTAAAATTACGAAATTTAAATTTTTATACGGTCATCCGGTCCTATAAGTGATATTTAGTAAAAAATTACTGTGACACTAACAAGTAAGACATAAAAAGTCCCATTTATCTAACATTAAAATTGACCAAGTAATAGCTGTTTAAAGTTGGAGTATATTTTTTGCTGTGAAATAGGGGTCATTCACAAATGTAGTAAAAATATAAATAATCGTCAGATATATCAAAAAAAAAAGTTGAGAGCAAAATTAACATTGCAATCTAATATAAATGTGAAATCTATAATCATTCTGACATATTAATGTAAAATATACAATTTTTACTGAACATATAAGAGGATAAAAATAACAGAATCTTTGTTAAATAAAAGGATGAAAAACAACAGCCTCAATTCTTTACTAACTGATACAGATTTTAATATTCTGTTAGATTACACTGTCTTTCAAATTTTGGGTTGTGTCATGTTTTTTAGCTTTTGAAAATTGACTCTTATGTATTTTTTAGCGCTGAATCCGAAAATGACCTTCATTTTAAACCATCACGTCAGGATTTTTCTTAAATCGCAAATTTCAAAGTTAAAAAGCCCAAAGATAAAATTGATCCCCCCTCCCCTCCCAACCTCATCGGACCCCTGAGCTTATCTGTAAGAAGCCCAGTATAAGCCAAAAATTTGAATAAATTATTGAATTAAATAAAATTAAACTGAATAAAAAAGTCTTACATCTATTTTATAGTATTAGATTTTTTGCTATTTTTTAACCTTGAAATTTACGATTTGCGAAATATTCTGAAATGATGGTTAAAAGTGAAGGCAATTTTTTTATTCAGCGTTAAAAAATACATAAAATGTAATTATAAAAGTTAAAAAACACAACCATCGCAGGTTTATGTTATCTAATCTAAAACTCTTTCTTAAGCATGTTGACGTTAATCTATCCGAATTTTTTTGTGTTTTCCTCTAATATAAGTATGTATAAGATGGTAAGCGTCGAAAATCATATCAATATTACATTGTCATCGGATTTAAGTCAGTATGTAAAATTTAACTTCGATCGGATATTTGAAAGTGTTCGACTACAAATTTTAAACTGGAATGACGATCGTTGCAAGTTAAATAAAACCTTATGAAAATAACATAATTTTTGTTAAAAGAAATCATAGCATTAAATCCTTTCAAAATAAAACATATGTTAAAATACAATTATTTTAACTAATCTGAAACTTAACTAATAAAAGTTAACTCAATCGTAATAGTTGTACGATTTCGCAGATACCTTGAAATAAGTTTAAGTACTTTATATACGACCCCTGAAAGCATGGCCAAAATCTGTTTTAAGATGCAAAAAAGTGGTATAAGTCATGGATTTCAAAGTTTCATAACCCGGTCGATTTTAATATTAGAGGAATGAGACTTTTTTTGTCTTACTTGTTAGTGTCACAGTAAATTTTTACTAAATATAACTTATAAGACCGAGGGACCGTATAAAAATTTAAATTTTTTAATTTTTTAATAAAGGTGTTTCTTGACCCAAATCCCTTTTAAAATAATTCTTTACCTTATTTAAACCATTTTTGTAATTGGAAGTATGCATCTAGGACCAACGGTTGCGAAAATAAAGGTCGGTCAGGTTATACGTGGACACCCTGTATATATAAAAAAAACATTGTAAACTTTTGAAAATAAATTACGTACTTAAATATTTTAAATAAATTGGTAAACGACGGTATTTAGCCATAAATGAATATGAAGAAAGAGTAGTTTGGAGATGATTATTACTTTTTTTAAGTACGGTATATACTCGTGTATAAGTCGAACAATTTTAGACAAAATTTGGGAGCTGAAAATGGGGGGTCGACTTATACACGAGTAAGTAAAAAAAAATAAAATAAAATAAAATAAAATAAAAAATAGCGGAGTGAAATACCGGAATCATATTTTTTTCACAGATAATTGGTGAATGTGCAAGTCTTTTAATTAATCACATGTGGGTCTAGGTTGGAGAGACAGATAAAAGCGGACAATGGTGATTGATAAAAAAAAATCTCAACAATAATGTCTCTGCAATTGTTCTACACTCATTTTCTCTTGGGATAGAATTCTCTTTAATACAGGGGCATCCCTTTCAACATTTTAATTCCCTTTTCTAAAAAGAGTTCAACTTGAGATTGTTTCTAGATTTCTCTCCTAAAAGTTCTACAATACAAAGAAGTACTAAATTTTAGCAGTTTAAGAAGTTGTTTACCCTTGTAAATAAGGCTTGAAAAGATTTTTCAAAAAAAAAAAAAAAAAAAAAGAAATAAGTAATCATTAAATTGATGTGAATAGCTTTCAAAATACTTTAAGCTTCTTCAGTTTCACATAATTATACAATTTTAAAATGTTGAATTAAGAAAAAAAAAAAAAAAAAAAAAAAAAGTCTGATTAGAAACGTAAAGAGTTTACTAATTTAATGAAAATTTATTTATTTTTTCATCCTCCATTACAAATCACTTTCAACATACTACCAGAAATGTGGTTCGACTTATACACGAAAATTCAATTTTTTTTCCAAAATTTTGCGTAAGAATTGGGGGGGGGGGGGGGTCGACTTATACACGAGTATATACGGTACTTAAATTTAGAAAATATTCAATTTAAAATAAAGGAAAACTTATTTATTTTACACAACATTTTTATCTTGCTATTCCATTAACACTTTCAAGTATTTTATTAATTTTTTTTAAATCAGCGCAGCGTATAGAAAGTAACCAGAAATTTAAAATAAGCATGAAACGGTTTCTAAAGTGTACTTGAAATTTTAACTTCTAATCTCTCTCAAAAATTTGAGAATTTTTTTTTTCTAAATTATTAAAATTAAAATAATAATAAACAGAAGAAGAAGAAGAAGAAAATAAATTCAATAAGCAAATCACGATCAAAACAATTATAAAAATTTACGTAAATAGTATTTAAAAAAAAGTATCGGACGCTGCTAGGATTTTGGACTTTTCTCGAGCAAAAGGCTACCTGCTAAGACGGAATAATTATCCGGTCATCTACACTGAAAAAAAAAAAAAAAAAAAAAAAAAAAAAGTGATACGCGATAGCGTATTACTGCTTATTTTACTGTTTATTGCTGTTAATTTTACGGTATAATACTAGCAGCTGGGATGCTAGTATTATACTGTAAAATCAACACTTTTTTTTTTTCTTTCTTTTTTCTTTTTTTTTTTTATTGCAGTGTAGCTATTTTGTTTTAACAAATTTTATGTAATTTGTTTAGTGAAAACTGGGAGAACGGAACCTGTTTAAAACGGAATCTTGTCTTAAAAGTAAAAATGTCATAGCCTCTACAGAAGAAATACCATATAATTGTTACGGCTCCATCGGAAACCTCTCCAAACCGCAATTTTGTTTCAGTCCTTAGCGATTCTACTCTCACTTATTTTATTGTATAAGAGTGTTGTGTTTATTTAGTACAGAAATACCTTACTAAGACGAAATCTCAAATGACCAGAGAAAGATTCCTTAATAGGAATGAGTGTATGGTATTTCTTTCGTAGGGACTTTTGAGTATTTTACGTTTCAGACAGAATTCTGTTATAGACAGGTTCTGTTTTCATAAGATTTACTGAATTTTTAGGTTTCTGTTTAGAAGCCGTACACTCGTATTTTTTGTCTCCCTCCTCCCTGTATCCCTTTTTCTAACAATGTACGTACAACAGAGTCATGGTGGCATAACAAGTGGCAGAAAAAGTTTACTCCTATTACTAAACGTCATTTGTTAGAACAATGGAGCCATTGTTGAATTCAGACACTTTTCTCCGGAAGGGATTTCTGTGGCTCCGGGGTGGGGGTGGGGGAGCGGGGCATTGTAGAGTTCCGGGGGGGGGGGAAATTGAACTTTTTAACTATTAAAAGCATACAATCTCAAATCTTCCGAGGGGAGGGGAATGTCCCCCCCGGGTCACCCCCTGAATTCAACACTGAATGGAGCTATGAATAAAGAGGAGGAGACCACGTAGTGTCTACCGGTTGAAAGTGAAGTAACTGAGGATGTTGTCACAAGATGGCGGCTGTTTTTTTACATCGGATTAGGGTACGGCCAACTTCAGCAGCGGCCGGAAAGCTCTTATTTGTTTCTTCCGCCTTAGGACGGAGTTCATGACGTCAGATCACGTGATCTAAAGCCGAGAAAACTCTTGTTTGTTTCTAGCCTTCCCTTGCGCGGCTTTCTCGGAGGATTGAGTCGGCGTTTAGATAACGTAATCTGACATCATGAATTCCGTCCTAAGCCACCGCTCTAACAAACAAGAGCTTTTTAGGCCGGTACTGAAGTTGGTCGGTATCATGACCTGATTAACGCCAGGGTAAACTTCCACCAGTAAAAACGAATAGATATTTTTGCCTTAATTATGACAAATTTTGCATGAACAAGGCGTTTAATTAAGCTGGAAATTTCTATTCAAATTTTCTGGTGGAAATTTAACCCGGCGGTAACCAGGCCCTGCGGTACCGATTACATTTGAAGCTTCATTATTTTGAGGATATGTCAATTCCTCTTTATTCATAGTTCCATCGTTAGAACGTGCGCGGGTAAGATTTTTTTTTTCTTTTTTTGCTTAAAAAAGGTTAAGATTGTCATTTTAACAATTTATACATTTTATTAAAAATTCCGCAAAATTCACAGAGCCCTGTTACAGCGAACACTGTATTAACGATACATGGCTGAGAAGCAGACAAGGCACCGTTATTTTTATCACCGTATTAACAATTTATGAAACCACAGGGCCATTTACAATGATCGCCATACATCTTAGTTCTTAGGTTATCCCATTTTTGTTTATTTTATCCGGAAGCTCTCCCTTCCCTCTAGATAAGCACGGACAGGGCCGAGCAGGTCTTTACCAGGGGGCTCAAGAATAAAATGTATTACTTATTTCCCAAAATCTTTATTTGCATGTTTTTTTATATTTTTATAGGTTATTTTCGTTATAATTTAAATTAAGGTATTTTTTTTTCTGTTTGCATATAAAATGCACTTTGTAGGCCCCAGGCGAAGTTCGGGCTTCATGCTCCAGAATGCATCTGCACCCCCACCCTACAAGCGACCGTCTAGACGGGTGAAAACCAGCTAGTACTATATCAAGATATAGACTTGTGTATGTCCATGCATAACTCTTTAACGGAAGATTCTAATTTTCATTTTCTTTTATTTCTTCTTCTTTTAGAAAAGTCTCGTTCTGCTGGAGGCCCAGTTTCAATTTCATTAGGACCTAAGAATTATATGTTTGTCTGTATGTCTGTTTTTTTGTTGTTGTTGTTTTACACTTTATAGGCTTTAACTTTCGTAAAAATTGATCAATTGCCACGAATTTTAAGTATGGTGTTAAGATACATAGCACTCTTTTACATTTTTGAAACAGTCGTCTTATGGCATATAGTCTTTTTCCAAAGTACGAGTCAAAAATTTCAATATATCATAGTCAACTGCGCGTCAGAATTAGCGGTATGGGCAACGATGGCATTTTAAATGAATTTTAATTACAGTCTTGTATCGGGTCGAGTAACTAGGTTTTACCCGAACCAGTCCCTACCCGTCCCGTGGTTTCGGTCAAGTCGGGTTGTTTCTAATGTTTTTGTTGCGTGTCGGGTCGTGTTGGCACTAATTGTTTCAGGTTCGGTTGATTTCGGGTTGGGTTTGGACTCTTGCTACTCGGGTTTCATAACCCGTTTTTTTATGTATATATTAAGTTCATAATATTGTTTCAGATGAAAAAACTATATATTTGAATATAAATGAATATATTTAATTTTTCTACATATAAAAATTGATATTAGAGATATAGTACTTATAGAGTACATTTCCATAACTGCCTTAAAATATTAATTAATTTTTTTCATTTCGGACTTCGGGGTGAACTAACTACATCGAGTTAAAATGGGGTTTCGGGTTGACTTTAAATATAATTTTTTGGTTCGGGTCGGTTTATACCCGACCCTTGCAGGACTCCAAAAAAAATGGGTGCCAAAAAACACGAATATAAAAAATGATCTCTTAAAGTCGGATTTACTTTTGTGTCTTAAAAATTACTTGTTCATTTTTAAGCTGATGTGGCTGTAGGCATACAACAAAGGATTTTTTTCCCTCTCTTTTTCTTTTTACAAATGAACAATAAATGTATGCTCGAATTCGTGTGTTAAAGTAAAAGGAAAATATGATTTAAGGGAACTTTTCCAACGCATTCGTAGTAATTTTAAAAAACAAAATTTGATTTTTCTCCTTTAACCATTTTTCAAGCCTCGCGCAAGTGCTGTGTAAACAGTTTATTTGCATTTGTTGTTTATAAGTGTTAAAGCAAAAATAAGTGAGTAGAAAATAGCCAGAGAAAAAAAAAAATTGTGTAAAATGTATCATGAACTCTTGTAGAATATTAGAAAAATTACCTGAAACGGGTTAAAGAAAAAAAAAAAGAAAGAAAGAAAAAGAGGAGGTGGAAACTTTCCTCAAAAACTACAATGCAAAAAAAAAAAAAAAAAAAAAAATTGTTGATTTGCGCGGTAGTATGTTACTGCTTATTTCACTGTTTATTACTGTTAATTTTACAGTATAATACAGGCAGCTGGGTTGGTTGGTTGGTTGGTTGATTATTGACGGCCAATTATCTACACTAGGGATATAGGCCCGGGGGGAGTGCCCTTCGTGGGGGTCTTTCTAAGGGAACCTAACCCGTATTTACGCATGGATAAATCCACGGCTCGAAGAAAACCACGAAAACTCCGAACGATTAGGCCGACGGGCGCGATTGGGATCGAACCCAGCACCTCCCGTCTACCAGCTTCGAGAGCACAACCTCTCAGCCACTGGTGGGGCTACAGGCAGCTGGGATGCCAGTATGCCAGTATTATACTGTAAGATGAACATTTTTTTGCAGTGTAATAGAAAAATTTTCTTTTCAAATTTCAACATATTTTATCCTGTCATTTTTGCGAATAGAGTCGTATTAAAGAATTCTTTCATTTAACAATTAATTATTGATTTCAAATTCTACGATTAACTAGTAATTGGAATCGTTAACAGAATAATAAATGTTAAATATGATTATAAAAAATATATAATATTCAAAATTAATTATAAGGGTATTTTTCACAAATCTGTAGATAAACGAGGATTTTTATTAAAAATAATCATGGTTAATTAGTTGTACTATACAGGTGGTTATCTAAATTATGAAAACAACCTGAAATGAAACAAAAAACTTTATTAATACGCTGAAGGCCTACTTTTAGCATGCAAGACAGCTTAAATTCGTCTAACAAGGGAAGTTAGATAGATAAGTGGCACACTCCAATTTGTTTCTACTTCAGTGGTTGCTTGAAGTTCCTACCTAGATATAAAAAATCCCATATAAAATTTGGGCTGATATGCATAAACAAAAAAAGGGGTAGCTTTCTGTTAGCTTGGCGCAAGTGATACATGACTAAATATTGTTCCCATCATCATCATCATCATTCCTATTACATTCATTTCATTTAAAATACATAACTTTAATTTAAAACACACACATTTCAAATACATTCCTTTCACTCATTTAATATATATATATATATGTATATATATATATATATATATATATATATATATATATATATATATATATATTATAAAAAATAATACCATAAACCAAGACATTTTATTTGGACATCAAAGCATTGTTTCTAATTTGCACACTCGAAGTTGCTACTAAGCGAGGAAATAACAAGTTGGAAATTGTACGTCAAACGTTACAAACGAGGTGCGTTCGTACGCACGTTTTAGAATTAAATTCATGATATCCCGTGCGTAGAACGGGTTAAACAGCTAGTTAAGTATATATTTTATGACACTGTTCATACAAATATCTTAACTAGTTATATAAATATTCAGATATATATGTATCAGCTAGTTATATAAATATTCAGATCTTGATGATTTTTAATTCTGTGAAATGAATTATATCGTCTGCAGATTAATTTCTGTCATAAAATAAGTATCTCGGTCGCTTGACGATTTAACATCCATCAGAAGCTCATATAACAAAAAAGCACCGATTTAAAAAAAAAATCAAATTTCTTAATAAATATTTTTATTAATATCTCCTAAAGTTTTGATTCGATTTTGATAAAATTTGAAATGTCTCGACAAATTTATGCAAAGATAATATATTTCAAATTGCGAACCATTTGGTTGGGTAGTTTTTGCGTTGTTATATGCGGACAGACAGACAGACGGACGGACAGACAGACAGACGGACGGACAGACGGACGGACCAAACGACGACTATAGGTGCTACGTATTTATATAATTACGAACGCACCTAAAAAGGGCTATTGCGAGATTTGCGACTCGGCAACATAAAAGTACCCTAAAACGTTATAGCTGAATGAATTTTTTTAGTATATTAGGGCTTTTATAAGTAAGCCGTACATTTTTTTTTTCGCCGAAATCATTTTCTAGCTGTTTTTATAATATGTCATATGACTTTATATTAGTATTTCTTCATTACATCTGTGGCCCCACCAGTGGCTGAGAGGTTCTGATCTCAAAGCTCACCCAGAGGCCGCTTAAAAATTCAAATTCCATAATTTAAAAAAAGAAAGAAAAATGACGTAAATGGACTTTAATATAATGAAGAACAACATTTGAAACATTTTTAGAAAAAGGAGCTAAACCTCTAAAGCTAATGGTTGCTAAATTCTAAGGACACATATATACGTGACACATAAGATGCTCAGAAACCTTAATTATTCCTACCAGTAATTTTTAAATGGAAATAATGTATTTGTATGGAATAATGTGTAGGAATTAGTTATTCGACAACTGTAAGAGTGGAACGATTTACATTTTCCCATCAATTATACAAACAAAACCTATAATCTTCTTCTTTGAAAGTCGATAAAAATAAATAAATAAATAAATAAATTGTGCTAAAAGGTCTTACATAATTACAGTAAAAGTAAGCCATTAAAAATTCATAATTTATATTTATGAAGCATGTATGTTCTTTTAAGTTGCATGTTATCATTCGCGGTACGTCACATTATACATTTCAAAATTTCTAGTTCCACAATGTTTATAAAATTATATTGTACATTTTATAAAGACCCTCCCAGCAAAACATGGCTTCTAAACAAGGTAAGTGGCAATTACTTGACTGACAAAGATTCAAATATTAGATCAAATTTGGTGATTTGAATTTACACAGCATTCTGTGAAGAACTTCAAGAATGGAATGAACTGGGTGGCTTCACTTGCAAGAATAAAATTATCCATAAAAACACATATGAGAGTTCCATGTCACTGTTAAAAGTTAAATTTACCGTAATTTGGGGAAGAAATACCGTTCTCACAATGTTCAGCATAAATAAATAATAATAATAACAATAAATAATAAATAAATATCATAACAAGAGCCGATCGAAGGGGGCGGGTGTCAAGTACATTTTTTAAAATCTAACTCCACATTAAGAATGTTTATTATTATTTTTTTTTATATACATATATATATATTTTTAAACGTTTCCGATCAACAGTGAAATATATTTGACCCACGCGGTCATTTACAACGGAATTGTGTGAAGTTTATTCTGTAAGCGTAAAAACAAAACAAAAACGAACAACTTTTTTAAAAATTTTCTTATATATGCGATACAGTTTCAATTATAATTAATTACGTTCTGATGATCATCTTTTCGTGACTGTCAAGTCGCGAAAATTGGCTTAAAATGCCAACTTTCACAACATTTTCTTATAAGTTTTTCATAAGGAAAATCTGATCAATTTCTTAGCATCTATGAACAGAACTTACAAATTTTAAACATTTACTAATATACCCGCAAATTTTATGCATTTACGCATGAAAATAAATTCGTTAACCCGTTCGCGACGAGCGACACATATATACGTGACACATAAGATGCTCAGAAACCTTAATTATTCCTACCAGTAATTTTTAAATGGAAATTTTTCCTTATTTAGTCAAAGAATTACTGCGATTCAACTAGGCAACAAATTATATTTTAACCCCTTGCCTGTGGAATATATTTGAGAAAAACGTGCCAAAAATGGAATTTTTTTCCCCTCAAACATCTTGCCTGTGACGCCCGAACTCATTTCGGGCGACATAAATGCCCCAATTTTGGAATATCCGACCCGAGTTCGGGCAAGAGAAAAATCGGTGTTTCAATTCCGTGAAGCCCGAACTCAGTCCGTCCAATGCTTAAAAACAATGAAAAGAAACTTTTAACTTGCGAAAAATTTATATACCTGGCTTTACGGAATTGAAACACCGATTTTTCTCTTGCCCGAACTTAGATCGGGTATTCCAAAATTGGGGCATTTGCGTCGCCCGAACTCGCGTCACAGGCAAGGGGTTAAAAACGACGATAAAAGATTAAAAGCTCTGTAATTGACGCTCGCCGCGAAGAGGTTAATTTATCATAAAGCAGCGAGTTTGGAGTAATGGACAAACGCAAGAAGTAAAAACTACTTATGTACAGATGTGATCCTTTCTTCCTTTTAAAATGAGACATGACATCCCCCCCCCCTTTCTAAATGGAGGGCTGGATACGCCCCTGTATCGTACACGTCGCGCTAATGAGAATGTGCTGACTGAACAGTAAAAATCGTAAACACCGCACCTAACATTGTAAAAATTTGTGGTAAATGACATTTATTAAATTTTAATCCAGTTTTAATGTGTTTGTAAAAGTTTTATATGTAAACGTTATTTCGTATTTATAACTATCCAGAGCGCAAAAAAATTAACAAAAATCCTTACTTAAGATTTTGTTCCTTTTAAAGGCATAAACACCGCAGCATTTCCCCCCATAAATTACGGCATTCTTCCTTCAGTCTAGTTTTTTCAGCCAACCGTTTGCCTTAACTGGAAAAATACTTTTACAGGCAACGCACTGAAGAATGATAATAATAATAATAATAATAAAATGGTTTATTTCTTCTTTTCTTTCTTTCTTTCTTTTTTGTTGTTATTATTTTTTTTTTTTTAAATTGAACCAGTGATAGAAATTGATTCATCACATATGAAATAATATTAAACTTATTAAAAATTCTCAATGCGTATGGAATAATTGTGAATTTTTAAATTCGCATTCATATGACTGTTGACAGTAAAAAAAATGCAAAAAAAAAAATCATAATGTTAGACAGGTCATAATATTGAAAAGACCATACCTTAAAATCACTTTTTTTTTTTTTTACTGTTCATAAAATAAAATATGCTTTATAAATCGATACCGTTGTTGAGTTTAGAAAACAAAAAAATCGGCCTTTTAAAGTTAAAAATAATCAGTAACTTTTTTTTTTTTTTTTTTTTTTACTGTTTACTGAGAAAACGAATATAGAAGCATGCGCGCAGGAATACTCAAAATGCTTTAAATTTAAAAAAAGAATTCTGCTTTATCGATATATTTCAGACACTTTAAAATATTCTTAATCTAAATTTGTATATATTTTAGAACAATTTCTAATTTTAAATAGAATTGAACGCATTGCACACAATTTACAAACTTTTCTGTATATAAAGGAAGGTGGGAATAATCGGAGATAAAGAAGTAATAAATAATAATAATAAAGACATTCTTTTATTATTATTGCTGTTGTTGTTGCTGTTTCAGGAAAAAACTCAGGAAAAAAAAAAAAAAAAAAAAAGCATTATATTCTACAACTTTGATAAATCTTTTTTAATTTTTTTTTAATTTTAAAACCATTCTTTTAAGCAGTGAAACAATCCCCCACCCCCACCCCTCGAAAAATGTTTAATTCTTTTTTCTCAAGAATAAATTGTTTCAGTTTCAATTTTCAGACTGTTTTTGGAACCAACCTATTCGGAATCCTATTTTTTTTTGGCTTCGACATAGAAATCGATTCCAATAAACGGCTTTGCAAACCAGAAAGGTGGGAACTGTTCATATAGGGTACCAGTATGCCAGCGGATTGTCATCACAATTTCTGAATAGAATTATTTGCCTTATTAATGACAGAAAATATGGGATTAAGTAAAGGAAAGATTATTATTCGTAAATAGTGATTGCAATTGGCCGCTTTCATATGAGTTCACCACCCCTGATATAGTGTATTATTAATTACATAATCAAAAAACAATTTTATTTATATTGGAAATAATAAATGCCTTTGCTTCCTAAAGAAAAATGAATCGAGTATTCATGAAATCCCGAAACTTACATTCTGCATAGTCTATCGCCTGTCGGATACAAAAATGTGACATTATTTTAATTTTCATGAAACGAATATGTTTAATTCATTGACATAATCAGTTTTATAGTCACAATCAACGAAACAGATTCCATTTTGAATGATCAAATCTGATATTTATTCATTTATTTACTTATTTATCTTGCATAATTATCATTTAACTAAAACTTAATAAACACATATTCAAATAGAGAAATCTACCACATTCGGAATATCCTATATATTTTTTAAACAATGCTTTTTCAACAAACAAAATATGTGAGTATACCGTCATTATAAAAGAAAATACGAATCTTTATTATTATTATTTTTTTAAATAGTATAATTCCAGGTTAGATGCCTCATCGGGTTAGTTGCCCCGGTCACTATACGTATTTCAGCTACTGGACGTGTGTCGGAGCTAGTGATCTTCTTTTACTATCAATCATTATAACAAGAACGAAAAATCATGAGTCAAGCATAGATTATGTAACACTTTCCAACGCTTCCAAAATAATTTTACAAATCATACCGTTTAATAAGCTGAAAGATAACATCTAAGTAAACAATTTGGAAAACGCATAACATATTTAAAAACATAATTTCAGAAATTTCCAACATATACAATATTCGGAAAAATATCCGAATACTTTTATTCAGCCCTGTATAGGATCTATAGATTTGTATATATACTACATAGGATGCTAAATTTTAGTTCAGTTAAGAAACGCGTAGCTCAGTTTAAAATTCTCCTTCTGGAGTTACTATCAATAAACGGAAATGTGTTCGCAAACTTTTGTGCTTCCCTGTATAGGATCTACAGAATTTATACACACCACGTAATAAACAAAAAGTGAGTTAAATTTAAAATCGCGTTCAGTAACTTAAAACGCACTTCTAAAAAACTTAAAACGCACAGGAATTATTGTTAACAGACAGTAGAGAATTCTTTTGTGTGTCCCTGTAAATGAACGATGACTGCTATACACCCACTATTCTGTAGTAAGCCTCTTGTAATGCACCTTAGTGATATACATAAATTTCAATGCGTTTAAAATAGTGAAATATTATTTAAATAAACCGCAAACGATTTTTCTCCATAGACGTAATTAACGGAATTCTTTTGACTGTCCTGTAAAGTAACTATAAGTGCTATGCACACCCTATTCCATATTAAGCTTCTTGTAATGCACCTTAGTGATATATATATCAATTACAATGTGTTTGAAATTGTGTAACATCATTAAAATAAACCGCAAATGATTTTTCCCCATAGACCGTAATGTAACAGAATTCTTTTGAGTGTCCCTGTAAAAAACTATAAGTGCTACACACTTCAGTTGAAATAAGGAACATGCTATAGATAACGACAATAACATATAAAAATTGCAAGACAATCTGAGCATATTTAAGGGAGTTAGAGCACGGACAGACGGCAGCCGGCCATACGGCCAGACAAACCGAAGTCATAAGCACTTTTCAACTAGGTTGGAAAGTGTTAAAAACAAATCGTAGTAGACGAAGTTACAGCGATTTATTTCTTCAAATAAATGTTTTATCGATCAAAGAAAGGTAAGTTTGGCTGTTATTGTATGCTCTTGTAAGGTAGAGACAAGTAGAAGATGAAGTATAATGTACTAACTTGAATATTTTCATGAAATATTTAGTGAATGTTGTTGAAATATGCATCGAATAATGCATTAGTTATAGGTTACAGCTATATTTGTTTGTACTTCCAGAGTTACTGGCTAGGGCATCTATCCTGATTAAAAGGATACATGCCCCACATGCATCGGGGATATATGTCTCACTTGCGATTCATGATAAGATGCCCCATTTATAATTATCAAATAACTTTGTTGCATGAGAATTAATTTTAAATCTTCAGGATTGTGAGAAAAAATAAATCTGTTTTTTTTTTTTTTTTTCCTTTTGGATGACCAGGGTCCTTCCGGGAGATCATTACCTAACAAGTCAGGGGGCGGTGTTAGTAGTAAGAAATTCTCAATTTAAGCAATGATTAAAAAAATTTCATTTGTCTCATTTCGGAAAGTTGGTTCGAAAGATTGCAATTCCCATTTATTTAAATAACATATCTTTTACTATTGGCAATTTTTCTGCCCCCCACTCCTTAATTTAAATTACATAAATTGAACCTTCCATACACTATATAAAATATTTTAAACTCATTCATTATGAAACATAAAAAAAAAAAATTCTAACGTACTGTAAAAGCACTTATTTTCGCGAGCCGTAATTTTCGCGAAAATGAAGATATGGGTGATTTCGCGAGCTGAAAATTTCGCGAATTTTATATGAACATAACCGAAAGTTTAAAAATCCCGAAATTACCTAAATAGAACCCCTTTTGCATAAGGCATTTTAAGAAACTTCCTTTTGTCCGAAAAGTTCTCCCCCCCCCCCCCCCGCTCTCCCCATCGCTCTAAAAACAATACGCGGGCACACAACACAAACAAAATGTTGTTCCCCCTAAGATGTTCGTTAACTTCGATCAGACAAACGCAAAGTTTGTGCCTACATCCTACATCTGAATACACATTGGAAGAACGTGGTTCAAAACAAGTGTCCATAATCGGCATGGAAAATAAATCTTTTGTTAGCATGTTCCCTTTGTGGAAACGCTGGAAAAACAACAAATTGTCATTCAAAGTTTACATTTCCCGTGGACTGGGATGTGTGGCACACCGATTCGCACTGGAGGAATACTGACACAATGATTCGATACATCGAGAATATTCTTGTACCTTATTACGACAAGCAGAGAGAGCTTCTCGTGCTAGTTCCAGAACAACCTGGTGTAGCGTTGTTCTACGTTTTTAAGGCACACCAAGATCCTCTTTTGCTGGCTGGGGTAGAGAAGAGGAATATTATTCCAGTTTTTGTGCCAGCTTCCTGCACAGGAGAAATCTACCCTTTGAACTTAACTGTAAACGACGAGTTCAAGCGTTTGCTCAAGAATGAGTTTATTGAGTGGTATTCTAACGAGCTTAAATTTCTAGAGGAAAAAGGATCTGTGGACCTGCAAATATCACGACTAAAACCGATTCATGCTTCTTGGCTTGTGTGCACATTTAACGGTGATTTTGAATGGCTTCAAAGAAGCTGAAATGAATATTGTAAGTGAATGAGCTGCATTATATTAGTTGTATTATTATTTTTATTCAGGAAATAGTTGTATAGTATTCAAGAAATAGTTGTAAGTATTGAAGAAATTTTTGTACTTATTTCTTATTTAAGTAACTGTAATCATTAAATTTTGGATAAGGGAAAAATTTGTGATTTTTTATTAATATGTGAGGTGAAAAAATAAATATATTTCGCGAGGCTTAAATTTTCGCGATTACGACGGACTCGCGAAAATCGCGAAAATTAAAGCCTCGCGAAAATAAGTGCTTTTACAGTATTTAATTTGAGAATATTAAATTTGCTGACCGAATTAGTGTTTAGAGTTTGTACATCGAATATAAGAAGAAGGGGGGGGGGGGGGGGTAATCCCTCTTAGTTTAGATTAAACAAGTTTAGCTTTCGTCAGAATGATCCGATTGGCTTCAAATTATGTATATCCATTTATTCGAAGAATTGGGAATAGCATATATCTTTTGATGTGGGAGTGTAATACAGGATTAGTATACAGAGCCTGTAAGCTCAAATTAAAAAAAAAAATCGTAAATTTGATGCAAATAGGATATTAAGTCAAATGCAAATCCAGATTTTGAATTAGAAATGAGGTCCGGGATAAATGTCCAAAATCATTCATTAAAATTTATATATATATATAAACAATATCTTATATCGTATTTGTATTAAAGTAATATTTTTTATGATGTTCTACATAAAATTTGTTGTAGATAGGTTACACGTGCACTACAAAAATCATTGCTATAAGAAATAAAAATGAAGGGCGGCTTAACTATGGCAACTATCCTGGACTTACCCTATTAAAAAGTGCACTCAAAACAGAACCATTTTAAACTAAAATATCCATGGGCACTGCAGAATGGAATACAGGGAGAGGCCAGATGTTCGATCAGATGGGCCAGTGATAGTCTCCCTATCTTAGGCCCCGTTTTTTAAAATTACGAATATAAACTCTAAGTAATATGAACAAAGGATTTCTTTTTATCAAAAACTCCCGTGCAAGACAATTTTTAAACACATCAATGTAATAAGCAAAACAGAAATGCAACAATTAAGAAATAATTAAAATTTCAAAAGTAAGCTTCTACAGGGTTTTTTCTTTCAAAATAGAAAATAAAAATAGTTTTTTTTTGGTTAGGATGACTCTCCTTCTCCCCTCCTCGAACAGACAATTTTTAAACACATGTTAGTAAAAAAGAAAAACAGGACTCAATATTCTCTTAACCCCCCACCCATCCCACCCCCTCCAACGAAAAAAAAAAAAAAACCTTAGGTATTTTTTTTTCTTTTACTGTTTAATTATTTTAAATCATTTAAGATGAATAAATTTACTTTTTTATTTCAAAATCATTAGGGGGGGGGATTTAATTTATTAAATTTCATAATCCAGGGAAGAGCAATGGCCATTTCCTGCCTCCCTCCCCCTTGCCGGCATCAGGAAAATATTTTGTACTCCTGTTCTGTGTTCTTTTGAATTCTACAAATTTTTTTGTGATTGCACCGAAATGTGGGAATCACTTTCCAAACAAGATGCGCCTGATAAAAATATCACCTTTATTCTCATTGTTCTACGCACGCGACACTATCTCCGAATCTACATTGAATGACTGGACAGTCCTTTCACGAGGTGTGGAGGCAGATCCCTTTTGTCTGGGATTGCCGAAGCGATCAGAATATCGCTTTTCCAAAACCTTCCCCAAAACTTCTCTTTTCACAAACACTGCCACGTAACCAACCCCCTGTCAAACTCGTTACGGCAACCTCTCATTCACACGCTCATGAATTGTTTAAACAATGCCTCTCATATTATCTTCTTCGTATGCGTAAATTATGTTTATAAAATTTACATTATCGAACTCATACATGCATTGAGGAAGCGTAATTGGGTCATTCAACTATTGTTTGCGCTTATTTCTCTAACCCTCGTTAAAAAAATAAATGCAATAAATATATTTTAAATATGAAGAGCGCGGGTGTAAAACATGTTAAATCAGATTATGGAATTTTTCCCGATTTTCATGTAAATTTATTGAACTGCATCTTGAAAACATTTTAAAAGTATAAGGTTTATTATATATATATATATATATATATATATATATATTATCTACCCTATATATATAAAATCCTAATGAAACGAATTTGTGAAACGATTTTATGAAACGAATTTATGAAACGATTTTATGAAACGACTGATTAAACGACTGATTATGTTTCAAGGCTATTTTTAATAAAATATTAAACGCTTGATGGTGAAATTAATACCAATTGTTCATAAAAATCCGCGGATGTCAAAACTGGTAATAGAATTTTGAAATTGGAATTAGTTTTCGAGATATTAATTTTTTTCTAATTTTAATGACATTTCTGTAATGATGGCAACTAATTACTCAGTTTTTTTGTGACAAAAAAGGGGAAAAAATTGAAAAGGATCCCCATAGGGATTATTGATTTCTTTTTATTCGTCATTTTCAAATTGAAATTGAAATTATCTTTTATTTCAATCGATAATGAAGATAAGATTGTGATTAAATTATGTTTTTCAGGAAATATTGAAAAAAAAAAATCACATTTCTATCGTCAGGATTCAATCGTCTGTCAGCATTTAATTTAATTTATAAACTGAAAATATTTTGAATAAATTCGTCCAAATGACGTCATTTAGGTAAACGCAAAAGAAAGAGGAAAAGGAATTAATACTAATTATTATTTATTGATATCATTTTGTTATTTTTTTTTGTAAAATTTAACTAAACGAATTTATAAAATCATTAATTCGGATATTTGAAACTAATATATAAAATAATAATTGCCCAACTGAACGGAAGAATAAAATATCCTGCTTGGTTTTCTATCCTGCTTGGTTTTTTCCGCCAAGCTTTTTAAAAAAGCGTCAAGACCCCTATAATAGAAAAGCACCAAAAGTTCATTGGGTTTATTTTCATAACTTTTGGCAACAAATCTATGTACATTAACGAATCTATCCCTTTTTGAAGCTCGAATTATGCCAAACCTAAAAGCAAAGGATCCTATAATGCAAAAGTACCCGATTTTCTTATGGACAATATTCAAGTGACAGAACATGGTGTAAAATTACCGCGGATAGCAAATTTGTTTAAATATCTCATCAATTGATGCCGAATAAATGCAGGCATGCATGCACAAAATATTTAATTAATTTTGTATGATAAATAATTATTAGAAAATTCGTACATACATATTAATTAAAATAAATAATTTACATATTTAAAATAACATGGAAATATGCATGATGGTGCACTAAAATAGAGAGAAAATTAAAACCTGTTACTGAAAATGTCTATAACATAGTACTTTTCAATACCGTGGATCTTAATGTTATTCACAAGCAGATGGAATTTTTCGCATCCTTAAACGCAAAGGAAGAATAGAATACAGATCGTTGTTATAAAAGTCCGAGAGGTAGCCACAATTTAAACCTAACCATTTTATACAAGCTGATTTTCAAGTTGTAATTGATTTTACTTATCAATCCAGAAAACAGTCGTCAGTTGTCGCAACAGCTGTGTATGAGACCATGATAATCAAAAAAGGCCCAATTAAAACGTTAAAAGCATGGCAACCCAATTACAGATTTACCAATATTTTAAAAATAAAGCACGCTGTCATGTTTTTAGAGGCCTCGAAGTCGGAGCGGGGGTTGGCGAGCGTAGCTCGCAGGGGGTAGGCCCCCTAGTATATATATAATTTTATTTTATATTATCACTATTCTCAGCAGAGTTTTGGGCTTTGATATGCAGCCATTTTGAGCAGGTGTCTGGCTAAATGTCAAGTAACTACAATCTTTTTACATCTACTTTCAAATTTGTCCTTTTTGGTGAGTCTTGAACATTATTTTATGTTCTATTTACTATTTAAGTTGAATATTTTTTTTTATTTATCTAATTTCTATTTCAGTTGCATATTTATTTATTTATTTTGCTATTTGAACCTCATGCCGGAATTTAATTTTCTTGTTTCATTTTATTTTGTCATTTGAACCTCATGTCGGTCCTCAATTTTCTTGTTTCATTTATATATGTTATTATGGGCTTAAAATTGTCGATTTTTGTTCAATATAATTCTCAATATCAACTCTTAATATTGTTCAATATTTATTGAAATAACATATACTTACTATGAATATTCTTACAAAGCCCTTCTGAAGATTCTATAAGCTATTCAAAGTTTTCCAATTTTGCTTTTCCAGTTTTTGCAGTTTCATCTTTTTAAGTATAATTCATTCAGTGTCCCTTCCATTCCTTTTTTATGGTGTTTTATCCATCGTTCTTCACATGTGTATTCATTTTTAAATATATACAGGGTGATTATAAAAAAACTATCTCGATATATGAGCCCCTAACTGTCATACCGTTCACAGAAACTGAATGAAATTCTGGCCTAAAGTATTTTGAGGTATGCGCTTAAGAATCATGTGAAAAGCAAATTTTAAATTCTAACAGTTACGGTTAAAGTGACAAAATTTCGAATATTTCAAATGGCAACACCTACTTTTTTTTAATGGAATGTGATCTTCATAGTGATACCAAAAACCATAAAAAGCGTTGGAACGGTACCTGTAGCACGAAAATCGCCAGCGCTAGACAGACTAAGAAGAAAAGTGAAAAAAACCAATAAAAGACAGAGAAGCAACAGAAAATCAAACATTTTATTGTTCAGTGCTATCCACCATCTGCCGCATGTAAAGCGTCGTCGTGTGTGAAATGGAAAATGTATGAAACACAATGATACTATAGTGAAATTTTGTTTTGTTTGGATCCCTAGTACTACCGCTAAAGACTTCCGCATACATGAATTTAACGAGAAGAACATTGGACTAGGTCATATATTCAAGAAAATTCGATTAGTGGGTCATTTTCGGTCACTATTTGTTTGTGTCAAACTAATTTTATGTAAAAAACGGCTGAAACGATTTTCACTAATTTTTTGTCCTAACGTTTTCGAGCACGAGACGACCATTGGGGTACGTCACGTGTTCGAGAAAATTCGGTTAGTGGGTCCTTTTTGCTCCAATATGGGTCAGGATCAAGCTAATTTTATGTAAAAAACGGCAGAATCGATTTTCACGAAATTTTGTATCCTACCATTTTGGATTATGAGAAGACCATTTGGCGAAGTCAAATGTTCGAGGAAATTCAATTAGTGGGTCATTTTTCGGTCACTACGGGTCAAACTAATTTTATTTAAAAAATGGTTGTAACGATTTTGACTAAATTTTGTATCATATCATTTTCGGGCACGAGAAGATCATTGGGCTAGGTCACACAAAAGGAAAAATTCGATTAGTGGGTCATTTTGATTTTGGGTCACTACGGGCCAATGCATTTCTATGTGAGGGCATGAAGGTTGAAACAGTTATTAACTTTTAGAACAGTTGGCAGTAAAGGAAATCGCAAAGTTAGCATGTTGGCGTCATTGGCGAGATTTGGCAGGAAAATAGACTTTCAAGATTAGTAATGTCAAAAACATGCATGGCGTCAAATGAAGGAATGTCGCCAAGTTTACGTCTTCTCACCAAATGTTGGCGACTGTTAGCGAAAAAAATGGCTTTCAGAATCTGAAGGAATTTTCTAGAATTTCCAAACAGGGGCCGACATGCATGATTCAACCAATCAGAGTCCATAGTCCTTTGTGTACGGAATGCTGTACTTTGCTTTCTGACGTATAAAATGACGTACAGGCCTAAAAGTCCTTCGACCAAAAGAAAGTATACAACGAACTAAAAATGTAGTTTGGAAGGATGCCCTTTTGTTGTAAATATGTAAGTAATGTAAAATTTAGATATATGTACATAGTTTCAATATTGATTGTTTCTGTAAATAATACTGTTATAAAATAAAATGCTTTATAGCAATAATACAGCGAGAATTTATTGTTATATCGAGTTGAACCACTGCCTCCAATACTAATAGTATTAAGGAGGCAGTGGTTGAACACAAAGCTGACTTTAACCGAGCGTAGCTCTGTCTTTCCCGCTAGTATATTATAATACGAGTAAATAATCTGTTTATGTCTGTGTGTATGCAAATTTTATCTTAAAAACGGCTCTAACGATTTTGATGAAATTTTGTATCCTACCATTTTGGGGTACCAGAAGACATTTGGGTTAGGTCACATGTTCGAGAAAATTAGATTAGTAGCTCACTTTGAATCACTATGAATCAAGGTCAAGCTAATTATATCTAAAAAACGGCTGAAACGATTTTGACGAAATTTTGAATCCTACCGTTTTCGGGCACAAGAAGACCATTGTGCTAAATCACATGATCGAGAAAATTCGATTGGTGGGTCACTTTGGGTCACTACGTGTCAGGGTCAAGCTAATGTTATCTAAAAAACGGTTCTAACGGTTTTAACGAAATTTTGTATCCTACCGTTTTGGAGTACGAGAAGACCAATGGGCTAAATCACATGTTCGAGAAAATCAGATTAGTGGATCCTTTTGGGGTCACTACGGGTCAATGCATTTCAGTGTGAATGCATGAAGGTTGAAACAGTTATTAAGTTGTTGAACAGTTGACAGTAAACAAAGTCGCAAAGTTGGCAACATTTCGCCAAAAATCGCCAAGTTTGGCGAAATATTGTTGACATTGGCGAAACTTGACGAGAAAATTGACTTTTAAGATTAGCAATGCTAAAACCCATGCTTAGTTCCAAATCAAAAAAAAAAATGTGCTAATTTTGCCCTTTTTCGCCAAATTTGGGCGAGATTTGGCGAAAAAATTGGCTTTTGGAATCTGAAGGAATTTTCTAGAAATTCCCAATCAGAGCCGAGTTACATGATTCAACCAATCAGCTTCCGCAGACTGTTCTCGAAGACAGAATTCAACCAATCAGGATACATAAAACTGTTTATTATATGTTGTACAGAAAATTTATTGTTATATTAAGTTGAACACGAAGCTAATTTTAACCGAGCATAGCTCGGTCTTCCCCGCTGGTTCTTTAAATATGTGACCAAAAAATAAGTTCAGGAGACCTTCTTCATACTTAAATTGCATCAAACTTTGAAATTTCCAACACGAACACTTAATTTTGACATCATACTTGGATTTTTCAGAAAAAATTACCTTGTTACACCATATAGGAAGTTATTCGGTGAAGTGGTTGAGGAATTATGTATATGTAAAGTTTTGAACTCCGAATATAAAATTCATTTTTATTTGTAGCAAAACAGATTGCAATAGTGGTAGTCTTTTAAGCATAACCCAAAAACTAATTGGCGGAATGAAAAGAAATTTTGTATTCACATATTTAAAGCTTCTAGAAATACATTTCTGCTAAAATTTTAACAGGTTACTTATTGTACATATTTTGTAATGTTAGCTGCATAATAAATAATATGAAACCAATATTCTAAAAAAACGTGCATTATAACTTATAAAAATTTTAACAGAAATCGATTTCCAGAAGCTTTAAATATGGGGATCCAAAATTTCTTTTTATTCAGCTAATTAGTTTTTGGGTTATGCTTAAAAAACTACACGCATTGTAGCTTGCTTTGCTACTAAAAAAAAAAAAAAAAAAAATTATTTAACATTAGGACTTTAAAATTTTATACTTCTGCATAATTGCTAAACTACTTCACCGAATAACTTATCGTTTGGTATCCCAAAGTAAAAATTTTCGAAGAATCCAAATATGATGTCAAAATTAGATGCTCATATTGAAAATATCACTGTTTGATAGAATTTATATATGAAGACAGCCCCTAAGCTTATTTTTTTAAGCATACATTTAAAGAAACGATTCCTATTCGAATGGATGATTTCGTTTTTCTCTGCGTCTATTCCGCAATAAAATAGGTAGGGAGGTGGGGTGGGGGGTGGGGGGGAGTTCCGTTTTTCAATTTGACCGGCTGTATTTTTGTTGACTTTAACAGCATTATCATCTTACATCATCATCTTACATCATCATCATCGACCATATCATCTTATCCCTTTACGGATAATTTTTTTCTACTGTTGCCAAACAAAATAAATCGGCCAAGTGCGAGTATAACTCGCGCACAAAGTGTTCCGTAAATTGAATTTATTAATTAATATTTATTAATTTATAAACTGCAACTACCTCGAATTTTTTCATAATTTTAGTTTCAGTAGATTCGGAAATAGGAGGGGGAAGCGGCATATTTTTCCAGTGCTTTTGACGATATCTCTGAAAATAGAATACCTAAAATTAAAACAAATATATTTTTGAGTTCGAAGAGTTGTTACGAAATCTTTCGAACGATATATATAAAAATATTTTTTTTTTCAAGCAACTTTATAATATCTCGGCTAATTACCGACAATTTTTTTTCGAAAATCAGTATGAAGTACCCATGATGATTCTGCGTCGATAGATACCTCGAGCGCCTTCAACACCCCCCCCCCCTTGACACCCCCCCCCCCCGCGAAAAGTAAAATTTATTTGTAACGGAAAAATGCGTTTTTCTCAAACACTATAATACTTAGGAAAATCTTTATAGTTTTGCTGCAAGGTTTAAATAAACTTCTACTACCCCTAATTTTTTCATAATTTTAGTTTCAGTAAATTCGGAAATAGAGGGGGGGGGAGAGGGCATATTTTTACAGTGCATTTTCGACCATATCTCTGAAAATATAATACCTAAAATTAAAAACTAATATATTTTTGTGTTCGATATTACGAGATCTTTCACACGATACCCCACACGATATACAAAAAGAAAACTTTTTTTTTAAGTAACTTAATTAGCCCCTAATTTTATGTGAATGGCTAATAATCTGAAAATATATGGGTAAAAATATTTTGTAACTTTCATGTAAAATACATATTATACATCTAACTCTTGTTTCCCACCTTTTCTTTCTTTCTTTTTTTTCTTTCTTTTATTTTATCTTTTTTTTTTTTTTTTTGAAAAGCAGAATGCAATAATTATGATATCTGTGTCGTCGAGTAGACATAAATGGAGACATATATATATGCCTAATTACTCCTGGCGTGGAACAAGGCTCGTTTTGTGTAAGTCCAGAAAATATACAACACTTATTAATATGAACCAAATATGATACACCATCCAGTAAATTAGTTAATCTTGATTATTAACGATTCCTGTTCAGAAAAAAAAAAATCACATATACTATAGAGGAGACTCGTAATACAGTGAGATTTTTTTAAACGTTAATTAAAAGGTAGATATAATCTGCTGAAGAAATTTTAGCCATTGCATATATAAATATGCTTTTTGGGGGCATCTTGGATACCTAATTTACTGATACACATTTATAGAAACAGGGGAAAAAATCACTTTAAAATAGAATTAGAATTCGTCTCGTCGGTCTTCCACTACACGGTGAGACAGTGCTGATTTTTTATGTGTTTCACCGAGACATTCAACAACTTAGTATATGACATGGTTGCACCTGGATTTCTATGTAAACAACGGCCGCATAGACTGTTCTCAAATCAAAATGATCTACTTACAGACACAATTTTAAAATTATTTTTGCTCTGAAAAGCAGGAAATTGGCTGGTGTTCTTATTCAGAATCTATGAAAAAATGGTTAAATACCTCTTCCATTGGATCTGTTCCAGTTATGTCCTTAGTATTCATTAAAAACATAGTAAAGCCAATTTATGATATTCAAACTCAAATACTACATATAATTAGACTGAAGATATATGATACAAAACGGAGTTTAATGAGTAAATTTCTGGTCCTAAAAATTTCTTTCATTTCGTAATTTCCAAACAACAAAATACCCACACTTGAAATATGGTGCACGAACAACAAAACACAACTGAACAGATTAGCATCAAGCGGTACAAGCACAAGCTTCATTATAAAAATTTAATTGTTTCAATGAGTACTCTGTCTCACTATAGACTCTCTCCTATTACATGTTTAAACTGTATCGGAAAATATTGATATATTTATAAGCCTATTTTTATATTATTCTATAAAATTGCTATAGGGGAAAGTAGGGCAAAACCGAGTACCTAACGGTTTTATTTTGTTGACAAAAGTCTAGAAGGGCTGAAAAACCGAACACCTCACAAAAGTGTTTAAGGTCATCTGGGCTCGAAAAACTACACCTGTTGCCACAAGAAAAATTTTCTCTACTTGAAAACAGGCGTTTTCTAGGATCATCTGAAATAGGTCCGAATTTGGATGGTAGGATAAAACCATGTACTAATCAGAAATTATGTTTTTACACTTCCAATAGCAAAAAGCTTTATTATAATAATTTTAAATCAAACTTTAAAACATATATACATTTTTTTTAAAGTCAGTAACTTTGTTTTCAGGTTTTCAAGCAATTTTTAATGTTGTTGTGTAATGGCTTTCTCAGCTTTTACTTCTCATATCCGCTGCTCTCCTCATGTGCCTACTCTTTGCAGACTGAACATTGTATCCATCCTTCACCACCTGTTGAGTGAAGTAACAATTCACTGCAGTATTCAGTGTAAAACCATAAGCAACCGGTTTTCCCCAACAGACGACCAAACATCAACAGGGTCGTTCTCCTGGATAGCTGGACGTATACAATACTACTTGGTATAAAAATATCGTGTGAAAGCTATAGAAAAGAGTGGTTTACTTACCTAAATCGATCCATCAGGGTAGATTTATTTGAAAAGCAGAAAAGATGGCAAACAATTAAAACTTTTGAGTTGAATTTTTTTGCAATAGCACTGCACAAACACAGAGATTAACTCACTCAAAAGCCGATGGCTCACTGCTAGGGGACGCTAAAGGATGTAGTTAAGACGGGTGCTGTTCACAGGGCCTCACGCCTCAGCGAGAAAACAGGGTACCCGGTTTTACCCTACTTTCCCCTATATGAAGACCAATAGTAATAACTGCAAGCAAAGTTCATCCGAAATCTCAAATTATAAAATTCCAGACGAAAAATTAAATATTTCCTTTCAAAAAATTAGCATAGTAGCTTCTTTCAATGTTCTCATGTCAATCCTTCAATCTATCTGATTATCTCACTATCCCGATTAAAGACACTTTCGCTGATTTGCGAACGACAGATCATAGATAGTTTTCTTTCAAAATATGAATTTCTTTCAAGTAAATGAAAGAAAAATATCGTATCAAAACTATCTCGAGAAAAATTACTTCTCACTACTTCTACTAGTATTAATTACTTCTACTTAGTTCATAAATGGTAAATCCATCCAGGAAAATCCATCATAAGGTGTGTTATGGATAAAGATCCAATATAACGTTGTATAATTTTACACTACACAACAAATTTTGAACATATGTTTTTGTTCTTTAAGGGAGGTCATTACCTTTTACGAAGTCATATTGCATGCGAAAAGTATCCCTGCTACGATCCATCATAACTTTCTGAACATAATAGAGCTCGCTAATCCGATCTCTGCTAGTCCGAAAGTCTGGATAATCCGAACCAAAATGTATTTAAAATTTTATGGAAACAAATGAAATGTTTTGGTAACGAAAAGAAAATAGTATTAAAATCTAAAAATGTTTTTAGCATACATATTGGTATATTACTTTGGAATTAAAAAAAAAATAATAAAAAAAAAAAACATTGAATGCATATTTTTCAATTTCCTCTGCTTTCCCCTTTTTCTTATTCTATATGTAGCGGAATTTTGGGGTGATCCAAAATTTTGTTATTCCGAACAGCTAACGGTCTCAGTTAGTTGCGGTTATGCTGTATCGATTGAAATTTCATTGAAACTTGTAACACATTCAAGGTCTGTTTCACTTCATAGAGAATTATAAGATAAGGACTAAAAATAAAGGACTATATATATATTTATATATATATATAAAACTTTAAGTAAAATTTAACCATTGAAACATAAGAAACTGACCACATACACTGAAATCCCGATACCAAAGAGCCCTGTCAATTTACAAATTAAAATTGTAGTCCTAATAAAAGTAACATTATTAATTCAAATTAAGAAGAAGAAAAAAAAAAAAAAATTAAATAAATAGAAAATAAGGAATGAAATATAAACCACACGAGTATATACACAAATAAAAGCTTATAAAGTAATTTACTTTTTCAAGGGCAAGAAAATCACATTTATAAGCAAATATATATAGCACAATTAACGAAAGAGAATTATCAAAAAGAAATTTAAATTTATTTCATGATCGTAAAATAACTTAATTTAAAATGTAGGTATTACCATAACTTGAGTTAAAATAATCTCAAAACTGCATTCTACATAAAGAATTAATAATAGGGACGACTCGCTCCGACATGTTTAAACTGTGTCGGGAAATATTGATATATTTCAAAGCCTCTTTTCATTTATTATATAAAATTTTCCATATATCAAGACCTAAATATAAGCTGCAAAAACTACAAGCAAGTTAATCCGAAATTTCGACGATTTAATTAAAGACAATAGATTAATTATTTTCAGAACGAAGAAAATTTTGGGAAAATTGAAATTCCATTTATAAAATAATGTATTCAAAATTTATAATAGCTGTATTCTTATGATTTTTTTTTATTTTTTCATAAACAGTGTACCACGGGAAAATATTAACTTGGTTAGTTAACAGTTAATTTAATACCACTTATTTCATAATTAAAAATCATATTCACAATTATATCAATAATACCAATTTGGAAAATGGTAAAGTTGAAAAAAGTTGAATATTATTTGAAAAATTCATTTCTATTTATTACCATATGTGCAATTTTTCATATAATAAGATAGTAATCGCCAGAAATATATAACTATTATAAAATTTAAATTAAAAATAATAACATGAGTTGATATTATTTACTTTATTTTGCATTTACTTTAAATGTGGATCTTGTATAATTGTAACACAAACATACAGTGTCTCACATAAGTGATGGGACACTTGTGCTTTACAAAAGGAAACTAATCAAATAAATTAAAAAAACATGTACACATTTTTTTTGTGGGTGTGTTTCATACTTAAATTTAGTAAAGATTATTACATAACATACATTTTGTCAAAATATTAAAATATTAATTTAATAAAAATACAAATGTTTAGAACGGAGCAAAAAATAGCTCACATAAGTGATGGGACACCATTATATATGCAACAAAAATCGCCTGAAATAAGCAATAAAAATATTTTTTGGGGTTTTATTTTTACTTAAAAGCAATTGGCAATAATTTATAAAATCGTCTGCAGTATTTCTCTCCAGTTTGGAATTTTTGTGTTTTTTAGCTCTGTGTAGTCATGAATGCTAAACGAAAAGAAACTTCGCCTGAAATTCGAAAATTAGTTATTAATTTGCATATTGAACGTGGAAAATCTATTAGAAAAACTGCTGAAACAGTTAACTTGAGTCGTTCAACAGTTTTCAATATCATTAAACGATATAAAAAGAATCATATGATTCAGGATAAAAGAAGACCTGGCTGACCATCAAAGCTATCCAATGGAATAAAGCGAATTATCGTTCGAAATATTAAAAAAAATCCAAGAATTAGTGCTTCAAAAGTTGCTGCTGATTTACAAGCATTATATGGAATAATTGTTAATCCTGAAACTATTAGAAGGGTAATTCGATCTGCTGGATATCACGGTAGAGTAGCCAGGAAAAAATTCTTCGTAAGTGAAAAGAATAGAAAACTCAGACTAGCTTTCGCAAAATCCAACATAAATAAGAATTCTGATTACTGGAATAAAGTTATATTTGCTGATGAGAGTAAATTTAATATATTTGGTTCTGACGGTAGAATCTTGGTGTGGAGAAAACCCAGGGAAGAACTTCGCAAACAGAACTTGGTACCAACAGTAAAACATGGTGGAGGAGGAGTTATGGTATGGGGGTGTATGTCGTCCGCTGGAGTTGGTAATTTTGTTTTTATTGACAGTATAATGGATCAGTACAAGTATATTGATATTTTAAAGCAAAATTTGAAATCTTCAGCACGAAAATTGAACCTTCATAACGATTTTAAATTCTACCAGGACAATGACCCCAAGCACACTGCTCTGAACGTTAGACTCTGGCTGCTATATAACTGTCCTGAAATAATAAAAACACCACCACAATCTCCAGACTTAAATCCCATAGAGAATATTTGGCAAGAATTGGAATCAAGAATTCGCAAACACACCATTTCTTCAAAACAACAACTAAAATCGGTGCTTCAAGAAGAATGGGGTAAAATCACTCCAGAAATCACAAAAAAAATAGTCGAATCCATCCCAAAAAGATTAAATCATGTTTTAAAAGTAAAAGGAAATCCAACAAAATATTAAAACCTTTTAAAAAGTAAAATTTGTGGATAAATATTTGATGGAAAAGTAAGTGTCCCATCACTTATGTGAGCCATTTTTTGCTCCGTTCTGAACAATTGTATTTTTACTAAATTAATATTTTAATATTTTGACAAAATGTATGTTATGTAATAATTGTTACTAACTTTAAATATGAAACACACCCAAAAAATTTTTGCACATATTTGTTTATTTATTTTATTGCAGTTTCTTTTTATAAAGCACAAGTGTCCCATCACTTTTGTGAGACACTGTATATATAAAATTTACAAAGAAAATTTAAGCAATTTTCTTGCAAAATTTTAATAATTCCTGACAATATATATATATATATATATATATATATATATATATATATATATATATATATATATATATATATATATACTACGCTAGAAAAAAATCCACCTGATTTACAACTTTTATTTTATATTTATATAATTTTAATTACTATATAAAAAAGTTATAAAGGAATCAATAATAAAATTTATTATTTTCAAAATTTAAAAGTTTTTAAATTAACTTTGAACAAAAGTTATATATTATCATTGTGACACTTTTCATTCTGAGTCACAGTGAAATTCTTTAAACATACCCAAATTATAGCAAAAAATGGGTGAAACTTACAAGACTTAAAAAATGAGTTTTAATGGTAATTTAAAATAAAAAGTGCAATTGAAATGGCCATTTAAACAATTGTTTCACATATAGCATGGGCCCGGAACAATTTTCATTCACGATACACGGGCCGGGGCCGGGCCTTACATTTTTCTGCAGGCTCGGACGGGGCCGGGTCAGACTTATTTTTACTTGGCTGAACCAGTCCTGGAATTCATTCTTTGTAGAGGTCTGCACGGGCCGAAATTTTCAAGCCTGGTACCGATCAATTGCCTTGGCCTGGCCCGGCCCTTGCAAAAATCTGTAAAATGAGGCCTGGCACAACAATTTTTGCAAAAAATGCATATACTTTTAAATGGCTATTATTCTTCAAATAAAAATATTCTTAAAGAATAGTACATATTTCTAGGCAAAAAATAAATTTCAGAAAAACCTTTGAAATGGAACATGTCTATGACGGAAACCTGTTTTAAACGGAAAAATGTCTTGATCCGTACAAAATGAATATAATATTCCATGCGAAAAGAATATTATATTCATTTACAAATACAACAGACGATGTACCTGCTAAAAATAGAACCTGCCTATAACGGATTTTTCTTCTCTCGTGATTTGTTCCTCTTACTGAAACTTCATTTTAATGTAGTTGTCTAAGACAATTTTTTTAATCAGAGTTGATGTACGCAGTTGTCTGAGTGGTCATTAATATTGCTGATATTTTCTATTCCATGCATTTCGAAAATGATCTGAAAATAAAATCTATGCTAGTAAGTGTGCTTTTTGAATAATTTTAACTGTAGGATAATGTTGCTTCAAAAATTTCGGCATGTTTTGTAGAAATCCATTCACGACGGGTCGGGCTCGGGCCGAAATTTTAGCTTTTATACCGGACAGGGAACGGGATGAGATTTTAGCTTTTATACCGGGTCGGGTTCGGGTCGAACTTTTAACTTTTATTCCGGGCCGGGACAGGGCAAAACATTTTTGGTACGGGTCGGAACTGGAAATTTCGGCCCGTGCAGACCACTATTCACATATATCAAAGAATGGTGTTTTAAGCATGGAAAGGTATTGCCGGAATGCGAAGATTAAAAGGCTAAAATTTTATTAATAAAAGCATTTATTTATTTATTTTTAATATACAGTCATATAAAATGAAAAAAAAATGCGAGCATAAATTAAAATAATGTTTAATATTTTACATTTTCTAAGAAAATATAACTTCAGAAAAAGCTTTTATTTGTAAAAAATCAATTTTTTCAAAATCTAATTTCCACACTTTTTCTAGAAAAAAACTGAAAAAAAAAAAGTTTTTTCTTCCACTACTTTAAAATTTCCGGAAAATTTATATCACTATGTAACAGTTAATACTAAAATTGCACAGTATTCACAATATATTGCTTTATAGTTTTATAGACGGAAATACAAAATTGCCACCTAACAATTTTATGCAGTGACCAATGGTCATATATACAGAGGTCATTCAAATACCGAATTTTCACGAACGATGCGCGCAAAGATTTTTTTAAATGCATTTACAGTGGGAAAAAAAAATAATAATAATAATAAAAACACGCGGCATACACGAAAACGAAGTAGCCGGATGTGCCAATCCCAAAACTTTTTTTTCTATCTCATACATGTTATTGTTACTTTAAAAATCGCTAGCACTGCGCCATTAAAATCAATATTTTTGTCATTCCGTTGTACGACATCAGCTGCTTGCGAATCGCCGGGTTATTTGGATGCGAAGTACCTTTCGTAGTACGAGCACAGCTAATGTACAAAAGAACTACGAAAAATTGAGAAGATCACACAAAAATCGACATCATAAGCGCTACCTTCCGGCGGAATATCCCCAAATTCAACTGGGACCTGCAGGCCATAGTCAAAAACATATAATTAAAATTTGGTTCAATTCTATTCATAATTTCATATCCTTTTCAATGATACAATAATGGAAATGGAACAAATATTGCTATCACAGCGCTCCCTTCCGGTGGAATATCCCCAAATGCAATTGGAACCTGCGGGCCATAGTCAAAAACATTAATGAAAATTTGGTTCAATTCTATTCATAACTTCATATCCTTTTCGATGATACAATAATGAAAATGGAACAAATATCGCTATCACAGCGCTCTCTTCTGACGGAATATCCCCAAATGCAGCTGGGATCTGCAGGCCATAGTCAAAAACATATAATTAAAATTTGGTTTAATTCTATGCATCACTTCGGACACTTTTCGATGATACAATGAGGACGGATACACAGACAGACAGACATTTTGTATAAACATGTTTTTTGGGATGTCTGAGCCCTAAAACGTGTAAATCCGTCGACAACAATTTCGATTACAATACTTTTTTCTATTATAGATAGAAGAAAGTAAAAATTACGGTATATTAACTCATTCTATAAGCCAGTGGATCCATTCCAGGCTTTCGCATTGCAATTTGTGAGATTATTTGCTGATACGTTTTATCATTAATTTTTAATTAACGGCAATTTTTAATCAAACAACCTGTTTTAACGAAATGTGGGTATCCTATGTTAAAAGTCTGATCAAAAACCTTCTGTATGATACCCCATTGTGTATAGAAACAGAGATGTTGATATCAGAAATACTTACATGATACTACTCATGTAATACATACAGGAAGAAAAAATAGACATTTTGTAAATTTTATGGATTGCGATCAAAATGGCAATTTAATCGAATTTAAATAAAACGCAAACTTCGAAAATTAAACTAATTGTCTGCCTTATGTTACAAGTAAGAACCAAATAATTGTTTTGATTGTGTCTCCGGGTCTATTACAAATTTTCCATTGCGTTTTTTTTCTCCCCATAATCTGTTGCAGAATAAAAATACACACACACTCGAATATATATATATATATGTATATATATTTTAAGAAGAAGAAGAAGAATTTAAAAAGGTATGAAATCCTTTAAATGAATATATATGATTTTAAATAAATCAGACGTACTGAATTCAAATAGGTAATAATATGTTTTCTATTACAGAATTTTTTTTACAGAACTAGATACTCAAATTTCGAACGATATTGCATTATTCAATACAGAACATGTTATTGTTAACTACCAGCAAAGAAGGTTGTATAATTCGTTTGCATGTTTTTACTTTTTTTTTTCTTCACTTTTTTTCTTTTCTTAACTATTTTTTTTTTTTTTTTTTTTTTTTTTTTAAGGTAATACATGCATTGCATAGCTTTTGAACATATGTTTCGATTTCGATATATCTGCCTTATATAAAGACGAGACCCTTATTTGGCAACACCAAACCATTAAATTTAGCTTTTACTGAATTTTTTTAAACTTCTAAACATCACACATTTTCAATTTCGTCGAATAAGGAAAAAAATGGATTTTGAAATGCAATGTTTTTAAACATTTTATCGCAATTTGTTGAAAACTGTATCGCAATTTACTAATTATTTATGGTTTTTAAAATAATTTTCAAGCATGATTAAAAAAAAAAAAAAAAAAAAAAATTGTATAGCTGGTGTGCAGACGATTACGAAAGATAAATTCGTTTGCACTTAAATTAGTATAGGTACAGCGCCTAGAATACATAGTGTAAAAATCTGCTACAAAATAGTCCTAAAAAATTGAATCCAATAAATGTACAACGTTGCTGAAAAGATAACGATGGGATCGCAGCGCCATCTGCTAGCTCTTCTCAACGTACACATTGTATTAGAATGTTTCGGCTGGTGGTAAGTATTTTAAATACTTAAATTATATCCTTTTCTCCTCTGACTTAGTGATTTTTATAACCTTTTTTAAAAATTATGAAAGCATGGCTAAAAAACGTGATACGCATTGTTTTGTCTCTGGTTGTCGTAGGAGCACCGTTGCACATTTATAGGCTACAACTTTTTAGCACTTTTAAAAGCATTACAACACTGCAAAAAATAACTGTTGATTTTACAGTATAAAACTGGCACCCCAGCTGCCAGTATTATACCGTAAAATTAACAGTATTAAACAGTAAAATAAGCAGTAATACGCTGCCGTGCAAGCAGTAATACGCTACCGCGCAACAGTTATTTTTTGCAGTGAAGGATAGCCGGTTTCCACACTATCTATTCTAGGCTCTGTAGTATAGGTAGCTCGGTATTTGTTTCCAGCTTATATTCCATAAAGAAATTAAAACTCCATCAGTAAATAAATAAAATAGTAAAATATAAATAAAACACAAATTTAAGACATGTAATCGAACTTAATTTGCGATTTCTTCGGCTGTTAACTCCTGGCAAGAGGCCAATACGAAAGAATCGTTTTTTATAAATTTCAAAACTTTATTTGAATGCATAATTTCTATTTTTCATATAAAAATGATTTTTGGTATTGTTATTGGGCATTCTAAAAATATATATTAAATGTAAAAAAAAAAATCTATTAGAGTTTTCATTTTCTTTTAAATGCTTTTCTCCTATATTGTGTAACCCGGGAAGCCCGGGTGTATCCCCTTGTATCTATCAAATCCTAATGAAACGATTTTATGAAACGAATTGGTGAAACAATTTTATGAAGCAATTTTATGAAACGACTGATTAAACGAATATTTACAAAATTCAGACGAATACGAGCCCGACGGGGTGGTGAACAGCAGATAAATACCGGGCAGATGATTATAAAAAACAATGAAGATAACTCAACAGCAAATGACGGTCCGACAGTTTCTAGCACTAAAAGATGATGCACTATAAACACTTATCAAAAGATGCGGACACTGGTTTGAAATAAACACATATAAAACTTAAAATACTGTAGTATGGCGACACAATGATGAATATGATTAAAATTCAGAGGACAAATTTATACATGATGACGCGGCACTGGGCAGAGGAAATTAATAGCAATAACGAAAACACAGCTACAGATAAGAACTCAGGCTTAAAGGTGAACATGAATAAAACTCAGAAGACTATCAGTATATAATGAAGAACACAATATACAAGATACATGAAATATGTTGCAAAACAGATGATAGTACAGATACTATTTACAAGAATACGAAAAAGTTTATTTAATACAATATATTTGAAATAAGCTATATACATTTTGGAGCACTAACTATTAAAGGTTACTGCATGAAAATCGAGCCTTTCCAAGCGCGGATCTATAAGCCGTACAGCTACCATTGTAAAATATGTATTTAAGTGTTGGGTCCAGGGTGCTATAGGAGCCACCCTCGAAGTAAAAACATCGAGACAATTACGACAGCAAAGCTCACTGTCTGGTACTGAGCAATTTTCAGTTTTGTGATCATCAGTGCAACGAGCTCATGCAAGGCTAAATTTACACTGATGCGCCATGTGGCCAATGGAAGCATCTAGTAATGGCGAAGTATTTTCTAATCCGGCAGTGATTTACGCCGAAACATAAACTTTGTGATGGTTTGATGAGTCAACAACAGACAGCTGAATGACCAAATGGGACAACTAGTCGTTGCGATCCGTCAAAACCTTAACCTTGTAATTAGTGGAGGAGCTGACTTGACCCCTCAGAGCTGGAGTAACTATCTTGTCAAGATATTCCTGCAGAGCAACTTCGTCGCCAACAACATCCGAAGAGGGTACTTTTAGAAACCCAAAGATTATGATCCGAGACGTTTTTGGTTGCGCTTTAACTATGGTTACCGATTGGGTGAGCACATCAGAAGAACGCAGTTTACTCTTGAGGATCATCAAGTCCTCTCTGTCTTTGCAGCAAAGTAGAAACTCACCATTTCTAAGAGGGGGAACTATCAACCATTTGTGGAAAGCGGTCATATTGAACATGTTAAAACTTTTTTCGAATTTTTGCCATGTTGATTCCAGATCTGTTAGACGAAGTAATAAGGATGGCAAAAGGCACTGTTGGAGGATCTATGTGTTGGTAATTTTTCCAGTGATTCAGGAAGCTTTTTCTCTATTTAGTAAGCCAAATCATCTAATTTCTTGTATAGAAGGGACTAAACCGCAAGAATAGGGACCTCCATTTCATTCAATGACTGCTGTAAGTTCTGAAGCTGCTCCTGTGAAGTCAGCAGGTCTTCCTTCTGTTTATAAAATTTTTCCTGTAGTAATGAATAATTTTCTAACTTCTGATTAAGGGAATGGATTTCTTCTCTTTATTATGAATGACTTGTACTAACTCAAGTTTTCCCAGCAGAGTGCCATGCGTATCATTCAGTTCCATCAGGTCTTTTTCAAATTGGATCTTTTCATTTGACAATCTTTCAAACTCGTGTTGAGATTCTGACTTAAGTAATTTTTGAGATTCCAATTCCTCTTGTTGTTCATTGAAACTTTTCTCCAATTATTTATACTCTTCTGTGATATCAATTTCCGTCAGAGCTTTTTCTTTTTTGATACGTAGACTATGTGACTTCTGCTGCTGTAAGAGGATCTTGGAATCAATATCGCTTAGGTTCTGTTTTAGAAAAGGAATTTCTGATTTCAAGGATTTTTGTTCTGATTTGGACTTTTTAATATTTGCTTTGATGTCTTTAATTTTCCTAACATTTGTGATGTTTTCTTCAATGGAATTATTAAGTTTTAATTTTAGTGCTGGCAAAAGGCACTGTTGGAGGATCTATGTGTTGGTAATTTTTCCAGTGATTCAGGAAACTTTTTCTCTATTTTAGTAGCCAAATCATCTAATTTCTCGTATAGAAGACTTGTATATGTGACTTTTGCTGCTGTAAGAGGATCTTGGAATCATTATTGCTTAGGTTCTGTTTTAGAAAATGAATTTCTGATTTCAAGGATTTTTGTTCTGATTTGAGCTTTTTAATATTTGCTTTGATGTCTTTAATTTTCCTAACATTTGTGGTGTTTTCTTCTATGGAATTATTAAGTCTTAATTTTAGGCTGACAAAAGGCACTGTTGTCTGTCAGAGCTTTTTCTTTTTTGATAAGTAGACTGTGTGACTTCTGCTGCTGTAAGAGGATCTTGGAATTGTTGGAGTGAGCGAGCGAAACATTTTTATGTGCGCAATCATATCTGCGCACTGCCTGCTTTTCCCTCCCACCCACACACACTCAGTCTGCGAGCGACCGTGAGATCGGAGAGATGTACGGAGAGAAGTATAAAAAGTTATTTCTGTGTGATTCGATAAGCAAAGATATCGCTGTGTGATTAAGAAGAATTATATGTTTAAACTAATTGTTTTGTGTTGCAGTGTGTCGTCCAATAAATTGTTTTGTTCTGTAGAGATCCATGGTTTACTTCGTGAGTTATATTAATAACAGAACAACAAATGGTAGCAGAGCGTGGTTGTTGAATTTTGAAACCGAAAGTGATTGTGTTAAGATAAACATGGACAAATTAAACGTTCCTGAATTAAATGGAACCAATTACTTTATATGGAGCCTAAAAATTAAAGCAGCTTTAAGTCTAAAAAGATTGGACAATGTCATATCTGAAATTAAAGCTACAGATCTAAGTGAAAAAGATTCCATCGAATGGGACCAGAAAAATAATGACGCCGTAGCCTATATTAAATTGTCATTGTCGGATGAACAGGCATTACAGTTTGCAGCCGAAGAAAATGCGAAAATTTTATGGGGAAAAATAAAATCTACTTTCACCGGTCAAGCAGAAGACAGAAGGATTGACGCGGGTAACGAATTAAAGAACTTAGATATGAAATCAAACGAATCAGCAAATGATTATATCGCCAGAGCCCGGGGCATTGCCACTAAATGTCAAACGCTTGGATTGACTGTAACAGATCGAGAATTAGTATTCTACACGGTACGTGGGCTGAAAGGAAAGTTTTCAAAAGTAAGGGACATTTTAAAGACACAGCGTGAAAAATCTATGGATGAAGTGTTAGAAATTCTACGGGAAGAAGAACAAACGAATACTCCGCGTTCTGAAGGGACCGCCGCTGAAGTATTTTACTCTAAGAAAAACAAAAGTCCAAGACTGTGTTACATTTGTAGACGTCCGAATCACGTTGCAAAGGATTGTTTTTACAGGAACAATAGTTCTAGAAATGACAAGTCCAGTGGAAATCGACAAAGAAGAAAAACGCACTATGATGTAAATTATTCATTTAAGGACAGAAAAAATTCTGCACTGACTATTTCACCTGAAAACTATGAACTGTGTGACAATATATGGTTGTTGGACAGTGGTGCAACTTCCCATATGTGTAATAACAAACTGTGGTTTAAGACTCTAATTCCTGAAGAAAAGGATATATATCAAGCAGGTAAAAATTCAAAACTAATTTCGAAGGGTTTAGGTATAGTATCCTGTAATACGGTAAGTAAAAATAATTCCATCCATTTAACTATTAATGATGTTAGCTTTGTACCAGATTTGAGATATAATTTACTATCAGTCACTTGTCTAATGGATAAGGGTTGTAAAATTATTTCTAAACATAACTGTGTGCTAATTTTTGATAAGTATAATACTTTTCTATTTAAAGCATTTAAGAATGATAATCGATTAGAGATTAAACTTGAACCTGCCTGTAATACTCAGTGTAATTTTACTCGTAAAAGTACTAGTAATTATGAACTCTGGCATAACAGATTGTGTCACTTAAATTCAAAATATATGTTACAAATGAAAGAGTATATTGATCTTAAAGATGTAAATGTGTCTGATTTTAAATGTGATACATGTGATATAAGTAAGATAACCAGGAAAAGTCATCCGAACATTGATATTGACCAAAGTTCTGATATAATGGAGTTATTTCATGTAGATTTGTGTGGCCCGATAAAGCCTGAATCACTTGGTGGGGCAAAATATTTTATGATACTAGTGGATGATTTTTCTGGAATGTATTTTACTTATTTCCTCAAAAGTAAAGATGAAGTATTTGATGTATTTTATAAATTTAAAGCTAAATATGAAAATCTTATGGGTAAAAGAATTAAAAAAGTGAGAAGTGACAATGGACTCGAATTTGTAAACACAGAATTAGATAATTATCTTGCTAATTCAGGTATATTTCATGAAAAAACAATTTCATATAATAGCGAAAGCAACGGAAAAGCCGAGAGAGCTAACAGGGTTCTATTAGATAGGGCTAGATCTTTGTTATATGAAAGTGAACTTCCTAACAAATTCTGGGCAGAAGCTATTAATTGTAGTACACAAATATCTAATATAACACCGCGTAAAGGAAAAGAAAAAATCCCCTTAGAAATTTGGACAGGTAAAAAGCCCAATTTAAACTATGTGAGAAAATTTGGCTGTTTAGCTTACTTTCATATTCCTAAAACAATGAGAAATAAATTCGATGTACCCGGAAGAAAAGGAATTATGTTAGGTTATGCAAGAGATAGGATAGGATATCGTATTTATGATGTGAAAAATAAGAAAATAATTGAAGAGCGTTCTGTTAAATTCAATGAAATGATAAAAGGGAGTAAATATTTTGGATTATGTAAATTTTCCGAGTGTTGGGATATTGAATCGCTAATAAATAAAAATTTTCAGGGGGAAAATGGGATTAATCAAAGTGAAAGGAATAAAATTATCAATTTAGAGATTTCTGACGCAACAGAAATAAATAACAGTTGCGCAATCCCATCAACAGAGCTTAATTTATCTCCAGATAGACATGACGGCGGCAATTTGAACGGAGCGGGGGAAGGAAATAAGAACAAAATGAAAACCCGAAATGAAAATATTGAAGTTCGAAGGTCAGAAAGATTGAAAAATAAATATTCGTCAGCTAATTTAACTGATAATGTCCCAAGTAATTATTTAGAGGCAATAAATAGTATGAATTCACATGAGTGGGTAAAAGCTATGAAAAGCGAATTGGATTCTTTAATTAAGCATAATGTTTGGGAAATTGTAGATATGCCAGAAAAAACAAAATTGATTAAAAGTAAATGGGTATATGCTTTAAAAGAGGGCGATAATAAGGAAATAAAATATAAAGCAAGATTGGTAGCAGCTGGATTTAATCAGATTAAAAATAAAGATTATTCTGAGTCATATTCACCTGTTGTAAATATCGAGTCATTTAGATTACTAATTGCACTTGCAGCTAAATTAAATTTGATTGTTAAATTTTTTGATGTTAAAACAGCATATTTGTATAGTGACTTGCAAGAAACATTATATATGACACCACCACCTGGTTACGAAAATTTAATAGGAGTTAATAAAGTTTGTAAATTGAAAAAGAGTATTTACGGATTACCCCAATCCGGTAGAAACTGGTATTTTAAAATTAAAGAAGTACTCTGTAATATTGGATTAAATCAGTTAGGTTCTGATAACTGTATGTTTATTAAAGTTGAGAATGATAACATTTTTATAATATGTATGTATGTTGATGATTTAGCTATTTTTTGTAATAATCAAACAATGTATGAAAATATTGTTTCTAAAATTAAAAATGTATTTGAATTGTATGAAAATAAGAACTCTAAATTTTTAGGTATGGAAATTGAAAAATATGATAAAGGTATCAGTTTGTCACAAGTTGAATATATTGAATCATTGTTGGAAAAACATAATTTAGAAAATTGTAAATCTATGAAAACACCTATTGTTAAAGGTGAAGATAAAAGTTTCCCTCCAACAAATGAATTGTTTGACATGACTAAGTATCAGGAAATTATTGGTGAACTTTTATATTTAGCTAATAGAACACGTCCTGATATATCATTTGTCACGACTTATTTGTCTCAATTTAATCACAAACCAGAAAAAAGACATTACATTTTGGCTAAAAGAGTATTAAGGTATTTAAAAGGCACAAAAGATAAAAAATTATTTTACAACAACGAATTTGGGTATTTAAATAGTAGTTCAGACGCTAGTTGGGGAAATGGAGAAAATGGAAAGTCTTTTTCAGGGGGAGTTGTCTTATTAGGAAAGTCATTAATATCTTGGAAATGTCGTAAACAAAAAAGTGTTAGTCTTTCTACTTGTGAAGCAGAATTATTTTCTATTTCAGAAATTTGTAAGGATATAATATGGACAGTAAATTTATTATCTGAGTTAAATTGTAAACAATTTATAAAGGATGCCATAATTTTAAGTAGTGATAGCCAAGCAGCAATACAATGGATAAAATGTACAAGATCATCAAATAAATCTAGACATATGAACTTGAGATTTCATTTTGTAAGAGATTTGTTGTCAGAAGGTATTATTTCATTGGAATATGTTCAAAGTGAACATATTATTTCAGATTTCCTTACTAAAGCTGTAAATGAGGATAAATTGATTTATTCTATGGAAAGTATTTCATTATTATGATATGTGTAATTATTGTATGCAATTTGTGTGTAATTTTATGTAATTTTTGTATGTATATGTATTTGTGTATTTTTGAACTGTTTAAAGAAAAAAAAATGTATCTCTCGCAGGAGGGGTGTGTTGGAGTGAGCGAGCGAAACATTTTTATGTGCGCAATCATATCTGCGCACTGCCTGCTTTTCCCTCCCACCCACACACACTCAGTCTGCGAGCGACCGTGAGATCGGAGAGATGTACGGAGAGAAGTATAAAAAGTTATTTCTGTGTGATTCGATAAGCAAAGATATCGCTGTGTGATTAAGAAGAATTATATGTTTAAACTAATTGTTTTGTGTTGCAGTGTGTCGTCCAATAAATTGTTTTGTTCTGTAGAGATCCATGGTTTACTTCGTGAGTTATATTAATAACAGAACAACAGGAATCAATATCGCTTAGGTTCTGTTTTAGAAAATGAATTTCTGATTTCAAGGATTTTTGTTCTGATTTGGGCTTTTTAATATTTGCTTTGATGTCTTTAATTTTCCTAACATTTGTGGTGTTTTCTTCTATGGAATTATTAAGTTTTAATTTTAGTGCTTGGATCTCTGTATTCAGAGCTAATTCCTCTGATTTGGGGTTCTCATACGTCTGTAGCTTTTGATTTAGAGAATTGTTTTCTTATTATTTATATTTCTGTTCTAAATGAAGATTATTGATTTTGTCCCTGAGTTCAATAATTTTTTCTCATTTTTGGCATTTTCTTCAGTGGATTTTTTAAGTTTTAGTTTTAAAGAGTGTACTTTCTGTTTTAAGAGCTAAATGTTCCATTGTAGAGCTAAATGTTCCATCCTAAAGGTGATTCACAAAGATTCTTCAATTGTTTTTTTCCTTTTCTTTGATATTACTAGCAATTTTTTCGTACTATGTTTTGAGGAATATTCTACATTTAGAAACCCCATCAGCACTGCTCTTAGCATGACACTTAAGATGAATTGATAATTGATATAGAAGTTGTTCAAGCGACATTTCATTCGCTGTATCTAAGCTAAAATTAATGCGAGAATCATCTTTTCCTTTCACCTTCTCAGCATTGGGAGGAGTTGTCTGTGGATAATTCTGTTCGTATTGATCTGTTAATGAAATATCAAAATGGAGTAGTAGTTGGAGGAGTAGTTGATGGAATAGTCTTCGAAATGACTTTCAAGCCAATGTGACTAAAAAAGCTACGAAGGAGATGATTGCCAAAGTGAGAAATTTGACGAGTCATAACAGGATGCCAAGGACTCGTTGATGAAATAACTCTAATGAAACTCTCATCAATTGAAGGATTCGAGAATTCGAAGAGAGCTGGATTACCGTTAAGGGCTACACCAAGCGAACTAGAAGAAAAGCCATTGCCTATACAGTTTTCTTGTAAATCTGAAAGGTGTTCGTAATTTACTTTTCTACCTGAAAGGCCATCGTAGCGTAAGTTACGACATCTATGATCGGATTTAGCAGAAAGAAGTGTTTTCTATCGGAACATATTTGAGAGGAATCAGTATGTCAAAATGTATAAAAGAAGATGATATTCTGTAATCTTGGTGACCGCTGGTGCTTAGCCTTTGAGCTGGAATTACTATTCGATGATTTATTTGATATAATTATTTTAATTAGTGAAGACTGGGAGTTTATTGAGTCTAAATCAGAAATCATAATGATATGAATTAAAATATTACTAGAGGATGTTAACAGGCAAAGAAGTGGCTAACAATTTAATCACGTTTGGCAATATTAAATACGAATCAATGATTAAAGACTTTATGTTAAAGAGAGACAGGAATCGATGCCCATCAACAATTTCATTGGAAAGAAAGGATGGTTAGAGTACCGATGGGATAGGGAAATTAAAAACCAGAAGCCTAGAGCTCTAAAAACAACTAAGATAAACAAATAGCCTAAAATGGCACAAAATAATAAATGAATAAATTAAATTAAAAGAGAGTATTAAGAGGAGGGAAAAGATTGATGCTGAAGTGACACGATCCAGAAGGAGAGGTTACTTAAAAAAAGAAAATTAAACATATTTTAAAAAGGAAGGCTGGTGCTGGGCATCAAATAGTGCTATGTTAGAGTATTTTTATTTATATTCAAATATGGAAGGTCAAGATATAATTACAAATATGAGAACATTAACAAGATTAAGCCTTGTTGTTATTATAACACTCCATAACACAAAAAGTTAGCTATCACGAAAGGCATTGTTTGATTCACATGAAAATATTTTGACAGGAGGAGGTCTAAGGAATATTGAATAAAAAGCATTGTTTGATTCACAAGGGAAAAATTTGGGGGGGGGGGTGTCGAATTCAAAAGCATTATTTGCTTCATAGAGTAGAATTTTGACTTAGAATATTAACTGGAGAAAACTTAGGAAAAAAGTAATAAAAAGCACAGTTTTATTCATAAGGAAAAATTTTTGACAGAGGGAGATCTAAGGAATCATTGAATAAAAGGCATTGTTTAGTTAAAGTTTGAAATAATTTGGCAGGGGGAAGTTTAAATAAAATACCTTGTTTGATTCATTTAGGAAAAAGAACGACAGGGAGAGTTTTAAGGGGTATTGAATAAAAAGCACTATTTAATTCATGCAGTAATAAAATTAAAGGATTAAGTAATTACAATATTACGACAATAACTGGGATAATAAATGACAATTGTGCATTAGGGTGGAGTGAAAAAACGAATTGTAATTTTGATGCAGATAGCAGCCAAAAGTTGCCTTTTAGTACCTATAATATACGTGCAAAATTTCATGAATTTTGAAAAACTCCTTCAGGGCTCTACAAGGACTTTTATATTTTCACTGTTTCACACAATGGGTTTTTACCATAAGTTATACATTTAAAGTGTTTGTTGGTAATCTCGTTTGACATTTTTATATTTAAAATGTTTAGTGTAACTTCCTTTATCATTTCTAAACCTTAAGTCATAATTTTAAAATTTTTGAAACGTTTTATTGAGTTTTACAAGTGTTTTTTCTCCTTTTTAAGGCAAAAATGAGTACGAGTGGAGGCAAACCGAAGTTTACCATTACTGGAAGTGCAGTGGAATGTCCCATATTTGTTTTTCCTTCAAAACTAAATGAATTTTTAGTGCTAACAATAGTAGACTTTATAAATGTTTCTAATATAAAAGACAAGAATTAAAATAGAGTAGGAATGGCAAAGATCCTTCACAGTCATAGGTAATTCAAATCCTAAAAAAGAAGATCGAAGAAATTTGGAAGAAAGCATCAATTCCTGTAAGTTTCCGAGAGACGTATTTATCAAATGATAGACAACAATTTTTCTGAATACCAGAACTTTATTCGATTCCCCAAATCCAAAAAAATGATAATTACATGAAGAAGGTTCAGTTCCTTAAATCTGAAGCTGTAAGTAAACTTCTAGACATTTCGGCGTGCAAATGTAAGCCAATTACTAAGTATACCTGTGAAAAATCTAAGAAGGCGTCTCTAAAACAAGAGGAATTCCTTCTTTACCAAAGGTTAATGAAAAAGATAACCATCTTTCGAATGGCATAAGTAAATTGATATAAAGGGAAGACTGGAAAACAAGGGACTCGATGAAGGTTGAAAATGCACGTTTAACGTCTGCAGCTAATCAGGACAGTGCAGATCTTATTTATCGTGACAGTGGTGATGAAGAAAGAAGTAGTAGCTCTTCATCAAAGTGTGAAGAATTAATATTCGTATCACAAGCATCTACTTCTAAAGAGGAGTCACAAAGCCAAATGAGAACACATCTACCTTCGGTTTCAAGGGTCTCAGATCAGTATAGGGTTACTGATAGATGAGTGGCAGCAATAGCTTCTGAAATTCTACAAGATGTTGGCATTATAACCGAAAACAATTCATCACATATAATTGACAGAAGCAAAATATGCAGCAGAGAACGAAAGAAAACTAGAGAATGTGCAAAAAAAGATTATCTGAAAGCTTTAGAAGCAGAAGTTGAAAGCATATGGTTTGATGGAAGAAAATGTAAAACACTACATCAAGAGAAAATAGGAGATACATTTACATAGAAGAACTAAAAGTTAAAAACATGTATCTCTAATAGGAGAGACAAATTCAATGTTGCTGGGACACATTACACACTTTTCTGGATCATGAAAGCTAATTGTAGAAAGCATTTTAAAATACTGCTCTGAAAACTACTTAAACCTCGACAAACTTATGGCTATAAGTTGTTACGGAACAGCTGTAAACACTGGGGGAAAGAATGGTGCTGTTAGATTTTTTGAAACAAAGATTGCCAAAAGGTTGTAAAATAAAAAGATTGAAAGTTTGATTTTGAAATATGCGTGAAATTAGTTACTGAAGTATCATTAGCAGTTGTACGAGTAGAAAAAAGGGACAGATATATACGAGCAAAAATCAAATCACGAAAAATAATGCCTAGTTTTGATACCAAAGGCCAATATAATTTAGAGTAAAATGTCAGACCGTTTTACACTACATTGTATATACTCCTTTTATTGCATTCTTATATATTCATAAAACTGTCTTTCCTATATATTCAGAGAACTATCTCTCATGTATATTAAAAAAATATAAGTGAACTGTATATCTAATTATTTTGCTTTTTCTTTATCATCTTTGGGAACAATTCAAATTTTAGGGTTACCTTTACCTTCAAGGTGTCAAAATATGACGGCACTTGGATTGATCACAAGTAATACATGTCATGTAATTAGTCATGTTTTATATGTTATTTTACTGAAATCAGAGAAATTCTGTAAAAAAAAATACTTTGAATAATTTACACTACGTAGTCTTGTATTTCCACATATGAAGGGCATACTTTTTAAGAGCTGGTAGAACCTTAAAGAAGAATTCCAAATTAAATAAAAAATTTAACCTAATATTCAGTGTGACAAAAGACAAATTTTGAGACCTATCGGAAGAAAAAAAAATCATGGTTATTTGCACTTTCTTTGTTTTTCACGTGTATAGGGCATCACCTTTAGGAGCTGGCAGAGCCCTAAAGATGAATTCCAAATTAAATTAAAATTTAACCTAATATTCAGTGAGCTAAAAGGCAAATTTTAAGACCTATCAAAAGAAAAAATTAAAAAAAAAATTAAGGTCATTTTCACTTTACCCTATTGTACATTCTATATTATATACAAGTTCTAAAGCAATTATTTTAACAGAAAGAGAAATAGGGAAATTACAAAACGATTACAAAATTTTACGAAAAGTGAATTAAAATTAAAATTTACAAAAAACAGAAACACTAGATGTGTTCAGATACACTATAGTTGATAAAAAGTTGTAAAATAAGTAAATTAAAATTAATAATCATATATTCAAAAATAAGTCGGGGCAAATTAAAGGGACAACAGTACATCCATTATTATGTAAAATTCCAGGATTGTTAATCCGTATTTTATAAAAGAATAGAGTATAAACAACTCAATTGCAATGAAAGCTGATCATGATAAATGTTTACCAAAAAGCGCGTGGATCAGATAGTAAATATTTTCAGTAAAAGGCATCTCCGTAATAATATTAAGAATTAAGAATAACTTTTTGTGTGGCTACAAGGTCACGAAATAATTTGAAATTTCGAAAAATACCCAGATAGCATGCACATTTGCAGCAAGTTTGATTTTTCTGGATATTAACTTGTAATGACAAATTTGGCGCGAAAAATTCACAGCGAAACTCCCACAGGGTAGATGGAACATAATCCATCACCCCTTGCAAGGCTAGTTTGCTGTGTGAAACTGATGCAACACTGTCATCATTCATGACAATGACGAAAGCGAAAATTCCCTCTGTTGAGAGAATAAACAATCAGCGCATGCGCGGAAATTGAGCGCTTAAAGACAACTCATATAGCAATTTTAGTTTGCAGCAAAATTGCAGCAGTCTTGCTTGCAGCAAAGTATCGCAAATTCCGAAATCACTATTACGCCAAATTTGAAGTAAACTCGTCGTGCAAGTTGCACTCTTGTTGTATCAAATTTACTGCAAATTTATTGCAATCTAGTAGAAAATTTAGCTTTGTCATGTAGAATTTTCACCATTTAGTTAAGTAAATGGAGAAAATTCGACATGACAAAGCTAAATTTTCTACTAGTTTTCCAGGAAGCACAGAGATATCCGCCAATGTCCAACGCAATATTGGCCAATATTTCGAGAGTTGCTGAATGTCGCCCGTCAAATTTACAAGATCTGCCGATATTCACAGATATATAACTTAAAATTTGTTTTTAAAACAAAGCATTCAAAAGAGTTTTTTTTTGCATTACTTCTAACATATAATACAGAAATAATAGTTTTTTAATTACGGTCATCAATAATGTCTGTCATTCATTAACATAATAATTACTTGCACTACCTATTAAAACAGACATTATTTTAAAACACATCAAAAATTGCACACGTCCAAAAGCTTCAAAAAACACTTTCGAAATTACACTAAAACTAGTCAATATGTTAAAAGTTCTAAAAATATTTTCACCTCTTGTTCCCGAGGCATCTTCAGTTAGTGATGTTGTTGTTTTCTTCTCTCGTCAGTCAATCTGTTGGAAACTTCTTCATTTTTCCTATTCCTAAAAAACATGGCGCTATCTGTTATCAATTTTTGTATGCATCATATCATTGCATATTTTTGAGTTTGCTGTAATTATTTCAATGTCTTCAGAAATACATTACAAAGTGCAACGAATCTGGTACTAAAGGAAAATTATTTTAAATTTAATGACCAGATATATAAACAAATAAAGGGAGAACCAATGGGATCTCCAATATCAAACACGGTAGCTGAATGGAAAATGCGAACACTTGAGAAGACTATTATAAATGACTAGCCGGTCGCTTCTAAATGGGGCCCAAATAAATTCTGACGCGTACTGTCTTGACTTCCCTTGGGCCCAGAAATTGCATTTTACATGCAAACGGAGAAATTTAAATACTTTATTTTAAACTATACGAAAATAACTAAACAATATATATATATATACAGAAAAGCACGTAAATAAATATTTCGTGAAATTAATAATATTTTTTTCCCATAATCCCTCTTACAAAATACTACTGGCCCTGTGCGTATTTATCTAAGATGAGCGGAGAGCTTTCAGATGAAATAAATAAAAATGGGATTGCCTAAGATAAATGGCGATCATTGTAAATGGGTACTGTCGCGCTCATAAATTATTACTAAGGTGATCAAAATAACGGGGCCCTGTGTAATTCTCAGCCATACATCGTTAATGCAGGGATCACTATACCGTGGTTCAGTTATTTTGCGTGCACAAATCATTAAAATGAGATAATTTTAACAGGACCCATTCGGTTGCACGCTTGTATCTGACCATACGGTAATGACCATAAGGCATCCTTGTGCATAAGCCCATAAATATGGCGATCAGTATGAAAATCGCTATTTTTTACTTTCAAAAAATGTATTTTGAAAAAAGTGGAAGTGTAATATTTTGTTTAAAATTTTAAATCCGATCGCTAAAAGACGAAAATCGAAAAAATAAATTATAAAATGGGAAATTAAAAAATATATTTCTTGGAAAAAATGTCACACAAAATATATAATAATAAATCAGCAATAGTTCTATTTTTCATCTAATATTCCGCAATCGGGATCACAGCCGATGTTGCCCACAAACTCACTAGTTCTAAAATCGCTGGAAATACTTGATTAACTACTATTTTTTGTAGATTTGTAAAGCGGAGTTTCACATTCTTACTTAAAACTGCTGCTGAGATATGGCACAATTACCTAAAACTTTCGACAAACAGTGTGACCCCCCCCCCCACCCCTTCGATGGATTATTACCTAAATTGCTGAAATACATATTTAACTATTTTTTAGTACATTTGTTATCCTAAATATCACGCTCCTACCTATTACTGAGATATGGCAAAATGACATAAAAAATTCGATCCCCATTTAACACCCCCCTCCCCCCTTAGTGGCTGAATTATCTAAAATCGCAGAAATACATATTCAACTATTTTTTAGTAGATTTGTTATCCTGAATCTGTGATTTCAAACTCCAAAAAAGATTTGTTTTCCCAAAATTAACGCTCCTACCTAACTATAACTTCTATTGAGAAATGGCAAAATGACATAAAACATTCGACCCACTATTTAGCCCCCTTAATGGCCAAATTTCTAAAATCACTGAAATACTTGTTTAACTATTTTTTTAGGGAGATTTGTTATCCTGAATTTCACGCTTTTTTCTAAAACTGCTGATGAAATATGGTAAAATGTTGAAATCACCAACAATTTTCGACCCTTCATTTAACCCCCTTTGTAGTTGAATTTCTAAAATCGCCTAAAATACATGTTTAAGTATTCTTTAGTAGATTGGTTATCCCGAATTTCACTCTCCTAACTAACCACTGAGATTGGCAACATGACGTAAAACATTCGACCCCCTTTTAACTCCCCTTGTCTGAATTTCTAAAATCGCTGAAATACGAGTTTAACTATTTTTTTAGTAGATTTGTTATCCTCAGTTTCATCATTTTACCTATAATTTCTACTGAGGTATGGCAAAATGACCTAAAATATTTGACCTCCTACTTAACCACCCTTAGTTGCTGAATTTCTAAACTTGCTGAAATACATGTTTATCTATATTTTTTCTAGATTTGTTATCCCGAATTCCGATCTCCAAATTAAAAATGTTTCTGAGATATGGCGAACAGGCAAAATGACCTAACACTTTCGACGCCCCCCCCCCCCCCCCACACACACACACACATTTAACACCCTTAATGGATGAATTCCTAAAATCGGTGAAATATGTGTTTAATTTTTTTTAGTAGATTTGTTATCCCGAATTTCACGTTCTTACCTAAAACTGCTGCTGAGATATGGCGAAAACACGAAATGACTAAAAACTATCGACCCCCCCCCCCCCCCATGTAACCCCGTTAGTGGTTGAATTTTTAAAATCGCTGAAATGTGTGTTTAACTAACTTTTAGTGCATTTGTTATCCTGAATTTCGTGCTTTTAATTAAAACTGTTGTTGAGATATGGCGAAAAGGCAAAATGACCTAAAACTATAGACCCCCCCCCCCATTTAACCCCCTTAGTGGTTGAAATTCTAAAATCGCTGAAATGCGTGTTTAATTATTATTATTATTTTTTTTTTTTTTTTTTTTTTTTTTTTTTTTTTAGGTGCGTTCGTAATTATATAAATACGTAGCACCTATAGTCGTCGTTTGGTCCGTCCGTCCGTCGGTCTGTCTGTCTGTCTGTCCGTCTGTCTGTCTATCCGCATATAACAACGCAAAAACTACCCAACCAAATGGTTTGCAATTTAAAATATATTATCTTTGCAGAATTTTGTCGAGACATTTCAAATTTTATTAAAATCGAATCAAAACTTTAGGAGATATTAATAAAAATATTTATTAAGAAATTTGAATTTTTTTTTTTTTTAAATCGGTGCTTTTTTGTTATAGGAGCTTCCGAAGTTTAATCGTCAAGCGACCGAGATACTTATTTTATGACAGAAATTAATCTGCAGACGATATAATTCATTTCACAGAATTAAAAATCATCAAGATCTGAATATTTATATAACTAGCTGATACATATATATCTGAATATTTATATAACTAGTTAAGATATTTGTATGAAGAGTGTCATAAAATATATACTTAACTAGCTGTTTAACCCGTTCTACGCACGGGATATCATGAATTTAATTCTAAAACGTGCGTACGAACGCACCTCGTTTGTAACGTTTGACGTACAATTTCCAACCTGTTTTTTTTTTTTTTTTTTTTTTTTTTTTTGTAGATTTGTTATCTTGAATTTCACGCTCTTACCTAAAACTGCTGATAAGATATGGTGAAAATGTGAAATCACCGAAAATTTTCGACCCCCTCATTTAACCCACTAAGTGGTTGAATTTCTAAAATCGCCGAAAAAACATGTTTAACTATTATTTAGTAGAATTGTTATCCCGAATTCCATGCTCCTAATACTTAAAACTCCTGCTGAAATATGCCGAAAAGACGAAATTATTTAAAACTTTCGACTCCCCACTTAACCCCCCCCCCCAGGGTGTGAATTTTCAAAAATCTTTTCTTAGTGAGTGCCTACATTGTGTAATGAATATGTCTTCTAAATTTCATTGTTCTAGGACAAACGGTTGAGGCTCGGCGTTGATTATAAGAAAATCAAGCTACTCTTTTATAAGTATAGACTAGCCGGTCTTCACCCGTCTAGCCGGTCGCTTCTGAGTGGGGCCCAAATACATTCACAGCAGCGTACTGTCTTGACATACCTTCGGGCCCAGAAATTGCATTTTACATGCAAACAGAGAAATTTAAATAAAATACTTTATTTTAAACTATACGAAAATAACTAAATAATAATAATAATAATAATAATAATAATAATTATATATATATATATATATATATATAAAGGCACGTAAATAAATATTTTGTGACATTAATAATATTTTTTCCATAATCCCTCTGACAAAATACTACTGGCCCTGTGCGTATTTATCTAAGATGAGCGGAGAGCTTTCAGATGAAATAAATAAAAATGGTGAAAAGGTGAAATCACCGAAAATTTTCGACCTTTCATTTAACCCCCTTTGTAGCTGAATTTCTAAAATCGCCTAAAATACATGTTTAAGTATTCTTTAGTAGGTTTGTTATCCCGAATTTCACGCTCCTAACTATAACTTCTACTGAGATATGGCAAAATGGCGTAAAACATTTGACCCCCATTTAAACCTCCCTTAGTGTCTGAATTTCTAAACTCGCTGAAATACGTGTTTAACTATTTGTTTAGCAGATTTGTTACCCTGAGTTTCATCATTCTACCTATAATTTCTACTGAGATATGGCAAAAGGACCTAAAATATTTGACCTCCTACTTAACCCTCCTCAGTTGCTAAATTTCTAAAATTGCTGAAATACATATTTATCTATATTTTTGTAGATTTTTTATCCCGAATTCCGAGCTTCTAACTAAAAATGCTGCTCAGATATGGCGAACAGGCAAAATGACCTACAACTTTCGACCCCCCATTTAACCCTCTTAATGGATGAATTTCTAAAATCGCTGAAATATGTATTTAATTATTTTGTTAGTTCATTTGTTATCCTGAATTTCACGTTCCTACCCAAAATTGCTGCTGAGATAAGGCGAAAATGCGAAATGACTAAAATCTTTCGACACCCCATTTAACCCCCTTAGTGGTTGAATTCTTAAAATCGCTGAAACTAATGTTGAACTAACTTTTAGTACATTTGTTATCCTGAATTCCGCGCTTTTAACTAAAGCTGTTGTTGAGATATTGCGAAAAGGCAAAATGACCTAAAACTTTAGACCCCCCCCCCCCCATTTAACCCCCTTAGTGGTTAAATTTCTAAAACCGCTGAAATACGTGAATTATTTTTTTAGTAGATTTGTTATCTTAAACTTACCGCTCTTACCTATAACTGCTGATGAGATATGGGGAAAAATGTGAAATCACCGAAAATGTTTGACGCCCCATTTAACCCACTTAGTGGTTGCATTTCTAAAATCGCCTGAAATACATGTTTAACTATTATTTAGTAGAATTGTTATCCCGAATTCCATGCTCCTAATACTTAAAACTCCTGCTGAAATATGCCGAAAAGACGAAATTATTTAAAACTTTCGACTCCCCACTTAACCCCCCCCCCCCCCAGGGTGTGAATTTTCAAAAATCTTTTCTTAGTGAGTGCCTACATTGTGTAATGAATATGTCTTCTAAATTTCATTGTTCTAGGACAAACGGTTGAGGCTCGGCGTTGATTATAAGAAAATCAAGCTACTCTTTTATAAGTATAGACTAGCCGGTCTTCACCCGTCTAGCCGGTCGCTTCTGAGTGGGGCCCAAATACATTCACAGCAGCGTACTGTCTTGACATACCTTCGGGCCCAGAAATTGCATTTTACATGCAAACAGAGAAATTTAAATAAAATACTTTATTTTAAACTATACGAAAATAACTAAATAATAATAATAATAATAATAATAATAATAATTATATATATATATATATATATATATAAAGGCACGTAAATAAATATTTTGTGACATTAATAATATTTTTTCCATAATCCCTCTGACAAAATACTACTGGCCCTGTGCGTATTTATCTAAGATGAGCGGAGAGCTTTCAGATGAAATAAATAAAAATGGTGAAAAGGTGAAATCACCGAAAATTTTCGACCTTTCATTTAACCCCCTTTGTAGCTGAATTTCTAAAATCGCCTAAAATACATGTTTAAGTATTCTTTAGTAGGTTTGTTATCCCGAATTTCACGCTCCTAACTATAACTTCTACTGAGATATGGCAAAATGGCGTAAAACATTTGACCCCCATTTAAACCTCCCTTAGTGTCTGAATTTCTAAACTCGCTGAAATACGTGTTTAACTATTTGTTTAGCAGATTTGTTACCCTGAGTTTCATCATTCTACCTATAATTTCTACTGAGATATGGCAAAAGGACCTAAAATATTTGACCTCCTACTTAACCCTCCTCAGTTGCTAAATTTCTAAAATTGCTGAAATACATATTTATCTATATTTTTGTAGATTTTTTATCCCGAATTCCGAGCTTCTAACTAAAAATGCTGCTCAGATATGGCGAACAGGCAAAATGACCTACAACTTTCGACCCCCCATTTAACCCTCTTAATGGATGAATTTCTAAAATCGCTGAAATATGTATTTAATTATTTTGTTAGTTCATTTGTTATCCTGAATTTCACGTTCCTACCCAAAATTGCTGCTGAGATAAGGCGAAAATGCGAAATGACTAAAATCTTTCGACACCCCATTTAACCCCCTTAGTGGTTGAATTCTTAAAATCGCTGAAACTAATGTTGAACTAACTTTTAGTACATTTGTTATCCTGAATTCCGCGCTTTTAACTAAAGCTGTTGTTGAGATATTGCGAAAAGGCAAAATGACCTAAAACTTTAGACCCCCCCCCCCATTTAACCCCCTTAGTGGTTAAATTTCTAAAACCGCTGAAATACGTGAATTATTTTTTTAGTAGATTTGTTATCTTAAACTTACCGCTCTTACCTATAACTGCTGATGAGATATGGGGAAAAATGTGAAATCACCGAAAATGTTTGACGCCCCATTTAACCCACTTAGTGGTTGCATTTCTAAAATCGCCTGAAATACATGTTTAACTATTTTTAGTAGAATTGTTATCCCGAATTTCACGCTCCTACTTAAAACTCCTGCTGAGATATGCTGAAAAGACGAAATTATCTAAAACTTTCGACCCCCCATTTAACCCCCTTAGGTTGTGATTTTTCAAAAATCCTTTCTTAGTGGGTGCCTACATTGTATAAAGAACATCTCTTCCAAATTTCATTGTTCTAGAACAAACGGTTGAGGCTCGGCGTTGATTATGAGAAAATCAAACTACTCTTTTATAAGTATAGATATAGAAGATCTATTCAAAATATGAATAAGATATGTTGACGATATATTTGTAGTAACTAAGAAAGGTACAGACATTCCCCCCTTACTGCGAAAACGTAATTCATACGATCAGAATTGTAATTTTACCATAGAAACTGAAAAGAACAACACACTAGAATTCCTGGACGTACAACTCATTCGATCAGCAGATAAACTACTAACAACAGCATTCAGAAAACCAAATGCGAACGTTCACATAATCTCAAAATACTCAAGAACTCCCTTCCCATACAAAATAGCTGCAATAAATACATATATTCATAGAGCCCGTAAGGCTGTTCTCAAATCCAAAGGGGCTACTTTAAGACACATCTTTTAATTCATTTTTGTTCAGAAACGCATGAAATGGGCAGGTGTTGTTAATCAGAAACTTTGTAATGGAAACACGTTTTCCATTTTTTGGTAAAGGCAGAAGATCTTTCAGAAAACACTGCCAAAGTCGGCGTTTTGAACCGAATTCCCGAAAAGTGTGTTGACACGTGACACGAATTGCTTATAACTCGATAAGTAATTTATTTATCAAAAAAATATGGAAAACTCATTTCGATTGCAAATCGCTTCCATAGTCAGGAATGCCACTTTTGTGCCTTTGTGTTTAAAAATGAGTCAAAAATTGTGTCAGAAAGTTTCGCGTTGTTCAGCAGATCATTTGAGAACCACCTTAAAGTATGTTCAACGGAAGACCTTTTACGTACTGAAAGAAACAAAATTAAAACTATAGCTAAGGATGCAGAATGCGCCACTAAAACAGAGAACTTTTAATATATTTTTAGAAGTTTTAACATTTTGGCTAGTTTTAGTGCAATTTTGAAAGAGTTTTTTGAAGCTTTTGGACTTATGCACCGCTTTTTGATATGTTTTAAAGCAAAATAATGTCTGTTTTAATAGGTAGTGCAAGTAATTATTACAGAAATAGTATTCTAAACAATAAAATTTAATAAGTTTGCCGTTTTAAAAAAAAAATTGATTTTTTAATGCCATAATTTTAAAATTTGGTTTACATTGGCCAATATCGTAAAAATGATATAACTATTTAATCATTTAAGGGTATCTATCGACATTCGTAAAAACGATATCATTTTTCGGACAGATCTGTCAACATTCACAGCATATCTGATGAAGTTTGTAATCTTGACCGAAGTAAACGGAAAGTTCTGAAGGACCGTCCATTTGTATAGTTTCCGTGGAAGAGCATTTGATGGAGACGTTTGCCGTGAAAATTGCACAGAAAGAAAATTCCTATATAAAAATGTTCTGTAGAAATCTATAGTTATATATGTGTAGGGAAAGAAAAGCAGTTAAAAATTGTTAGTTTTATAAAAAAAAACTAAAAATGTTTTTTATACTTCGTTTTTTCATACTATTTTTAATAATAATTGTACATGAAAACAAAATCAATTTATGTAATTTTTAAATGAATGCTTGTTTATCTTTTTAAAATACTTCAAATTTCCGACTTTTATAACAACTTCTTTTTCTTTCTTTTTTTTTTTTTTTTTTTTTTTTTTTTTTAATTGAAAGAATACAAGTTTAATTCAACAGTAAGTCATTGATTTTGTATTTAGACACTATTCATATCTAAGTAATAATAATAAAAATTATATATATATATATATATATATATATATATATATATATATATATATAATAATATCAAGCTAATTCATCTGCGTGTTAACTTGTCTGTTGTGCTTCAATTTCTGAAAAAATGTACACATATTTATGACTTAAAATGAATAAAAAATATATATTTAATTTCTTACAAAGCAAAATTCAAAGTAAAGGAGTTGTTAAAACCTTTCTTTATAGTTTTGTTTAAGAGAATCACATGATTTTTAATTTGCAGTAAATTTCATACAACAAGATTGCAACTTGCACGACAAGTTTACCACAAATTTGGCGTGAGGTGACTTCGGATTTTGCGTTATCTTGCTGCAGTCTTTTCATGAACTTGCAGTCTTGTCATGCTGAACTTACTGCAATTTTGCAGACTTGCATAGCAAGACTGCTGCAATTTTGCTGCAAACTAAAATTGCTATATGAGAATGGTCTTAGAGATAAAATTTATGTAGTATATAGATTGACAGGGGAGACAGCTAATTTTTAAAAGCCGATTAGAAGTCAATTTAATTAATAACTCCAAAAGTAATTAAGATATTATCACAAAAATTTATGTACAAGGAATATTTAATAAAAGTTATATGTACAAAAAGTTTCAGCTACCCAGCACCAGAATTTCCGAATGCACAAATTTCGGAAAAAGAAATCAGAAATCTTAAATAATAATAAAAAATAATTGTGATGAAAAAAATTCGAAAGAGGGCATTGTTTAAAAGGATTATATGTATATCCATACCAAATTTCACCAGCATAACTTAATAATTTAGACAGAAACGTAAAAAAGAAGAAAGTTTGGAATTTAATTAATAACTCGAGTTCTAATTAAGATAATTAGACAAAAATTTAATGACACGTGTATAAAAACATTTAACATAAACATAGAAAATTTCAGAAAAAAATGGCCAAAACATTTCGTCATGTTTGCAAAATAGTAATTACAGGAAATGAAATTCACAGGAATTCCGATGAAATACAATCTATACTAATAAAAGAAGATTTTGCTTTGTGTGTGTCTGTCTGGGCTAGCAAAATCTAGCGCACCTAGAAGTCTGAAAATTTAGATGAGGGTAGTCCAATACCACTCTTGGTGCACCTGAATCTCAGAATTTTAATCTTTTGAAAATTAACTTAAATATTAATTAAAAACCGCATCGCATCGAAAAACTCATTAAAATGCACTTCGAAAATGGCTATTTTTATCGTAACCGCAAAAGAAATTATCGTTTTGATAATTCCAGACAACGGAATATTCTCCTTTCCACTTATCCTCGAATATAAAAAATAAAATAAAATAAAATAAAACTATTGGAGGTATCGATTCGAAACTATTTACGTAGTTGATTTTTCTCATTCCAAAAATACAAATTTTGTGAAAATCGGACTGAAAGTTTTCTTTATTTCGGCCAAAAACTGACCAGACGCAAATCAAATTGACCCAGACGGAAAAGAGATTACTGTAAATGGGTAGGGGGCGGGGGGGGGGGGGGGGTTGCCAGATTAAAAAACAACTCCGAGTTTTGTGCACATATTCAAATAAATAAAATTATTACGTTTATCGATCGAACAGGGATGTTTGTATCCTTTTTTATTTCGCGGGGATGGGGGAGGGGGGGAGGCGACTTTTTAATAAATATCGCGTTTAGTGAACCACGTCCCTTAGCGGCGGGTTTATCGGTATTTGACACCATTAAAAAAAAAAAAAAAAACATGTTTAATGAGCTGATTTTAACAGAACTAATTCCATCTAAGAAATGTAACTTTTTTAGTTTCATCCGTAGCGTTTAATTGCTGTAATGTATAGATAATTACCGCTATTTCCGATTAGTAAATTCAGTATATATTTTTTTTAAGTTACAAGATTTTCTACGATTCTCAATCTTTGAACAAGTAGCCCGGTAGTCTTAATTAGTTATTTGACAAAAAGTAGTGTCATTCTCCCCCCTCCCCCCCTTCAAAGTTTTCTCTCTAACTATGCCCCGTTTCCATTACTCAGCCACTAACTTTCCAATTTCAACGCAACTGATTCCAAACATTATAATTAACTTAATAATCACCCTCTATAGCATTAAAGTGAACTTATGAATTGTATATACCACTCTTTTCGAATAATAACTTCGGATTTTTTAAAATTTCATTTCAAAGTATCCCAGGTTCTACGGGCCCGATTATGACGGGGTTTGGCTCATTCGACTTGAAATCGATAGCCTTAAATATTTTAGTTCCACTTTTTACCGCTAGGAGGTGCTTTCCTATCTTGGGTTCTATGGACCAGATTAAAACTTGGTTTGGTTTATTCAATTTGAATTCGATAGCCTTACAGATTTCAGTCATGTTCGTATACAACAGATTGCTCCCCCTGGCGGTGTAAGGTGGAACTACAGGAGTATTCCGGGTTCTATGGGCCCGATTACGACGGGGTTTGGCTCATTCGACTTGATATCGTTAGTCTTAAATATTTTAGTTGCACTTTCTACCGCCAGGTGGCGCTTTCCTATCTCGGGGTCTATGGGCACGATTACGACGGGGTTTGCCTCATTCGACTTGATATCGTTAGTCTTAAATATTTTAGTTGCACTTTCTACCGCCAGGTGGCGCTTTCTTATCTCGGGGTCTATGGGCACGATTACGACGGGGTTTGCCTCATTCGACTTGATTTTGATAGCCTTACAGATTTCAGTCATGATCGTATAGAACAGGATTGTTATTATCACGGGCCTGAGCAACGCCGGGCGGGTCAGCTAGTGAGATATAAAAGAAGTAATTAATGAAAATTTTAAAAGCATCATAATTAATTAACCATTGAACCGATTTTAATCACTCAGGCATCAAATTAATGGAAATTACGAGAAGAAAACAAAGATATAAGTTTCAAGGTATACACCCGACTAATTCCGCTATCGCTAACCTGCTGCCATTAGGGAGCAAAAAAAAAAAAAAAAAAAAAAAAAAAACACAAGTCGACTTTACTGGGTCACAGATATGACGTGACCCTCCCCCCCACCCCTCACCATCGCATACTGCTCGTAAAAATGAGCGATATAGGCAACAATGGGTTTTAAAATTAATGTAGATAAACAATAAAGGACTGCCACAAATACAATTGTGCCAACCCACATTTACTAAAATACTCCAACTGCCAATAAATAAATATGAGGGCAATAAGATAAGAAACAATCACTTGAAATCGGTTTATTTTTTCTTAAAAATTAGGAGATAAAGTAAACAGATTATCTATAAGAAATATTTTAACAATTTTTTAAATAAACACATTTTTAGCTTTTTTCTGTGCGGTAAAACCTTCTAAGACGGAATAGTAAGGAACCGATAAATAAACCCCTCTTAGCAGATACACTGTCAGTTCGGTGGTATTATTTTTGGCGACACCATGAAATTTTCTGCTAAAGAAAGTATTCCGTAATAAAATCAACTATAGGGTTATGAGTCGATAATTTTTTGAAAATTAAAAAATTACACACCTTGAAAATTTTATAGTAATTATAGTAAGGGGATTTGGTGCCCTTTGAATATATATATATATATATATATATATATATATATATATATTATCATAACAAAACTGACCGAATTTCTTATTAAATATGACTTGTAATAATAATCATATATTATTTATGTTGTCAACATTCCTTTCCTATGCATTTACAACATGCACAACAACGAATGAGGTATCATTTGAAAGGTTTTTGAATCGGCTTCTGACATAGTATACTCACATTTCGTTAAAACTTGTTTTTTTTTTGTTTTAAATTGCTATTAATTAAAAATTAAATCAGCATTGTTTTCATAAATGAAATTAAAGGTTTTCTAAATCCAGTGTTGCTACAAAAATAAAATACAGCATTATATCATACTCAACAATGATAATAAAAAAATAAATAGTACAAAAAAGATAAAGTGGGACATTGTTGTTGCACGGGTTTATTTTATATTTATGATTAAAAAGCAAAATTCAAATTCAAATGCATAGAAGAAAAAGACGCCATCGATCAATCGAAGCAGTTGTTTTTCACGTGTATCCTAAAATGTAATGCTTTGTTATATTAGATTAATTTCTATTTCATATGTATTCAATTTATTTTTCTTTGTCCCATGTTTTTCGCGAAGTGGATGACGTCATCCTCTAATGCAGTTAAAATACGATTGTTAATTTTCCCCCCTCGCTTGTGCCTTTTGCTAACTTTTATTAGTTTTTACTGTAACTTTGATGGAATAAATGAGATGATATTCTGGCTTGACAAATGTTATTTGCAGATATTTTTAAACCTGCATCTAAAAATATTAAACAGCAGTGCGAAAATATCGCACGGATCCACTGGTTTACATTAACTGTTATATAGTAAAATATATAAACACCTTAATAAATAAAACTTACTAAACATTCTCAATATATTAAGAAGTATAAACATGTTTTAAAGGTAGATGATATATAGGTAGATAATAATAATAATTATTATAATAATAATGGCTTTAGACGGTAAAGTATTTGAGGGCAAACAATTTGTTTGAAAACTAACAGTAGCAATGAAAATAAATTTTCAGTTAAGAAAGATTTTGGGATCCAAACGGAATAAGTTGTAATTTAGATTTAAGCACTTTTAAAATTGCAGTTTAATTCAGTTCACATACATATTGTTTTAATTGGGTCATAGTTAATTCAAACTCAAGAAAAAACAAGAACGAAAAATCATGCGCAAGCATAAATTATGTAACACTTTCCAACGCATCCAATATAATTTTACAAATCATTACCGTTTAATAAGCTGAAAGATAACATCTAAGTAAACAATTTGGAAAACACATAACATATTTAAAAACGTAATTTCAGGAATTTCCAACACATACAATATTCGGAAAAATATCCAAATGCTTTTATTCAGCCCTGTATATGATCTATAGATTTGTATATATATACTACATAGGATGCTAAATTTGAGTTTAGTGGAAACGCGTAAGCACAGTTTAAAATTCTCCTTCTGGAGTTTCTGTCAATAAACGGAAATGTATTCGCGAACTTTTGTGCTGCCCTGTATAGGATCTACAGAATTTATATACACCAAGTAATAGACAAAAAGTGAGTTAAATTTAAAATCGCGTTCAGCAACTTAAAACGCACTTCCAGGAATTATTGCTAACAGACAGTAGAGAATTCTTCTGTGTATCCCTGTAAATGAACGGTGGCTGCTATACACACAATATTCTGTAGTAAGCCTCTTGTAATGCACCTTAGTAATATATATAAATTTCAATACGTTTAAAATAGTGAAACGTTATTTCATTAAATCACAAACGATTTTTCTCCATAGACGTAATGTAACGAAATTCTTTTGACTGTCCCTGTAAAGTAATTATAAGTGCTATGCCCACCATATTCCATATTAAGCTTCTTGTAATGCACCTTAGTGATATATATCAATTACAATGTGTTTGAAATTATGTAACATCATTAAAATAAACCGCAAATGATTTTTCCCCATATACCGTAATGTAACGGAATTCTTTTGAGTGTCCCTGTAAAAAAAACTATAAGTGCTACACATTTCAGTTGAAATAGGGAACATGCTATATAGATAACGACAATAACATATAAAAATTGCAGGTCAGTCAACGGGAGTTAGAGCACGGACAGACGGCCAGACGGCAGACGGTCAGGCGGCCAGACAAACCGAAGTCATAAAAACTTTTCAACTAATAATATAGGTTGGGAAGTGTTAAAAAAGAGTCAGATACACGAGTTTAGACTAGGTGAGTTTGTTACTTACCCATGATACGTAGTATAGGGTAAGTCTTGTAATCGTTTTGAAAATTAAAAAAAAAAAAAAAAAAAAAATTGACGCATTTACACGTTTCAGACACTGGAGATTCCGAAAAACATATTTTTAGAAAAAAAATTGTTGCCGTCCGTCTGTGTGTCTGTAAACACTCTATCACCCGAAAAAATTGAGATAGAGACTTGGAATTTGGTATGTAATACTTAGTATGTAATAATGGGAAGAAGCTTATTGAATTTCAGTAACCTCGAGTATCCGGAACTATTTTTTTCGGACTCTCGAAATATTCGTTCTGATAAAAGGCAGGGGTCGGAAAAACTACTTTTTGATTGTAGCGAACTACAACTACAACTACTTGTTACAAAAAATAGCGACTACAAACTACTTTTCAAAAGTAGTCGCTACTTCGCTACTTTTCGCTAATTTTGCTATCTTCGCTAATTAAATGCACCGCACACGATTTTTCCCCACAGACCATAATGTAACAGAATTATTTTGAGTGTCCCTGTAAGCGAGATATAAATGCTACACACTTCATTTTCAATACTAGACATTCTATGGTAAACGTCAATAACATATAAAACTTTCATGGTAATCCGAGTATATTTACGAGAGTTAGAGCACAGACAGTCAGACATGGCGAATTCATAGACACTTTTTAATTATGTTGGAAAGTGTTAAAAAGAGAAAATTTGAAAACAAAAATTGTAATAATCTTACAAATTTATGAGAGTGATATAGCACAGTAGCGCTTAAGGTGGTTCTCATATTCCTTGGCCAACAACGCGAAACTTTCTGACACATTATCTGACTCATTTTTAAACAGAAAGGTATAAAATTGGCAGGCGATGGAAGCGATTTGGAATCGAAATGAATTTTCCATTTTTTGATAAATAAATTACTTATCAGGTTATAAGCGATTCGTGTCACTTTTTTTCCTTTCCCCTGCTGCTGCGTCGGAAATTAAGTTGAAAACGCCGACTTTAACAGTGTTTTCTGAAAAATTTTCTGTCTTTACCAGAAAATAAAATAAAATAAAATAAAGAATAATAGAAAACGTCTGTCGGTTACAAAGTTTCTGAATTAGAACACCTGCATTTTCATGCGTTTCCGAACAAAAATGAATTAAAGAATATGTTATAAAGTAGCCAGTTTGGATTTGAGAACAACCTTAAGAGCGGATAGCCCTTGGTAAATTTGAATATATATTATTTTTTAAAAATAGAGCTAAATACTCCTATTTCTTTCCAATTTAAATATAGTTCCTGAAAGCAATTTAAAAATTGAACAAAATCATATAGACTTGCATAAGTTAAATAGTAGCTTTTCTTTTCCTTTTTATCTCTTTTTGTGTTTGTTTCCCTTTGAAAACCCGAATTTCAACATACTGGGCTTTAGATTCATTCTGGAGACAAAGATAAAGATATTTCATTAAAACACCAAGCTAACCAATATCAAATCAAATATAAAACATTACAAATCAATTATTTTAGCGATAAAAAATCTGTGCAGCTAAAGTAAAAATAAATAGCCATAAAAATAAAATTAAGCATTCTTATGCATTTTTAAAAATAATATATTTTTATTTCCAACCACCTTTGTTTTATCGATTGGAATCTTCCAAAGGAAATATGCAGTAAATTTGTATGCATACATGGGATAAATATTTCACAACTATCAAAAGACGTATTAATAAAATAATTTTTTGCGATAATAAACCGTTCGATAAGAATATTTTCTGAACGAGGGATCTTAATTCGAAAATACTCTTTTTAATAATTTAATAATTTTAATGAATAATGATTTAGATATTCGGTGCGAGATGCGATCCGGTAATTATTATTAATAAAGACTCACCTCCATGTACAACTTCAGGTTGTAAGCAGATAATTTTGATACTGATAACTTCTTATTAATTGGACAAAGTTTACATGTTACAGAATAATTACCACTTTCTTGTTGTTTTATAACTTCAAAATATTCATTATATGCCGACCAGGGCAGTTCTATACTATTTTTGTCTGTCATTGTACTACATCTATTTCAAAACAAGAATTCCCACATTAAAACACAAGATCTAATAATGAGTAAGAAGACAAAAGGTTGCCAGAAAGAAAATTAATTTTTTTGATGAGTGAGTACTTTGTGGTTTTATCAGCAAATCCAGCAATTATAATAGATCACGGGCGTGCTGACGCTTTACGTTTCAGCTGCTAGTTTGTTTGAAGGCAGAAATCATTCCTTCCTAGTGCACTTTTCTCTAATAACACAATGGTGCACTTGTGCTTTTCTGTGCGTTTTAGGTAGATTTCGTAAGAAATACTACCTATTACATTCTCCCTTAAGCTGGAATTTTTGAAAAATTTTTGCAGATCTACGCCGATCATGACTCCCAGAACCCAAAACCACCCCCAGTTCAAAACTTTATCTATCTTTCTATCTATCTATGTCACTTTTTTATGGACACGATAACTTCCATAATTCTGCACATATCTCTTCCAAACTGATACATAAAATCAAGGGGCATAAAATCTCGGTCAAGTTCGTTAATGGGCAAAATCGAACCGGGGGGGGGGGCTTTTTGTGAAAACAGAAAAAAACCCATAACTTCTTAATTATGATACGTATCGAATCCGTTTAAAGTTATTATTACTTCTAGGAAAAGGGCCGAACATTTATGTATGACAGATTTTTGATATCATTAAAATTGGCCCCAAGGTGGGGGGGGGGGGGGGTTAGAAGAAAAAAATTCACAACTTCGTCAATTCACAAGATATCAAATCCGCTTAAATTTATTATAAATCCTCTTAATATTATCTAAAACTTTTACATTGACAAGTTTTTTATAAGACTAACCGTTATAGCAGAAAAATTTAAAAAAAATTCCTGCCGGCTCCGCCTGCAAACAAGTTAGATTTTGAAGTGGGCAGTCCCAATTGCGGCATCATGGCAAAAAGTCATTTCTTCCACATTTCTTAACAAACAGGCGCACAACGGTCTGCGTCTTCAAAATCTACCTGTGCCTGTAGGCCGAGCCGTCAGGGATTTTTCGAATATATAGTATATTTTTAATTAGAGTTCTAACGATTTTAATCTGGCAGGAAGTGAGCAGAAATTTTGTTCGAAGGGAATATTTTAGATGACTGATTATTTATTTAATGTTACTAGTCAGCAAAAAATAAAAGAGTTTTAAATTTTGTATATAGAGAGGTGGGGGAGATTTTAGGGGAATGGGAATAATTTATATTACTGATTATTTATCGTCACTACAGAGCACTATTTAGGGCAGAAGATTTTTTTTTAATATAAAAATAAAAATAACTTAAAGATTTTAGATTTATTTGTATGTTGGGGGTGGGGGAGAAGAGTAAATTATGGGATGAATTATGGATTTAAATGACAATACACGAAGTTTCTGAAACCCAAACTGTGAAAATGACAGTTAATTTGTGACCGCGCCCGTCGTCTATGGAAAAATATATGACACTGCAACTAAGATTTGTCGCTGACATTTGCAAATTGTTGCAGAGAATATATTTCGCACAAAAGAAACGAGTTATGATCACGTGATTTGAAGATTGGCATTTTTTTCCTCCCTCCTGAAGTAGCGTCAAAAGTAGCGTCGATGCTCGCTACAAACTACTGATATTTTGTATCGTGCTACTCGCTACACTATACTTTTTTTAATGTAGCGCGCTACACTACAAACTACTAAAAAAAGTAGCGGCTACTGTAGTTTCGCTACTTGTAGCGCGCTACTTCCGAGCCCTGATAAAAGGTATATAAAAATTTTTGAACTTGTTTATTTTAAGGAGTGAATATAAAAGACAATAAAAAAACATAAATTTTGCATAGAGCATGAAGTCAATCGGATAATTATTTGCCGAGATATTTGTGTATCCTATTTTCCACACTCTTCGATTTTTCATGACCCTGTATTACATCCGAATTTCAATTCAAAGATATATTTTAATTGGAAATGAGACGCTTAATCAGATGAAATAAACCGCTAGTTAATAGGATTATTGTTTTTGGAGTTATAAGGATGTTTCTTTTAAGCAATTCAGTAATCGAGCCTTTAAAGCAAGGCTAACGAAAAAGAAAGGCTACCGCGGTGCTTTACGCGTATCTTTTTTTACAGACCGCCGGAGTCACGTGATGCTCGAATGCACCAATGAAGGTGTACGAAAAGAGCATCACGTCACTCTAGCTGTCTGTAAAAAAAGATAAAACTATCCTGCGCCGTCAGGCGCCCACGGGGGTCGCCGACGCGCGTAAACGACCATCGCACCCAAGCCTCTGAAGGGCTTGTGGAATGCACCGCGGTAGCCTGTCTTTTTCGTTAGCGTCGCTTTAAAGTTTATGACGTCATCAAGCCACGATTTTATTCGATTTGCAATGCATTTTATAAGTAGTTTACACATTTTTTTATTTTAATATTTTACATTATGCATATCCATGATGGGTAAGTATTACGGTGGCTCCCAACGACTAGTTTTTTGAGTTTGCTCGTCGTGTTTCACATTGCCTTACAAAAAGAACCCTAGTCCTGACATTTCACTCTAAAAAGTGACGTCTGGAAAAGCAGTTTTACAACAAAGTGCTAAGTTGTAGATTCAACCGATTGGCGATTCAAGCGCTCGAATTCGCCATCTGGTGGAGGAAAGATATAATTTCTCGCTTCAGAAAAATCCCATGTAAGCACATTAAATTACATGTATTTTTAATTTGTTCAGAATGGTTATTTTTTTGCACAATTTCATGTTTCATGTAACATTTGTGTTCCGTGTTACATGAAAAAGTAAAAAAATTCCAAATTTTAATATCTAAAACTTTCAGACGTATCTACAATAAAGAACGATTTCAATTGCATTTTAGCATTAGTTAAAGGGACAATTATCCTGTACCGAAGACTGCGATCAGTGCCTCTATAGACCGTTTTAAGTTCGGGTTGGCAAAGGAAACTAATTTACCCAATAAAGTGGTCATATGACATACGATTAGGGAGGAAAGACAAGGCGGACTCAGAATTTTAGCGATCGCACTGCGCTCTAAAAAGTGACATCTGGAATCTGAAAAAGCATTTTTCCAACTAAGTGCTAATGTGACTGTGACATACAGTCAGAGATGGAAGACGAGATAGATTCAGCATTTTCTTTTTCCAAAGAAATAGTCACGTGACATAACGGTCAGAAAGAGGAGAGAGAGAGAAGATGAGGTAGATTCAACCGATAGCATTTTGCTCGATTGACACGGGAAAATGATTTCCCCAATAAAGTGGTCATATCGCATACGACCAGAGAGGGAAGACGAGGGAGATTGAGCATTTTAGCGATAGCATCGTGTTCTAAAAAGTGAAGTCTGCTTTGAAAGTGTCCTCTGTCAGAGAGGGGAGACGAGGTAAAGTCAGCATTTTAGCGAAGGCATTTCGCTCTAAAAAGGACACAGGAAAATCATCCCCCCCCCCCCCCCCAATTTAGTAGTCACGTAACATACGCTCAGAGAGAGAGGAGATGGGGTAATTCAACCGATAGCATTTGGCTCAGAGTGACAAGAGAAAATCATTTCCCCAATAAAGTGGTCATATGGCATACGATCAGAGAGGGAGGACGAGGGAGGACGAGGGAGGCTGAGCATTTTATCGATAGCATTGTGCTCTAAAAAGTGAGGTCTGGAAATGTATTTTTCCAACAAAGTGCTAACTTGATATCCAGTCAGAGAGAGAAGACGAGATAGATTCAGCATTTTAGAGAAGGCATTTCACTTTAAAAAGGACACGGAAAAATAATTTTCCAATGAAATAGTCTCGTGACGTATGGTCAGAGAGAGAGAGAGAGAAGATGGAGGAGATTCAACCGATAGCATTTTGCTCAGATTGACATCACGAGAAAATCATTTCCCCAATAAAGTGGTCATATGGCATACGACCAGAGAGGGAAGACGAGGGAGATTGAGCATTTTAACGATAGCATTGTGCTCTAAAAAGTGAAGTCTGGAAAAGCATTTTTCCAACAAAGTGCTAACGTGACATACAGTAAGAGAGGGAGGACGAGGTAGATTCAACATTTTAGCGAAAGCATTTCGCTCTGAAAAGGACACAAGAAAATCATTCCCCCCCCCCCCCCAATTTAGTAGCCACGTGACTTACGGTCAGAGAGGAGGAGATGAGGTAGATTCAACCGATAGGATTTTGCTCAGAGTGACACGGGAAAATCATTTCCCCAATAAAGTGATCATATTGGCATACGATCAGAGAGGGAAGACGAGAGAGATTGAGCATTTTAACGATACCATTGCGCTCTAAAAAGTGAGGTCTAGAAATGCACTTTTCCAACCAGGCCCGGACTGGGCAGGTCGGCTGGTCGGCGATTGTCGAGGGCCCCGGCCCAAGGGGGCCCCAAAATGGATATATTAGTACAACTTTATAATTAGTTACATTAGACAAATTTCACTATTTCCCACTAATTTTACGATCACACTTTTTTCCCACTAATTTTTTTACTCCAATCAATTTTAAGCAGTGCCCAATTGTTTTTTGTTTATGATAGCCTACGTAGTGGCGCTGTGTCGTGTCGCTCGCCAGCGAAAGAAGACTGCTGGCTACTAATCGAGCTCTGTGTAATGCTCATAGGCTACGATTCAAGGCGTATTGCGATGCTAATTTGCTCAGTCTCGTAGTATGGTTTTGGTTGTAGTTAGAGCAGTGTCACAGTTATGTCAACATGAAATATGTGTACCATAGTGGCGAAAAGGGGAAAAAAAGAAGAGAAAATCTTTAGACGTTGAAAGAAGTTCGAAAAGTTAAAATACTTGGTTAACTAGTGCCACTTCTCAGTCGCAAAGTCAGTCTTTGAGGGACACTAGTGATACATTAAACACAGGTAAGGTAAATCGAATTAGTTTATTAGCTCATAAATACTTTCCACATACGCAGTATTTTGAGTCGCCAATTCCGTGTTTGTGTTTCTTGCCTATTATTAGTCCAGTCATTTGGTAGAAAATAAAAGAAAGTTTTGGTGGAGTTTTGATATTTGGTACTTTTATGTTTTTTGGGGTCGCTGAACATGAATCTGAGGTTTTCCAACAAACTTTTTTCCGGGAAATACTTTTTTTTTTGTTATAAAATATAAAAAAAACGGACTTTTCTCTGTTTATCAAAATAATTATAAAACTATGCATTTTACGTGAAAGTCGACAGTATATGAATCAAAGAGGATAAAATTTCATACATTTTATAAATTGAAATTTTATTCTCTGACCAATAGTTTAGCCATGAGAATGCCACAGAAATGGGTGTTAAAAGCAAAAAACTGAAACAACGGGAAATACGGCACTGTACATCAATGTAACATTAGAAACTAACCATTTTACGCTATAAAGAATCCATTTTTACTTTTACGTGACGTTGCGTGAGAACCAGTGTTTGGCAGCTGAGAGTTCTCGTGTGAAAACTTCTAAAAGAACATTTCCAGCATATTTTCTCACATCGGCGTTGCTTTGAAATAGTGGCAATCCTGAACTTCTTTTGTGAACAGAGGAAAATTTTAGAATTTTAATTGATAGCATTGTCCAACAAGGATGACAGCACTTTCTTTGCTGGTGGCCTGTCTTGGTGAGAAAAAGATCTCCATGAGAAACTACAAAGTGCAACTACTTATTTTCCCCTTTTAGAAAGAAACCAATACAGCATTGATTTGCAGGTGATGTCATGGTCCCACGGTATACAAGTGGTCCTTATAAGCCCCTCCTCGGACAAACGCCCCTCTCATTGCGAAAACCATGAACGAAAGAATTTTAATTAAGAGTTCAGATTGAGATAAACGCTGATAGGTGCCACGCCTCTGTTCGAGAATACAAGTTACGCCAAGTACCCGGGTGACTGCGAGAGGAACGCGAAGAGGTGCTAAACCTCTGTTCGAGAATACAAGGTACGCCGAGTACCCGGACGAATGCTAGAAAGCCCGCCCGCAACAAGCTTTGTGCGGACAGGGAACGAGAAACCTTTTGAGATGCAACACATGATCTGGATAAAAATCCTACTAGAGTGAGAGAGAATTCTGAACTTTTTACGAATGGAGAAGAGTGTAAAACTCTTAATATAAAACAAATCTAACTGTCAATTATAGTGGTCTGAACAGGCACTGAAATCCAATGAATGATAATTTAAAACGAAAGATCGTCATATCGACGGACTCTTAAAATTTATTCTTAATTTTTAATCTTATTCTTATTTTTCATCTACCAAGAAAATCTTTCCTTATTCTATAAAGTGATCTTTCGGATGCAAGAAATATTTTCGAAGTTTAATCCTTTCACTACCAAGTCATCACTTCGCGGATTATCTTTGAAAGGGCGTTACAACGCAAATGTTGATCATTAATGGTACTAAATATAGAGTGGCTGGTTAAGTTTTTTTTATGAAGAATATATCCTTTGCGTTGAAGATGATAACATTAGCGATGAATTTGATATCTGTAGAGATATGATTATTTTGCAAAAAAGAAGATAATACTTGACTGGAAAATATGGCACGTGAGATAGGAAATTTCAAGTTTCAGAGCGCAGCCGCAATAACATAATGATTCGTTACCTGTGAGTGCGAGCAGAAATCATATAAACAAGCGAAGAGGGTAAATTCACAATAGTTTAATGAGAAAATCCAAGACATTACAGTTCCATCTTCTTTGAAAATCAGGTAATATTGCCATAAACGGGTGACATTCTAACAAGGCAGGAGAGATTCAGCAGGAAGGTGAGATGAAAAAGTTAGGTTTCCAGTGTGGCACAGGGGCCCTAGACATCTTTTTGGAGTTGTTTAAGCGATGAAGTTCAGAGGGCAAGTGTATCCGATATGAAAGCGGGCGCAATGAGAACACGCCAAGCGAGTTACATTTCAAGTCAAGAGAATCGCATTTTTTTGCGTGGGAAATGTAACCGTTACATATACAGCTTATCAAATTCATAATTGACGTCATTGGAAGGGAAAAATCTTTTGGCGAAGATTGCACTTTGGCTAAAAAGAGAGATTAAGAATTTTACCGTTAATTATTGTTTTGGGAACAGGGTTTTGAGGTATGCTGCAAAGGCGCCATAGAAATGCAATAGACATCTGGATTCAATATGCAAGACAAAACTGACCATGAGAAAGGAAAACATTTTATGCCTTGTATAATTTCATTTCTTTTGATATGTGGGAGACCGAATAAGTACGTTAATGATAATTTAAAAACAATATGTATGATTTTGACTAAAAGCATTTCGTTGAAAGAGAGAGATAAAAGGATGCGCGTTTTTAACAGCCGGGAATGTATACGAATTACGATAATGCATAAAGGGGAAAGTATATTTTTAAAAAAAACTTAAAATATAGATTTCTTTAATTTTTGAAAAGAATATATATGGTATCTTTACCATACTAAAAATTATATGATTGATTATATTTTATGCATCTGAGGTTCATTGTTTTCTTCATAACTAAAAAATAAATAAAAATGAGCATACCTGGGATCGGATCAAAATCTCCATTTGCTTTTACAAAAATATGGCACTTTTTAATTTGCCTTTTAAATAACACAAAAATAAATTAACTAAAACACACTTTCGCTAATAAAAGCTCACACGGACTTCAGTTCCTAAAAGTTTTATTTTGCCTAAACGGATCAACTTCCATAAGTCTAGGGAATCAGGCATTAAAGACGTGAACAATGTTGTTGTTGGTGTCTTTGGAACTGTCAAATTTAAACGGGGCGACAGAGTAAAACATCTTGTTGTAATGAACAGTGTGATACTGCGATACGAGTAGACGACGAATTGGTTTCTATTAATCCCACATCTTTGTTCCAACGAATTTCGGTTACAAAGCACTCGGATGAAGATATTGAGGAGTTTTTGAAGTACGATCCAGGACCTTATTCCGTGTCGCTATTCAACAATGAATTAAGAAAAGGAACCAAATCTACTCTCTACAAAGCATTCAAACCCCTAACAACCAAGCGGTTCAGCGGCAGGGTTCAATTCGTCACTGATGGTTGTTTTTAATTGCATAGGGCTGTTTGGTCTAAAAATCATTCTTTTTCATTAATATCCGACGAATATGTTGAGTACGTGCAGTCAAAATATAAACCACAGGCAGTAGTTGTCTTTGATGGCTACCCTGATGACGTACAAAGTGGTAAAAAAACTGATGATCGTATGAGACGATTAACCCCTTAAGCACTACGACGTACCTGCGTATGTCATGAAAATCTCTATCTGTAATTTCAGGACGTAAGTGCGTACGTCCAAGTTGCCAGTTTGACCTTTTTTTAAAATTCAAAATTTTGAATTCATACCAGAAAGTTATAGTAGTAATTTGTATTTTATATAATGACAGACTTTTTGTGATTACATAAATTAAAATTAATCTTTTAGAATTTCCGGTATTAATTTTGTATTTTTGAATTTTTTTTTTTTTTTGACGAAATTCAACATAGCTGATATTCAGCATACTATCACTAAATTGAATATGGTGCTTAAGGCGTTAAGGAAGCATGCATTGACTGACGTATTGTTTGACGGCACAACGATACCTACCATGTCCTAAGAAAAGTTTCTTGCTAACCCAAAAAACAAGGGTCGGTTAATATCTATGATGAGTGACAGGTTTTCATCACCAGATATTACATGCAAGCAAGCAAAAGAAGACGCAGACACATTTATTTTAAACACTGCTTTGTCCTTGGCTCCATAAAATGAGATGGTGAATATAGTTAGGGAGGATGTAAAGCTCTTGGTCATTTTGATAGGTCTCTGCAGAGCTGAATAGGTTTTCTTTCTAAAACCTGGGAAGGACACCGTTTCTCCATAGACATTTTCTCCATCAATTGCTGTGAGTTCAACGGTTGCGGAAAACATCCTCTTCCTACATGCTATGAGCGGATGCGATACAAAGTCAGCACCGTTTATGCAAGGGAAAATGTTCCTCAAAATTCTTGGGAATAATCCATATGTTGCAGATGTTGTTAAAGTGTTCAAATACCTGATCACTACTCAGGAGATGGTTACAGCTGCTGTGGAACGTTTCCTTGTCTCACTGTACGGCTATAGTGGGGCGAATGTGCCTTCGCTGAACTACCTAAAGTATATTTCGTACAAGAAGTCAGCCTTTAGATACAGTTCTAATATTGCTGTTTTACCACCATCTGCAGGTGCAGCGCAGCAGAACTCTTTAAGAGTATATCACCAAGTCCACCAATGGCTGGGGATTGAAAAAAAGGCTGATGAGTGGGGACGGAAGAAAACAAATGCTGGCCTTCAGCCTGTATTTACTGTACTACACCCTGCTTTGTTGATGCTTGTATCCTGCAAGTGCACAGAGAACTGCAACCGAAATTTTTGGTGCAGGAAGGCAGGGCTTTGTTGTACTAACGTGTGCCTCAACTGCGAGGATAACTTCAACAGCATCGCAGTGGTGCGTGAAGACGAGGAATACAAGCTTACCTTGAAACCGAGCTGTAGCTGCATTGCCCACTCACTGAATCCGTGGACCCAGTGGAAGAGGAACAAGCCATGCCACAAAGTATGAAATATTTACCATTAAGAAAACATTTATTCTATAATATTGGTAGTAATAAAAAAACCCACTAATTCCATACATCTATTTTTATGTTGTAAATGTCGATGAACAACATTGATCTTCAAATAAAAGAATGCGGGAATAAGATTTTTGCTTTTTTATTTTATGTAAATGTACTTACTAATGAACATAATTATTTATAATTAATTAATGATTCATAATGAGTCGTCGTATTTGTTATCAGGCAACTTCATTGTAAAATGTATTCGATCACATAGTCCTTAGTGTCACTAATGATCAACGTTTGTGTAAAATGGTTAGTTTCCATGTTACATCGAAATACAAGGCCGTAATTCTCGTTTTTTTATTTTTAATAACCACTTTTTTGCTTTTAACCACCATTTTTGTGGCACTTTCACAGATAAACTATTGATCAGGGAAAAAACTTTTAATACATAAAATGTAGAAAATTTTATTCTCTTTAATTCATATACTTTTGTCTTTCAAGTAAAATGCACATTTTTGGAGTTACTTTAAAAAAAAAAAAAATAAATAAAAATAAAAATAAACAGAGACAAGTCCGTTTTTATACGATTTTTGTAAAAATAACGTATTTCCCGGATTTTTTTTTTGTGTGTGTGCGTTCAGCGACCTAAAAAACATAAAGGTACCAAATATCAAAACTTCACCAAAACTTTCTTTAATTTGCCCTTTTTGAGCACTTAATGCTGGACTATATGTTTTGTTTTTGCCCCTAAAATCATTATAATAAAAGTCCAAATCATGTGACTGAGAACGAAGTTTTGAGATTCCATACACAAATTGCGCTTTGTTTCTAAATATTATTTTTGCGCCATCTGTCGGTAATTAATATAAATAATGACATCTTCTTTTGAAATTATACTTTGTTATGCGTGTTATGAATTTTGTAGACATTGCAAATAAATGAATATTTCTTATAAAACGTAATTGGAATATAAGGAATATATAATGTCGTGTACTACATATATTAATTATATCAATGCAAATAAAATTTTATATTTTAACATACTAGAAACTTTGTAGTAAAAATGAATTTGTAATCCTATTTATGCCTATTGTTTTGTTAGATTTATTTCTTGTTATATCTCCTATTTTAAAATATTTACTAAGTAAAACCATTGACTATTTTCTACAGTCTGGAACTTGGTAGAGAAGCTGCTTCAACAAATAACGGATAAAAGGAGTGATAAACACTTTCACGCTCTGTATTCCAAAACACAATATTATACAAGTATAGTTAATAGCAACTTAGAAGATAACAGTAATGATGCTGAAGTAGAATTAGATTTCAAGGAAAAAAGAACTTCAAAGAAAAAGGTAATGCCTGGTGAAAAATCAATAGACGAGGCTCCTGGAATCTCAACTGCTCAAAACTATAAATTTGTCTTTTTCAGTATGTTTTAGATTGTGCCAGGGCAAGTATCGAAAAAAGATTTAGTCTAAACGTAGAAATTTCAGTAGATTGTTCCTGGTTAGACCCAAAGAAATTTAATAAAATCGTAATGCCTGATAGTTTTCATGCGGAAGTCCTTTGTAGCATTCCTAATCTTTGTAAAGTTGAAAGAAGTCAGTTATAGGTAGAGCTGAAAGAGTTTGCATAGATCAGTCTGAAAGCTTTACAATGGCTATAAAAACTATCATTAAAAGAAAACAAGACAATCGGAATGGAGCTGAAGATATCTGTGAGTATGACGATGTAGAATCTGAATTTGAAAAACACAAAAATCTTTATGGTTACTGCTCTGACAAGAAACAATGTTTTCAGTTTATATCATGCGCTTTTTCTGTTATTTTTGAACTCTTAGAATCTGGAATGTTTACCAACCATGTAGCTTACAAATTTGTACACCTGTAAAAGGGTGTTTTCTAAACTTAAAATAGTTAAGAATTGACTTAGATCTACTTTAAGCCAATACCTTATTTCTAATCTTCTTTTCATGAATGTAGAAAGATTTTTTTATAACTTGGATAAAAATGCTATTATAGATGAACTGGCCAAAAAGGCGTTTGGTTAGTATACAGACGTTCACAATCACATGAACTTTCTTAGTTTGCTGTATCTGTACCAAGGTATTGTAGAGCCATTTTTATTATAAAACCTATTTTACAATTTGTAACAATTAAATTAAAATTAAAGAGGATATTGTTCTTGTTTTCAATATGCTTGTTTTTTTTATTACCGTTGTTGATCTTTTTAATATTTACTTAGGTATTACAGAAGGATTTAGATTATTAGATCTTCAACTTTTGTTATTTGGTTGCCTAAAACTAAAAGCATTTCTCACTCTCATTTTTAAGTAATAAACAACTCGTAATTAATTAGTATACTTACTTTTTTCTAGCATGGAACTAGTTTAGGTACGGTATATAAAAATAATATAAATATTTATTGTGAAAGTAAACAAACTACATCAAAGGAAGCTTACATTTTAACCCAACTATTTTCCAAGTGACAAAGTAGTTAAATGTGGTTTTCAGGCATGTAAACCCAATTTTCAAAAAGCAAATATTCTAATATTCTATGTCCTCTTAAATTTCCCGGTAAAGGCCCCCTTTTCAGTCTCTAGCCGAGGGCCCCCAAAGGAGCCAGTCCGGGCTTGTTTCCAACAAAGTACTAACTTGACATACAGTCATAGAGGGAAGACGAGATATATTCAGCATTTTAGCGAAGGCATTTTGCTCTAAAAAGGACACGAGAAATAATTTTGTCAATGAAACAGTCACGTGACATACGGTCAGAGAAAGAGAAGATGAGGTAGATTCCACTAATAGCATTTTGCTCTGAGTGACACGGGAAATAATTTCCCTAAAAAGCAGTCATTTGATATGACGGCGTCTTCCGCTTAGATCCAAAATCCATCCAAAATTGTCAAAGGAAAATTTTGGGTGAACACCTGGAAAATTTTGGGTGAAATTTCACTGAACCGATATGACACACGGTTAGAGAGGGAAGACGAGGGAGACTCAGCATTTTAACGATTGCATTTCGCTCTAAAAAGGACACGAGAAAATCATTTACCCCAATCAAATAATCACGTGACGTACGGTCAGGGAGAGAGAAGTTGATGTAGATTCAACTTCAACCGGTACCGTTTTGCTCAGAGTGACACGGGAAAATCATTTCTTCAACAGAGTGGTCACGTGACATATGGATGTGGTCAAAGAGGAAAGACGAGGTAGATTGGGATTCAGCACTGCGAAAGAACCAATTCTCCATCCCTCTCTTTCTCTCCTCCTTCTTCTCTTTCTCTGTTTTAATTCCAATATTTGTTACATAATTGTCACGCAATTGTAACTCGTACGGTATACTAAAATGTTCTAAATTAACGATTTTTTTTTCCTTAGTAAACTGCTTTGTGTTTAAAAGATCCTTGTTTTAAGTTTTAAAGAGGATTTTTTCATTCAGGTCGATCCGAGCTAAATAGAAAAAAGTGTTGAAAATTAGTACATATTAATCGCAGCTACAACACAGAAGTGGTAATTCGCACTGGAAGCTTTATTTTTGTTTAAAAAATTTATGATATCATCAACGGAAATTTTTTGCTTAACCCTTTGAATACCATTTTTTCGCACCGTTCGGAACGTGTGTTCTGTCAGTAATTAATGGATTAAGAAATCTTCTAGAGATATAAATACTGTCTATACAGCATTAAGAAAAAAAATTCTGTCTGAAATGTCAACAAATGTTGCCGAGAGAGGAACAATGATAACAACAAAACTAATCGTTAAATATGAACGAAAACACTAAAAATTTAAATTTAATCAAAAATTCAAAATTTTTCTTTTGTATTTGTACAGAGCCTTTCAACCATTGATAAAGCGAAATCAAATAAATATTAAATTTATATTTGCTATAAAAAAACGCAGAATTACCCATTGAATACCATTTTTTCGCACCGTTCAGAACATGTGTGTTCTGTCAGTAATATATTGATTAAGAAAACCTCTAAAGACATAAACACTGTCCATACAGCATTAAAAAATTTCTTCTGTTTGAAATTTCAACAAATATTACTGAGAGAGGAACAATGATAACAACAAAACTGCGATCATTGAATATGAACGAAGACACTGGAAATTTATGCTTAATCAAAAATTTAAAATTTTTCCTTTGTATTTGTACAGAGTCTTTCAACCATTGATAAAACGAAATCAAGGCTATAAAAAACGCAGAATTACAACTGACCACATGAATGCAAGCAAACAAAAGAAGATTGAAGTACAAATAGGAACCTCTTAACAATTCCCACGAACAATAAAAATGAATTCTCCGGACAATGTAACCCCGTCCAGGAAACCAACTCGCAATAAAAACTAATTTGCATTATATCAGATTTGTCCCGGAGTTAATAAAAGGAAGGGGAAAAAAATCTAAAACAGCAAAAATACTTAAGACAATATTGGCTGCATTTCAAAAAACAAATGCAAGCTCATCCTTTTTTAACATTTGTAATTCCCCAATCAAAAGAAAGATGAAAGACACAGGAACCCAATGTATCTTATTTTAGTCGAGATTGAAATCATATTCGTTTGACAATGAAGACTTTTAAAAGAAAACAAGAGACAGCGCGTGCCCGCACAATGGGAGAAGAACGAAGTACCAGTGCGAATTGTAAATAAGAGACTTCCGCAGCCCCTACCCTCTTGATTTCTATTGTCATTTACCCTTTCTGCCGAGAGAGAAACACTCTTCCTAATGCACCGCTAAGCAGTCACATTTTTCCATCTTATTTTTTTTTCTGTGATCACCCACCCTGTGTTTCTCTCTCTCTCTTTCCATTCACAATAAAATAATATACGTCACAATGGAAAAAATTCCACACAAAAAGAAGAGATGGAATAAAAATCCATTTGCTTTAATCCTGGCCGCACGCACTTCTTTAATGCCTCTCTGTTAGTCAATGCAATAGCTATGAAAAGCGACTGTCTTTAAATACAGAGAAGAGCTAGAATAGGAGCACGGGAATAAAAGGTGTCTGAAAAGGGGGGGGGGGATTGCATCATCCGGCGCCCCTTTAGCTGAATGGCAGACGACCACTCTAAGCCCCCCTCTCCTTTCGAATCTTTTGTTCGGCGCGTACATATCTTATTCAGCTTTCTATGACACAAGCTATAGAGCCGTTCACGCCCAACCCCTATTGTTGTACCCAACAGAATTGTTAACACAGGTCTCCTTCGCACAATGGGACCGCAGAACAATACCTCCACAGTTATCTACCCCCCTTCGAGCTTTCGAACAGTGCCTTTTGCGTCCCCCTTCTTTGATTCTGATTTAAGTAAATCGATCTTCATAGTGATGGTGATCTCCCTGCTCTCTGAAGATGATCATGTATGTGGGTGTATGGACGTGTGAGTGCTTGTGTCGTGAGAGACGTGTATTCTTACCCGGAATGATGCTTGTCATAATCATTTCGGTTGAAAGGGAGTGAATCTCTTTTCACACGTTGACCGGCAGAGGGGGACCAGCAAAAGAATGTCAATTGCCCCGATGTTAATTGGAGGATGAAATACGGATGCACACTTCACACAATTCTGTCGAGGTGGCAATATGCAGATGAACACGAAATTATCCTTCAGTTGAAGAAGCTTCGTAAAACTTTTCATCATTCCCCGATTGAGTATGTCAAAAGTCTTTTGCTAAATCATAGAAACATAAAAGATTTTCTTTAACATAAAATGTTTTCAAAATACCTATCGAGAATAAAGTATCGTGTTAGAAAGGTATAAATGATAAATATATTACTGTAAATCATTAGAAAACAAAAGATCCATTGAAATTGATAAGAAAAATCCCATTTCATACAACATTAAAATTCAGCAAATATTTTTAAAAATAAAGTTGATTTTAATCAATATTTATATTGTTTTAAGAGGAAGAATTAAAATCATGATGTAATCAGAAGCACATTGGGGAAACTTAACAAACATTAACACAGAGTTTTAAAACTCGATATAGTAACAAAGTTCCTCATTCACGTTTTCTTAAGTGTCCCTCGTGAAATCGAATAGAACTCAAATAATGTGCTGCTTTACAATTACCAAGTTTGTATGTTAATTTTGAGCTTTACTCTTTCAAGGTCAAGTATTTCTCTATTAACTCCAGAAATATATGTAATTCAAATTGCACTAAAAATTCTGTATTTCAGTTTTGAATATATATATTTATTTATTTAATAAATTATACAAGATATACGTCAATTTAATAAAGTAATCAACAAGTTGTAATGTCAGCTAATTTCATTTGAGAAAGTCATCATGACTTATTAGTAAAATTTATAGTTGGATCAACTATCAGTCAATTGATAGATTTTTTTTTCCACTCCAAGAACAGAGAAATCAAGTTAGTTATGAATTTAACTCCTTTTCTGAAACGAGTTTGAAACTGAACGGATTCCTTTTATACACCATGAATTTGAGCGCGATTTAACTGATTTCCTACAGGATGAGTTTGAACACATTTTCACGACAAGTTTGCACGCCACGAAGCATGCAGTAAATTTCAGTTTATATGACATGCAGTTATCAAATCTTCAGTATAGCTTGCATTTAATATTTCGATTTTTAAATAGTCAGGGGGGGGGGGTGTCTGTCCATACGTCCATACTACTCCCCCCCCCCAAAAAAAAAAAGAGGAATGTTTTTTTTTTATGTGGGAATACCTGTTTATAAAAAAAAAGAAAAAAAATCAGTAGAATTTCAATTCTCTCTGAAAAAAAATAAAAACAAATGAAAATATCATTATTTGCCGATTTATTGCTGATTGACGACACAGTGAAATATCATAAAATACCATTATCTGATCATGACATTTCATTCCACGGACTGAGTAAACTGTGACCAAGATATATTGTTACTCTGCACTTTGAACCATTTTAAATAAGTTTTAATTGAGGCGTTCAGAACCAGAGTGGACCAACCTTGCCAGCTGTGATTTCGAGAAAAATGTTTTCTGAGATTTGTACAAATTTTTGTCAAACTCTTTTCGGCCTGTTCTGCCGGTGCCAATAAGCAGTAATACGCCAATATAATAATAGCAAATAAGCAAAGCAGTAATACGCTACCGCACATGCGCGGTTAGCGTATTAGTGCTTATTTTACTGTTTATTACGCTTAATATTACGGTATAATACTGGCAGCTGTGATGCCAGTATTATACTATAAAATCAACATTTTTTTTTACAATGTATAAAGCATAATCAGGAGTAACTCTGACATCATATCGATGGTTGCAACGATATGTCACTCATTTTCGTTTTTATAGCAAAATTATTTACGTCTAAACATCACACAATTTCAATTTTTACACCATCGAATAGGAAAAAAAATATGTAATTTCAGATGCAATTTGTTTGAAATCTGTATCTCAATTTAATGAGTTTTATGTTTTTTTAAATAATTTTCAAGCATGGTATTTATTTACCCACCTAGTTAAATTAATTCGTTTCCAGAAAATTAACACTTTAGCACTTGAAACAATGTAAATAGTTGAGCATTCGTTTAAGACTAATATTCCATAATAAAATTCAAACTTCGCTAAAAATAAATAAATAAAACACAAGTTTAATCGATGTGTAATCAAACTACGTGCTTAAACACTGAAATAATTAGAATTTAAAAAAAATTTAAAAAGTGAAATTTTTGACGATCTTTGTAACTATTATCCGATGGCATGTGCCTAATACGAAAGTAAAACCGTTTATAGTAAATTTAAAAACTTTATTATTTTAATGCATAATTGATATTTTGCATATAAAAATTACTTTTTGGTCTAACTAACTTTTTTATACTTAATGTGTATTCAATAAAAAAAATATTTTCGTCAATATAATATGCATCTGGTAGTATGTATGTTCTGTAACCCGGAAAGACCGGATTGGGTTCTCGGGTTTTTATCTAAACCATAAAAACGTTGAACTTTTAAAAAACTGATGGAACGGATGGTTAAACAAGGATATAAAATGAGTGAAATTGGAAGTAAAATAAACTTTATTTAATCGGTGAAAATTTATTTATTTAACCTCATTTTCAATATTTTAAATTGATTTTGTTGTTAAAATATAAAAAATTGAAAATATCAAGCATAAAAGGAAAGTAATTCGAAACAAGACAGGGGCGGAAAAAACATAAGCTCTTGAATTTACGGGAAAAAAAAAAGATTTTGTTTTATATATATTATATGTTATATAAAAATTTTATTTCGCATTATTCCTTTAAACTAATCTAAACTCTGACATAGTCATTATTTCCTTAATTCTTAATAATATTTATTCCTATTTAATGTATTGTAAAAAGTAATAGCAAGTATATTAATAATTCTCTTATTCCAAATCTTAATCTAAAACTTTAAGTTCATTCGTAACTTTCATCAACTCCCCAATCTATAAAATTCTGAGAGACGCTTGTTGTCATTTCGAATGTTTTTAAAAGCCATTTTTTTATTTTTATTCCATGCTTCGCTTCGCGCGCTGGGTATTTTTCACGTCAAAATCAATGCGCAGCTACGATAGGGATTCTTTCGTGTTAAATCTTCTCCATCGCACCTCATTCGCTTAGCTTAATTTCGTCTGTCACTCATTGACTCGTGCATACGTTACGTCGTTTTCAGTAACTCTACGCGCCGTTATCAAAACTGGCTTGCAAGCTTTTGGAGGGCAGATTTTTGTCCTGTTTGGAAGTGCTGACCAAAGCGTTATCTGGTGTTCTACTGACTTAGAATTTCACAACAGCCTTTTAAGATCTATTAAATGATGTAGTGAGTTATCGTCAAGCCTGAGGGCTATAAGTTTATACCTGATACTGTGGGAACTGTTACTGGCATCACTGTTACTCCTGTTCATTAATAAACAATTTATCTGGAAATTGGCTGCTCATTATTGGAGAAATTCGTATGGTGTTTCATCATTTCCTAACCTCCTCGCCATGATTCTTGATATCGACTGCAATCATTCACCATCTTTAACAAACTGCCATTTTCTCGTGGAATATTATCATCTTCGTAAAAAGATTACACACATATATATATATATATATAATGCTCCTTTGTGAACTATGGAACGTACAATAGAAACATGTGAAAAAAAATATGCTCTTTTGTGAATGTTAAGTTTTCATTGTACGATTCTACTTCTACGTGTTAGGTAATATTCACATTAGAATCTTTCTAACTCTACACGCTGTACCAGTGTAAATAAGTTTAATTTAAATGAAAAAAAAAGTCTGTAAAAATAGTTGTTTTTTATTCAGAACATAATTTTTCAATACAGCTAAAATTATTAATTTTTAATTCTTTAAAATTAAATGCAACTTTTAAAAAAAGAATTTACATTTTAAAGGAAATGGATTCTATTCTCATAGAAGTAGTAAGTTGGAGTTGAAAAAACAAAAACAAGAAAGAAAAATCATGCGTCAAGCATACATTAGGAAACACTTTCCAACACATTCAGAATATCTGTAACAAAACTCTTAGCCGTTAACGTTTAATAAGGTGAAAGATGATATCTAAGTAAACTATTTGGAAAACGCATAACACATTTGAAAACCCAATTTCAGCAATTACAATTTATTGTCGGACAAATATTCGAATTCTTTTGTGCAACCCTGTATATGGCCTATAGATTTTTGTATATACTACATAGTTTGCTGAAATTTAGCTCAGTTAGGAAACGCATAATACAGATGAAAATTTCCTTCCAGAAAACCTTCAGAAATTTCCGTCAATAAACGAAAATTTGCTCGAATTCTTTTGTGCGGCCTTGTATATGGTCTGTTACGAAAGCACTCCTGAATTTTAGTATAGTGTGAATATAAGAACCCGATAACGTTAAACACTTATAATTCGGTTCCTAACTGCCGCAGCTCACTCAAATTTTGTAATACATATAAACGTACTCGTTTTTACTCTGTCGTTTTTCTTTAAAAGTGCCCCATATTTTAGCAAAATATAAATATAAGGTCTCGACAACCTAAAACGGCTATAACTTGGACTCTAATTGTCGTAGATCATCCAAGCGTTGTGTGATTAATCATTATGAGGGACCATTATAAGGAGATCAGTTCAGAGTATTTTATCGCAGTCTTCTCAAATTTTATAATAAGCTGAATATAAGGGCCGACAACTTAAAACTTTTATCTAACTCGTGACCAAATTGTCACAGTGCGCATAAATTTTGCGTTCGTGCACAGTTCGACATAACGTTAAAGGGGATGATTGGAGACTCCCTTATGGTAAGGATTGGAAATTTTAAAAGGCTTATAACTCGCGTTCTAATTGTAGTATCTCACCCAGATTTTGTATGGTAAAACATGTAGGCAATCCACCACGTGCGGTTTTTCAAGATATTTTAATTTTTATATCATATTTTTAATTTTAACTGTTTTTAATGAAATTCTTTCAAAATGGTGGCAGTCGGGTTACTTGCATTGTTGCAGAGAAAAGGAAAATTATCTGAATTAATTACATCTTTATTGGTTACTGGCCCGCACCGGCTTCGCGCGGGTCGACAATGTGTCGACTACAATAAAGCGTAGGGATGGGAGGTAATTAAAAAAAAAAAAAATTCTAAATCGGATAAAAGCGGGAATGAGACAAAATTGCAGTACTTACAAATTTTAAACTTTAAATAAAAGTTTGTAAAAATGTGATAAATATTTTTTTTTTCTGTTTATGTACATATTGAAACTAATAAATTTATTTTAATATAGCAGAACTACCCAGCTTCGCCCGAGTTAATCTTTGATTTCTGGGTAACATAAGTTAAAATGTACTATCCTAAAAATACGTCGATCACAATAAATCCTCAAAATGACAATCACAAAAAACTTATATTATGTTGACGCAATCATACACTGTAAAGAAAAATCCGTGAAAATGCAAGAGATTTTCCGTTTAAATTTTACGGAGAAGTTTCATTTTCCCAAAACAACAGTACAATTTCCGTAACTGAGATTAGTTCCGTAAAGGAGATTTCAAATCCGTGAAAATGCAAGAGATTTTCCGTTTAAATTTTACGGAGAAGTTTCATTTTCCCAAAACAACAGTACAATTTCCGTAAGTGACATTAGTTCCGTAAAGGAGATTTCAAATCCGTAAATATGCAGAAGTTTTTCAGTAAATATAATGGATTTTTTTCGTTTTTTTTTTTTTTTTCTTCAAAACAGTACAGTGTCCGTAAATATAACGTTTAGAGGTTTGCGTACAGAAATCGCCTTGTTTTAAATGCGAATTAAGATTGTTGTACACTGGAGTTTTTCAAGGATCTAGGTCTGACTCGGCTCGACACGCTGGCGCATTTTAACCGGGGCCATGCCTTGACGGTAATTTTTTGTGCAAATAATAGTAATATTTATATTTTTTTACGAAATATTTAGAAATTTATTTTATTTTTATAAGTTACAGAAAAATATTTTTTTATAATCTACTTTTTTTTTTTCTTGATAGTGCTTCTAAATTAGGATTTGTTTTTTCACTAATTTTTTAAAATTTTATTTTCACTTTTCTAACGTGAGGCAATATTGGGTTATTTAAAGGTTTCATAACATAATATCTCTGTAAGTTATCGCTATGTAAATTGGTATTAAACTAAACTGATTTGGCTTATAAATTTATGAATTAAACCAAAATTTATTATTTTATAAATTATAATTTTACAAAGTTTATAATTTTTTCCTTAAATTTATAAATATAGTTAATATTTTTTCTTTACTTTTATAGAATTGAAGTTTATAATTTTATTAACTTTATAATTTATTTCTTTAGCTTATAATTTTATAAATTAAACTAAATTAATTTAAACTAAATCAATAAGTCCAAATTTAAATTTACCTATCACAAGATCATTAAGTTCAAAAATGTCCTTAAAAATCAACTTTTTGTTTTAATATTTTTAAAAATATTCAGTTTAACAGAACTGTACACAAAAAAGTTTTCTACATAGCTCACATATAATAATTTAATTTATCATAAAATTGTTTATTTACATAATTTTTTTTAAAATAAGAGATAACGAAATTTATTTTAATAGCATGTAACAAATACGTCTGCATAAGATAATTATTGTTTTTATTAGAATTGATAAATAGATCATCAGACAAATAATTTTAAAAAGCGTATGTTCGAAAACAGAAAATGTCGGTACTATTGAAAAAAGAAGCAATCATTACTCTTAATACAATGTTTTACGCATATAATACATAATAAGTTTTAAAAAAAATTATCTGTTATAAGGCATCAAATAATAAAGCAAAATATTGAAAATTATGAAAAGAAAATATAAAAAACATTGGAACTCTGAAAAAAACCATGGAACCTTCAAGTCTTTGCATCAGAAAATGCAACTAAAATATAATATGCCCTATAACTGAAATGAAGAAACATTTGAGAAGATGGCGTATCCAGTCATAGCGTAGATGTCCAGGCCGCCAGTTTAGTAAACGGAAGATTCCGGGTTCGATTATCATCGCGGCAAGACGTGATTATTTACTGAAAATTCACTGAAAATGAAAAAAATAAGCAGAAATGTATCTATTCTTTTTAAGGTTGTCCTTGAAAAGTAACTTCTTTTTTTTTTTTTTTTTTTTTTTTTTTTTTGGTCCTATAAAGTTTATTTTAACGAAATAAAAATTTCTAAAAAATACGGAAGATATCTGTTATAATACGGAAATTTAAAAACGGATATTTCAGAAATCACGGAAAATTTCCGGGAATTTACGGAATTTTTTTTTTCGTTAAAATACGGAAATAGTACAGGCGTCCTATTTGGCGTTCTATAGATTGCCAGTACAATTTCCATTTTTTTCAGGATTTTTTTTTTTTTTTACAGTGTACTAAATCCCTCAGCTTTATAAATGATTTAAAAAAGAATTCCTTTTAAAAAATGTCTTATGCAAAGTATCTAATCAATATTTGTCTTATTCGTCTATTCTTTCATAATCGGGTTCATATCCGATGTTTAACCCCCTTAGTGGGTGAATTTCTAAAATCTCCGAAATACGTGTTTAACTATTTTTTTAGTAGATTTGTTACCCTGAATTTCATGCTCCTACTGCTGCTGAGATATGGCGAAATTACCTAAAACGGTCGGACCCCACCCCCCCATTTAACACCCTTAGGAGTGAATTTCTAAAATCGTTGTAATACGTATTTAACCAATTTTGTAATACATTTGTTATCCTGAATTTTATGCTCATACCTAAAACTGCTGCTGAGAAATGGCGAAATGACCTAAAACATTCGACCGCCCCCTTTAACCTTTTTCGGAGGGCAATTTTCAAAAATCCTTTCTTATTGCTTGCCTAGGTCATAACAGTAATCTACTCTCCAAATTTCGTGATCCTGACTAGTCATTTCAGCTGGGCGTTAAGAGTCAGTCAGTCAGGCGTTTTCTCTCTTTATATAATAGTATAGATATCTTTATTAGTGTTACTTTCTCATTACAAATTGAAAAAATATTTTACCTTGAATGGATAGTGTAAGACCATCAAGGGGCTCAAGGGCGCTATAACTGAAATGACGTCATTAAAAAATAGAGGAAAAAAAAGTTCCATTTAAAACATGAAATGGTTTCTTCAAAATAATTCCATTTTAAGAGGTCTTTCATTCCACAAGAGAGGCCATTCTATTATTGGCCAAATCGTCGATGGAAGAAAATGTTTTGCCTATGAAAATGTCATTATTTTAAAAAGGCGTTTGACTGAAAAAGTACTTTTTTATCCAGAAAACTACAGCGTTTACTATGATTGTGCCTAAATGCCGCAATGTACATTGGATTTTTATTCCTATACCGAGACTAAGCGCAAAGTGTTCTTAACAACACTCCTGCCCTCTTTGCACTACAAAGCCAGAAAGATCCTAATCGCAGATGTGCACTTTGTTTCTGTCAGTGAAAATGGCGTCATGTTTCAGAGAAAACAGGAAGTTTCTTTCATAAAACTGTTTAAAATCAGTTGTGGTCGAAATGATTTTCAACAATTCTTCATTTGTCTTTTACAGAATTTGTGGACGTAGGGCCTTAAACGTATAAATGGCGAAAAAGTACGCCATTTTAACGCGTTAATTTCATATTTTCCTTCAGTTTTATGAATGAAAATGCATATTTATAATTTCATTTTCTATTGGAAAAGCGTTCAGCCGTTCAGCGTTTTAGGCTCTTAATCCCGGAAAGAAGCGAAATGCTTCAACGTGAGAAAATGACATCGTATTTAACAAGAAGCGAAGATTTTCATTGATGAAACTGAAATATTTTTCTACAAATGTGTCTAAAGGACTTAAATTTCTGAATTTTTTACTCTGCCGATACTCAGATTAGGTCGTCATCAATGTACCCGTGAAATATAAAAACCAATTCGTATGAAAAGTCCTTGATAGCAGACATAATGTCAATTTTTAGTATAAATATATTTATTCATAATCTATAACGCATTAAAATATACATGTATCAAAAGTACGACAAGTTTGTGTCGGTGAAAATGACGTTATATTCATCTTGCTATGCATTTTTTATTGATAAAACTAAAAATATAATATGATTGTATTAAAGTGACTAAAATTTTGCTGGTTTTTCATTACATAATTACAAAGATTAGAATAAGAGTATTAATTGATTACTTTCCGCTTATTAGTTACCCTGGTTGTATGGAATTAATTACCTTATTTTTTAAATAAACTAAAATTTAGCTAAATGAAGTTTAATTTTTCAATAATGTAAAATTTAAAATTAATAAAAAATAGTGTTATGGTAAATATAGTTTAAAATAATAATTGTTTTTGAAGTTAAATTAGCCAATGTAAGACTATTTTTTTATTTCAATTATTTTTGTATGTTTATTGTGTGTTCACCTCACAGATCCTTATTAAACTTTTTTATTTCGTCGTATTTTGACGAGCGCCACCTCATTATAAATTTTTAAAAATCATAATGACATTTATGACTGTGTTCTATTGATGTAGAATTTTTTTATGCATTAAAATAATTGAACCTGATGGAAATATTTGTCTGATTATTTATCTATATTAATAAAAGAAAGTTTTTATCTGTCTGTTGGTGATGGCTAGCGAAATCTACGTATAGAATTCTGAAAATTCGGATGAGGATAATCCAAGGTAAGTCCTGATGCACCTCAGCCTCAGATTTTTAATTTTTTGATAATTCACCGAGATATTAATTAAAAACTCATCAAAAAGCTATATTATTTTCCAAAAATCGACAGACGCACGAGCGCATTCCCAGTCCCTGCTTTCCAAGTGAACATAGAAATGAGGTATCACATGCTGATTTTTTTTGGCCGTTTGTCTTAACGTTTATCAGCCGAACCGTTCGAGATACTGAAAAAGGGAAGACATATTCTTAAATCTATACCTTTACGCCTTAAACGCCACAATCAGTTTGAAAAAATATTGTTGTTAACCCTTTGAAAAAAATTCAAAAAGGTGCGTTTTCGTGGTTAACACTTTTCTACCTTGCGGCGACGCTTCCCTTGGGCTTGAATTCAGAGGTACCGATTCATAAGACATACACATTTAAAGCTGAGACCTACTTCTCTTTGACGGTGCAATCACTTTTGAAAAATACGAATTTTAACCTAGCGAAAAAAAAAAAAAACGCGACGCCTGGTCACTTCGCGCCTCCCAAAAACGATCTTTTTCTACGCTAAAAGTAACTAAACGTTGGTATTTCGAGACATTCTTTTTATAGCATCTCGGTGGATTTACATCACCTTCAAAAAGATCGGACGAAAAAAAAAAAAAAAAAAAGATAAATTTCCGATAAAGACGCTAAAACGCGGGTTGTTTCAGCGCTGCTTTGCTCGTCTTCGGCTCATGTTTTCATGACTAAAAATGCATATTTTTTTCACTGAATTTTAAAGAGGGCTTGAACAAAGTTATATTTATAACCCATTAAAATTTCATGAAGTTAGGACGATAAGAACTTTTTTTTTGTTGTTGTTATGTTAAAGCGATACGAAAAAGAAAAGAAAAAAAACAGAAGAAAACTTTTTTTAAAAACTAGATATCAATATATTTTTCATTAAATATTTAGACGGGCTGCAAAACAGTTGTATTTATAACCGATAAAAATTTGAAAGAGTTCGGACAACAAGAACTATCTTTTTTCTTAAACTATGAAACGACCCTACGTGAAAGGAGAGGGGAAAAGAAAAAATATCTTCTTACGAGTGCTTTTACCACTAAATATCAATATTTTTCATTTAAAAATTTAAATTCATACAAAATTGTGTTAAAGACATAAATTATATAAATTTGAAGTTTATTTAAGGTTATTATCATGGACACGGGCAATGGCGGGCTGGTCAGCTAGTCTATAATAAAAAGTTCATATAGAAATTTAATTTGCCTGATGAATCTTTGTTTGTTTTGCATGTTTGCAGGAAAAAATATAATAATTAAAAATAAATAATCATAAAAAAATAAAAACTTTGTACCAACAAAATATAATAATTATATGACTTTATACTTTTTTTCTGTAATAAATTTCGAAGTGGAATTTTTGATATCCAGTTCTTTAGCAACTTCTAAGATGTAAGATCTTCTGCATCAAACTTCTTTCCAGTACTTTAAAAATCTTAAAAATAACATTAACTTAGCTAGATTTGGTCTTTGAATTTCTTTCCAACTTTTTTGCATCTATTTAATTATTCTCCTGAATTAACCAAAGAACTTAAATGCAAAAGCTTCTTTTCTACAACCATTTAATTTTAAAAGTATAATAAAATCTGATACGATAACAACACTATACATAATGTTAAGTGATAATAAACAAATAAATTCAACGCTTTTTTTTTTCCCCCATTCGACCTAAGTAAGATTTTATTTCGAAAAGTTTATTTCTTCTTACTATCGTTCTCTAGAAACAATTTTCTGAAATTTTTTGTTTTAATAGATTTACGGACTTTTTTTTTTCCCGTGTGTGTATATGTGTGTTCGTGTGAGTGTGTTAGAATTTGACGTAACTTGAATTTTTCTCTGTGAACGACAATATTTGATTTTATACGTAAAAGTTGTGAAAGCTGGATTTGTCTCGAATGTACGATTGAAGGGGGAAAACACTTTAAAATGCGATTTATTTTGTATTTTGAATGTTTATTTTTTACGTTTGCATTTTATTTAATATATTGGTATATGGAAAGATAGTAAAATTTCTGTTAATGAGGAATTGTTTTAAGAAATGTGTGTGTCACTAGACAGAAATGTGATTAAATAATAATAATAATTAAAAAATATATATACGAAAACTTGCTTATAAGCGGGTTTTATTGCAGAGCAGCTGATTAACCGCAAGCGCGTTGTCTGAAATTTTGCGACAATATGATTTTTTTGGAATTGTGGTTCTCAGAAATAACACTGAAATTAAATTTAAATGTTAGTACTGTATGTATCGTTACTCTTCTAAGGTGTATCATATTGCTGTTATGAAATATCTTGCATTTGTTATAGCGTTACTATTGTGCACAAAAAATAGGTCACGCGCCTGCTTGTGTAAAAAACTATAATGTCCACTGAAAGGCAATTAAATACTTTTTAATTTTTATTTTAAAAGATACATTGTTGTGTTGTGGATTGAATCAGAATTATGGAATATTCTTCATTAGTCAATATTACTTTTCCTTGTTGAAAAAGAAAAGTTGCCTATATCTATTGTATGTAAATATGCATGCATAATAAACGGTTACGTATGGTTATAAAATGGATGTATATTTTTCGCACGATGGATATATAAAATATATGTTTATGTAAGCCTATAAATAAAGAAAGGATGCATGTAAGAATACAGATAATGTATTAAGTACGTAGCAACTTCTTTCGAATCCTTTAAACACTTTAAAAGTTGCATAATGTTACGCTAGGTTTGATTTGGTATCTAAATTTCTTTCTAACTTTTTCGTGACAATTTATTATTCTTCCAAATCATCCAAAGAATATACATTCAAATATTTCTTTTCTTGCATTCATTTCATTTTTACTGTTCGATAAAATCTGACAACAAAACTATTTAATATTGAGACATAGAATAATTTCAAAAAAGCATATCGTCTTGAAGGACATATTGTTCGTATTTACCATGCTTCAAAAAGTAAATTCTAAACTTTTTTACAAGATAAAATCTCAAACAAACTTTTTTTTTTCTCATTGGATCTAAGAAATCTTTTAGCTCGAAAAGTTTATATTGCTCTTTACTATCATTTTCTAGAAACATTTGTCACACATTTTTATTGTAAGAGATTTAGCAATGCATCTTTTTTGTTTTAATATTTGAGGTAACTTGATTTTTGCTCTGTGAACGAGAATATTTGATTTCAGACATAAATGTTTAGAATCAGGATGCAACGGGAAAATTTAAAGAAAGATTTGTCTGGAATGTACGATTGAAAGGAGGGGAGGGGGGGACTTTAGAGTATGTTTTATTTTGTAGTTTCGATATTATTTTTTATGTTTGAATTTTATTTAATATACAGGGATATGCAAAGATAATAGTATTGCTGTTATACAGGCTTTGCTTAAACATATTTCAGTACAACTAGAGAGAAATCTGATTAAAAAAAATAAATGAACAACAAAGACAAATCATGCGTCAAGCATGGATTACGAAATACTTTCCAACACATTCAGAATGCTGTAACTAAGACCCAACAAAACTCCACTTCTTACCCGTAAAACATTGTGACGTCGCACTGTGTGACCGTCGACATGACGTCACGAGATGTGGATCTGAAGTCACCAAGACGTGGATGTGAAGTCATTATGGCGGGTTTTTAGCTTTCCTGTGACCACTTTGTGAAGTCACCATGTGACTTCAATGTGGAAAATAGGACATTTGTCACTTAGAAATCCGCCATCGGGTCAGGAACCTGACTCTTGGGGAAACCCGACCCGGTGCTTGAACATTTTTACTGAAGGCCGAGTTATGTTTAGAACCTTGCATTAGGCCAGATAACCATATTTTACCCGCACCCGGTCGACTAGACGGATTTAGTTAAATAACTAGATTTTACCAGAAACTGACGCATTTAGGTCATCTGTTTTTAACACTATTCAACCTAGAAGGAAAAGGGCTTACCACCCTACTAGAATTTGACATTTTAACTATAAACATTTTACCTTTTGTGATTTAAAATAATAATAATGAAATTTATTTTTAAAGGGTTATTTAAACTAGTTAAACACTAGCAGAAAGTAAAATTATTATCACGAAGGCCACCGAAAACGTATCATAAATGATTTTTTGTGTTCTCATATGACAACGTTTGTCTTTTGACAGAAGCACTCTTTATACTATACGAGCAGGGAAGACCGAGCTATGCTAGGTCAAAATTAGCTTTGAGTTCAAATATCATGACCCAAGACCAAAATGACCTACTAATCGAAATTTCTCAAACATATGACCTAGCCCAATAGTTTTCTCGTTCCCTAAAACTGTAAGATTCAAAATTTAGTTCAAATTGTCTGAGCTGTTTATAAGATAACAATAGCTTGACCTATAATGACCCATGACCAAAATGACCCACTAATCGAATTTTCTCGAAAGTGTAACCTAGCCCAACAGTCTTCTTGTGCCCGAAAACCGTAGGATGCAAAATTTAGTCTAAATAGTCGGAGCCGTTTTTAGATAAAATTAGCTGACCCACAGTGACCTAAAAATGAACCACTAATCGAATTTTCTCGGACATGTGACATTGCCCAGTGATTTTCTCGTGCCCGAAACTCGTAGGATACAAAATTTCATCAAAATTGTTAGAGCCGTTTTTTAGATAAAATTAGTTTGACCCGTAATGACCCAAAAATGACCCACTAATCGAATTTTTTCGAACATGGGACCTAGCCCAATTCTTTTCTCGTAATCCGAAGTGGTAGCTACAAAATTTAATCAAAATCGTTTGAGCCTTTTTTAGATAAAATTAGCTTGACCCTGACCCATAGTGACCCAAAATGACCCACTAATCGAATTTTCTCGAACATGTGACCTAGCTCAATAGTTTTTTGGTGCCCCAAAATGGTAGGATACAAAATTTCGTCAAAATCGTTAGAGCAGCAACAGAATTTAATGTCACATTTCGTACATATTCTGTAATTAACCTTGTAGCTTAATTACATGATTAGTTCATCACATTTTTATTAATACAAGATTACTTATGAAATGGTGACTCAACTGGATTTACCCCACTGGTAGGGCAAAACCGCATGGATATATTAATTTTACAAAAAAAGAAAAAGTTTAGATTTTCTTTTAAAAAAGGAACAATATATTTTATACAACTTTATACTATTAATACAACTTTAATTAAGGAATTAAACTAATAATATTTCAATTATAAGTCTAATAATAGTCTAATTTAATATTTAAAAACAAAGGGATAATTATCTTCATTACAATTTGAGAAATTGCATGAAAAAAATCACCTCTTTATAAGTTTCATAAAAATTATAAACATCCTTGACGATGTAGTTTTGACTGTCTGTTCGTTAAACATTGTTCACGGACTCTTCAATTATTGTTTTCCAGTATTCCTTTTATTCCACGTAGAATATAGGATTTTACCCCAAAATAATGCGAATCGGTAAGCAAGCCGTAAAAATGGCCGTTTAAATGCTATCAATAGTTTACTTGTGGGCGATAAATACTTAAATATGCTACACATAATAATATAAAAAGTCTCAATAACTTCAAATGTGTTCTTACTTAAGAATTTTTAAAACTAGAAAAAATTAAAACAAAAAATTATAAAATAAACTTTTAAACACACAAATTGAACAAATAGTATGGCGACATCGTAATGATCGCTTCATCGTCTAGCCTAAAGCTAAGTATTTTAACCAGGGTTCTCGCTGTCACCATTGCGCCCAATCGCCACAAAATGTTTTATTTGGCGAGAAAGCGAAAGATTAAAATCGCCAAATTGCGAGAGTTGATTTTTTCCCCCTTTTGGCGACACTCTCAGTGATGTTATTGAACGATTAAAAGTTTTCTGTCTATATTATTTATGTTTGGATATTTTTATGAACTCATTCATACTTTTTAGGTGCGTTCGTAATTATATAAATACGTAGCACCTATAGTCGTCATCTGGTCCATCTGTCCGCATACAACAGCGCAGAAACTACCCAAACGAATGGTTTGAAATTTAATATATATAATCGTTACAGAATTTTGTCGAGTCATTTCAAATTTTACGAAAATCGAATCAAAACTTAAAAAGATATTAATAAAAGTTTTCTTCATTCTATTAAATCCTATCGTACATAATCTATATTAAAAAAAGTGCAAATCACGTGACTATGGAAAACAAATACGGGCTAACCACTTCATCTTTCATATGCCAGGCGTCCATTTTTATTAAAAAATATTTTTTCGAATAAAACTGCATAAAAGTTACATTTTTAGAAAGGTCGCTCAAAAAAAAAATTGTTTGCTTGAGAGATGTGTTACATTAAAAAATGTATAGGTTCTGACATAACTTCAGTTAAATTAGGTTTACAGAAGAATATCTCAATCCATTAAAGTAAATAAGATATTCGTTCGTCGTGATTCACAAAAATATTAAACCATGAAGGTAATCATTCGCAAAGCAAGATCTCCATGGTAAATTTTGCACCGCTGTCTGGTATCGAAAAAAAAATTTCGCATCTGTAAACGTGGCATACGTAATAAGGGAAAAGGCATACTCATTTCGCTCATAACAGACGATGTAATTCATTTCACTGAAATAATAACGATGTTTTTTAGGTAGATTTCGTAAGAAATACTACCTATTACATTCTCCCCTAAGTTGGATTTTTTGAAAATTTTTTGCAGATCTACGCCGATCATGACTCCCAGAACCCAAAACCACACCCAGTTCAAAACTTTATCTATCCATGTCACTTTTTTATGGACACGATAACTCCCATAATTCGGCACAAATCTCTTCCAAACTGTTACATAAAATCAAGGGGCATAAAATCTTGGTCAAGTTCGTTGATGGGCAAAATCGAACCAAGGTGGGGGAAATGAGAGGGGGAGGGGGCTTTTTGGGAAAACAGAAAAAAACCACAACTTCTTAGTTATGATACGTATCGAATCCGTTTAAAGTTATTATTACTTCTAGGAAAAGGGCAAAAAATTTATGTATGACAGATTTTTGATATCATTAAAAATGGCCCTAAGGGGAGGGGGGAAGGGGAGTTTTAGAAGAAAAAAATTCATAACTTCGTCAATTCAGAAGATATCCAATTCACTTAAATTTATTATAAATCCTCTTAATATTATCTAAAACTTTTATATTGACAAGTTTTTTATAGGACCAACCCTTATAGCAAAAAAATAAAATAAATAAAAAATAAAAACAAAAACAATCCCTGCCGGCTCTGCCCGCATACAAGTTAGGTTTCGAAGTGGGCGTTTCCAAAATGCCGCATCATGGCAAAAAGGTCTTTTTTCCCGCAATTCCCAACAAACAGGCGCCCCACGATCTACGTCTTCGAAATCTACCTGTGCCTGTAAGCCGCGCCGTCAGGGGTTTTTTTTTACATTGTAAAACTTTTGTCACGTTTACAATTTCCAACTTGTTTAAAAAACCTATTTATTAATTTGTTTTTATTTAAACCACTAATATGCTATTCTGAATATCGAGTCAACTCAGGTTTTGTCTGTTTCATAAAACTATCTTACTTATAATAAAATCCGAAGGCCAGAAAGTGTCTGTAACGGCTCCGGGCTCGACCACTCTGATCTGCGAATCGACCATAGTTAAACGCCATGTTAGGCTTAATGAAAAAGCTATGCTACATCCGATTCTGCTGTTAAAATATTTGTAAAAGCATATTAGAGCTTTTAAATATTTTAATTTTGTTTAAAACCTTCAAAAACTATTTCATATAAAACACATATATCAACATTTCTGTATACATTTTTTTCTGTGAGCACTTTTCTTTTCAGAAATAGCGGTGAATTCTTTCGTACGGAGGATTTGAGTGATCAATCCAGTACATTGGCACCATCTACTGGCGTATTTTGAAACTTGCTTCCATATTAAATACAGTACAGGACCTATTATGCGAAATCTTCTGGACCAAAGGCTTTCCGAGTTTTGGAATTTTCCGGATTTTGGGTCCTCCCGAAGTTCACGATTATTTGACAAAATTCATGTTTTTTTTTTCGTGATTCTTTGACAAAATTTGCATTTTTTTCTGCTATTCTTTGACAAAATTTGCGTTTTTCTTCTACGATCCTTTGACGAAATATAATTTTTTCGTGGTCCTTTGAAGAAATTTGCGTTTTCTTTTTGCGATCCTTTGAAGAAATTTGCATTTTTCTGCAATTCTTTGAGGAAATTTGCGTTTTTTGCTATTCTTTGACGAAATTTACCTTTTATTTACGATCCTTTGACAAAATTCGAGTTTATTTCTGAGATTCTTTGACGAAATTAGCGGTTTTTTTTTTTTTTTTTCGCGATCCTTTGACGGAATTCGCATTTTTTCTGTGAACTTTTGACAAAATTTGTGTTTTTTTTTTCCTTCGATCCTTTGACGAAATTCCACTTTTTTCACGATCCCTTAACGAAATTAGAATTTTTTTTTGCAGTGCTTTGAAGAAATTTGCGTTTTTTTTTTTTTTTTTTTCGCGATCCTCTGGAGAAATACATGTTTTCCAGCGATTATTTGACGAAATTCGCGTTTTTTTTCCCCCCCGATCCTTTAACCAAATTTGTGTTTTTTTGTGATCCCTTGAAGAAATGTTACATTTTTTTGGTGTCCTTGGAAGAAATTTGCGTTTTCTTTGCAAAGCCTTTGTCGGAAATCGCGTATTTTCTGCGATTTGTTAACAAAATTAGCGTTTTTTCGCAATTCTGCGACGAAATTTGCGTTTTTTTTTCAATCCTTTGACAAAATTCAAGTTGTTTCCGCAATCCTTTAAAGAAATTGTCTACTTTTTCTTCGAACGATAGGCATAATTGTTTTTTTCGGCGACGATCGTTCAAAATTCGAGATTTTGTTATGTTCGAATTTTTTGACTGAAGACTAAAATTTTCGAAACCGAATGCCTTAAATTTTTAGGAAAATTCGGAACAGAATCACCCTTGATGAAATAAATATATAACTATTTTTTGTTTCAAACGAATCGTAATATAAATTAATTTTAAACTAAAATTTGAGAGAAAAATTATTTGTTTCTAACTTCGGGAAGAAGGGGGGGGGGGGGGGGGGCGTGTTCACCCGCTACCGAAGTAACAATATTTTAGTGATTACACACTGAAACACAATGGACTGAAAAAAAAAATTAGAAATCGGTAAAATTTTTGAAAATTTTCAAAAATTCTAAAATTTTAGTAAAAATTTACAAATTTAGAAAATTTTCGAAATTTTTTTGCCGGACTTCGGGTTTTTCCGGATTTTGGAATTCCGGATAAGGGGTCTTATACTGTAAAATGATTCTTTCTTATCAAACGTAATTAAAATATAAGGAATACATAGTACAGCGTAATTTGCATTTAATTTTGCATGTAATCAAACAATGAGTTATGTGGTGAGTCAATCTGCTTAGAAACTCATTGATAACACTTTTTTACAAAAACTTTCGCACATGGATTATTTGTTAATATTTAATTTGAATGTTTTGTCCAATCGTTGAACTACTTCCGAAATTTAATACTGAGTAAAATATATATATATATCCTCATCATTTTTATTTGTAGAAATCATTTGTCATTTTTAAAATGTACTTTTTTATAGTACAAACCTTTCAATAATAAAATCTTCATGCTGTTTGTATGAAGTCTTATGAAAAAGAAATGCAGATCAACAATCTGTCATTTTTGACGGGGTTATATACTAGTTTAGAAATAAATTGGGCTAGAATTTTTTTTTCTCGACTTTTTTTTTTTTTTTTTTTTCCAAGTTTCTACAGCCGACAGTTCAATTTAAATCAATCCATCTATTTAAAGCAGTTTGGTAATTTTGTCAAATTTCCATCGAATTTCGACCGAGTACGCATGCGTCAAAAAAGGACCGGCCAATGAGGCGAAGGTCTATTCCTGTCTCCAAACGTATTTGGGATCAAGATGAAATCATCTCCTGTTGTTTTATGGCTTCTTCCACGTTGCGTTAAACCTAGGAAGATATTTATATAAAAATCTGTGGAGTGTTTAGAAGGTATTTATTTTATTTATTGTTGTATTTATTGTAATTTATATGAATACTTAGGTATCCATTTCGGATTTACTGTGTAACATGAATTTAGGTTCATTTAACGTTCGCGAAACCAAATCATTTTGTTTATATAGTACAGAAAGTAATTATTCAATCGTAAATAAAAATATAGTAGAACATGTAATACAAAATTGGACCACTTATATTCCGTTTATGATCGGGTATGAATCTTATGGTGTTCCGATTGCTAATGAAAACTATTATGTAAATATAATGTCAAAAGACAGTACGCACGGTAGTAATATTTTTATTATTATGTGTTCGAAAAAAGCGAATCTGAGTGTCTGAATATAAATTATAAAATATTATTTCTGTATTTAGCAACTAAATATTTAATAAATATGCAGGAATGTGACTAGCTTTATGTGAATGTATAATATATATAAGTCTGAACTTTAGCATTATTTTTTAACAGAAATATATTATCTCTATTCGATTTAAAAGTTTTGTCATTACATAAGTGTGCTATTTTATTTGTAAAGAGTATGTATGCATTATATTGGTTGTATGTATACAAATCTTTAGAATGTTTTGATTTGCAAACTCTTAATATTTGAATAATGTTTACATTATATTTGTTTGTATGTATACAAACAATATATGTATACAAAGAAGTATATATACAAACAATGTATCATGTAACAATATTAATATTTACATTGTATTGTTTGTATGTATACAAATCTTGAATGTTTTAATTTATTACATTCATTTTTTACCAGTTTGCATGTTCGTTCATGGGCGATTCATATGAAACTCATAATTTGTCACAAATTGGTGATTTTATTGATTTAGTGCTTTGCCCAGGAATGTGGAAAAAAAACTATTTTTGACATCGGGTGAAATGAATGAGGTTATTTCGGTTTTTATTTTGTATATAAAAAATGTTATATGTAAAAAAATCCTGGTCATTAATCACATTGTTTTTTGTATATTTAAAGACGATTACTTATTCTTTGTAATTCTTTTTTTGTTGGGGGTTTTTGAGCAAAATAATATTACTTCATAGCTAGAACCAGTTCCGCTTAATCATTAATATTTACTTAATCCTTTGACCGCTGAGCAAATGGGCAAATTTGTAATGTTTTTTCTGTTATTTTTTTTAAATGTCAAAAAAAGATAAATTTTCAAACTTGGTATAAAAAACTTAGGTACTTCTCTATTATCCCATCGTCCACTTTTCATAACAAAATACTATCGCCAAACTGTATGATTAAATGCCAAAAATGCAGTCCCATTTACTTGATGTCAGAAGCATTATACGTGTTTGTTATGTCTTCAAGTGGTTTTTAATTCAACATTTGCGCGTATTAATGACAACGTTCTCCCGTTTATTTGGCGTTACAGTTTGGCGATAGTTTTTTGTTATGAAAAGTGGTCGATGAGATAATAGAGAAGTAGCAAAACGTAATTACGTATATGAGTAGATTCCTTGACAGTATTAATCATTACTCAATATTTTAAAACTGCATCATATTTGTAGAATTATATTAATTTAAACAATGCTTCTATTGAAGTGTGAAGAAGCACATACTTCTATGAAGAACCATATATTTACATAATAGTTTTCATTAGCAATCGGAACACCATAAGATTCATCCCCGATAATAAACGGACTATAAGTGGTCCAATTTTGTATTACGTGTTCTACGATATTTTTACGTTCGTTTGAATAATTATTTTCTGTACTATATATACAAAATGATAGAGATCTAAAAACACAATTTCCATCTGATTGATTTCGCGAATGTTAAATGAGCCTAAATTCATTTTTAAACAGTAAATCCGAAATGGACACCTAAGTATACATACAAATTATAATAAATAAAATAAATACCTTCTAAACACTCCACAGTGAGTTCTATATAAATACCTTCCTAGGTTTAATGCAATGTGCAAGAAAAAAAAAAAAAACAGGAGATGATCCCAAACACGTTTCTAGAGACAGTAATAGACCCTCACCTCATTGGCTGGTGATTTTTTTGACGCATGCGTATTGGGTCGAATATTGTTGAAAAATGATTTTGAAGAAAAAATCGGGAAATTCACAAAATGGTTTCGGGAAAAACTTCACCAAATGGTTTCAAAATTCTTTGAGTGACAGCGGGAAAAAAATTTCATTTTACATTCAATCATCGCAATTGGCGAGTGTGACTATTAAGTTTAGCCAGTACTGGCAATAACATCAATTACCAATTTTCAGTATTATTCGCCGATTGGTGAGTGTTAATTTTGTCTTATATCACAAACTGTATTTACATATACTACTAGATATAATGATTATGAACCATGATTTTTCTATTATTGGGCGAGATTCATGTTTTTTCAGCAATTCTTTGACGAAATTCGTGTTTTTTTCAGAGATCCTTTGAAGAATTTCGCATTTTTCTCGTGATCCTTAACGAAATTCGCATTTTCCAGCGATTCTTTGATAAAATACATTTTATTCCGCAATTTTTAGACGAAATTTAGTAAAAAAGCATGATCTTTTGGTGAACTTTCCTTTTTTGCGATTCTTTGACAAAATTTGCTTATCTTTCACGATCCTTTTGCATAATTAATGTTTTTTCTGTTTGACAAAATTAGTGTTTTTTCAGCGATCCTTTGAAGAAATTCGCATTTTTCTCGTGATCCTTAACGAAATTCGCATTTTCCAGCGATTCTTTGATAAAATACATTTTATTCCGCAATTTTTAGACGAAATTTAGTAAAAAAGCGTGATCTTTTGGTGAACTTTCCTTTTTTGCGATTCTTTGACAAAATTTGCTTATCTTTCACGATCCTTTTGCATAATTAATGTTTTTTCTGTTGTCTTTTAACAAAAGTCATGTTTCCCCATGATCCTTTGATGAATTTAGTGTTTTTTCCTCAATCATTTGACGAAATCTGTGATTCCCCCCCCCCCCCCCGCGAAGATTGGTTAGATGTTTTTAGTCTGCAGGTGCCCTAAAAAGTCTGTGACGCCCGTTGCTGCATTGCACACGTTCTTCCATGTGGCATCGAACAAAGGAAATTCATCCTAAAGAATCAATGTTTCATTCTTGACATTTCTGGAAAGAAACAACGTTCAACTCATTGGCTGAATTGTAAAGGGCGAAATGTGTCAAACATTAGCGGAAAGAAAGTGCGCAATTTGTTCGTTCATGGATAAAATCATGAAATTCATTAATCGATAGTTGATAAATTGCGAAATTCGTCAATCGATAGCGGAAAAATCGCAAAATTCATTAATCGACAGTGGAAAAATCGCAAAATTCATCAACTGGTTTCGGGGGGAAAAGTTTTCGAATATCGTCGAATGGCTTCGAGAAAAAAAATCACAATCCGTCAATTTCGGGGAAAAAATCGTGAAATTCGCCAAATGGTTTTGAAATTTGTCGAGCGACAGCAGAGAAAAAAATCTTTTTCCATTCAGTCATTGCAATTGGTGAGTGTGACTATTATGTTTGACCAGTGGTGGCAATAAAGTCCATTGCCAAATTTTCAGCATTACTCGCTGTTTGGCAAGTGTTAATTTTGTCCTATACTTCAAAATCCGATCATATCATCAGTGTGCAGGACAATTTTTTTACGGGAGACCATTTGATGAATTTTGTGATTTTTCCATTATCGATTGACCAATTTTACTGCTATCGATTGTTGAATTTTATAATTTATCAACTATTGATTAGAGAATTTCATGATTTTTTCCATGAACATTTGACGAATTACGCAAAAAAATTAAGAAAATCGTTAAATTGTCTTGGGTAAAAAAAATTTGATATTGTCAAATGCCTTCGAGAAAAAAGTTGCAAGTTGAAACGCCTGTGACCTCTTTTTCATGATATGCATCTCGGGTCTATCCCCCCACTCCCCCCCCCCCAAGTGGGACACTTTTCTAAATTTTGCAGACACCTCTCATGTGATATATCGCTGGAAAAGTCTTTGACCGCTTATTCATGTTATGCATCTCCGGGGTCCATCCCGCCACCCCCCTCCCCCCCTAAGGGAGGCACTTTTATAAATTTTGTTGACACCCCTCATGTCATATATTGCTGGAAAGGTCTGTGACTGCTTAATCATATTATGCATCTCCGATGTCCATCTCCCCGCTTTGCCCCCCCCCCAAAGGGTACTTTATAAATTTTGCACTTTTATAAATTTTGTTGACACCCCTCATGTCATATATTGTTGGAAAGGTCTGTCACTGCTTAATCATATTATGCATCTCCGATGTCCATCTCCCCACTTTGCCCCCCCCCCAAAGGGTACTTTATAAATTTTGCACACAACCCTCATGTTATATATCACTGGAAAGGTCTGTGACCACTTAATCATATTATGCATCTCCAATGTCGATCTCCCCACTTTACACCTCCCCCCCCCCCCCAAGGGATACTTTTCTAAATTTTGTTGACACCCCTCATGTCATATATTGTTGGAAAGGTCTGTGACTGCTTAATCATATTGTGCATCTCCGATGTCCATCTCCCCACTTTGCCCCCCCCCCCCCCAAAGGGTACTTTATAAATTTTGCACACAACCCTCATGTTATATATCATTGGAAAGGGCTGTGACCACTTAATCATATTATGCATCTCTAATGTCGATCTCCCCACTTTACACCTCCTCCCCCCCCAAGGGATACTTTTCTAAATTTTGTTGACACCCCTCATGTCATATATTGTTGGAAAGGTCTGTGACTGCTTAATCATATTGTGCATCTCCGATGTCCATCTCCCCACTTTGCCCCCCCCCCCAAAGGGTACTTTATAAATTTTGCACACAACCCTCATGTTATATATCACTGGAAAGGTCTGTGACCACTTAATCATATTATGCATCTCCAATGTCGATCTCCCCACTTTACACCTCCCCCCCCCCAAGGGATACTTTTCTAAATTTTGTTGACACCCCTCATGTCATATATTGTTGGAAAGGTCTGTCACTGCTTAATCATATTATGCATCTCCGATGTCCATCTCCCCACTTTGCCCCCCCCCAAAGGGTACTTTATAAATTTTGCACACAACCCTCATGTTATATATCATTGGAAAGGGCTGTGACCACTTAATCATATTATGCATCTCTAATGTCGATCTCCCCACTTTACACCTCCTCCCCCCCCAAGGGATACTTTTCTAAATTTTGTTGACACCCCTCATGTCATATATTGTTGGAAAGGTCTGTGACTGCATAATCATATTATGCATCTCTGATGTCCATCTCCCCACTTTGCCCCCCCCCAAAGGGTACTTTATAAATTTTGCACACAACCCTCATGTTATATATCATATTGGAAAGGTCTGTGACCACTTAATCATATTATGCATCTCCAATGTCCATCTCCCCACTTTACACCTCCCCCCCCCCAAGGGATACTTTTCTAAATTTTGTTGACACCCCTCATGTCATATTGTTGGAAAGGTCTGTGACTGCTTAATCATATTATGCATCTCCGATGCCCATCTCCCCACTTTGCCCCCCCCCAAAGGGTACTTTATAAATTTTGCACACAACCCTCATGTTATATATCATTGGAAAGGTCTGTGACTGCATAATCATATTATGCATCTCTGATGTCCATCTCTCCACTTTGCCCCCCCCCCCCCTCCAAAGGGTACTTTATAAATTTTGCACACAACCCTCATGTTATATATCATTGGAAAGGTCTGTGACCACTTAATCATATTATGCATCTCCAATGTCCATCTCCCCACTTTGCCCCCCACCCCCCCCCAAAGGATACTTTTCTAAATTTTGTTCACACCCCTCATGTTATATATTGTTGGAAAGGTCTGTAACTGCTTAATCATATTATGCATCTCCGATGCCCATCTCCCCACTTTGCCCCCCCCCCCCCAAAGGGTACTTTATAAATTTTGCACACAACCCTCATGTTATATATCATTGGAAAGGTCTGTGACTGCATAATCATATTATGCATCTCTGATGTCCATCTCTCCACTTTGCCCCCCCCCCCTCCAAAGGGTACTTTATAAATTTTGCACACAACCCTCATGTTATATATCATTGGAAAGGTCTGTGACCACTTAATCATATTATGCATCTCCAATGTCCATCTCCCCACTTTGCCCCCCACCCCCCCCCCCCCCAAAGGATACTTTTCTAAATTTTGCACACAACCCTTATGTTATATATCATTGGAAAGGTCTGTGACCACTTAATCATATTATGCATCTCCCATGTCCATCCCCCAATTTGACCCCCCCAAGGGGGTACTTTTCTAAACTTTGCACACACCCCTCATGTGATATATCAATGGAAAGGTCAGTGACCGCTTAATCATATTATGCTCCCCACTATGAAATTTGTCAAGTTAAAGCAACTATAAATTTTATTTTTATGGTACTATCAAGTTGTTTGCCGTCAAATTTTGACGGGTTCCATCTAGTAACTACTCTAAAAACAATTACAAAAAAATTGAAACTCACATATTGAAAAATGAAAAAGAGAAGAAAGTTTCAAGGACGTTTAAATTTTAGAATTAGTGTTTTCTGTTTTAGTAGTGATGCTAATTTTTATTAATTAACCCTTTGTTATTAAATGTAGTGCATATATCAACACTCTGACATTAAGATTTCAGATATTAAGAGAAAATAGAGAAATTGGTCAAAAAAGTTACGAAATTAGAAGGGAAGAAATTTCTGATATAATATTATCTGACAAAATGATAAAAAAATTTTCAAGAAGCATTTTATCTAAAATATGTATATATACATACTTTATCTAATATTTTATCTAATATATCTAATATATTTTATCTAAATTTATAAGCCTAAAATACAGTATAATTCTGCAACGTAACCTGTATATAACGGAATCCTACCTTTAACGAAAAATTCCCCTAGTACAGACAGGGTCCGACTTTAGCAATCTAGGGCCCCGGGGAGAGCATTATTCTAGCGGGCACCCCTTCTATCGATCCATTCATAGAAATTGTTCGTGAATTATATGCTGAAGTGACTAGCACTAAACTTCACACCTATTGTACGGATTTCGTACCAGGTATATAGGGTGTCACAAGAAAGAAAGTTAATAATTCAAGAGATGATAGACCGTTAGATGATAGAATTATACTTTATATTTTTTATAGTAATATAAGGGCTCATGTGAGCCTTTGAAGTATAAATAAAAGTCTTTTTTTCACTCTTGGCTATTTGTCATATCATAAAATTAGGAAAGGCCTGAACTCTTTTCCTAAATCTTTTACCAGTGGCTGAGAGGTTCTGCTCTCAAAGCTGGTAGACGGGAGATGCTGGGTTCAAACCTCTGTCGCACTCGTCGACCTAACCGTCCGGAGTTTTCCGTGGTTTTCTTCGAACCTTGAGTAAATACGGGTTAGGATCCATGAGAAAGACCCCCACGGAGGCTACTTCCCCCGCTGGCCTATATCCATAGCGCAGATAATAGGCCGTAACAAACAATCAACCAATCAACCTAAATCTTTTACAATGTAAAAATTTTGGTAACTTTTGGCCAACTTTAATCATGTGGCACCCTCTTAATGAAAATCCCGATTACGCCCATGGAGGACCCCCTGATATAGAGGGCCTGGGGCATCTGCCCCTCATGCCCTTGCATTAGTCAGGCACTGAGTACCGAAAAGAATACCATAGAATACCGGAAACTAGTCTCAAACGGAATTTTTTACCTTACCTTGCTCTTTTTTTATTTTTCCTTTATTTTTTCTTTTTTTTTTTTTTTTTTTTTTTTTTTTTTTTTTTTTTTTACTGATCTACCATTTTTACTCTACATTATTTTTTCATTTAAATTTCTTAATAGTCGATATCATCGGCCCAATTTTAAAATAATAAGGGTCATAAATTCAAAATCAGCCCCTTCAAATCGTTACCCCCTGAATCACTAACACACTATGCTGCTCCAACTTTTAAAAAAATAAATAAATAAATAAATAAATAAAAAAAATCGCGATTTTATGATGTATGTAAAAACGTATTTTAATATCTGTGAACAAGGATGCCCTCCAAACAGAGCTCCCCCCTCCCCCCTATCGGAGGTTTTGCATTTATTTTTCCAGCGAATCACATAATAGAGGCCACCGGGGAAAAAATTATACTAGCGTGTTAATTAAAACGAGAAGCCCGTTGAAGAACGGCTTTTCTTTTATGAGAAGAAGAACCGGAAAAAATGTAAATCCGTAGCTCGTTGTTTTAAACGGTTTGAATGACGCTAAGGAAAGCGCCTATTGTGTGCATGAAAGGGTGACGCCCCAACAAAAATGTCGCACCGCGAAAAACAAAAGCACGACCCTTTTGTAGTCTCATAACTCTTTCAAAACATTTTTGCGACGAAAGAGAGAAGAAAAACTCTATAAAGACAATGCTCCTGAAATGAAAAAGTGGTCCAGGATTTTAAGGAATTGGAGAATAAAAGAATAGATTAAGTTGTGTTGTTCTTATCCGCACCGAGAAAAGAATGGCCGATCGCTCGACGAAAACATTTATTCATTTTTATTCGAAAATAGAACTTTTTTTTTTCATATGTGCGCACTTTTTTTTGTTCTTGGATCTCGGAGATATGAAGAGAAGTTTTAAGTAAATAATAAGTAATGAGATTAGGTGAGAAAAATAGCTGGGTTTAAAGTCTGGTAATCATTTCTGGAAAATTCAGGTAAATTAGGAAGAAACTGACATGTTAATTAAATTGGATGACTTGAGGTTTTTAGAAAAGGAGAAAAAAATGCTAAAAACTTTAGCAAACTGCGATAAGAAAAGGTTATCTATTGTTCTACTTTTTGAATAGGATTTTTCTACTTTTAAAATGTCTATACATAACAAGCTATCTTTTAATATGAGGTTTAATCCCTTATAGAAAAGAAATACAATTTGCGTTATATTCAAAATTAGTCCTTTGTATTCGATAATGTCATAAGAATTACTTAGATCTTGACTATGATCTATTAGATAGGCTAGAATTCTGATAATTTATAAAATATTAGTAAAAAAAAATTTGTCATGATTTTACAAAGAGAACAATGCCTAACTCAACACAGCCTGTGTAAACAGAACCTGTCTATAACGGAATGCTGCCTTAAATAGAATAATTCCCGGCGAAAAGAATACCATTCAATTATACCTGCTAAGATGAAAACCTGTCTTAAAGGAATTTTTTACAGGTCTCTTGTGATACCATCTTAGCAGGTTTTACTGTATTTCTTGAAGAAAGTAGTGTTCTGTAATTAGACTGAATTTTAGCCCAAGTTTTATCCTAATAGATTCAAGAACAAGATTTAATAATAAATAACTAAGAAGTAGTAATTTAAGATAAATAACTAAGCAAGGTTTTTTTCATTATATTTACAAAATTTTACAGTGAAATAAAATTTGAAATGTGCAAATTATTTGCAAATAAATTTTCATTTTTTTTTTCAATGTGACAAGTGTTTTAAGTATATTTTAGCTACTAGTATTTCTGTATAATAATCTTCGCCTCATTAAATCGCAGATTTCTGCAATTTAATAAGACAAAGATTACTGTTAGGAAATGCTGATAGCTAAGATATAAACTAGTTGGACCACTGAGCTCCATAATAGAATGGAGCGCTAACTCACCTGTCCACTTTCTGCCGCGACTACATCACATTTCAATGCACGCAAGTAATAAAGGCTGCACTTTTCTTAATATTGAGGGCATTTTTTGATACTTTTCGGCATACTTTTAATCAATTTCGGTTATTTTTATACATTTTTCATATTTTAATCAGCAATACTTATACATTTTTCATGTGTCTTGTTAAGCATACATATGATTTGATTTTATATATATGATAAAATTAAATATTTATGATGTAATTAAATAAAATCTGTAGTTTTAAAAATAACTTAGTGAAAATTGTAGCATCTTGGTCATATTACAAAAAGAAAATCGAATTTGAAAATACCGGATGAACCAAAAGTTCGTTAAAACTTTAAAAATTCATAAAAAAGGAAGAAATTATGATAAAGAAGTGCGGTTTGCAAGAAAGGGCTCACAAGGTTGTCGGATTTTTTTTTAGCAGAAAAAAAAAATAGTTAAAAATGTCGCTGGTAGAGGGCGCTGACGACCCGAAAAACAATGAACAGGACAACAGTACGCTCCATCCATTTATTCTTGCAATAACAATTGTTCAACATAACCTCCACAACATTGTACGATACAACTAAGGCGACTCACAACGCTCGTTACAGCTGAATGCAACATGTCGGAATGAATTGCAGAAACTCTCCGTTCAAATAGAACAACTTCACCAACAACGCTGGATCGAGTTACAACATTCTGGAAACGAATGAGAAATCCTTGTGTATCCCGGTCTTTCATTGCAGGATTAATATGCATAATTCTGCTGAATCTCTCGCATGTTAGCGCCATCTACAGGTGACTTTTTTAACTTTTTTTTTTTTTTTTTTTTTTTTTTTGCTACTAAAAAATATCCGACTACCTTGTGAGCCCTTTCATGCAAACAGCACTTCTTTGTCATAATTTCTTCCTTTTTTATGATTTCTTAAAGTTTTAACGAACATTTGGTTCACCCGGTATATACCCCATGCTACTTTATGGCACGAAATCGCTGTTTGCTGTAATTTTTCCTCCTAAATTGAATGGTATTGTGTTCATGGGTGCACCTCGATCAAAATACACTGCAAAATAAATTGCTGATTTTACGGTATAATACTGGTACCCCAGCTGCCAGCATTATACCGTAAAATTAACAGTAAAATAAGCAGTAATACGCTGGCGCGGTAGCTTATTACTTCTTATTTTACTGTTTATTACTGTTAATTTTACAGTATAATACTGACAGCTGAGATGCTGGTATTATACCGTAAAATCAACAATTTTTTTGCAGTATAGGGAATTGGCTTTCATTTTATTATGAAGATCAGTAAGTCGGAACCCCTAATATGACCCATTCTTAATGTATGGCCATTTGAAGTCTTGACTTAAAAAAACATTACATTGAATGTTCGCATTAACACAAGTTTAAGAAATAGTGAAATTTCTGCGACAGACATACAACTGAGATATTGATGATTCTGATTCTGCCTTCCTTATTCAGTTTCCGAATCTTTCTTTGAAAACAAACACCTGTTGGCCATCTTATTGCATTTTCGAAGTAAGCATTTGCGGGCACCCGCCCAACAAAATACAGGATTTTTTGAAGAGGTGTGCCAGTAGTCCACAGACAGGATGCAGTTTTATTTAAAAACAATGCTAAAATATTATAAATAAGGCAAATTAAAATCCAAAAATAAATATCTACTGACTTTTTTCAAAGTAAAAAATTGAAGCAGTGCATCATTTTTTTCATTATGAGGCAGAGCCCCTGAACCTTCACTGATATATGTAAGATATGGACGTAAAAAAAAAAAAAAAGAAAAAAAACTAAAAATGATTTTTCATGGGGGTTTTGTCGAAAAATTCTTAGTTCCTTTTTCTCTTAGTGTTAAATTATTTCAATCATTTCACAGAAATAAATGTTTTTTTTTTTTTTTTTTTAATCTTGAGAGATAAGAAAATTTAGCTACATAAATTTGAAAATAAAGGGAAGTGCAATTGCCCTCAATTGTCCCTCCTTGCGGGTGCTCATGTAAGCATCTGCTATACTCAGTGGCAGCTCGTGTCTGGCATTTTAGGGTGCTACATTCATGGCTACAACTTTTACTCTTTTCTTTTACTACGGTATTTAAATAGAAATCTCCGTTTTATTTATTTGCCGAATTTCTACGATTAAATAATGCGAAGATTTCTTTTAAAAATAGTAGTAAAAAAAAAAAACCTCCTGCTACAACAATGAATTATTTTTAACAAATAGACATTAATGACACATACTCCACAGAGCGCTAAGCTAATATTCCAAAATTAAATACCGTCAGCAGACGAATTTTAGTCTCGACCTCAGCTCGCACGCATAACGTCCATTCAGATGGCGTTTGACTACACAAATTATTATTCATTACAATAAAGACGATAGTTAATCGTGATGAAGCCATTGTCCTTAATTTCAGCCAAACTTCAAAAATTTTATCTAGCACTTTAAACGAATAAAAAAAAAACGGAATAAAAGCTAGTTATTGTATTTTGACAGAATTCGTTAAAAAAATTAAATAATAGAGATAATTTTGTACTTCTCATTATTAATTTTTATTTACGGAAATCACAGTACAAATCTCGCCCCATACCTCCCTCAACAAAAACTACAAAGTTTTCGGACATCCAATTAAAAAAAACGAATATTTTATTTCATTCCTTTCTATATTTGTAAAAAAAAAAAAAAAAAAAAAAAAAAAAAAAAAAAAAAAAATACACATTTTGAATTTTATTAAGAATTTTATTTTTAAATATAAAGGTAAGGTAAACATGAAGATTTTTTTTCTTTTTGGCTAAGTTAATCATGGCAACTTATGACCATCAGCACACCACCCACAAACTAATGGTAAGGTGAAAAGAGGCAATCAATTTATCCTTATTAGATTAAAGTATAAAGTTAAATACACTATTTCAAAAATTCCTTAAACTAAATTACTAGAGCAAATTTTTTACGAATGTAATAATACATCTCATCCTGTAATTAAATTTCCTCCTGCATACCTACTTTTTGGTCAATTACCATTATGATTCACCTCCCAGACAAAATTTTTCTCTTCATTAAGTGAAGCTCTTAAATTAGCAAAAATGAGTGCCATTGAATATTATCTTTTAGAAAAAGACTATACGACCAGCATTGTGTAAACCAAAATTTTATGAAAGAGACCTAATTATTTATGAAGAATTTGAATATCCGAATATCAGGAAGTTAATCCCTACTTTTGATGGTTTTTATAAAATTAGTAGTGAGTTATCTAATGTGAACTTTGAATTCGATACACCCAATTATCATAGAGGAACCAATAAATAATTTACATTACGTCTTTACGTAACTTTCTTGATAAATTTTAATTTTCTCGTGAACACTCGAAACAGATTAAATAAAATTAAATACGTGAGTAAGGATTTATTCTAAGCAATCTAAAAAAACTAATATTTAAGCACATTTAATTTTATTATAATAGCAAAAGTAAATTAATAATGTCCTATTTAACATTACAAGTGTTTTTATGCGCAACAGGAATGTCTACTTATTAGAAATTTTTACTTAGAAAGTTAACGTTTTAATGCAGTTGTAATTAAGTTAGTTCTAGTAATTTTTTCTGTAAATGTTGAGTTATAATTTCTTTGCTCATTTAATTAAGCGTGTCTATCTTAAATTACATAAATTATGTGGGTACTTACTAATTAACTAGGACACTTCATTTTCAAGAATATGATAGATTATTTATTGAAGTTATCTAAAGATTCTGCTATAATATATATATATATATATATATACAGTGAAACCCGTCTATAACGATACTGTAGGGACCCAGATATGATGTCGTTATAGACAGGTTATCGTTATAGACAGATTGAATATATAAAATTATATTTTTAAACTTAAATAAGTAATAAGTAAACGTAATAAGTAAACAAATTGAAAATATACGCAAAAGATACAAGCATAAGTTTATTTTGTAAGAAAATTGCAGAAACAAAAATTATTTAGAAAAGAAATCTGTTAATTTTGTTTGCTTACTTTTTGATGCAAATGACATCTGCATGCACATATATTTCATCCCGTTTAAGGAGTTCAGATGCACGTCCGAAACATTTGGTACTGTTAAGCAACAAAATCCTGAAGAATGCTAATTAAGGATATAGCATCTTCAGGAGAAATTTGAGTTTTGTTTTGTGAACAGTCAACTGCTTCTTCTTCATCACTCTGATCACCTGGAATTCTGCTAAAATATCTTCATCGCTTGCACCGCTGAACACGTGCACATCATTGTCTAAGTTTAAAAATTCTTCAGCATTCAATGTAAAAGATAGGTTTGATGAGCTTTGGAAAGCTCTAACAGCTGTGGATAAACTCTAAACACATTCTTCTTCTTCCTTAACGATTTCAGTAAAGTGAATATTGGCCTTTTCTTCAAATAATGAAGCTTTCTTCCAACAATTTTGGATTGTAGATGCTGTTATCGAATTCCAACTTCCTGAGACCCAATCAGATGCATTTTTTACATCAACTGCATATGGATTTGGGAGATTGTTATCCAGATTATAAACAACGTTCTGAACTAACCTTTTTCGATAATATCCCTTGAAACACTTGATAATGCCTAAATCTAAAGGCTGCAGGATCGACGTGCAATTTGATGGAAAGTAAAACACTTTTATATTTTTCAAACGTGGGGGATTGTTGTGAGGTGTACAGTTATCAACTATGAGAGCAACATTCTTTTTTTTATTTTTCATTTCTTTATCAACATCAAGCAGCCAGTTGTTGAAGATTTTCTCCGTCATCCAGGCCCTCTTATTTGCCTTGTAGTGAACTGGTAAACTCTTTACATTTTTAAAGCACCTTGGCTTCGCGTACTTTCCAATCACTAAAGGCTTCAATTTGTCGGTTCCAGTACTGTTTGAACACAGCAGGATTTACAGCCTTTGCTTTGATTTCTTCCCACCTTTACAGCTGTCTCCTTTAAAGGACATTGTTTTATCTGGCATTAGCTGATAGAACAAACCAGTTTCATCAGCATTGTACACATCATCTGGAGAAAATTTTTCAATTTTCTCTTTTTCTCGCTGTTTCCAGTATAATGCAGCCTCAACTGGAGCTGACTTTTCTTCTCCCGCAATAGTTTTAAAAACAATTCCGTGACGTTCACGAAAGGAAGTGAACCATCCATTGCTGGCTTTAAAATCATTGTTGCCTATCAAAGATGTGAATTTTCTTGCTTTTTCAGAAATCATAGGTCCACTAATGGACACGTTTTGGTTTCTCATCTCGTGGAACCCTCGTAGGAGAGCTTTGTCAACATCATCATTTACGGCACCTTTAAATCTTTTTCGTTTGCTATCCACTTTACTTTTTTCCACAGCATCTTCAATATCTTTTCGTTTTTTTAAAAAAGTAGCTATCGTTGACTGTGAAATCCCATACTTTTTAGCAGCATCAACTTGTTTCATTCCTTGATCAATATCCGAAATGATTTTTAACTTTTCTTCAAATGACAATGCTTTACGCTGAGCCATCACTTAAAACGAATAATGAAAAATACGAACTTACAATGAAAAATACGAGCACATAAAAATGAATTGCAACGAAAAAGTGGTCAGTCCGAAGTGAGGTGTGTCCAACCTAGGAATGAAAAGATTCGACAGTGACTAGTCGAATTCGGAGAAAGAGGTAACATCCCTCTCAATTCCTTATCTACTAAAACATCTTTGACAATGATCAGCTGTAAAGACTTAAGCTCCATACACGCAGCAAAGTGACACCCCCTCCCCAACATCCCCTAATCCCTTCTACAAAGAGGTCAAAATGAAGAAAGAGTCAACACTTGGACACGGAGATAAGCACAGACTTTTGTTATTTTACATTCCGGATGATGGGGTGTCGTTTTCCAAGAAAAAATCTGGTTATATCGGAACCTTCAGCTTTCGAAAGAGAAAAAAATATCGTTGTAGACAGGTGCAGCTAAAAATTGATTATCGCTGTACACAGGTTCAAAATACATTGAATAAATAGGAATTTCGCTGGGACCAAAATAAAATATCGTTATAGACAGGTTTATCGTTATAGACAGTATCGTTATACACAGTTTTCACTGTATATGGAATTGGATGGATATAGTATGAGTTCTCTTTTTCTTTCGATTTACTATTACAATTTCTTATATGAGTCAAAATTTAACAAGAGGATTTTAATGCTATGTAAGAATTTGGTCCATCCAACAAGAAGATTGGGAGCAAAAATCTTATTTATTGTTAATGTTTTGTTATATTGAAAAATAACAAAATTTAAGTATTATAGAAATTTAATGTATTTAACAAATATTGATCTTAAATGAAAGTTAGATTAGAGAAATATTAACGAAATGTTGAAAAGAAGGAGTATTTATTAATTCAGAATTATTAATAGAGTATAAAGGGAAAATAATATTTAAAAATAAACCACATGGAACTAACAACTACTACAAGTGCTATAGCTGCCCACTGGTATATACTACTAACTAGTACTACGGGTACTACAACTACTGCAACTGTCACTATTATAACAACAATTAATACTATGGACATCCTCTATTTATTGTGGATGATGAAAGCAGATGCACGCCCTCAGAGAAACAACTTTTGCTGCTTTTCCCCATTCTTTAAAACCTACGCAGTTATTACCAAGCTCGGAAATTTTTTGCGTTTAATATGGTCAAAGTTCGTTATTATTATGGAGTTGGGTAAAATCTAGTTTTAGTTTCAGTTTAAACTTAATTAATTTAATAATGTAATGTAATTACTTATCAGTTTTCGATATGCTGAATTCAATAGTGTTTTATGCTGAGTGCTTCCGTAAAGACTGTAAGATGCTACTACTACTTAATAAATTTGTTGAATTTAAACTACTTGCTGATTTATGAAGTCTAAGAAAATTCCTTCTGGATGTTTATTAAAAACCCTTGTCTCCACGACTCGCATCACGACGTTTTTTGTTAGTTTGGCTGCTGAGATCTCGCAATTATTCCTGCGAATTCAACTTTAAATAAAAATGCGGATCTCCTAATGTAGCAGTCTTCAACCCACGGCCCGTGGGTCACGGGTGGCCCGCCATGTCATATCGAATACTGAAAATAAAAGTTTTTACAAAAGCGAAAAACGACATATACAGTCTCACTTATACGGATGTAAGATCATTATTTTTAGCACCACTATTTCCGATTAATAATTTTCGCTTTATTTAATCGCACAATTAACATGACGAATATTACTTTTGAGAAAAAAATATTAAAAATAATTACCTTATATTGTATATAAGTGAGATGGGGCTCGGATCGGTCTCTTTTTTGGCCACCACTAATTTTTTTTAAATTATTTTTCGGGGAAGATTACTACAACAATTGCAAGAAAAAGCTCATCATGATGCGGGTTTCTGACATTTGAAAGATAAATGTAAAACGAAAAAGGTGGTAGTCAAATTTTGTTTAAAAAGGCCGCTCCGGTGCCTGGGAGGTCTTTGCATTATGATTGCAGATTATTCTTACTTTTAAGATGAGTATCAGCAGCTTTTGTTTGTATCGGAAAACTACTAATGTTAGCATTGTTTCGAAAGTTATGCACACACAGACATGCACATATATATGGTATAGGATTACTGACTATAGTACAGACTGAAAAGGCTGCTTAGAAATAAGCCAGAACATTTTTCAATGTGGGTAGGAATAATTGCTCTTTTAAATATTTTACGCACCAACAAAAAATGAACTCATCCGTTACAATCGCAATTGATTGTGAAATAGGTACAAAGTTTAGTTAGGTTTTTCATTTCATAACTGTATAATCTTTGAGTGTATGCAAAATGGCGAGCTCTGATCCGAAAAAAACTAATAATGTTAGCATTGTTTCGAAAGTTATGCACACACAGACATGCACATATATATGGTATAGGATTACTGACTATAGTACAGACTGAAAAGGCTGCTTAGAAATAAGCCAGAACATTTTTCAATGTGGGTAGGAATAATTGCTCTTTTAAATATTTTACGCACCAACAAAAAATGAACTCATCCGTTACAATCGCAATTGATTGTGAAATAGGTACAAAGTTTAGTTAGGTTTTTCATTTCATAACTGTATAATCTTTGAGTGTATGCAAAATGGCGAGCTCTGATCCGAAAAAAACTAATAATGTTAGCATTGTTTCGAAAGTTATGCACACACAGACATGCACATATATATGGTATAGGATTACTGACTATAGTACAGACTGAAAAGGCTGCTTAGAAATAAGCCAGAACATTTTTCAATGTGGGTAGGAATAATTGCTCTTTTAAATATTTTACGCACCAACAAAAAATGAACTCATCCGTTACAATCGCAATTGATTGTGAAATAGGTACAAAGTTTAGTTAGGTTTTTCATTTCATAACTGTATAATCTTTGAGTGTATGCAAAATGGCGAGCTCTGATCCGAAAAAAACTAATAATGTTAGCATTGTTTCGAAAGTTATGCACACACAGACATGCACATATATATGGTATAGGATTACTGACTATAGTACAGACTGAAAAGGCTGCTTAGAAATAAGCCAGAACATTTTTCAATGTGGGTAGGAATAATTGCTCTTTTAAATATTTTACGCACCAACAAAAAATGAACTCATCCGTTACAATCGCAATTGATTGTGAAATAGGTACAAAGTTTAGTTAGGTTTTTCATTTCATAACTGTATAATCTTTGAGTGTATGCAAAATGGCGAGCTCTGATCCGAAAAAAACTAATAATGTTAGCATTGTTTCGAAAGTTATGCACACACAGACATGCACATATATATGGTATAGGATTACTGACTATAGTACAGACTGAAAAGGCTGCTTAGAAATAAGCCAGAACATTTTTCAATGTGGGTAGGAATAATTGCTCTTTTAAATATTTTACGCACCAACAAAAAATGAACTCATCCGTTACAATCGCAATTGATTGTGAAATAGGTACAAAGTTTAGTTAGGTTTTTCATTTCATAACTGTATAATCTTTGAGTGTATGCAAAATGGCGAGCTCTGATCCGAAAAAAACTAATAATGTTAGCATTGTTTCGAAAGTTATGCACACACAGACATGCACATATATATGGTATAGGATTACTGACTATAGTACAGACTGAAAAGGCTGCTTAGAAATAAGCCAGAACATTTTTCAATGTGGGTAGGAATAATTGCTCTTTTAAATATTTTACACACCAACAAAAAATGAACTCATCCGTTACAATCGCAATTGATTGTGAAATAGGTACAAAGTTTAGTTAGGTTTTTCATTTCATAACTGTATAATCTTTGAGTGTATGCAAAATGGCGAGCTCTGATCCGAAAAAAACTAATAATGTTAGCATTGTTTCGAAAGTTATGCACACACAGACATGCACATATATATGGTATAGGATTACTGACTATAGTACAGACTGAAAAGGCTGCTTAGAAATAAGCCAGAACATTTTTCAATGTGGGTAGGAATAATTGCTCTTTTAAATATTTTACGCACCAACAAAAAATGAACTCATCCGTTACAATCGCAATTGATTGTGAAATAGGTACAAAGTTTAGTTAGGTTTTTCATTTCATAACTGTATAATCTTTGAGTGTATGCAAAATGGCGAGCTCTGATCCGAAAAAAACTAATAATGTTAGCATTGTTTCGAAAGTTATGCACACACAGACATGCACATATACATGGTATAGGATTACTGACTATAGTACAGACTGAAAAGGCTGCTTAGAAATAAGCCAGAACATTTTTCAATGTGGGTAGGAATAATTGCTCTTTTAAATATTTTACGCACCAACAAAAAATGAACTCATCCGTTACAATCGCAATTGATTGTGAAATAGGTACAAAGTTTAGTTAGGTTTTTCATTTCATAACTGTATAATCTTTGAGTGTATGCAAAATGGCGAGCTCTGATCCGAAAAAAACTAATAATGTTAGCATTGTTTCGAAAGTTATGCACACACAGACATGCACATATATATGGTATAGGATTACTGACTATAGTACAGACTGAAAAGGCTGCTTAGAAATAAGCCAGAACATTTTTCAATGTGGGTAGGAATAATTGCTCTTTTAAATATTTTACGCACCAACAAAAAATGAACTCATCCGTTACAATCGCAATTGATTGTGAAATAGGTACAAAGTTTAGTTAGGTTTTTCATTTCATAACTGTATAATCTTTGAGTGTATGCAAAATGGCGAGCTCTGATCCGAAAAAAACGTAAGTAGAAAAGACGCGTTTATTTCAAGAAAAGTTATCATCTCTTTAATTTTGCATTGAGTATAAACATAAGCAGTTTGACTTATCTGCAAAAAAAAAGTGTAGTAGTAATGAAGAAATAGTGAGAATAATATTCTAGTTTGGTTCTACATTTTTGTACTAATAAACTTAATTAATATCGAAGTTGAGTTATCAATTTGTATTCTTCAATAAAAACATGGAGTACGAAAACCGTGTTAGTTATATGCTAGCAGTAAAAATTGCAAAACAAGGAATGTCTTTCACTAATGAAAAGTTTAATAAAGAATGTTACATTTCAACAATGACATTGTGTTAATGAATGCTACATTGAACAATGTTCAATTGATGTGGTTTTCCTATCGAAGTCTCAAAATATTAAAAATATTTGCTTGTCTGATGTAACAGTAGCGTACAAGATCTGGCATCAGATACTATTTTCAAAACGTTAAAATCTAAATGTAAGAACTTAGTATTTTATTCTGTAGCGATGGACGAATCAACAGATACTTACAGACATTGCGAAAGGATCTATTTTCATCTGTGGTGTTGTGAGAAACTTTATGATTGTAGAAAAATTAGCTTATATTGCTCCATTTAAATGTAAAACACGGGATTCGGATTTTTATACTGATTTGAAAAATACTTTGGCTAAATGTGAGCTAGATTTAAGCAATATATCTGTCATAAGCAATGCTTGTGCTCTCGATGGCATGGAAACTGAAAACGCTGACATTATTATTAATTACAATTATATATTAAATACGTCAATTAAGGCGCGGAAAAAATGTTTCAACAGCTTTTCTTCCTGAAGAATGACGTTCAACAATCCACGGAATCTAAAAGCAAACCTATTTGCGAGTTCCAAGATGAGAAGTGATTAAGCGATTTTGCATATTTAGTACACATTATTAGCCAAATCAATGATCCGAACTGTCGTTTACTGGGAAAAGGTCAACTTATTCCCAATCTTTATGACTGTATGAAATCATTTCAGAAAAAAATAATGCTATGGGAACATCAGCTGAAAAATAAAAAATAAACTATTCCCTTTTCTACATTAACGGAGTTAATACTACAGAACTAATAACTACAGAATATGATTTCATATTATTTCAAATCAAAGGGCAGATTTTCTGACTTTCACCAAAAGGAAATTTCCACGAGTTTCTTCCCCATTCTCAGTTGATATCGATAGTATTCCACTTAATTTATAGTTGGAAATTGCAGATTTACAGTGTGATTCAATGTTGAATTCAGGTGGTCCGAGGGGTACCTTCAAGTCCGGAAGATTTGAGATTTTATGCTTATTAATTATCTAGAATTGTAATCCCTCACATCCCCTCACGAAACTCCACAGTGTTGCTTTTAAAATTGGTGATGACAACATGTAATAAAATGTTTTTTTTATGAATAAAGATTAAGATTATTTTAATTCCGTAGCCTCTATATGCAACCCTGTGCTGTGATCAAATTATTCTTTGATTTTGGCTTGTATTTCTCCTGCATATGTGTGACCCGCGGAACTGTAATAAGTTGCTGATGTGGCGTGCGAGCGCGAAAGGTTGAAGACCCCTATCGTAATATTTCGAGTGCATTATAGCATTACTCCAAAACGACTGGGTGAAAATTCAATCTACTATAAATCTGCTCCATTCAAGTAATTCGTCACAACCTAAAAAATCGCGGAAGGTTGTTACAACTCAGATTGTCACGCACACACACACACACACACACACACACACACACACACACACACACACACACACACACACACACACACACACACACACACACACATATATATATATATATACACACACTCATTCTTATACAAATATTGCGTTTAATCTTACAACAATAACAAATGTGTTACACAATACTTTGTACTTATTTTCTTCGGAAAAATTGGGAATATCCGAAACCGACTCGCAAGGAACGAAACCATAATCTGAGGCAACCTAAAAATTAAGACATTAGAGTCAACCCGATACGTAGCAAAAAATTTAGTGTCAATAAGCAACACATTCATGTAGAATCGGGTTATCTGACCCGATTCAGGACTCTAGCTGTATACTATACATACAGAAATCCAAAATATACACTTTCTTGCAGTACTAAGTATGTTATGTATATACGTAATTATTTTCTCATTTATATTTTCCATTTTCCATTTATATATAAATATATTATTATAAATGATGCTCTATTGTATATTAATATTAATAAACAAATAATTGTTATTTTGATACTAAGATAATTTCAATAATAATAATAAAGGAAAAAAATCTTATCTACTCATTCATTTATAAAGATACTCACCAAACACTTTTTAATAAGGAGATAAAATTGAGCATACGGATTTTCGCGTGTCCTGTCTTTTCTTGAGAACCTTATTTTTTACAGTTGCCTATTGTTTGCAGTCAATCGAATGAGCTTTGAACAGAAGTACACACGAGTTCTAGACAGAACATAAGGTATTCGGTAACACCCGATCAATGTGACGCCTGAATGTGTCCGAAATGTGATTGAATTCTCTCGCCTCAGACTAAGGAATAAAATTTTAATTTAGATTAAACTCGTAAAAATTTGATTAATTTAGGGCATGGTATAAAAGTGGGACATTTAGCATCCACGTAGAGTTTCCACAGGACAGGTCACAGGAACCCTGAAAATCAGAACGTCTCGCGTAAATCGGGATACTTGACAACAATCGTCAGGGCATTGTTAAGCCGTTGGTAGAACTATGCGGACATCCAAATTTCACAATTTGGTAGACTTTGTCAGAACTTAAGCGCATTCAAGCAACCAGTCGCAAGATGACTCGTAACTATACCTTGGACAGTCCTTCTTGTTTTAACCGCACGGAGGGATCAGACTCCTCTTCTCCACGATTCGTTTTTCAGAACCTTTTTAAAAACTATTAATAGCATACATGATCCCGAATTCATGGTACAAACTTTAAGGTTTGATACAGGACACTCTAACAATCATTTATTGTATAGGAATGTATGGGCGCAAGTGATGTAGTGAGGCGCAAACACAGGAAATAAGAAAAGGAAAAGCGTTGATTGACGAGTGCAATGTTTACAATAACTGTTCAAAATTGCGTCCACCAACAGTGATACATGCTTGGCAGCGTCAGTAGAGCGATTGGCATACACTTCCAAAGATACCAGGTATTTCACACACACGTGCAGCAGCTACGGATATTCGAGCAACGAGATCCTCATCTGAGTCAACCGGAGTCACATAAAGAAGACTCTTCAGATGTCCCCATAAAAAGTAATCGAGGCTTAAATCTGGAGATCGGGATGACCAAGAGACTGGTCCTCCACGCCCAATCCATCGCACCCGAAAAGTGGCATTCAGGTAATTGCGCACATCAGTACTGAAGTGTGCTGGCGCTTCATCATGCTGAAACCGCATTCGGTTACGAATGGTGATCGGAACATCTTTAAGCAGTTCTGGTAGAACCTGTTCTAAAATAATAAGATAACAACAGCCACTTCGGTAGTAGGTATGGCCAGTCAAAATCTGGTTGACAGTACCGTCCACACATTCACAGAGAATCGTTGTTGATATGCATGTGGCCGCGTTGCGTGTGGATTATCAGTTGCCCACAGATGGAAATTGTGCGCATTAAATACACCCTTGCGTATAAACGTCGCCTCATCTGTAAATAGCATATGAGCTGTGAATTCCGGCTGCAAGAGCACTCTGCTGCAAAATCAATTGGTAGAATTCTACATGCAGAGGACAGTCTTCTGGATTCGAAGCTTGTACTCGCTGAAAATGAAAGGGGTGTAAGCGATATTCGTTTAACACTCTCCAAACAGTCTGTTGACTTACACCTACGTTATGTGCAACAACTCTTTTACTTGACTCGGGTCTATCAGCCGCAAAGTTCAAGATGCTTTCTTCCAGGCTTGGACTGCGTTCAGCTCTTAGTCGACCAGCTTCGTGTCTGGTGACGTGGAAAACATCACTTTCACAAAGCTGGCGATGTAACCACTGAAAAATTCTGTAATCCGGCATTCGTCTATGAGGAAAATGCTCTTGATACATTCGTAGCACAGCTCTGGCGTTACCATTTGCATGGTCGTAGATGAAATGCATGTCTGCTTTTTCTGCTTATGTAAAGTCTTCCATCACGGACGACAGCACAACTGAGAATGGCGTCGTCTCAAACTGGCTTCATCTACTTGCAACAAGATACAAGCAACTTTTTTATAGGACCAATTTGGTCGTCTCTACAAGCATAGTCGCTTGGAACATCCAATCAAATGCATGGAAATCTGACGAGGGAACTAATCCTTTCCCGGAACAGCCAATGAAATGCTTGGAAAACTGATGAGTCACCACAATTTTTGTCTCTTCAACTTATCCCGTGTAATAGTACGTGTAAGGTTGAACGGCGGCTATCCACTTACTGCCCTGTACCGTTCAATGGAAACAACCAATAACTCCATTTCTCTTTCCTTTCAAATATTTCCTGTGTTTGTGCCTCACCGCGTAATTTGCGCTCATATATTCCTGTACAAAAAGTGATTGTTGCAGTGTCCTGTACCAATCCTTCAAATTTGTACCATGAATTCGGGATCATCCTGCATATAAAATTAAATGAAGTGAAGTTTAATTTTATCACACATTCAGCCAACTTAGCTTAATAAGTGATTCGAAACATCATTTCCAAACGACACCACCAAGAGCACGTGTTCTGAAGATCATTTTTGACTCACAAATTTTAGCTATTTGCAACAAATATATAAGTGGCGTTTTCGGATAATTCAGTTTTTACTCTTCTTTTGTATGGTTACATCGGCATGGTATAGTGAGACACATGTTTAACACAGAAAAATTGAAATGATAATGTAAAGTATTCTTTTCTCGATGTAGTACAGGGTGCAATACGTTATCAATCGCCGACCTTTAATTTCTCAACCGTTGGTCGTAGACATATAGTTGCACTTACAAAAACTTTCAAATGAGGTAAATATTCATGTTGTGGCATTGTTTAAAGTTTAAAATCAATTTTATAAAAATTACGAAATCTAACTTTTTATTCGGTCCCCCAATCCCTATAGCTATATTTAGTAAATGTTTACACATATCATAATAGATATAACACAAAAAGTTTGGCTTCTGTACTACAAAAATTGACACAGTTATTAAATTTCAAAGTTTGAGATTTTTGCACATGATATTGTCTTTCATTAGGGGATCAGTTACAAATGAATTAAAGTAATTCGAGATCGATATCAGTGGGCAATGTCCTTTTTACGGCGAAACCTCCTTTAGCCAATATCGCCAAATCGCCTTAGATTTTTTTTCTTTTATTCTTTAATTATTTTAAATCATCTGAGAAAAATAAATTTTATTATTATTATTTCTTTTTTATACAAAATTATGAGAGAAAAGGAAAATTTAGTGAATTAAATTTGAAAATCTGGGGAGGGGCAATTGTCTTTCCCAGCCCCTACTTGCGGGCACTATGATTTGCATTATATGACAAACAGTTATTATTTTTGAGAAGAGGATATTATCAATTATGTTTTAATTTATTTACATAAACCCTCTAAACGAATCTATATTGAGAAGCAATTTTTAAATAAAAATGAATAAATGTGTTTCCTAAAAACGTTATTCTCTCCTTCTCTCCTACTAAAAAAATGTTTATCAGCCTTTTCCTTCTTATTTCGTAAAATCTTAAACGACTTATTACTCTGTATTGTCAATAGATTTTTTTTTTACTATACCCACGCAAAACTGTTTTGAAAGAGTTATGAGACTACAAAAGGCAGCGTTTTTGTTTTTCACCGTACGACATTTTCGTTGGGGGTCACCCTTTCATGCGCACAATAGACGTTTTTCTTGCATCTTTCAGAACGTTTAAAACAAAGTACCCGAGATTTTCAGTATCTATTGTTCTCTTATGGAAAGAATAGTCTTTCTTATAAGGCTCCAGCTTTAATTAAGACACCAGAATTATTAGTTTTTTTTTTCTCTATTTCTTGGCTAATTTACTTAGCTCTATGTAAGTTTTTCATGCCTCAAAAGATCATGAAAATTTTAGTGCAAAGCTTCTATGTTGATAAGCATTTTTTTTAAATAATCATTTGCACAGATAAACTCTTATATATCTTATGAATAAACTGACCTTTTTAAAAATTGCTTTCCAAACTGTAAAGTTTTCCGTAAAGTCGTGCCCCCAAAAGTTAAGTTAGGGCCTGTCTTTTGACGCTCGCCATTAATAAATATTAATAAACATATCAAGTATGGTTTTTGTGAAGGTTGTTAGCTAATAATTAAGAAGAACGGAAAAAAAAAAAAAAAAGACTATTCCAATTTTATTCAAAAAAAAAAAAAAAAAAAAAAAAAAAAAAAAAAAAAAAAAGAAGAAGAAATTAACAAGCTTTTATAGAATCCAGAAAGAACTAAATACCCCACTTTCTGTAAGTTGCATGTAATTTTTATGAATGCTTGTTAGTGGGTTTCATAATTACATCCCGTGTGCAATTTTATGATTAAGTATTGTGAGTGGTCTCATTTTTTTCCTTATGTATTGTAGATTAAGAAAAGGGATGGTGGACATCCGGGACCAGTGACTGGGGAGGGGGAGGGGAGCGGAAAGGGCTAAATGGAGGAAGAGAAAAAAAAAATTTTGTTTCAATAAAATATATGTATATATATTAATGTTTAAAACTGTTTTATAGAATGAGAAAAGCGATGGTGGACATCCGGGACTCATGACTGGGGAGGGGCAGGGGGAGGGGAAAGGAAAGGGTTAAAGGGAGGAAAAAAATTCTTTTTTCAGTTTCAATAAAATATATGTATATATATATATGTTAATGTTTAAAACTGTTTTATGGAACGAGAAAATAGATGGTGGACATCCGGGACATGCGACTGGGAAAGGGGAGGGGAAAGGGTTGAAGGGAGGAAGAAAAAAAAATTCTGTGTCAATAAAATATATATATATGTATATTAATGTTTAAAACTGTTTTATAGAATGAAAAAAGCAATGGTGGACATCCAGGACCCGCGACTGGTGAAAGGAGGGGGGGGGGGGGGGGAAGGGTTGAAGAGAGGAAAAGAAAAAAAAATTATATTGATAAAATATATGTATATATATTAATGTTTAAAATTGTTTTATGGAATGAGAAAAGAGATGATGGACATTCAGGACCCGCGACTGGGGAAGGGGAGGGGGAAAGAGTTGAAGGGAGGAAGAAAAAATTCTTTTTTTCTGTTTCAATAAAATATATGTATATATATATATATATAAATGTTAAAAACTGTTTTATAGAATGAGAAAAGCAATGGTGGACATCCGGGACCTGCGATTGGGGAGAGGAAGGGTAAGAAAAAAAGGTTTAAGGAAGGAAGAATTTTTTTTTTTCTTTTTCAATAAAATATATGTATGTATATTAATGTTTAAAACTGTTTTATAGAATGAGAAATGAAATGGTGGACTTCTTCGGACGCTCTATGTCGGACGCTCTACAGGGGTGGGAATGAGAGTGTTTGAAGGGAAGAAGCTAAAACAAAATATTTTGTTGGAGTTGTTTTAGTTGAATGTATAGTTAATGTTTAAAATATTTTAAAATTTAATTGATAGTACCTGGACCCACAACAAGAGGGTTCAAGGGGAGTTTGAGTGGGGAGAGTCAATTTTTTTAAGCGCTGGTATAATTTTTTATGTCATAAGAATCATAACGTTTATCATTATATTATGATATTCCCAAAATTTACTGATACTTAATGGCATACCTGTGTAAAACTAAAGTGTAAAATGATGTCAGTTTGACACTAAAATTTTTCATCACTAAAATCATCAAAAATATTTTGACACTAAAATCTTTTTGTTGCAGGTAAGTACTGAATATAAAGAAAAATTATTAACAAAATGAGTCAGTAGAAAGAGGAAAAAGATGTAATGATGTTTATATACCGTGTAAAAGAGAAAGTAGTGTTTTTTTTTTTTTCTTTTTTTTTTTGTTTTAAGTGCTTGAGAAGAAAATTTTAAAAATCTATCAAATACAATAATTAAATTTTTAAAATGGAAAGATGAGCAATGTGATACAGAATTTAAATGGAATAAGTGGAATATATCATCGATACAATTGTACAGGTACTGGACAATTTAGGTGGTGATGCTTCCGTAGAAAATTTACAACAACTTCGAGTGAACTGTCATCTAACTTGTTACAAGTCACTGACTCATAAGAAAAATGGCAAACTGTAGAAAGATGCTATTTGAAGATGCAAAATGAAGCAGATTTAATGATTTCTGAAGAAGCTTGTACTTCAAAACCATTTACTCGAGCTCAACACACATCTAAGTATGATAAACAACTGTGCTTTTTCTGTGATGGAAAAGAAACAAGAAAACATCCACTTCATCATGTCTCATATGATACAGGAGGTTCTAATTTGAGAGAAGCAGTCGAACTAAGTGAAATACAAGTATATCATCCATACAAGATCTTGCACTATTGAATTTGTAAGGTATAGTATCTTATGTGATGATGGAATATCAATACTCATTGTTGGACTTTGCGGTGCCCTTGGGAAGCGAATATTCTAGGGCTGGGTAAATTTTATCTGGAATGTCAACATTTTCTTCATCAGAAACCAGTTTGGGATCTTCAGTTACATCGCTATCTTCAATAGTTTGGTAAATAACCTCTACTGTTCCGTGAAGAGTTTTCCGACTATCAGGAGTGTCTTCTTGAAACTCCATGTTATCAATAGCAAAATGAGTAAACGTACCTTACATAATGTCAGGTGTCAAGTAAAGTACTTCATTAGCATTCATTTTAACCGTTACAGACTTAGCTATTCTATTTAATATTTTCCAGATACGAGAGTAGTGTACACAGAGGCCTAGTGATGAATAAAATTCACAAGATTAGAGCTACGAGTCAACAGATAAACTGATAAACAAGTGAAAACTTGCACTGGAAATTCACGTGTATGCTTGCTTACTTTTGATTTGGATCTTGAAGCCTGGTAATCAGTTAACCAACCAAATATTAGTGTTTGAGACAAACGATTAGCCCGATCATCAACTTCATTCACGCGTTTTTTCTCTGAAGTGATATCACCTTTTCCAACCAGACACCATTTAATGAAAATTTAGTCAAAAATTTGGATTTTTGCTCAGTATCAGCATTTAAATTTCCTTCAAATGTCCAGCGCTTTGCGTTCAAAGCTGCTTTTCTTAATATTTTGACTGCAGAAAGAAGTACCTTAAATGTTCATCTGGGGTAACATCTTCCAGTTCACCAATAGCAATATTTTTAGTTTCTATTTAAAATACACGTTCAGATTCATTTTTTTATCTAGGTACAGAAAACTCAACACCGGGAACTTTTTCTTCAAGAAAAGCTTTTAATTCCCTTCTTGATTTAAGCCGTGTTGATCAATCAACGCCATTAAAAAAACAGACATTAATGTAAGTGTTATGCAAATCTGCCATACTTGTAACATTTCCTTGAGTAAGAAAATCTTCCAACATACAAAGAAATTCAGTTTCTGACGTTACAGTACCTGCTAAACTTTCATTGTGTTGTTCATAGAATTTATTTCTACGAATCACATGTGTAACATTTCTAGTCCAGCCGATTCTATGATACAAATTGTCGATTGCTTGGGCGTCGTTTGGGTTGATACACTCACTAAGCCTCGCATGCCAAGTATTATTTCCACTTAGTTCGACTGCTTCTCTCAAATTAGAACCTCTTGTATCATATGAGACATGATGAAGTGGATGTTTTCTGGTTTCTGTTCCAACACAGAAAAAGCAAAGTTGTTTATCATATTTTGATGTGTGGTTTTCATACTTTGACAGTCGCGGGTCGCGGATGTCCACCATCGCTTTTCTCATTCCATAAAACAGTTTTAAACATTAATATATATACATATATTTTATTGAAACAGAATTTTTTCCCCTCCCTTCAGCCCTTTACCCTCTCCTCTCCCTCCCCCTGCCCAGTCGTTGGTCCCGGATGCTCACCATCGCTTTTCTCATTCTATAAAACATTTTAAACATTAATATATATACATATGTTTTATTGAAACAGAGAAAAGAATTTTTTTTACTTTTTCCCTTCAATCCTTTCCCCTCCCCAGTCGCGGGTCCCGGATGTCCACCATCGCTTTTCTCAATCTATAAAACAGTTTTAAACATTAATATATGTACATATGTTTAATTGAAGCAGAAAAAAATAATTTTTTCTTCCCCTTCAACCCTTTTCCCCTCCCCCTTCCCTTTCCCAGTCGTGGGTCCCGGATGTCCATCATCTCTTTTCTCATTCCATAAAACAATTTTAAACATTAATATATATGCATACATTTAATTGAAACAGATAAAAATAAATGTTTCTTCCCCCCCTTCAACCCTTTCCCCTCCCTCCCCCTCCCCAGTTGCGGGTCCCGGATGTCCACCATCGCTTTTCTCCTTCTATAAAACAGTTTTAAATATTAATATATATGCATACATTTAATTGAAATAGATAAAAATAATTTTTCTTACCCCCTTCAACCCTTTTCCCTCCCTCCCCCTCCTCCTCCCCAGATGCGGGTCCCGGATGTCCACCATCGCTTTTCTCCTTCTATAAAACAGTTTTAAATATTAATATATGTATATATGTTTAAATGAAACAGAAAAACAAGAGGGGGAAAATTCTGCTATAAGGCCGAATATAGATTGCCACACACGGCTTTTATTAAAAAAATAAATAAACTAGCTGTAACTCAGAATAAAAAGGCAATGACAACAAACAATTTTAAAATATCTAAATAACAATAAAAAATTCCCCTGTTAAAGTGTTGAGTTGTTCAATAACCATTCGATATAGAAAAATATTTTTCTACCACTGAGCAATTTTTTTAATGAAATTTAATTCATGGTGCTATGGCAGCAGACGATAAAACGATATCTTTGGAATAAGGGAATAAATAGAAGAAAAATTTTGGTTGTTGTTTGTGATAAAATGTTTTTCTTTATTTTTTAAAAATGTATATACATAATTCACTTTTATATTTTAACAGAATAATAAGTTTACTATAATTCGTTACTCATGCTATGGCCAGTATACACGATACACGTCGAGCCACAATGCCTTTATCATTATCTTTTTACGCGTAAAAGTTTCGCTACGGTACTCCATTGTGAAGTTTTGTAATTTTTGAAATCTAATATTTGAAAAACGACATAATCATTAGATTTGAAATTTATATCAAGAAAAATACAATTTTTTACCATTCTAACGCAGTTTGTAAAACAATTTTGTGACAAATACTTTTCGAGTTATTAATTTTTTAAGTAACTTCAAATGTTTCATTTTCCGAGATTAATCTGTGGCAACGATGGATTGCTGTGACTTTTCATAAACATGAAAAATGATAGAGATTGAAAGAATAAGCCACCCTGTGTGTGGCTAAAATTATTATTTCTTTCCGCCCCCTTCAACCTTTTCGCTCCCCTCCCCCTCCCCAATCGCGGGTCCCGGATGCCCACCATCGTTTTTCTCATTCTATAAAACAGTTTTAAACATTAATATATATACATATATTTTATTGAAACAGAAAAAATATTTTTTTTTCTCTTCCTCCCTTCAGCCCTTTCCCCTCCCCCCCTCCCCAGTCACGGGTTCCGGATGTCCACCATCACTTTTCTTAATCTACAATACATAAGGAAAAAAATGAGACCACTCACAATACTTAATCATAAAATTGCACACGGGCCTAAGATTAATGGTAGTTAGAAAACCCACTATACCAAATTAAGTAGAAAATTTGATTGCTCAAGCGCCTGAAGAAAATTTTCACATCTATCTATATATGCGCGGCATTTTGTTAAACCTGTTTAAATTAACAGCGAAAAAATCTAGAATGCTTTTCAGTCGTCATAAAAAAGGACCAAAAAGTACGTGGAAAGATTTCTACTTTGAAATTAGAAGATATTTTGACGGTTAGATGGTGGAATTTAATTTGATACATTCGAAAAGTAACAAGTGCTAATCATACATGAACAGTATATTACTTTTAAATGCTAAAGGTGTAAAATTAACAACTATAATATAAATTAAAATAACTTTTATTAGTTGTTTTACATGTTTCGACTCTTCTGAGTCATTTTCAAAAACAAAATGAGAATATTCTAAAGCTGCACGGGCTTTGAAGTTATTATTTACATGTACTTTTTAAAAAATTACGCACGTTATCTATTATTTTTTACTTGATTGTTTATTTTCATATCTTTGAGCATGGAGTAATTCTAGCCACAGTTTCGGTAAATTAAAAGATGTCGCATCGTTACATATTGTATTTTTGCGCGTGAGTATCTCTATGGTTTCTCTTATTATGGATGGATAGTGTAGACTGGAGGGAAATATTATTTTACTTTCATTGAAATTTATTTGGATGGTTTCTTCTTGATATAATCTTGCTAGGGCTGTAGTAATTAAAATAATCTTTTAATTTACCGAAACTGTGGCTAGAATTACTCCATGCTCAAAGATATGAAAATAAACAATCAAGTAAAAAAAAAAAAAAAAAAAAAAAAAAAAAAAAAATAGATAACGTGCGTAATTTTTTAAAAAGTACATGTAAATAATAACTTCAAAGCCCGTGCAGCTTTAGAATATTCTCATTTTGTTTTTGAAAATGACTCAGAAGAGTCGAAACATGTAAAACAACTAATAAAAGTTATTTTAATTTATATTATAGTTGTTAATTTTACACCTTTAGCATTTAAAAGTAATATACTATTACAAGGTGTTATATTTTATTATATTGTCATACATGAACAGTTGAAGAAACTATTCACACCTGATAATAAACAATATTACTTGGGTGAATGGGAAACCTTAACTGATTCCGTGGAAGTAGCTGAAATATTTGATTTGTATGAAAATTTGAGAACACCTCAGCAAAGATAAACAAACAGTAGAAATAAAAGGGGTGAACAGAGTAAAACTATGTATCAAGGAAATAGTAAAAGTGAGGACTCTGGGAATGCTTCCACAGAAATGCTGTGAAGAATGAGGATCGACCTTTTCTAAACTGTTACGGTTGTTGTCAACAAGATTTTATTAAAGCCAAATGTCCTACTTGTTTCCCAATTAACAAAGTAGCATTAACTGAATTTAGAGATATAAATTTGTCTATTTTCTACCCAGAAATGAAAAAAAATCATTTTACTAAAAGTAAGAATAAAAGGGATGAATGGCATAGTTTGTGCTGATACTGGTTCTATGCACTACATAGCCAGTAAAATCCTCTGTTGCCGTTTGAAAGAAAAAGGGAGTAAGTTTGAAAGCAAAAAGATGAAAGTTATCTTATTTGATTTGACTACGAAGAAATGTTGAAGTTCACAAAGCTAAAATGTACATAAATACAGAAGGCCACTCCATTAGAAATATATTATCTGCCTTGCCATCTGCCGAAGACAATCGAACCTTATTTTGAATGGATTTCTTGTGTAAATCTGGAGCTTTTTTAAATGCTGCAAACCAACAATGGTTCTTCATCAGAATGGTTCTTCATCAGAAGTTATTTTGCAAAAAGATAGTTTTCGACCTCTGAATGAAACCGCAGAAAAACCTGCTACAATAAATGTTTTAGGTCTTAGCGAAAGCGAAGGCGAACACTTTCCTGAAGTTCAAAGAGTTCAATTTAGTAATAAATGTGAAGAATTTTCTAATATCTTCAGATCAGGGTAAGCTATATTCAAACGATTACATCATGTCCTATATCCGTACCACCTCCAAGGAGAAGACGGCAGTCCCCTAGAAAAGATAAATCATACAATGATAGATTCCACAAACATAACAATTTCTCTAAAAGAGATGACTATGCCAGAAAAATTCCTGGAAGATCACTTTATAGTAATAAAACTCCCATAAACTATTATATGGACCAAATCATCCTGGAGTTAGGCCAAGAAATAACAATTCCTGATTTGATGGACCTCAGAATAAAAGGTGTCATGTATTTCTAGACTACTGAATTATGTAAAAGGTGGAAGTAAAATCCCAAACTACACAGAAAGTTTTCTTTGTTTAAATGAGTGCGAGATTATTGTTGTTAATAAACAACAAAGAGCAAATGCTGAATCTGTAAAAGATCGCATAAAAGAACTTGGAGTTTTAGTGGATATACTCTTCTTAAAAGATGAAGCACTATACTTACTCAAACACTTGCTGATGTTGCACATCAAAGAACCTTATGTACTATTAGCCCTCAGAACGAGACTCGTGTCACAGTTACAGTCAACATTTTATATGGTACACCTCAAAAGTATCGTAATGTGCCACTTGAAGATGCTTTAAAGTTGCGTATCAACTATGCGTATCAACTTTCGTATCAACTATGAACGTACATTCTATCAAAGAGAAAGTACGTTTTGAAAATGAGCTTAAGAAATCAATATGTGGGATTTGTAGTTGATCATGAAATACAATATCTCCTAAAAATGTTAGCTGATGATCGTTGGATTTCATTATCAGAAATCGACTTTACCATAAGGTATTTAACTGAAAAACAAGATAAAATTCAATCATCACCAAGTGATGATAGAGGGCTTGCCAAATTGCTTTTCGTCCCTAAATGTATATAAAAATAGATAACCCATTTAAGTCAAAAGCTGATACATGGTGCAGCTCAGAAAGTACTAGATATACAAAATAGAATAATAAACTATATGCACCAAGGTGCTCCACCAGAATATCTGTTGCTACTGGACAAGACCTAGAACTAAATCAAGGAATGCCTGACATAAAAATGCCTCTTCCTTGATCAAATACCCGTCGAAAGTGAAACCTGTATGCCAAGTACAGCTCATACAGGTCTGTAACATGTCACCAAAGATCGATGTTTATATTTTAATTTTCATAATGATAGTTTTTAGGACTACCGAGTAGCAAAAACCTTAAAATTGTTGTCTAAAAGTTTCGCATATTGATAAGTGACTATTTTCTCTAATAAATTATAATTTTTAACATGTCGAAATGAAACTGTGTCCTATTAAAATTTTTTTATAAAGCTGCCGCGGTTTATGGCAAAGATCGTGTTACTTTGTATATATAGTAGCCGGGATTTTAATTATTTGCAGAATTTTCTGAATTATAGATCATCCGGATCTTCCCATTAAGTTTCTTGAGTTACTGCAACGATGGTTACAATAGCAAATAATTTATTTATATAAAGTAAAATAATATGCTGAATGAATACTATAAGAAAGACTCAGGAACAAAGAAAAAATATTTATAATATTAAAATTAATAAATAATGAAATTAATAAACTTCCGTAAAAAATAGTCAAACATATTTTAATCTTAAATGAATTGTCACATAATCATCTAGAGAGCTGCAATATGCATGAATTGATTCATAAATACATAATGATAATAAAACAATCGTTCTCTTTTTATAATATATTATTAATTGCATTTTGCAAATCTTACATATTTGGATGTATATCTTTCTGTTGTATTATAATTATCGGTTCATATATTGTCGATTTCTTATGTGATTTAATGTTTACCATACACAAAAATTTTATATATATATAGTATATATAATCATTATAATACAAAAATATAAGATTTCATCATACACATATGGAAAAATGAAAATAAAAAATGAAGTCATAACCTGTTATGTAAAATATCCCTAATAATAATAATAATAATAATAATAATAATAATAATAATAATAATAATAATAACTAGCTGATCCCCACCCGTCGTAGCCCGGACCCGTGATAATAAATTTTAAAAGAAACATCAAGTTTTTATTATTTTACATCTTTAACCGGATTTTGTATTAAATTATATTTTTAAATGAAAAATTCGCGAAGAAATATTGATATTTAGTTATAAAAACGCTCAATTTCTTGTTTTTTTTTTTTTTTTTTTTTTTTTTTAACGTAGGGTTGTTTTATAGTTTTAAAATAAAAAGTTATTTTTGTCCGAATTCTTTGAAATCTTTATTGGTGATAAATAAAACGGCTTTACAGCCCGTGTAAAAATTTCGTAAAAAAATACTTTTATCTCGTTGTAAAAGAAATGTTTTCTTCTCGCTTTTTTGTTTGTTTGTTTTCACGTCGGCTTCTTTTAAATCGATTTAAATCCTTTAACATAGCAATAAAAAAATAATTCTCATCTTCCGAATTATCTGACATTTCAATCGGTTACAAATATAACTGTATCCAAGCTCTCTTTAAAATTTTGCATGAAATTATATTTTAAAATGAAAAATTCGCGAAAAAATATTGATATTTAGTGATAAAAGTGCTCATTTTCTTGTTTACGTAGGGTCGTTTCATAGTTTTAAAATAAAAAGTTCTTTTTGTCCGAAGTCTTTGAAATCTTTATTGGTGATAAATAAAACGGTTTTACAGTCCATGTATCGAAGCTCTCTTTAAAATTTTGCAAAAAAAAAAAAAAAAATATTCATATTTAGTGGTGGAACCATGAGTTCTTAAAAAAAATCTTTAGCTTTTAATCTCAGAGCAAAAATACATTAGAAGGTCTATGCTTTCAATGCAAGGATGACTCCATCCATTTTCAATCAACCCTTTTCAATCTCTCTAGGCTAAACAGGTGAGGGCTAATCCATCAGGTTTTTCCTTTTCTGGGGGGAGAAACCTTCAAAAAACGTTGGCGCATGCGTAAAGAGACGATATTCGTGTGGAAATTTGACAGAATGCACTTTTCCTTTTAAATATATAGATAATAATAATAATAATAATAATAATAATAAAGATAAGAATAGAAAAATAGTGACACATTAAAAATTAGTGAAATAGTGAAAAATAGTGAAATTTGAGGCAAATAAGGCAGAATCACCAGGGCCAAATTACCTTACATTCCACGAAAACATGTCTGATTTCATCCCTGCACGAGCCACAACAAGCTAAAAAATGCAAGATTCGGGCAATCGTACATAATAAAACCAGAAAAAAAATGCTAAAAAATAAGAAATAAGACATAAATTAATTAAATAAAACAATAAATTTCTGAATAATAATTAAACCAGTCATAACGCACCAAATTTCAAAAATAATTTGTGATGATTTGCACATGTTGCCAGAAATATTATGACTATACAGGATCAGTATAAAACAGTCATGAACGACTTAAGTTGATTCATTCAACCATGGAGTCAAGAGACAAAGTATGAATATCATAATGAGACCAGAATTAGTTGAACTAAATCAGGTATATGTACGAACTTTGACAAATTTGGTACTAATATCGAGTTTGGCCCTAATAAAAGTTAGGACGCAAAGCGTCCTAACTTTAGAAACATTCGTTATACATATATACAAATTGCGGACAGTTAAAAAAGAACTTTCATAAACAAAATTAAAAAGAAATCTATAGATTGATTTGAGAAAAAATGCATACGAAAATTATGCATGAATTCACACGCGAATACATCAAGACATAGGCGTAGAGTTTTGAAAATTACAGGTTAGGCTTAACTCGATATATAACTCTTTTCCACACATATACGTGTAAGTGAAAGTGAAAGAGATCGATTACCAATTTTAAGTTGCTTTTTTAACCCTTTTTTAAAGAAATTAAACAGAATCGAATACTGATAAATAAATCATGTTAACTAAAACGTTAAGACAATGTTAAGTTCCGAATGTATAGGCCTGTTTATAAGATGATATACTCGCTGTTTTTCGCGAATCGTCTATAATAAAATTACAGAGAAAGTTATCTTAAAATAACTTCCTTTTTTCGGAATATACATTTTTTTTTTCTTTTTTTTTTTCGTTTTTTATATCAAAAGTTCAAACTTTTATCATTTTATTTTAATTAAAAAATAGAACATAAAGAGAAAACTTTTTCCTAATGTCGTTTATACCTGTAACAAAAGAAAAAGAAAGAAAAATAGCAAAATTAAAAAAAAAAAAATTATCTGCCGGAAAATGGCACATTAAAAATTATTAAAAAGTAAAAAAAACTAAACATTTTTTTTTTATTTCTTGAGGGGAAAAAAAAAGAGAGAGTCCATTTTAGAAATTATTGGTGAATTGGAAAACAAAATGAAGCATAACACATTTCAATTTTAAAGATAGAAGTGAACAGTTTTTAACACTGTCCAAAACAGTTAAAAAATGTTTATGACTTCGGTTTGTCTGGTCGTCTGCCTGTCTTACTATATTCTAACTCGCGTAAATATACTTCGATTGCCATTTAATTGATATATGTATGTTTTTGAGGCTTACTATGGCATGTTCGGTATTGAAAATGAAGTGTGTCGTATTTATAGTTTGTTTACAGGGACACTCAAAATAATTCAGTTACACTATAGTCAACAATGGGGAAAAATTGTTTGCAATGTATTTTAATGATGTAACACTATTTCAAACATATTGAAACTGATAAGTAGCACTGAGGTGCAGTACAAGACATTTACTGTAGAATATGGTGTACATAGCATTTATCTTTCATTCACAAGGACTCACAATAGAATATGTTTACAGTACTGACTATGAGCAATGATTGGTACAAGTGTGTTCTCAATTGTGGTATGCGTTTTTAACTAAACCCGAGATGTAACCCATTTATCGAAAAGTGAAAAAAAAATTCGATTACAAACCACTTCAATAGTCATGCCGGCAAGTGTCATGGTTTTGCCCGCAAATATGCCAAAGAGTTTTGCTTTATGGAGCGGGGAACAATATTTTTTGAGAACAGCCTTAATTTCAGCCACTCTGGCGCATAAATAAAATGTTCCAATAAGATAAATTTATGCTTCTTTACAAATTTTTTTTCAGTTTATAATATAAGGACATACTTTGTTTTAACAGCCCATAAACGGAATAGAATGAGACTTAATTAAGGCACAGCTTTTTCATACGACGAATGGCCAAATCTTTCAGACTACTCAGGAATGATGAAAAAAAAAAGAAGAAAAAAATAGTCATAAAAGCCATCAAAGACAAGTCTTTTCTGCCATCTCCTGACGTAACAAGCAATAAATATCCATTTGTGAGGCAATCCCAACACAGACTTCCACACACACACACGCACATACAAAAACATTTTTCTTTCTCCTTTTCTATGCTTTGCCAAAATGAACTCGCCCTTGCAACATAAAAGAAGAGCGCCCGTTATATCCTCGGACACAATGGAACGTGAGTCCATCTCCATTGTAACAGGTGCCACTCTTTGCAGAATAAAACAGATAACAACAACGCCACAAAAAAAAAAAAAAAAGATGAGAAAAAAAAAGCACGGACTCCCAACACACAAAAGATGTGCCCCAAATTACATGCACAAACTCCTTTTGTGCCCTGGGCCCTTTAGCCGGCCGATTATTGGGGCGCCGGGCCCCGTGACAATAGGGGCCGGCCAATAACTCTGGCATTCATCTCTCCTCCTTTCGAAGGCTTCTTTTACGCTGGTGAAAAAGGACGCGTGGCTCCTGCTTTTGTAAGAACCACTAAATGGGGAGGGACTAGCTACAAACTAAGGAAAGTCAACTTAGATATGCGCAATTCTCGCTTTGAACATCGCCGGATCACTTTTTTGCTTCATTGTAGTGAAGAGTAATATGCAAAGGGAAGGAAAAGTTCGATACAAGTGAGATTTTTTTCTTTAACAAAAAAAGTTTTATAAAATTGGTAGTGGGCGCTAGTTTTTGATGTTTTGAAATCTCTTCGTTGAACATTTGATTCTTTCGTGTGAAATGAAACATTTTTAATAAATCCTCGATCTTGAAGTATCATGGTGCTCATTTAATTAATTGTTTTTTAATTTTTAAATCGGTTATATGCATTTTTTTTTTATCACTTGCCCAGTTATTTTTATTTTCTTTCTTTCTTTTTTCTTTTCCTTTTTTTCTTCTAGTTTTAAGGGGGTAGTGGATGTAATTAAGAAAGTCTTGTCTTTATCTAAAAGCTCTATAAATGACGTCTGGCATGAAGTAAGCTTTTTTTTAATGAACTTAAATGAAATAAAGGTAAATTAGGCTTTGAAATAAAGTATAAAATTTTTCTTGGCGACTATAGGCTTCTTTAAAACAACATAATGAATTTATATATAAAACGCGCTCCATGGGATTTCAATATGATTCAAAACCAGTGATTACTTTATATAAGCTCTGCTCATACAAATACAAATATTAAAAAAAATAAAATTATAGTAATTATTACTAAAATTATATAAATATTTTCTGCAAATTCTGCAAGTATTCTCGATATTCCCTTTAAAATTTCTTACGATAATTATGACTTTTGTAATCACTCTTTGTTCTTTATACACATATCCAATTACATAATCACAGAATAAGATCACTAATTATAGTTAAAATATAGATAAAATGCTTAAGTGATAAAAACAGAAACAACAAAAAGCTTATAAAAACATTTTAATGATCGATATACGTTTCAACACTCATACGGCGCCATTTTCAGGATATATACCAATAAACAAATATATTCTCGCAAATTTTGAAAAAAGAAATGTATAGCATTTATACATACCACCACATAGTATGCAAAAATTTAGTTAAACGCATATCTAACGGAAAGCGCACTTCCAGCAATTATCGCATATAGACAATACTTCGGATACAGTATACTATCAGAAATCTTTTGTGTGTCCCTGTAAATGAACGATAGATGTTATGCACCTCATATTATGCAACTGGTATCTTGTAGTAAACCACAGTAATATCAGTTATAGTTGAAATAGTGTAACGTAATTAAAATACGCTGCAAGCAGTTTTTCTTCGTAGACTACTATGTATGTAACCAAATACTTTTGTGTGACCTTGTAAATGAATGAAAAATGCTTTACACTCCATATTCTACAGAAAGCATTTATTATTTTGTTTTTGTGCACCCCAGAAATTGATATAAATTTCATTATGTTTGTAATAGTGTAGCAGGATTAAAATGGACCGCAAGCAATTTTCCCCCATAGACCATAATATAACGGAATTCTTTTGAGTTTCCCTGTAAACTAATTATAATTGTTACACGTAACATATTCTATAGTAATCATCTTGTAGTGCACTTCAGTGATGTATATCAGTTTCAATATTTTTTAAATAGTGTAACATCATTAAAATACACTTCAAAGAATTTTTTCCCATAGACCATAATATAATGACATTCTTTTGAGAGCTCCTGTAAACGAAGTATAAGTGCTACATACTTCATTTTTAATACTGAACATGTCATTACATATATCACTAACATATATCAATTGCATGGCAATCCGAGTACATGTACGTGAGTTAGAGCACGGACAGACGGACGGATAGATAGACAGACATCCAGATTGGAAAGTGTTAAAAAAAAATTATACTAAATAAACGTGTTTTATTTAACCATAATTTAAAATAATGTTTCATTTCAGAGAAAAATGAAAATTTAAAAACATGAAAAGAAAAATGAGATTTCGGAAAAGAAATGCTATTTTTGTTTTATTCATTATGTTTATTCATTACAAATACTTTCATTCGAGTATTAGTCTGCAAATTAATAACTTTATAACACAGATTAGGATCTGTAAAAAAGTAATCGAATTATGTGGGCATTTTACACCAACCAACCCTTCAGAAACTTCCTCCTATTCCACTTATATACGTTAATGTGTTTGGAATATTCACATTGTTTTATACTTACTCATAATGTGGAATTGATTTGATTTCTTCTGTAAATCCATCAGTCTGAATGTTTTCCTATATAGTACAGGTAAAATACACCAAAAATTGAGTAAGAGACGACAAGACAACTGGTGGCAATTCACAAAAATTTGGGAAGAATTTCGTTTTGGCATTAGAAAAAAAGATCCGATGAGTCCCCTCAAAATAAGTGTTTTTTTTTTTTGTTTTTTTTTTTGGGGGGGGGCAATGCCGTCACGGCTACGGATATTTCAATCAGGAGTGTGAAGGGGTGTGTCAACGAGTAGGGGAAAGTCGGGTAGCCGTGGACATTTCAATTTCTAAGAAATTCAAAGTGTTGCGTAAATAAAGAGTTATTGTAAATGAACGCCCTCTAGAGTCGAAACACATACAGTTTAATTGAGACGTGGGCGCCGAGTAAGTTAGTCGTGAGTGAGTGTTTTGTTTTCGTCAATAAATTTTCGTTGCTCCTGTCAAACTTTATTGCAGGTTATTAAGAAAGATTAATTAGATCTTATTTTAGATGATCTTTATTAGACATTAAGATTGTGTTTATATAGATGCATCGGATTTTTATTATAATTGTGATGTTTGTAAGGCCAAAAAAAAAACGGTTGGGACACCATTGATTAATATGTCCGGGGCTACCCGCCGTTTCTTGTGACGGCAAAAAAAATAAGGCCAAACTATTTTCACTATATTTCGTTAAATAATTTGATATTATTAGCAATGTTTAATTAAAATTATTAAAGAAGTTCGTAATTTTATTTTAAGTATAAAATACAGACAGAAATTTCATTCCTTTGTTTTTTATTTGCAATTTATCCAAGTGTCCGGAGCTGCCCGATCTTCCCCTACCTTTGGCAGCAGAGCCATACATTGCATTTTCTTTTCCCCGGATCCATAGAGCTGACATAAAGCCGCTTTTTTTTTTTTTTGGGGGGGGGGGGAGGGAACAATTTAAATCAGGGATGCGGGAACTAAACTTTTTAAAAATAGGTCAAGTGGGGGTATTGTTTACCATGTATTTTTTTTTTATTCTGAATTGAATGGCACCATTTGCAAGTCGATACAATCGCCTGTTACAAATTTACGACGTGTTTTATGAATGAAAAGTGCAAAATTATGAATGAAGTTCAAAATTTTCATTTCTAGCGCTAAAACGAAGTTATTCCCAAATTTTGGTGAATTGCTATCAGTTGTCTCTGAAATACCCTATTTTAACTGTACTAATATATTCTTTAAATAACGCAGGCGATATTGTATTTATTCCGATATGCATAGCTATGCATAGCCCTCTTGAGAAAAAAAAAATAATAATAACGTCTCAATAATTCAGAACGAAAGTTAAGCGCTTGAAAGACAACTTAACTTGCTTTTATTATTTAAACTTCAGTCCATATGTTATTAGTTACATTTTAAATCAAAGAAATTGCAAAATTCACTCGTTTAAAAAGCAGTGTCCAAACCAAAAACATTACATTTCACAATTTTTGGCTCGTAAATTGTGCCAACATAATGTTCGTCATATTGTACGAAGTATTAGCTTTGGCGGTAAAACTTAAAGATTTTTATTTTATTTTGAGAAATCTGTCGAGATTCCGCAGTTAAATTGGATTGATCTTCTATTGTATACATGCATAGATTCTTTAATATTTTTTTTTTCATATTTTTTTGAGAATGCGCTTTAACACTAAATATACCACGAACCGATCATTTGACCGGTACAAAATGAACATATTTCGATACGAACCGGAAAGTTCTTCATAATAATAAATACTATTCGGATGTGTCAATCCCAAAACTTTCTTCTATCTCACACAGGTTTTGCATACACTAAAAAAAATCAGCACCAATTTATATCAAGTTCTAACTGAAACTCAAGTTTTATTAAATTCCGTGCATTACTTCTTGATGATGACTATCTTGAGATATGACTATCGCTAAAATCGTGTGAATCCTGCAAAATGCTTCATAGCAGCTCCGCCTGCCGGGCGATTTTTACCAAAAACTAATCATCACCAATTTATATCAGGGACTAACTGAATCTAAAGTTTTATTAAATTCCGAACATTAGTTCTTGAGAGCCCACAAAATTTTTGTCATATACAGACAGAGTCACAGAGTCACAGACAGACATTTTCTAAAAATAGTCAAATCGTGTTCAGGACCTTCAAAAACGTATAAATCCGTCGAAAACCGGAAGTCGAAAATTTTCATGAATCCAATACTTTCTTCTTGTAAAGATAGAAGAAAGTAAAAATATCAATTACATACAAATAAGTTAAATAGTTTTACATAAATTCTGGTGTGAAATATTTTCATAAAACTTGAGTAAAATTCCCAGAATGTTTATTTTTAAGGAAACCTTCCTTTTAGTATTACAATTGTAAAATGAAAAATGAGAATTTTCAATATGAATATACCCTGTCCATTAATGAGTACATTCGATAAATGAATTGAACTTTTTTTTTTTATGTATATCGTTTCGGTTTCTTCAAAGATTTAGCATTTTTCTCACTCAATCGGAGCTATTTAAGTTTCCCGAAGGCATTTTTAAGCATGATCTGTATTGAGATATGTTAGGAAATGTTCTTATAAAGGAATTATTTCTTGTAATGGGACATTTCAAGAATATTTTAAAAATCATTCTATATAATGAATAGCTTAGACTTCAAGAATGTTTGGAGAACTTAAGAGTCTCGAAACATTTTTTTAAAGATTATCTATGAGGGAAATTTAAAGTACATTCTTTTAAAAAATTAAAAAATAAATTATTTTTTTAAGAATGTTCTTAGAAAGTATTTCTTTCTGTAGATATCTTGAGGATTTTCAAAAACTATTCACATTTAATGCTCGGCATAGAAAATTTTCCAGGAATTATCTCGACTAACGTAAACGAGTTACCAAAAAAAAAAAAAAAAAAAATCCTCTTTACAGACGGTTGAAAAATTTTCAGTAAAACTACTTAAATTCTTGTGAGATTCTTGCCTCTGATTCTTGCCTCTGGATGAATTAGGTCCTCCTCATTCGACCGCGATGGCTCAGTTGGTAGAGCATGGCAGCTTCAGCCAAAATATCCCAGGTTCGAATTCTGGCCCGGACATTTTTTTGTCCAGTTGGAAAATTGCAAACTATTACTTGTTGTGTATAAGTTCTATAGATGATATACAAGACTGCACAAAAGAAATTAGATATTTTTCCGACTACAGATGGTAATTGCTGAAATTGGGTTTTCAACATTATGTAATGCATTTCAGCATTCAGCAATGCTATTATGCTTTTTCCAAATTGTTTACTTAGGTGTCATGTTTCACCTTATTAAACGGTGAAGATTTGTTAAAGTATTCTGTTAGTCTAGATTAATTTTGCCGTATTCAAATTGGCAAAAAAATCATATGAGTTGTAATTTTCACACTGGACGAAAACATGCCCAGGCCAGGTTTCGAACCTGGGATATCTTGGCTGAAGTTGCCATGCTCTACCAACTGAGCCATTCCGATCGAATCTCGAGGACCTAATGATCAATAAGGTTAACTGGATGAATTAGGTCCTCCAGATTCGAACGGGATGGCTCAGTTGGTAGAGCATGGCAGCTTCAGCCAAGATATCCAAGGTTCGAATCCTGGCCCGGACATTTTTCGTCCAGTTGGTAAATTATATCTCATATGATTTCTTTACCAATTTGAGTAATTGTGTTAAAATTAATCTTGTACTTAAATTCTTCTTTTTATGAAAATTAGTTAATATGCTAGCTGCGCGGCAACCCGATGTAATGCATTTACATTGCATGAAATATTCCGATTTCATGTGAGAAAAAGTAATCAAATATTATTGCATATTTAGAAAAAAAAAACTTATAACATTAATTTTATTAAATATTAAATTTCAAGTAAGAAATCATATTTACAATACAGGTTAAACACAAATTTCTAAAATTACATTTTGCTACTTACGTGATCTTTGATGCAAAACTTTATTTTTAAAAAGTATATTGTTCTTTTAAGATTTGGTTTCTAATTTCAGAGCTGGTGAAATGAAAATAAAGTGACTTTGACAAACTTAAACAAATATTTTAGATCTTTGAATTAAAATAATGTTTTACAAAAAAAAAAAAAAAAAAAAAAAAAAAAAAAAAAAATCATTTTTACCCGATAAGACTATTTTACTTTTAACGCCTTTGTGAAACGTTTTAATCGCCATCTTTCAAAAATAACTAATTGAAAATAGTATATTTTCTTTCTTTAAATTCATTTCTTGTGAATAGGGATCAATAATTGTTCACCTAAATTCAAGGAGCTTAAATCTTCCTCCTTGGTTAATTGTAAAGCTGATAAAAATCTACGATGTAATGATTATTAAATATATGTCAATATGTCGACAGGCGATTTTTATTTTGTAGAATAAATTGATTCATGAAGCTTGAATATGTGAAAATAGGTTTTTATTTCTTCGAATTTTCTTTGAAATTTTAATTTAATCCCGATTTTTCTTCTCACCATCTATTTAAATTTAAAATAACTTCTCTCTTCAATTTTAATGAGAAAATGACGTTGAAAAAAATCTAATAATGCCTATCGTTTCATCTTTTTTGGAGTAATTTAGTTGCCACCATTACAGAAATGTCATTAAAAATTACAAAATAATAATAATAATAATAATAATAATAATAATAATAATAACATCTCGGGAACTGATTCATTTTTTTTAAATTCTGAGACCTTATATTATGACATCCTCGGATCCATGCGTATAACTGGTTTTAACTTCATAGTCCAACGTCCGATATTCTAGGAGTAGTAGTTGTGAAAGGCAAACAGACAGGCAGATTTTAATTTAATAGATTCAAGCTACTTAAAAAATAATTTGACTAACTAGTGTTAACCGAAAGATTTAAAAGGTCTCATGCCTTCTGCGCATTCATATTACTCAGGGACTGATTTCCCTCATGTCAAACAAACGGGGTACTCGTCCGAGCTCCAAGGTAAAGGAGGGCGCCAAATTAACTGAAATAACCAACTAATTTATAATGCATTTATCTTAAATTCAATTTGGAATATCAACAGTTTATTTACTTAACAGTTTACTGGTGATGTAGTCATATATTCGTGTGATGCATGCCTAATAATTAATAATTAATAATTTTGGATTTTTTATTTTATTTTTTTCTGTATATATGTATATATGTATTCAGTAAATTCTGTAATACAAGCTGAAACTCTTAGAAGAATTTCAGCCTTCGCTCAATGCCCAGCACATACTACAGCTCACATTAAACTTTGCAATTATCAAAATCGAAGGCAAGCTACAAATTTTCTAAGGTTCGAAGGATGAAGGAAGTAACATGCAACTATGACATCCGAAGTAAATTTGTTTAATATCCATTTTCATACTTTTTTATTTGACAAAATTACTCCTGGAAGAAATCGTGATAAGCTACATATATAGATTCCAAAATGCATGTACAGCGATTATTGGATAAAAAAGCTAGGAAATTAAAAGAATAATTTTAAAACATTGTTTTGAGAAAAGGGCAAGATATATTTGCAAATTTAATAACAACAAATGTTGTAGAATCAGCGCCAAGCATCCTTTATAAACAGTAATGGATTATTTCGAAAACAATATATATTAAATGTTTAAAAAAAAAAAATTATAGTTCTTTGCATAATTGTTCAATAACCCTCCTCCTTTTCTGTAGTATACCACTTTATTATAATAAAATGGGATTTCCATCCGAATAAAAGGTTTTGAACCGTCACCGAAAAGGACTGTTGGCTGCGGTACTGGAGCTAAGTAAAATCATTAATAGGACAATATTGTTAATTATATGCATTAATGCCAATCACGTGTTCGAAGCCATAGAAAAGGTTCTATTCAAAGCACTTGAAGTTAAAGCCCGTTTCTATAGCAACTACAAACATCATATCTCATCCAAGACGAAGAATGTACTCAACCGTTCGGAAAATTCATTTAATAGATGTCACCTGTCTTCCTTTTAACTTTCGCGAGCGTCACTCCCCGTCTGCTTTCATGTTTTTCGAAAAATTCGAACCATGACAATAGGCGTATTTTTGTGAAATAAAGATGGAGAATTTTACAACACTTCGCTGGTAAGCAGCAAACAAAACTCTCATCAATTTCCCTTAGCGATATTGAAGGGATTATTTGAAAATTAAAAATTGAAAACGCTATGTCGATTCAGCTTTTTTTTTTCCCCCTTGGAAAATGAGATTAATTTTTGTAAAGTATATGAGCGTACGTAGGATCTCGGTTAGGGGGGGGGGGGGGCAATGGTACGAAGTTGGTACATTCTATTAGCATAGACGTCGGCAAATGAGAGGGTTAGAATGGCAGTGGAGTAAGTCAATATTAAGTAATTTGAGAAATGTAGGGTTTTGTAAAACTTGTCGTATTGCCGTGGCATTAAGTGGTCCAACTTGTTTTGCCCTCTAGCGACCCCCTAAGTGAAGTATGTCTTATTCGACTGTCGCACTGAACAGAAATTAATATACGTTCAATGAAAATATGGTTATCTAGATTTTTTTAAATTTTTGACTTACTCCACTGTCATTCTAACTCCCTCAAATGATAAAATTTATTCTGCCCGAGTGACTTTAGAATAATTAAACTCTAAGAGAAAAATAAATTAAGATTTTTTTTTTATGAACCCACTGTAGAAGTCATCTACTTTTTGCATTCATGTGCTTAATTTTTTTCTTTAAATAGACAGTTCAGGAGGGGGACTTCCCCTCCCTTAACCCCCCCCCCCCCCAAAAAAAAAAAAACTATTATTATTTTTTTTTTTTTTTTAATGTTGGTAGAAACTTATTTTTTAATATTTATTATTTCTGAATTGTTAAAATGTTTTATTGCTTTTCATGTTGATTTATTTGTCTTGTACGTGAAGTTCTGACAAAAAAAAAAAAAAATTCTACAATTGTTCTAAAATCTTGCTTCTTCCTACATTTCTTTCTGCCAGCCTGTGTCCGTGAGTATTTCAAGTTATATCTTACTACATTGAAAGATTTAAAGCTGGGTAGTCTCCCCTGCATCTTCCTACGTACAGCCATGTCAAAATATTTGATACTAACTTCTAGCCTTTTGTCTGTTTAATATTTAAAGTGTGAAAAAAAGAAAATGGATATTTCAATACTTTAAAGTATTTTCAGTACTACCTCCTGTTGAAGATGGTGCAGCGCCATCTAGTGACTAAAATTTAAACTTTTTTTTCTTAATAGTTGTGGATAAACTTACGATCATCCGTATAAACTTTAATTTACTCCAGCTTCATATTTATTAAAGCAGTGAATTACTGAATTTTAAAGTTCGGGTGGCCTTTCTGGGAGACCCTGTAGCAGTTGTTTTACATATTTTTTCTGATAAATACGAGAACTGCAAAAGAATGATTAAAAGTTTCATTTCCTAAAACTTTCCCCAAATATTATTATCTGCATGAATCAAGCGTCATATTCGTAACATTAAAAAAATAAATAAAAATAAAACTCTTTTTTTTTTTTTTCTTTTCTCCGAAGAGTACTCAACTCTATCAACAGTTTACGGCCGTCCGAGTTCAAAAAATTGTTCGCAGAAGTGCGTTGCGAAGGGAGGCGGAGTGATCTGAAAAGACGTCTACGAAACAAAAGGCGAATCTTGTTATTATTAGTTTCACAAAAGCCAAGGACTTATTTTTGCAGCGTCCTGCCACAGCCAAAGTAACCCCCTTCATCTCTTTTCCGTATTCATAATATGGCAACGGAAAAGGGATGAATATTTATTAACTCACTTTTGTGCCGGGCACTCGTTTTCATACCTGAAACTTTTTTAACCCTCGTCCTTTTATTATGATTCCGTCCTTCTGTCTTTTACTTCCTCCTTTTCATCGCTGGAAGGTGGGTGGGGGAGAAAACAGGGGGTGAAAACTGTCGGACAATGTCGCTCGGTGGGGGAGCCGTCCCGAAAACAAAAGGGGGCTCAGGTGAAAAGAAAAGAATTAAAACATCCGGCGCCTTTTGTAAAACCTGTCTTAAACTCTTCCCCCTTTGTGCAAGGGGACAAAAGGCGAGAGCTCTCCCCGCCAAAGAAAAGAAGTCTTTTCTTGCTCTTGAGCATCCCAACCCCGTCACGTGTTCCTTTTAAGCGGGAAAGGCTTCACAATGGTCAGTGGGAGCATGTGAAGCTGATGCCATGATTGTGTACGGCCGAGAAGCAATTTACCGGGGGTCCATATAATCGGGCTGAATATACCGATGTCAAAAGCAGGTTTGTTTTATCTAGGCTATAAAGAACGCTTTTTTTTTTCCATGTCATAATCAAAAGTTTGAGCACAACTTATCGTGTATAAACCAATAAAATTAATAATCAATCCAAAAACCTTTATATTGGGATAGGAAGTTTCAGCTATTTCTGAACAGTAAAAGGAGAAATAGATGAAAAGCAATTCTAAATAAAATTTAATGAGAAACAATAAAAATAAAATGTAACAATTTTAAAAGCTGAATATGATTAATACATTAATACACATTTTTTCTTCTTCTTGTTTACATAGAATATCTAAGTTCGATGTCTAACCTTATAATTTCGTGATCTTTCACTTTTGGTTGCAGTATAATGTAACCAGAATCGAAAAAGTACGAAAGTACAACAACCTAAGATATGTTATGAAGAAAAAAACAGAAAGAATGGCACGCTGCCATTGGTTTAACATTAACTTGTCAAGTGTCTTCACGTCACTAGCTTTGATCTTAAGTTAAAATTTGGAACTCCCAGATTTATTAGTTGATACAATACATGGCAGTTGATACAATACATCCATGACAATACAATACATACATACATGATTAGTTGATACAATACATCTACGCAAGATTTTCATTAGGGGAAGGCGGGGGATGAAAACAACTAATATGGTTTTACCCCTCAAAATAAATAAATTAAAAAATTTCCTGCCTAGAGAATTCAATATTTTTACCAGTTTCCCCCAGACAGTTTCAGAAGGTTGCTGCATCCTGCCTGCCCATTGGTTTACAAAATAGCACCCTTCTTGTCCTTCATAAAAAAATTAGCACCCTCTTTCACCCCCAGTAAAAAAAAAAAAAAAAAAAAAAAAAAAATGTTCTTTTGTATTTTTGAATTTATAGTAAAAATTGACTCAATGTTGTCTTGAAAATAGTGTCCTGCCTTTTAAATATTAAAAGTGGCTTTAAAAATCAAAAGAATACCTTTAACAATAAAAAAAAGCGTCCTTAAGAATTTGAAAAGTGCCCTCAAGAATCCGAAATGTGCCCTTAAGAATAAAAAAGTGCCCCTTTCTCACCAGCAGCACCCTGCCGTTTTTTAAAGATGGGGGAAACTCTGTTTTTACTATTTAATGTTTAATACTATATTAGCTTTGAAAAATGAAAGAGAGTAGAAAGCTGAAAGCATTTACTGGTTATGGCAATTAGGTTAGTAAAAAAATAGGGGCAGGATGAAATAAAATTGCATTTTACTCTTGTACTAAAATGTAATGAAAATCTTTAAAACAAAACTATCATTCAATAAAATTCCAATCATGCAATAATCAGTTCAATCGCAATCATAAATAGCTCATTATATTTACATTCTGTCAATAGTTTTTTGGTAATTTTTACTGTTTTTCAAAGATTTACCAGACAGGGTCCCAGTCCTCACCTACATCCTCGTGCTCACGCCCATGGTACGTGATGAAAATCCAGAACCTATAAGACCGGTCATATTCGGAATTTCATTTTTTTTTTTTTTTTTTTTTTTTTTTTTTGTAGTCCGAATTTCAGATTTTTATAAAAGTCTGCGGAATTTCAACTTGAAATAAACATATGCTTAAAATATAGATATAGTATATTTCTGAAAAATTACCAACCACCTTCATCTGTAAAACAAAATGTTGGAAAAAACATCTTATTATTTTTCATATTTTAAAAGAAAAAATGACGTTGCTAATTATTTCTTATTAAATAAATCTGTTCTTTTTAATTTATTTACTTGTTCCTCGGTAAATGTCTCTTGGACTTTGTATTATTAGTGACACGGAAAAAAAAAAAAAAAAAAAAAAAAAAAAAAAAAAAACTGGACTGTTCCAATCCGTATATTAACTTCTTTGCTATATATATATATATATATATAGATATAATTGTAATACCTTTTAATTTCAAAATACTTTAAAGAAGTTCTTGCATCAAATCTAACCTAATCTCCTATTTAAAGATTAAATCATAAAGTGTAAATAGAATACAATTAAGTCAATTCAAAATTAGTGCTGGTAAAAAATCCACTAAAAGAGCTTGAAATTAGATGTTATAAAAGTGAATTTTGAAAATACAATATATACATATATTTAAATGGCATTAATGTTATGCAATATCCATAATAATACATAATAATTACACAAACGATTTTATTAAAAAACTAGAATGTTGTGATCATCACAAAACTTACTTCTGTATCATTACAACACATTAATTTAAATAGTATACTCATTCACACAGCAACATTTATGGATATGAAATGTCTTTTTAGTTTAGCATAGAATTACAAAGATCAGTGAATAATAATAGAAAAAATATCACGGTCGCTAAATTGCTTCCATTGATTGTGGACAAGATTCGGAATCTTCCCCAACCACAATTTACAAGCAGGGACCTATTTACAAATTTGGGGACCCTGGACAGAGATTCTTATGGGGGGCCCCCTTTCATCTATGCTTACATCAGCCTTAAGTTAAAAAAAATATTATTGAAAGCGGTACTTATTAAGATAACCACTACTGACTTTAATAATTTTGTTATATTTAATGATGTTTTTATAAATTTTCTTCTCAATTTTTTAACAGTAAAGGTTTTTATAACATCTGCATAATCTTAAGTGTTCTATCTCGCTGACGATTTTTCGAAACCGGTTCCGAAAGTGAAAGTATCCTAAAAAAAAAAAAAAAAAAAAAAAAAAAAAAAAAACATGCATACAAAATCGAAAAACTTAAAAAATGCCTTTGTAAAGATCGACTTCAACTATCCTATGGAAAATTTTTTTTTTTTTAAATATTGAAATGCAAACGAGATATTTACATTTTTTTCTCCCATAGGAAATGGAATTTATTTAACCCTCTGCCCGTGTCCCGAATGTCCTGTCGAAAATCAGGCACTGCATACAAGCGCCTCCTGCTGATCGACCAAAGTCAAAATTAAATCAGTTATCTATTTATGTCAAAGTCTAAATAGAATGTCAAGTTTGATGAAATTCCATGCATTTTTGCGATGTAGCAATTTCGAATATCGTAAATAATTTCTGCATAGCAGCGCCACCTATTGGGTGATATATACTAAAACCTTATCAGCATCTATTTATGTCTAGGTCTAACATGATATGAAGTCTGATGAAAACACGTGCATTAGTTCTCGAGATATAGCTATTTTGAAAATCGGGAAAAATGCAACATAGAAGCGCCACCTGTTGGGCGATATGCACCAAAAACAAATCAACACCAATTTACGTCTACGTCTAAATGAATCTAAAGTTTTAATAAATTCCGTTCGAGAGTTAGAGCGCTCACACAATTTGTATCACATACAGACAGACAAACGTTTTCTAAAAACAGTCAAATCGCGTTCAAGACCTTCAAAAACGTATAGATCCATCGAATTTTTTCACGAATCCAATACATTCTTCTAGTGTATAGAAGTCACAATGAAGAATGTAGTCAAAATAAGCTGTTTTGACAACAGTGAGATTTAAAATATGGATGTGGATTACAGTCCTGCATCAGGTCGTGTAACCGGATCTGACTCGAATCCGACCTGACCCGACCCGGGGTTTATGTGGGGTAGAGTTAGGTTCGGTTGGTTGGTTGAGGTGCTACGTTATCTTTTCCACACGAGGATTAAACAGACAGGGACCTCCGTTTAAAATGAAATTTATATTTCTAGTCAATGAATCCAACCCACTACAAATATTCATGCCTGAGTCGGGATTCGAATCCGGAAGGGATCGAATTCACAGCCATTTATCCTAGTCTGGAGAGTGTGGTTTGGGACGTAATTAAATCCATTGTTGTTGTAATCCTAAAGAATATTTGGCGATTTACCACTTGTGCCAGACTAAAAGAAAATGTTTTCATGATTTTTCCAAAATATTTCCGCTAAACTATTAATTTGGTGTAGGTACCGAATGCGCAAAATCAATGCTTTGATTTACGTTTGATAGAATGCACGAGTCAGTAAATTCATATATAAAAAAAATTATGATTTTTGCTCTGTTACTTTTAAGATATGGCTAATAGGGTATGGTTATGGCTAATAGGAAAGAAAAACAAACATTATTTAAACTATCTTTTTATTATTTCTAAATTGATTTATCAACGTATAATCATAATTTAGTTAATATGAAACCATTAATTGATAAATTCGTATTTTTTTATATATATAATTATTGCACGTTAATTGTTTTTTTTTTTCTACTCTAAAGTGTTTAAAATTGAATCGTTGCAATTTCACAGCCATTTGGCATATTCTGGCGAGCCTGGTTTGGGGCATAATTAAATCCATTGTTGTTGTAACCCTAAAAAAATATTTGGCGATTTACCACCTGTGGCGGGCTAAAGCAAACATTCCTAAAAATTAATATATTAATTTATAAATAAGTTCTACAAATTTTAAAATGTTGTATTGCCATCTGAAACACACCTATTAATATATTTTTTTAATTCTAGCATATCAGGAAGTGTATGAAAACACGTTAAAAAATTCCATCTTTACATAGAAAAACCAAGTTGAGTTAAACAAAAGAGTGTAATTAGTAATTAACATGATTTCCAGTTGAAAATGTTTTTTAGAAGTCTCGGTGTGGAATTTTATTGATTATTTTTGACTTTCGAACAGAGTTTAATTTTTTATCAGCAAAATCTGCTATGAAATAATTACTTTACAGTTTTTCATTTTAAAAATTTACTTTTGCTGTTAATTAAAATGAAAGAATCATCCTCCAAAAATGTTTTAAAAGTGTTATGAAAGATAATTTTTCTCTTTCAAATTTTGACACAAGGATTCTTTTAAATTCGCATTTCATTATTTCAGAACGTGATAATTTTTATTTCATTTTATCATAATCACGGTTTATAGATAAAATGAAATTTTAATCAAGTTAAAGTTTAATTCGAAAATAAAATCGTCAGAACTTCTTCAGATCAGACGGCAAGGTTACGTTTTCATGATTTAAAATAATGATATTTGTTTTACTTTTTCATTTATTTTTATACTAGAGCACGAAAATATTATTTTTAATGGTTATTTAATCAAGGTTTTGTGGAGCAATTTCTTTTCTTTTCTTTCTTTCTTTTTTTTTTTTTTTTTTTTAATTCGGTAATATTGAACGGCATTTTTATTTTCTTTCTGTTTTTTTTTTTCCTTAGTACCGATTAAATTATGAATATTGCTTTCTCATAAATTCTAAACTGAAATTTGATACTAAACAGAAAAGTTTAGTAAAAAGGAGCGAAAAGTATAAAAGAACTGAACTTTTTTTAATCTAATAATTTAAGAAAACTACTCTACATCAATATCAGTGCCTTATATGTAATTATTTTTATTTTTAACGTAATTGATAAGAATAAATAAATATTTTCAAAAACTTCCATTATAATGAACTTTTTTGAGGACCATTTTTATTTAGACCATAAAAGTTACTCTTATTTTGAGTAACTTTTGTTATAAAGAAGTTCGTTATAACGAGCGTCGACTGTTTTTGTTTATAATCTACTCTAATTCTAAACATTTCAAACCTTAAAATTTTAAATTATAAACAATTCAAATACATTGTTGAGAAACTTCTATTGTTAAAATAATTTCAAAGTTTATAAGGGAAAAAATTAGTACCACGATCATCATGTTAACTTTGCTTGTCTTTTTTTGCCACATTCCCTTCAATATCAATTCAACTTGCATTCAATTTCTGTTATGTAACTAGTCCCATCCCTTCAATAACACTCCAGCATATTGTTCGGGGAGAGGTAGTTACACGTGTAGGTGATCTCTTCGCTTTTTCAACCTCTCTCTTGCATTGCATTACATGCAGATATCTATCCATATGGCTGACTTTTCCTTTTTTTTTATCTTGATTCCTTCCTTCCATATTAACTCCTTTCGTACAAAAGGGACCCCACACAAACTCGCCCATCGCGCGAAATATCGATAAATATTTCCTTTGAAATCCAAATGCAGCTACAAATTCCATGCTGCACAATGTGTAGATACACCACAAATCACGGAGCACCACACAAATAGGAGACTACGTTCCGTGGGTGTATTTTTTCCCTCAATATTTTTTTATTGCTCTCTATTTATTACGGTATCCTTTTGTGCCCGAAGTTTTCAGCGCGGCACAGTTTTGAGTTATTTTCTATCCATTTGTTAGAAAATGGAGGAGGAGGGGTGGGGGGCTTTGTGATACGTAACTCGAAATAGAAGTCCCAATTTTTTTTTTTTCCCTATCTGTGTTTGAAAGAAAATTTTATGAAAAGAGCGCGTGGACGATCTTTTGCCCAATTGGCGCATGCAAACACTTCCATTTTCCGCGCTTTGATAAGCGAATTCCCAGGAAAATCGGGATCGAGTATAAATTGAATGTGTTTTTTGTCATTTCATTTAAACACATTCAGGATATTGCCCGAGGAGAGATACTCTAATATACAATTTCATTTTGTAATGTATGAGCCATTAATGTTTATTGAAATTTCAAAGACTTTCAGAAAGTGCATGGTGATTCATACTTCTATGGTGATATACATATTTTTTTATTTATCGATTTCACTGCATTTATTTAAGCGTTATAATCCATCGGCACCATGTCCCCTTTTGTTAATGTCGAAGAAAGTGTATCGTTGAATTTTGAAGTAAGCATGCATTATTTAGAAGTGGTTCAGCATGATACTGACTTTTTGATTTAATACTTCTTAGAATTTTTTCTCTTTGATATTTAACAGATAACTTTGATATTTAGATAAAAAAAAAAAAAAAAAAAAAAAAGACATGTGGTAGTGGTAATATGGTAGAATATAAGCTAAAAACTTCGAATAATGTGTACTATAGCTGTATATATTTTAAATACTTTGATTGCTTGGTTCAAAACATGCACAAAAATATCAATACAATGTCACTAAGCAAACATTAAAAACTCAAAAAAAAAAAAATATATAAATTTTATTATAAAGTTTTCTTCATCTAATGAGCTACTCTTATAACGCTCTTATAACTTATATAAACGTGCTAGTATTTAAGAATTTATACAACTTAGTGTTTCATCATACAGAAAATTTTATTACAACAATATTATTTACCTCTATAGGTATATAATGACAAGCTCTGAGGTTTTGTAGTTGACCAAATTTTCCTTTAATGTTACTTTCCCTAATATTCAGTCTCCTTGAAGTATTTCGATACCAAATGGCTGTACAATACAGTCAAACCTCGTTAACATGAACACTCTTAACGCGAATTACTTTTAGCACGAACTGTTTCCGATTGCCCCGTCCAGTTGTATGTAATGTATTTATGTTCGGATAACACGAACAAAAAAGTTTCCCCTTGAGTGTTCGCGTTAACGAGGTTCGACTGTAAATGTTGATATCAAAGGTTCCCATACCAGGTAACAGAAAACATTGATAAGACATTCAGAGCTTACCACATATAGATGGAGACATAGCCGCTATTTGTACCAAAGATCCCCCCTTAAAAAAAAAAAAAAAAAAAAAAAAAAAAAAAAAAAAAAAAAAAAAAAAAACTTTAAAGCATGGGTGCAAAACGATTCGGCAGAACGAAACCTAGGGAGGGGCAAGGTTCTGAACAGTGTGGCCACGCAGTCTTGGCCACGTTTTTTTTTTTTTTTTTTTTTTTTTTTTTTTTCCCCTTGAAATAGAAAACATAAGCATGAAAAAGTTAAACTAAGATTTTTTTTTAAATCAAAATCCCCAGTGCAAGATTATTTAAAAATATATCAAGATAAGAAGAAATATAGAAACTTAACAGTTAAAAAATATCAAATATTCAAAACTTAGTTTTAACAACTTTTTCCAAAAAGAGAATTAAAACAGTATTTTGTTTTTTCGTCAGGAAAAAGGCCCTTCCTCTTCGACACCTCCCCCCCCTCTCGTTTAAGATAAATTAAAAATACATGGACGTAAAACGGAAAATAATTAAAAATTCACTTTTTGGTTCTGCACCTCTGACGAAAAATTCTTAGACCTCTGTCTCTTAGTCTTTAATTATTTTAAATCATTTGCAGAGAAATAATTCTACATATTTTAACTATCAGAAAAAAAATAATTAGTTAAATTTCAAAATCCAGGAAGGGTCAATGGTCCTCCTATTACTTAAGATTTTTGTACGTTTCAAACAATATAAAAGAAAATTTAGTAGGAAAGCTCGAAAATTTCATTTTAGTGGAACGTATCACCCTTGTAAAGATTTCATTCAATTATGTGGAAGTAGCGAAAGAAACTTTCCAAGACTATTTTCTCACGCCTGCTCAAAGGGTAGTTGACGTGGAGAATTTGGTACGGAGGGAAGGTGATAAATATGTTTCTGCTACAGAGACAAAGAAGCTAGGTAGTCACCCTGTTTTAGGACAAGACATAAATTGGCAACGAGGCGCCAAGTACAAACTCTTATTTCCCAATGAGAGAGGAGGAACGAAGTTTATTGGACTTTGAGAAACCAGTAAACGTCCAACCCCCCCCCCCCTCCCCCCTTTCCTCTGGCGAGCAGCGGAGAGGAGTCTAGGGCAGGGAGTGGGATGTTAGAGATGAACTGAAAAGGTCGGATCTTAAGACCTGCAGAGTGGAGAATCATCTCCCGGGAGTGTTATTGAAATCATCGTGCTGGACACCAAGTCCGGGGGTGAGACTTGCTGAACCCCAGTAAAGGGAGGAAAAATCAGAGACAGCCAGTCTCTATTGTGAGATAATTTCCGCTTAACGTTTGAGAGAAAGCTACTAAAGTGACACCCTGTCACCACTCTTAAAACTGCACTCTTTTCTAATCGCCAAGCTGAGACTCTTGTCGCCTCGAACTGATCCTACGAGTCAATTAAAAGGACAAACGAACCAACTATTTATAAGTGTAACAATAATTTAGTGTATTTTACGACAGAAATAAAATATCATTTCTGATTTAACGATTGAGTTTTGCGTTGTCGCTACCATTTAAATATTACAACGTGAAATTCGGAATTCTTTACAGTGGTGGCAGCGGTGGGATTTTGTCTAAAAATTGACTGGCCGTAACCAGGCTGAATTAGAAGCAAGAGTGAAAGAGTGTTCCAATCACAGTTGATCCAGTGACAGAAGTGGAATCGGAGAGCCGCAACCAAGCTGAAACAGAAGCAAGAGAGAAAGAGTGCTCCAACCCCAGCTGAACCGGATGCCAGTGACAGACTCCAGTGACAAGAGTGCATTGACGGAACAGTTACCGGAAAGCCCCAGTACAGAGTGCCGGATTGTTAGAACCCTCAGTACTAGAGTGCCAGCTCGACAGAGCTGAAAGAAACCAACGGAGGTGATCTGAACTCAGGAGATTCCAGGTTAGAATTTTATTTTGTTCATTTCAGAGGTCTTTTTGTGGGTTTTGTTAAAATCTTGGTCGGTAGTATATTATATTGTTTATGTAAAATTTGGTAGTAATTTTGTTTAGTAAATTTGGATTGAGGCTATGAAACATAATTTTCTTCAGTTTCTCAAAATGAAAAAAATGATTAACATTAATTATTAGGCAAACTAAGTGTAGGGGTGTAATTCTGTAGACTTTTACAAATAATTCGTTTTGGTGTAATTGAAATTCTGGGTGAGTTAATATTACTAAATGCAAAAGGGATATTTGGCAGTGTTTGAAGTGGAGCAGCCTTGTTAATTAAGTTAACGGGGAAAAAAAAGGTTACCTTCAGGTATAATTTATTGTGAATTTATTTCTAATTTAGAGGGTTTAAATTGAAATAGTTCTGGGAATGTATATGAGAAAATACATTTGAATTTGGTTGAATAATGATAAAGTTGTTTATGTTATTGATATTATATTTATTGTAATGCCTTTATATTGTGAAATAACATATTGATTAAAAGTGCTTTAAGGGAAGGTATTTTTTAAAAAAACGTTAGAGTTTAGGTTAAGAATTATTTGTATAATAATTGTAGATTGATCTATCAGTGAATATGTCTGTGTGGTCAGGAAAAAAAGTGCGACTTGAAAGAGTTAGCAATTGAATTTGGCGCAACGATTGACGAATCGGATAAAGTGTTCCAAATCATTCATAAACTGACTGAATCTCCCGATTACGAAGAATCTCTAGCACTGGGACAATTCGCGATCATAGAAAAAGAGAGATTACAAAATGAAGCTGATGAAAAAGCGGAGAGAGAAAAATTGAGGGCATTTGAGAGGGATGAAAAATCGAAAGCTTTGGAACGCGAACATGAATTGGCTAAATTAAAGCTAGAAAGAGGATTAGATGAAGCTAGTTTAACTTCGAGTCAAAGCGAGGGCGAAGCAAAAATTGCGTTGAAATCAATTCTTCCAAAATTCGACCCGGAAAAATCCGAAATTTCTATTTATCTCAATTTATTTGAAAGACAGGTGCAGAAGGCCCAGATAAATAAAAATCATTGGGTGACACAATTATTGGGACTACTCCCTGCGGAATTAAGCGAATTAATTTTGAAAGAAAACGCAGAGCAAACGGACGATTTCGAATATGTGAAAAGGATATTGTTAGAAAAATATCAGTTATCGGCGGAGGATTTCAGGCTTAAATTTGTTATGTTGAAAAAACCTGAAAATAAAAATTGGCGAGATTTTGTTTTCGATATTTCTAATTATTTTGACCAATGGGTAAGCGGTCTAGAAATAAAGACTTATGATCAGCTCAGAGATCTAATTATTACAGATCAATTGAAACGTAAAGTGAATCCTGAAATTAAACATCATTTTATCGATTCGTGGAGTTTGATAAACACTCCTTTTGATTTAACTAAGAAGTTAGACGCTTATGACTCAGCTAGAAAAAATTTAAGACCGCCAAAGTTTCCAAAATTCGAAAATAATGAGAAATCGTTTGAGCGAAATAAAGTGCCAGGAAAACCGAAGCCTGATCGTAGGGCGGCAGAAATTAATTCGAATTGGAGGAACAAAGATGTTGTTAGAGGTAGGAATGAGGTATTTGATAAAAGAAGAGAGATTACTTGTTTTTTTTGCAAAAAGCCCGGTCATTACCGAAATTTATGTCCCGAATTAAAAGAGTTAGAAAAAACAGAGTTGATTCATCATGTAGCGGGCTTAGACCATTTAGAAGAGTCTTTCAAACCTTATTTAAGTCAAGGGTTAATTAATGGGAAGGAAATGACCATATTCCGTGACTCAGGTACTAATATTGATGTCCTTAGTGCTCATGATGTAACAGCGGATCAATATACAGGAGAAAATGTTTGGGTTAAACAAATAATGGATAATAGGTGTCGCCGATTACCTCACGCCGATTTTCTCACGCCTGGGAAAGGTATTTTCCCACGACCAAGTCGACGGCGCGGTGTCTAGGGTGCTCAAAGGGTAGTTGACGTGGAGAATTTGGTACGGCGGGAAGGTGATAGATATGTTTCTGCTACAGAGACAAAGAAGCTAGGTAGTTACCCTGTTTTAGGACAAGACATAAATTGGAAACGAGGCGCCAAGTACAAACTCTTATTTCCCAATGAGAGAGGAGGAACGAAGTTTATTGGACTTTGAGAAACCAGTAAACGTCCAACCTCCCCCTCCCCCCTTTCCTCCGGCGAGCAGCGGAGAGGAGTCTAGGGCAGGGAGTGGGATGTTAGAGATGAACTGAAAAGGTCGGATCTTAAGACCTGCAGAGTGGAGAATCATCTCCCGGGAGTGTTATTGAAATCATCGTGCTGGACACCAAGTCCGGGGGTGAGACTTGCTGAAACCCAGAAAAGGGAGGAAAAATCAGAGACAGCCAGTCTCTATTGTGAGATAATTTCCGCTTAACGTTTGAGAGAAAGCTACTAAAGTGACACCCTGTCACCACTCTTAAAACTGCACTCTTTTCTAATCGCCAAGCTGAGACTCTTGTCGCCTCGAACTGATCCTACGAGTCAATTAAAAGGACAAACGAACCAACTATTTATAAGTGTAACAATAATTTAGTGTATTTTACGACAGAAATAAAATATCATTTCTGATTTAACGATTGAGTTTTGCGTTGTCGCTACCATTTAAATATTACAACGTGAAATTCGGAATTCTTTACACCCTATTCGACCGCTGTACTGAATGTACTGTTGTATGGGTCGTTATAATAAAAGGTTCGCTAATGGACTGTCGTTATATCGAACGTGTACTGTAATGTAATCTAAATAGAAAATGTAAATCGACTGATCTTAAGACTCTTAAGGTTGTTCTCAAATCAAAAGGGGCTACTTTTAGACATATTTTTTAATTCATTTTTGTTCAGAAACGCATGAAATGGGCAGGTGTTGTTAATCAGAAACTTTGTAATGGGAACACGTGTTTCGTTTTTTGGTAAAGGCAGATGATCTTTCAAAAAACACTGTCAAAATCGGCGCTTTGAACCGAATTCCCGATATAATCCAGCGCCAGAAAGGATAAAAACGTGTTGTTAGGTGACACGAATCGCTTATAGCTCGATAAGTAATTTATTTATCAAAAAATGGAAAACTCATTTCGATTGCAAATTGCTTCCATAGTCATGAATACCAATTTTATGCCTCTGTGTTTAAAAATGAGTCAGAAATTGTGTCAGAAAGTTTCGCGTTTTTCAGCAGATCATTTGAGAACCACCTTAATATCTTCTATCATGCTAATTAAGGAAAAATATAATTTTAAGCTATAAATAAGCCAATAACTTATTGATGAATAAAAATAAAATTTTGTATAAAGAAGTGTTTTATTATTATAATTTATTATTATTATTATTATTATGTGTTGTAAAATACGTATATCATAGTATACACAGTATTTTAATTCTGTATAGTTTTACTTCTACTTGAGAACTAATTACAAAATTAGTAACATTTTCTAAAGATATGTTAAATATAAAAATATTAACATTATAAACGTAACCTTTATATTATAGCATTTCCGCTAACAGCTCATTGACACGAAATATTAAAAAAATAAGTAAATTAGTGGAAACTGGAAATCATCTAAAAATTTGCCGAAGCTATATCGAGTAATTGACAGTAAAATTCTAAATTTACAAATTATTTAATTTACATCGTATTTGTCTGTTATAAAGTAATAATAGTTCGCTCTATTATCACCTACATTTTTATTTTGCAAAAATAAGTATCATATATGAAATTTAAATTATATGCTGACTGTATTGTAAAAAGTGTAATAATCTACACATGTCGCGCAAATTTCTTTTTTGAATTATTGTAATATTAATTTATGTTCAATACCATTTACAAATGAAGACGAGAAACATGTTTTCTTATACAATGCTAATGAACATTTATAAAACAAAATCTAGAAATAAATTAGAGTTGCAACATTTCATTTCCAATAAAAAAACATTCATAATTCCATGGAAACAGCGGTGTAAAAATTTTGTTACATTTCTAGAAGATGTGTAATGAATTCGTTATTACTGTTTATGATTTCACATTAAATGAACACTTGACTAAATAAAGTTCAACAACAACAAAAAAAGTTTATTAAATTAAAGACTGCACTTAAAATTCTATCTTACATAGCAATTTAGCCCTACATTAAAAATACAATTTAGCTTTATGGATATCAAAATCAAGAATTCTCTCTGAAAATGCATGAAGTTAATCACATAAATATGAGCTGTAATTGCTGGAAATGCGTTTTTTAGTTTGTGATTTAAATATTTTTTTTTTTTACATTTTGTGATTTAACTAATTTTTTGCATATTACTTTGTGTATATAAATCCTATAGATCATATACAGGGCTGCACAAAGTAATTCCAGTGCATTTCCCTTTTTTTTTATGGAAATTGTTGAAAGGGTGTTTTCAACGTGTGTTATGCATTTCCTAACTGAACTAAATTTTAGCATACTATGTAATATATATATATATAAATCTGTAGATCATACACAGGGCTTCACAAAAGAATTTGAATATTTTTTCCGACTATAGATGGTAATGGTTGAAATTTGATTTTCAAATATGTCAAACATTTTTCAAATTGTTTACTTAGTATGAACGGAGCTAGTTTAGCTTAAGCCGAAAGGTAGGCCTCCCCGCCCGGTTTGACCTTGACCTTCTTTACTTAGATATATGATAAAAAAAAATAGATATTATCTTTTACCTTAAACGGTACGGTAAAGTTTTGTTAGAGTATTCTGAATTTGTTAGAAAGTGTTTCATAATCTATATTATTGACCCATGATTTTTCTTTTTCTCTCTCTATCAGTTTTTTTTTTTTTTTTTTTTTTTATGCTTTGAAATAATAAAAGAAAAGCGGAACAAAAGCTTAAAAATTTGAAAAAAAATTCAAAATTTCCACATTATACGTTGATTAATTTTTCAGAGTAATTAACAGAGTGCAATAAATTCAAATATCTTACAGCTCTCAAAAAATCGTATATGAATTTGAAACAATAAAACATGTTTGAAGTTGTCACTGTTTTACCCATACACACTGGTCTACATATTTAGCTCATCCTTAAATTACGAGTATGTATAATTTAAAAATATATAGTCTTAATTAAAATTTTATCAGGAAAACTCCAATTCTTCTTTAAAATCCGGAGAGTTCAAAACTATACACTGCAAAAAAAGAAGTTTTGATTTTATAGTATAATTAACAGTAATAAACAGTAAAATAAGCTGTAATACGCTACCGCACAAAACTTTTTTTTTTTTTTTTTTGCAGCGTATAAATGAAAATATCCTATTACATGTTTTAAACTTTTCAATTCTTTAAGAACTTTTGGAACTTTCACGAACACATACAATACACAGGACAATATTATTCAATTGCCCAATATAGAAAAATAAATTCAAACCTATTATTTAAAAATAATATCTTTCTACAAATCAAAAATATTACAATAAACAAAACTACACTGTAAAAATTGACTTCAAACTGCACAATCATTCGAACGTTTTTATATAGATAACTGCTACTTAACCATAGTTTTCTGTCTATCCTGATCAATGAGAATGCTTAGTAAAATTCACAAAATTTCATTTTGTCATACAATGAAATCGATTATAGTTCGTCCTGTAATCGAATTATTTTATACGTCTCTGTAAATGAAGAAAAAAAAACACTACGCACCCTTTAATCTATAGCAAAAAGGGTGTACCATTACACCTCATTTATCCTGTTTAATTTCATTATGTTTGAAGTATCATAACATCATTAAAATGCATCGTAAATGATTTTTCTCCATAGATCATAATGCAATGGAATTATTTTGTGCGCCTCTGTAAACGAACTATAAATGGTACTTGTTCTATATTCCGGAGAAATCATGTTATAATCCACCTCGGTGAGGCATATCAATTTCATTAAGTTTGAAGTATTGTAACACCCTTAGAATGCATAGGAAACGATTCTCTCCATAGGTCATAATGTAACGGAATTCTTTTGTGTGTCCCTGTAAACGAGCTATAATTGCTACTTACTCTGTACTCTATACTCGGTACTTGTTCTGTATTCCTGAGAAAGCATGTTACCATCTATAACCTTGGTGATGCATAGTAATTTATTTCATTACGTTTGAAGAAGTGTAATGTCATTAAATTGCAATGAAAACGATTTTTCCGCATTGACCTTAATGTAACGGATTTCTTTTGTTTGTTCCTGTAAACAAGTTATAAATGCTACATAAGGTAAAGCTAGGAGAGTCTGCGCACAATTCAAAAGAATAACAATAAAAAATCTAAATATTAATTTTTTGCTGAACTATCCATGAATAATTTTGACTTCATTTGTTTTTAATTCATTTCCATTGCTATTTTGTTGTTATGTTGTAATTTAATAGAACAGTTGTAATAAAACCAAAAAAGTTGTTTTGCGCAATCTGTCCTTACAGGGTTGGTGTGATTGCGCACATGGGTAGGAGAGATTGTTACTAATAATATCTACAATAAATTGTTAACAATAATAATTGCACTTAAATGTCATTGTTGTAAGGTTTTTGTGAACAGATATTATTGTATTAGGAGTGAATATTTCAACCTAATTATTAAAGAATTAGAAAAAGGAAATAATTTTAAAAACGATTAAAAAATTTGAATTAAAGGGAAAAAAATTAAATAATCAGAAAAAGCAAGTCCAGATAAGATTACAAAATAACATTAAGTTACTTGATAATACGTTTAACTCAAAACTAGTCCATTTTCATTTTTCATTTTTTTAGGCAAATTTACCAATAAGCTGCGTAATCTCTCCTATCATGGAAACTAATAGTAACAATGCGCCATCTCTCCTAAGTAGCAGATGCGCAAACTCTCCGATTTCGGTAAGAGAGATTGCGCAGCCTTTTATATAAACATGGCCGCTACTAAAATGAACCGTTGATGTTCAATTTGTTAGTCTAGATTAGTAGCTTATGAAAAATCGTTTAAGTTAAAAATATTTTGTATTACTGACATTGTATAGAAATTCTGATGAATAGCTATGAAAATTCAAGTTTTTACTTTGGGAAAACAAAACAAAATAGCAATGCTTTATCTTGACACTCAAAACAATCAAAGTGCACTTTCAAGTAGACACTCCACTACTGCTGTTGTACAACTACCTGGAGTCGCTGCGCGCTCACTCCACTCCTTCCCCTCGAACCTCTATGTGCGTAATCTCTCCTGGCTTTACCTTACTTTATTTTCAATAACGAACATTTTATAGTAAACATCAGTAACATCAAAATTTCATGCGACAAACAGAGTATATTTACGAGAGTTAGAGTACGGACAGAAGGCAGACGGCAGACAGACAGAAAGACAAATCGAATTCATAAACACTATTCAACTATGTTGGAAAGTGTTAAAATTAAAAGAAAAAATAAAGAAAAATAAATAAGAAGAAACTACAGCAGAAACTCGTGGTGTAATTCAGATGCCATTCTTTCACATTTACATTTTAGTATGTTGATTTATTTAAGTTAACTGAAGTACCATAAAAATAACAATATTATTTCTAAGAATTCATCATTATATTGTGTTTTAGACCACTTTAGATATGATAATTTTAACATTAATATTTTTTCCCCTTTTAACTTTAATATATTTTAATTAATTAATTGTTAGAAATATACCTAAAAAAATATGTTAAATATTTCAGAAAGTAATTAATTTAAAAGGTTAATTTTAATATACATATTCTATTTAGACTTTAAAAGCTTTGTATGGAAAGCCTTTGAAAATAAACATTTAATAAACAAGCCTTCATTTAATTTAATAACATGCTAATTTTAAGAAATATCTAGTTACAGAGTTATCTTTGTCAGAATAAAAAGTTTTGAGATAATAAAAATGTCCTTTGTCATTTGACTATTATCTAAGCAAAAATTTCCATTGAAAATTCCGTTGTTTATTTCAAAACTTTTGACTATGTAAAGAGCCTAGCGTGATATCTTTGCACAAAACATTTGAAAACTAGGAATTAAACATTTCTTTCATAGCTTACAAAAAATTATTATAATTCAACTTAAAATTCAGTACTTATATATGTTGCATAAAAGAAATGAAGTGGAAAATATGCTTTGTGTATTAGCTAAAAGGCATAAAAAGGTGCATTTTTTTTTTCATTTAATCATTTACATCTTTTTATATCCATCTTTTCAATTATTCAAGAAAGATTCAGGATTTACTTTACATTGTCAAATGCTCTAACATTTTTCTTCTTTTTTATAATGCACTAATATGAAAGATTTAAAAAAATATATATATTATTCCATATTAACTGAATTTTTCATTCTATTTCTTTAAACTAGAAAAACAGTTGTTTTTGTTAAACGCACACACACACGCGCGCACACAAAAGAAAAAGAAGAAGAAGAAGAAGAAGTGAAAATATTGATAATGCGCAACGTTTTCTAGAAGTAAGGTAAGTAACACATAGACAATTGTTAGCACCCTTTAAGATCTTCAATCGAAAATGATTAACTTATTATCTTTGAGTGCGTTCGTAATTATATAAATACGTAGCACTTATAGTCATCGTCTGGCCAAGTCCGTCTGTCCGCATATAACAGCGCAAAAACTACCCAACCGAATGGTTTGAAATTTAATATATATATATATAATCGTTGCAGAATTTTGTCGAGTCGTTTCAAATTTTATGAAAATCGAATCAAAACTTAAAAATATATTAATAAAAGTTTTCTTCATTCTATTAACTCCTATCATACATTATTATCTATATAATAAAAGCGCAAGTCATGTGACTGAAGAAAACAAATACGAGCTGATCATTTCTTTTTTATATGCCAGGCGGACATTTTTATTCAAAATTATTTTTTCGAGTAAAATTGCATAAAAGTTACATTTTTATCAAGACCTTTCAAAAAAATTGTTTGTTTGAGAGATGTTGTTTGTTTGTTTGAGAGACATTCAAGTATAGATTCTGAGGTAACTTCAATCGAAATTAGGTTAACAGCCCAGTATTTATCCTAGTATAAAGTAAATAAACAAAAGAGATTCGTTCATCGTGAATCAAAGAAATAATAAACCATGGAGGTAATCATTTGCAAAGCAAGATATCCATGGTGAATTTAGCAGCGCTATGCGGTGCCGAAAAAAAAAATCACATCTGTAAACGTGGCATACATAAGAAAAGAGAAAAAAAAAAAGCATGCTCATTTCGCTAATGTAATGTTACTGTTACATGATACAACGTAGCTATATTTAACAATCTTTATCTCCTTCTGCTGCAGGTGCCCTTCCAAAAGTATTTTAGTGGCCCGCCGCGTTATTCTGAATAATACGAATGAAAAGTTTTCATTGAAATTTTTTCGTTAATTAAATATGTTTTGAACAAGAAAACTTATATTATAAAATAATGTTTACTTTATTTGGCATTTGTTTGATTTCACTATTTAGCTTTCAAAAAGCGACAAAATTGGTAGCTATGACATGTTCTTCTTTATATAAAAAATGATCAAAAACAGTATAAAAAGTCACTCAATACGTATAATTTTTCTCAAAATCTACTTAAATGCTGGAGAATTAAATTTCCTCATTCCGTGCAGTAAAAAGCTGGAACCTTTTGAGACTCAGTACCATTTTACGATATCAGCCCCCAATGGCATAAATTTATGCTTTCTCAAGTATCAATATGGTACTGAAATAAATAAAGTAATTAAAATTAAAATTATCTTTAATTCGACTGTGGAAGTTTTCATATTTTTGAGTGCTAACCGACATATCACACAACTTGGAACTTGGAACGAGTTCATTAATCATAGTCCCTGGAACCATGGTCTCCGTATCTCTAGTAAGAGCAATGTGGATCTTAGATTTATGACCGTAGCCGAAGTTCAGAACAACAATTACAATGGAAAAAATTAAATGGGCCCCAAAAGAGCAAAAAAATAAAAACAAACAACAAAAAGACCGCTTTCGGCCAGAAGTAAATAAATTATATTAAATTAATGATATATACATAAAAATTGTAAAATAAGCCTACAAAATATTTACAGTTAAAAATAAATCAGAAAGAAAAATGCTGTATACAAAACACACACACACACACATATATATGAAGGTCCACGAAGATACCCAACCCTAGCAATATCTAGCAAAAACAACAAGAGAATAAAGTGAAAAAAAAAATAGTTTATTGCATTATTTTTCATAATTTTAAAATAATACTACAATTATCACTGAATCAAATAACTGTGTAGAATTTCTGGTATTATAATTAAATATTGGGTGCAAATATAAATAAATAAAATGTTTTTCTTTTATTATTATTATATTATTATTATTATTATTATTATTATTATTAATCAAGAAGATAATGAGAATTCTGTAGCTCCACAGCGACTATATACAACATGCTCCTGATCTTGAAACCTAGGCGCATAAACATTTTTTGCCTAAGCTATTTAATTGAATTATACACTATATTGCCAAAGGTGACCGGTCACTTGCGATTTCAACTTTTTGACAGTCCCGTATGGGGTTTCGTGAAAAAATCTTCGCGGAAATATATAACCTTTACTTTATTGTTTACACACCTGCAGTTTCAGGTTAATTCCTCATGTATTTTTCTAGATAGTTAACAAAACGTCTAAAATCGCAAGTGACCGGTCACCTTTGGCAATATAGTGTAGGTGGCCCTCGGAACTTTAAGTATTTTTATAAATGTGGCCCTCTAGCGTGCAAGGTTGAAGGCCCCTGTTTTAAAGTATTATAAATTGTTGAGTAATACGATTTTTACATTAAACTGAAAAACTTCACTGAAACTTACATTAATATTAAAAAAATATTAAAATAAGAATAAAAAACAAATAATTAAATTAAAATTAAAAAAGAAACCAAAAATATTAAGATTTTAAGAGTGTCTGACAAACTGTGAGTAATATTTTAACACTTCAAATAAAATTAAGTAGATATTTAAAAAATATTTTTTAAACTAAAAAATCCCTGCCAGCTTGGCCTACAGGCACAGGTATATTTCGAAGTTAAGTACGAATTTCATCAACAAAAACTAAATCAAGATTAGAAATGAACCCAGTTTAACAATTTTATCTGGTCGCTTTTTACGAGTTTTTTCCAATATACTGCAGTTATTTTGTAAATAATTATGAAAATTCTCTCGTACTTATTCAATTATTTAGTCTTGTTAATTGGTAAAAGTACGAAATTAAAAAAAATTGGACTGTAAATTAAATTTATCTTTAATCTACGATTAAGTCTGTTGGTGGGACAGTTTCTAAGTATCAATTTCACCAAGCTAAAAAAAACAAGGTCCAACTCTCCAGAACTCAAAAACCAGAATGCCTTAAAAACTCTATCCTCTTTCCTTGTGCATAATCCACCGATCCTCCTTGATTGACACACCCTTCTTCCATCTTCCTACCCCTTTGTATCCAGGGTTCTTCGAAATACCTTTCTTTATTCATGCCATTTATATGCATACCTTCCTGCCACATTTTAAACCCCTTCAGATAATCTTCTTATAGATAAAATTCACACACATTTAGCAAGGTCATACAAAGCATGAAAATCTTTCACTTTTTCTTGAAATGAACAAAGAATTTCTTTTCTCGCGGATAATCCTCTTACAATAGTTGCCAATCAAGACTTCATTTTATTTTGCGATTATTTTAATCCTATCAGAATGAAATATGTTGATGGACCACAATCCATCACATTAGTAATATCAAAAAAACATCCAGACACTAATTTTTGGTCTTTTTCTGAGAAGTAATAAAATCTTGAAATAGATTCTATATGTTTCATAAATAAGAAGTTATGGCGGTTTTAACGTTCTAATAAATCCCTCCACCCAAATATTTTGCTGTAACTGTTCATCCTATCAAAAACTTGTTATTACAAAAGTTATAGATAATATTAAGAAGATTTATATAATAAATTTAAACCGTGTGGTGAATGCTTCATTAAATGAACCGCACACTATATTTTAAATTCTGACATTCTTTTTATTGAGACACGCGCGCGATTAATAATGAAACCCAATACACAGTATCTCTGACGGTTGTCAAAAATTTTCACCACACCAATGATACTTTTTTATCGCCTTAGTGGCGGATTAACGGAGATGTGATTTTTTTTCCCTCTACAACCCGCTCTTCTTGCGCTTTTTTTTTTTTTTTTCGTTGTAAGTGTTGGTTCTATCAAAAACTTCTCAATATAAAAGTTGTATTGTAGATAATATTAAGAAGATTTATAATAAATTTAAGCGGATTTGATATCATGTAAATTGATGAAGTTAATTTTTTTCTTCTTTCGCTCCTTGAGGACCATTTTAATTATATCAAAAATCTGTCATACATAATTTTTTGGCCCTTTTTCTAGAAGTAATAATAACTTTAAACGGATTCGATATGTATCATAATTAAGAGTTTTGGAGTTTTTTTCACAAAAAATTCTCCCCATTTCCACCCCCTTGGTCCAATTTTGCCCATTAACTAACTTGACCGAGATTTTCTGCCTCTTGATTTTATGTACCAGTTTGGAAGAGATTTGTGCAGAATTATAAAAGTTATCGTGTCCATAAAAAAGTGATATAGACATATATATATATATATAAAGTTTTGAACTAGGTTGGTTGGGTTGTGGGAGTCATGATCGGCGTAGATCTTAAAAAATGTATGTAGATCTTAAAAAAAAATATATATATATATATATATATATATATATATATATATATATATATATATATATATATATATATATATATATATATAGAGAGAGAGAGAGAGAGAGAGAGAGAGAGAGAGAGAGAGATAAAGTTTTGAACTGGGGGAGGGGGGGGGCGGGTTCTAAAAGTCATGATCGGCGTAGATCTGCAAAAATTTTTCAGAAATTCCAAAATAGGGGAGAATGCAATAGGTATTATTTCTTACGAAATCTACCTAAATAGAAATATATGTGTTTTAAGAAGAGTATAAAGAAAAAAAAAGTTTAAAATATTAATTTTTCGATGACGAATTTGAAGAATACGAATGCAATGTTCAATCTCATAAGGATTAACATTTGAGAGGGAATTTGAGATTTAGCTGAGTAGTAGTTGAGTTTAGTTAGTCAGTCAAAATCTCAAATTTTCCTCACTAATCTTAAACCCATGGTCGTGGAATGTATTCATAGTTTTAAAATATCTCATCAGGAAACTAATATTTTTATCTTATTTTTTCTATATACTCTTCTTAAAGGATGTCAGTTTCTTTTTTTAGATGACAAACTAATTTCTAAAACCTATGCTTAATTTAATATTTTAGGTGTTAAAAGATTTTAACAAATTCAAATAAAATGAAGTATGTATTTAGAGTATGTATGTATGTATAGAAATATTTTGACAGCTAAAAAAGAAAGATATATCTTTTAAGAAAAGTACGCAGAAAAAAGAATTTTAAAATATTAATTTCCTGATGTGATTTTTAAAAAATACGAATGCATTCTACGTCCACAAGTTTAACATTAGCGAGGGGGATTTAAGATCCTGACTGATCAACTGCCTTAAGTTCCAACCGGAACCTCAAGTAATTGGTCTATAACTGAGACAGTCATATAAATGAGGGATGCTTAATAATGAGATCTCACTGTATTCGTATAAGGATAAGTACCAACAAAGGAATAAGCTTTCATTAAAATATTCGTCTTAATATCATTTACAGACACATGCGGTTTGGTTGAGGAGCGAGGAACACATTCTTCTTCTTCGTATCTAGTTTTTCTACCGACTGCGTACCCTAACTGGAAAAGTACTTTTACAGGCAACGTTCTCCCGAATCATAATGTGATCACTTTCTCTTCCTTCTTCTTTCATTTCATTTCTTTTCTTCTTTTTTGGTTGTTTTTATTTCATTTTTTTAAATTAAATCATCGGTACAAATCCATTCATCTCGAACTCAGTAATATTAGGCTTATTTATTAATTAATTTATATTATGTGTTATATTGTCGCGACTGTTAAAAGCTGAAAAATTGAAAAAAAAAAAAAAAAAAAAAAAAATTAGTCGTAATTTTCGACGCATCCTATCTTGGAAAGCACTTGCTTTAAAGCTACATATCATTTCTGGTAATAAAGTACAGTATGCTTTATAAATAAATATAATTCTAATATTTCTAATATAATTATTCTAATATAATTCTTCGCATTTTTATTTATTTATTTATTTTTTATTATTTTGTTTTATATTCTTTTTTAACTAAACCACCGGTACAAATTCATTCATCTCAAATTAAGTAATATTAGGCTTATTAATAAATAATTAATATTATGTGTCATATAGTTGCGAGACAGTGAATGCGACTGTTAAAAGCTGAAAATTTGAAAAAAAAAAAAAATAGTCGTAATTTTCGACACATCCTATCTTGGAAAGCGCATATTTTTGTTCTTGGTAATAGAGTAAAGTATGTGTTATAAATAAATACCTTTATTGGATTTAGAATATAAAAACATTTATTTAAACAGAATTAACAATTTTTTGTTTAGAAAATTAATATATGAGCATTCTTTCATGATTACTGAAAAAAATCTTGAATTTATTAAAAAATAAAAATAAATAAATAAAAATTTTGCTTTATGGACACTAGGGGATCCAACCAGGGCTTCCCGGATTGCAGAATATGGGTGAAAACATTTTTAATATTATTATTATTAGTGAAAACTCTAATAGATTTTTACATTTAATATATATTTTTTTAGATTGCCACAAACAATACCAACAAGCGTTTTTATATAAAAAATATCAGTGATGTTATGTTTTGAAATTTATTAGCAGCAATACTTTCGTAATAACCACACACTGTTAAAAAATTTCAGCAAACTGTTCAGTCATTCGACCGTTTTTATAGAAAACTGTTACATAACCGTAATTTTACTTTATTCCGACCATAATATGAACAATAGTATGGTCAGAATAAAGTTTGATCACGGTTATGTAGCCGTTTCCTATTAAAAATAAAAAAAAAGGTCAAAGGACTGGACAGTTTGCTGAAATTTTTAACAGTGAATGCCAGAACTTAATAATACTTTTGAGTGTCTCTGTAAACTATAACCATAAATGGGACACACTTCATTTTCAATACGAACATGTCATGATAAACCTCTATAGTATATATCAATTACATGGCAATCCGAGCATTTTTACGCGAGTTAAAGTACGACGAACGGCCAGCCAAACCGAATTCATAAACATTTTTCAATTATATTGGAAAGTGATAAAAAGCGACCGGTCAATTTTTAAATATTGGAATATAGATAAAATTCGAAACTCATTAATTGAACTTATTACTGTACTTTGAATGTCAAAAAAAAAAAAAAAAAAAAGACATTTTAAAAATTTGCATAAATTTAGCTTTCATATATATATTATATAGTGAAATAAGTTAAGAACTTTTTCTATAGAACTACTATGATACTTTCAGAGCCTAAGGAGGGGATATTGTTCACGCAAGAAAACTTGTTCACCGTATATCAAAGCACAAGGTGGATTATGAGAAGAAAAGGGGTAAAATGATGCGAAAGTGCGGGAAGCGTAATCTGCCTCGAGCCTTTTAGGGGACTACATCCAAATAAAAAAGGAGCAGGTGTTCATGTGTAAATTAAAATTATCCTAACATAGTCATTAAATTTGAAATCATTTATCTTCGAATGAAATTCACTTTTAATATCTAATTGAAAAGTCGAATTATAATAAGGGGTATAACGAATATTCGGCTACTATTAAGTATTCGTCCTATCTAGCCCTTTTACCGAATATTCGGTTAGCTGAATACTGAATACTAAATATTGGTGTATATTTAGTCGAATAAATTCAGGATAATATATTTTTTTTCCTTTCATTGCTTTTATCAAATCAAAACCGAGTATTTTCTGACACATTCATTAAAACATTTTCTTTCACGCGCAAAATTTACAGATATTCTGATTCATATACTAAGAAATCAAATAACATTTCCTATAAATATTAAGGATTTTTTATGAAAACTGTATCAATGTGATACATTTAAGACAATTTTATAGACACAACTGTTGGGGAAAAGTCTTCAATGAGTAACAATCAACTACAACTCAAGATCTAATGAATTTTTTAAAAAAATGAAAAATGCAAATCAATTCTAAAGCACTTATATATTAATGTCTGTAAATTTCATTCACATATAAAAATGACTTTGTGAATATTTTAGAAAGATAAGCATTGTTCAGCAGTATTTTTTTTTTTTTTTTAAGATGAGCCTTAAATATGCTTAATACAAAATATTGCAGAATATTCAAGATTATCCATGTTAGTCTATCTTTCTATGCGTTGTATTTTCAATATGTGTTGAGTTAGTAAGTTTTAGACTTTTCCCTGATGTTGTACTATATAATCAATGTACTTATTGAACTGCGAACAATTTTTCTATTTTAACCATCATACTTATTGATAAATTGTAATTTTAGTTACACAACGAAATTTAAGATTAGGAACTGTTTTTAGAAAAAGATTACTTAATAAAGGTCTATTTCAGAAGGTATCCCTTTGTAATTCATAGAGGAGAGTAAGCATTGTGGGGACTCATTAATTTTTAATGAAGAAAGATTAAACGTATCATTGAATAGTATAAATGAAAATTTTTCTTTACATTTTAATGGAAGTAAGTTATCTATTATCCTGACTTACAAAGAGTCAATTTAATATGTCTAAGTATAAAATTTCAGAATATTTTAAAACAACTTCACCTTTTGATACGGTAAAAGAAGAAAGAGCACAGCATAGTTGTAAATCCAATTTTAGCAATTACCACCCGTAGTTGGAAGGTACTCGAATTTATTTCAGTAGCCCTGTATATGAATAAAAAGAATTAAAAAAACTGTAGAAATGCCTATTGATTTTTATACATACCACACAGTATGCTAAAATTTAATTCCGCTACCAAATGCATAACACAATTGAAAGTTCACTTTCAGCAATTTCAGTCTATAAGCTGTAATGTATTCGTATTGTTTTGGGTGTCCCTGTATATGATCTAACCTTTTATGTACACCACAAAGTATGCTAAAATTTAATTCAGTTATAAAATACATATCATAACTAAAAGCGCACTTTCGACAATCATCCATACAGACGGTTATGTTTCCGTTTCTTTTGCGCAGCCCTGTATATGCATTCATTTTTATTTTTGAAACATCTTTTAGTATATTAAAATATATTTCATCTTGAAAATGCATGGAATAGTTCAAAACTTACTTTAAGCAATTCGCGCGCATAGACGATAATGCTTAGAAAATATTTTGTCCAGCTCTGCATATAGACCAGTGATACCAGGGGTCTGACTTGTAACACACCTTATTAACACATATTTTCATTATGTTTGACGTGGTGTAACATCATTAAAATACACTGTAAATATTTTTTCCTGGTAGAATATAACGCAATGGATTTTTTTGTGTGTACCTGTAAACGAGTTATAAATGCTACACACTCCATTTTCACTAGAGTTTGTTTCATAGTAAAACTCAATAACATATACCAATTTCTTTAAAACCCAAATATATCTACGATAGTTAGAGTTCAGATAGGCGGCAAAAGACAAACCGAAGTCATAAAAAAATTTCAACTATTTTGGAAAGAGTTAAAAACAATATTTCAAATGTAATCTATAATAATGAGGCAATAAGAAAATATTTTCAGTATTGGACTTACAAAATTATAACCCCCCCCCCCCCCCCCAAAAAAAAAAAAAAAAAAAAAAAAAAAAAAATCTTGGACAACACTTTGAATTTATCACTGCGCAAGCTCAAATTTTTACAGAATATTTCTTTTTCCTTTCCCGTTCGTTTTAAAATGCATTTGTTTCGAGCTGTCATAGTATAGCAATCACATGACCATACAGTCTGTTTATATCGCTGCAAGAAAAAGAAAGCATAGTTTGTTTTTAACCATCCGACCCCTTATCCCGCGATTTCCACGGGCAAGATATTTGTAGAAAAATTTATATAATACACAATTTTTGGAATAATTTTGTTTTAAAAATTCCGCCATCGAAGGGTAAAAATGCAAATGATAAATATCCTACGTGTTTCAAATACATGATGATTTGAAATAAATATGTAATAAGATACACATTGCTCAAAAGGATTTTGAAAAAAAAATTAAGCAGTCAGAGGATTGATAAAGATTACCCATTTAAAAGAAATTCTAAAAATTCACATAAGCAATTCACATAAGCATTGTTTTACAATTATTTGAGATTTATACGACAGAGTAACATTTATTTTTAAATTTCTGAACAAAAGAATAGAAGCTATGAACTTGTTAATTTTATTATTTAAAAAATACAGTTTTAAAATCTACATAAAGTGCAGTTTCTCCAAAAATTAGGAAGTAATTTTTGACTTAAAATAAGCTTGAAAAAAAGTCATAAGCCTTTTTCTCTTTCTAAATGATCAAGAAATTTTATTAAAAAAAATTAGGATGCACGAGAATTTGAGGATAGACTCTATAGCATATTCCTCAAATGGAAGCTCAACTGGAAGTACTGTTCGGGAGTTATTGTGTTCACTTACACACGAGCATACAAATACTTTCCTTACACTATGTGTTCAGACAGTACACAGCAAATCTTTATACACCTTTCAGAACACTTTTTATAACACTTATTTTGTCACTTTTTTTAGAACACTATGAAGCGCACTTTTTGGAACAGTTTTTAGAATACTTCTGAGAACACTTTTTTTGTTCAGCACACTTTTTAGCGCACTTTTTGAAAGCGATGATTTCACAAGTGCGCCCGCAAAATGTATTCTCAAGTTTACGTTTAACAGATATCCCGAGAAAAACACTTTCGGTACACTTTCAGAACACTTTCTTTATAGCGGAGCATATTCAGAACACATTAAGGGAACACATTCAGTACACATTAAGTTAACTGGAACACTTTTTTTTAATCAAAGTGTTCCAAATGTGTGCTGGGAATTTAGTGTAAAAAATCACTTAAAACAGAAAAAGATCCAATGTTTTTACATTTCGGTAAACATACTTAAAATTATTCACTGTATGTAAAGAATATCAGAAATAAGAAACGCATACTTGCTATAATTCATTAAACTCTCGCGTTCTCATATGGAAACATTTTCCCGTAAATGAAAGATTAGATTACAATGCATGCAAAAATATTAAGTTGCCTTCCTGTTTATCATAGAAATTCAAGTATAGAAACACTTTTTTTCCAAAAATTATTTTCATTTAAATAAAAAAAAAAATCAACTTAAGTTATATCTGCTTAAATTAAAAAAAATAAATCTTTCAAAATGTCTTAATACACTGCTAATTATTTAATTTATTCATCACCAGACACTATTTTTTAATTCAGCTTGTGATTCGAAGATAAACATGGTGATACATCGATGTTCACAAAATTTTAAAATTAAAATAAATACATAAATAAAAGGAAAAAATACGTTTTTTTTTTTTTTTTTTTTTTTTTTTTCCCTGATAGAAGAAAAACCGGAACTGAATGGTTTTTTTTAATTATTCCGGAACTGAACCGCAATTATTTTTCTGTTAAACTGAATGGTAAAAAAGATTTTTTTACAGTTAAAAATTTAATTTATAAAATTTAATTTATTTGAAACACAAATTAGAATACAAGTCATTGGCATCATTCACTTCTTGTCTATAACTTTTTGATATAAAACATGTCAAAAGTTAAACTAGAAATTATGTAAAACATAATAGAAATTGCATGCAATTTCAAAAAAAAAGAAAAAAGTTTGGTCCTTTTATTCGGATCGAAAGCTGAAACTGGAATCGAACCGAAAACCCTCATTTTTAAAGGAACGAAAACCAAATATGAAACGGAATATTTTATCTTCGCTTAACCGGAATCATAGACGGATTAAAAAATCTGTGGTTTACGACTTTTCGTCTTAGTATTTGAGAAAAATATTCAGCGTAATTACCCTCATATATTCGATTGTATGTTCAATGTAGTTTAGAAGCAATTACCTTCTTTAATTTAGTGATAATTTCTATAATGTATCCCCCCTCTTTGCTTACAAGCATGGACGCCAGCATAACGAAATACAGGGAGAGGCAGAACTGTCGAGCATCAGTGGCCGCGTTATTTAAAATGAAGAATATAAACTTGAGATAAGCTAAATTCAGAACATTTTATGAACCTGTCTTCCCTCCTCCCGTGCAATACAATTTCCATCAACATTTTTTTCCCCTTCCAAAATAGAGAATTGAAACAATTATTTTCTTTATTTACTTATATATTTATTTATTTATTTTGTCAGGGGTTTACTTTGCACCTTGATACTTTCCTCCCCGTTTATTATTATTATTATTTTTTAACATGAACATAAAATAGAACAGAATAACTATTGTCTTTCACGGGAGTTTCAGGGGGGGGGGGGGAATTTCCCCTGACAAAAATAAAACTTAGTTTTTTTTTTCTCTCTCTTAGTGTTTAATTATTTTAAGTCGCTTACAAAGAATATAGTTTATAGCTTTCATTTTCAAAATCATTACATAATAATTTTGAAATGAAATATCTATAATGATTTTGAATTTTATTTATTTATTTAATGAATTAATTATTTATATAATGATTAGGTGAAACATGGATGTCTAAATAGACAATTTGGATAACGCATAACGCATTTGAAAACTTAATTTCAGCAATTACCATCTATAGTCAGGAAAATATCCGGAATTTTGTGTAGCCATGTATATGACCTATAGAATTATATATATATATATATATATATATATATATATATACTACACAGTATGCAAAAATTTAGTTCAGTTGGGAAACTCATAACACAGTTGAAAATTCCCCTTCTGCAATTTCCATCAATAAGCGGAAATATACTGGAATTCTTTAAATTTTAAATTTTGTGATCATCGATGTATCAAGTTATCTTTGAATTGCAGCAAAAAATATTTTTTTCAGAAATAACAAAAAGTGCGTTTTATTACATACATTTATGCTACTTTTTTTTTCTTCTATTTCTATACTGTGAAACAAGAGAGAAATTTTTTAAACAGAAATGCAATGCAGGGTAATTATAATATAATTGATGACATTTATCAAATGTGTTATTCAAAAATTTTGTTAATTAAATTTTAAAATTCAAAGCAGGTGCAATGGCCCTCCCCCTCCTTCCCCCTTTACCGGCGCCCGAACTATTCCGATAGTTGTTCCAAGGTTCACCCCCTGATTTCCCGCTCGAAAACGAAACCGAAACTTGACTTACAAGCAAACGTCTTCATTTTCATACATCGATCCCCCTTCCGTGAGAGAGGCACTGAGAAAAGTGGCGCTGCCGTTCAAAGGGGGTCTTTGTCTAGTCCGAGAAGAGCGACTGACAGGGCCACAAAAGCGTGGGCCCCATAAATCAAGCGGCCATGCCCGTGAGGGCCCCAGCCGATAAACAACCCCTATTTTTAATTGAAGCCCTCGGGTTACCCCCAAAAAAGGAAACTTTATAGAATCACTCAACCAAATACATGAAAGTGAATAAAAGGCAAGTCGAAATAATCTGGCGATATTTTCTCTCATAGTTGACCATTTTTAATGGTCAAACTAAAGCAACAGTAATTTTTCATAATGACACAGAAACTCGTTATAATACAATGTGCACGAGTGTTAAATTAGTATTACTAGATAACATTTAATATTTCAAAAATAGTGGAATCCAAAATATACAGTGCATGCGCTTTGCTTGGACTTCTGCTAAATATTATTAAAACCAAAAAAAGAAATAATAAAGAAAAAAAAATGAAATAAAAATTAAATGTATACATTATTCTTTGACTTTTGTCTAAAACATTGACTTTTCTTTTTCATATTTATTGGTTTTCATGCTTCGCAAATCACTCGTTCAAGATTGATAAAAAATTGTATTTCTACTTTTTTTTTTTTTCCGTAAGCTAAATTTAAGTGTGTCAGAAAACATGGCATTGCTATTGAACTTTTAAAAGTTAGATTCAATTTTAATATGCCTCTTGTGACGAAATAAACAATTTGCATATATAAATGACTTTTTACTAATTAAAATGGTTTTATTTTTTAAATTTTTTTTTTTGCTTTAGTTAAAAATGAAATTATATCCCATATAAGTTTTTTTCCCCCTTGCAATAACCTTTCAAAAGGAACCATATAGAAAACAAACAAAATGATCAATATATGTGCAGTCAAACAGAAACAAATGGACTTAAATCCAAAATGTATGAATGGTACGGGCAACGAAAGAAAAATTTACATGGAATATATTTCCATGCAAGAAAATGCAAGAAAAAATAATAATTTTAAAGCCATTTTATTTAGTGAAAAGTCATTTATATCTTTGAACAAACAAACAAAAAATTTATTTTTTTTTTAAATAATTTAATTTAAAATTTAGTTAATTTGTAATACTTTATACAAAACAGAATTGAAAATTTTTCTTTAAAAGAAAAGTTATGGACAAAAGAACTTCATCTATTGCTATACACAGCATAAGAAAAGTTCATCTTTAAACAGACTCGGTACCCGGCATTTTACGAAAAATGGATATAATATGAATTTTTCAACTTTTTTGCTTAAAATGAATGTAGACATCCATAGTATACTGTCACGAAGTGCCGTAAACATCCGATAATTTAAAATAGGAGGAAAAAGCCTTTTTTTACACCTGTTTCCCTTTAAACGATTCAAGGTTGCAATTTTTAAATTGATATTTCGTAATTTTCTGTCTTTGCAGTATATCAGTATGTTCTAAGGTACAAAACTTCAACAAATATTTTTCAATTGACTCGATATTTTTTTTTCGGGGATCCTTAAGGTGCATTTAATAAAACTAAGAATCGGATTTTCAGCAATATAAAGAGTTTATTTTTAAAAAATAATAATGTTAAGTAAATATTTATTTATACTGTATTTTTTACATATATCGTCACAATTTATTTAGTTTTTCTTAAATTATTTAACGTTTGGGAAATCTGATCCTTATAGTTATAGTACAGTTATATTATGCGTACACTTCTAAAAAAAAGTATGCAAGAAAAGATATTTAAAAATGTTCAAATTTGTCAGAGAAGTGTGGTTTGAAAATTTTGTTAATTAAAACAAGACAGAAAATCATGCATCGCGCATAGATTATGAAACACTTTCCAACACATTCAGAATACAGTAACGAAACTTCACCGTTTAAAAAGGTGAAAAATGGATGTCTAAGTAGACAATTTGGATAACGCATAACGCATTTGAAAACTCAATTTCAGCAATTACCATCTATAGTGAGGAAAATATCCGAAATTTTGTGTAGCAATGTATATGACCTATAGAATTATATATATACCACGCAGTATGCAAAAATTTAGTTCAGTTGGGAAACGCATAACACAGTTGAAAATTCCACTTCAGCAATTTCCATCAATAAGCGGAAATATACTCGAATTCTTTTGTGTAGCCCTGTATATGACCTATAGAATTTATACACAGCAGGTAATATGTAAAATACTAGTTAAATTTTATAAAGCACTTCCAGCAGTTATTGCTCATAGACAGTAATGTAATACAATTATTTTGTGCACTATATTTATGGCAGTTAGAACAGGACCAGGTAGACCGAATTCATAAAACCCTTTTCAACAATGTTTGAAAAATTTTAAAAATAAATCAAATTTTCAAATTCTACTACAAAGATTGTATTTTTGCTTTATTAAATCATTCTCCTCCATAGAACTAATTAATATGTCAATAAAATATCATAAAATACTCAAAAAAAAAAATAGTTCAAAGGATACCAAGCCCCTTAAAGTGATTTTACTCCAAACGTTTATGTTTCATCGCACACGATTTTTCAAAAATGGCTGGCTAGTTTATTATGAGGTTTTAACACTTTATATAGTCAATGAATGTACTCGAAATGGCATAAAATTTTGATATTTCAATCAATGTTAGTAAAATTAATTTCGCTTACGTATGATTTAAAAATGTTTCCGAATTTCTGACTTCTGAAAAATATTTACATTTTATTATTGAAAGAGTATTTCTGTTTAGATAGCTGGTCGTTTTAAATGCAAACTATTTATTTATTAAAAAAAAAAAAAAAAAAAAAGTCCATATATAAGACTAAATTTGCACAATTCATCAAATATGTATCTACTTAGGACTTAAATATGAAGATAAATTAAATATGAAAATTAAATATAAATTTAAATAACGTTAAATATGAAGCTAAAAATAAAAATTAAATATTTGTTATTTAAATATGAAGAGTAATAGGGCAAATTGTTAGATGACAGTTATTAGTTTTTCTTTCTCATCGTTCTTCCTTCTTTATACCTATCTTCAACTAAAGTTTAAAAAAGTTATTACTTTTGACACGATCTAAAGTTGCCAAACGATAGTATGCCCCATGAGTTAATCACTGTCTCTAAAAAAAAAAAAAAAAAAAAAGCACTATCATCGTTTTTTTTTTTTTTCAAATATCAAATAATATTATTTAAATAGCAAAATTTAACTTTTTCGAGGGCGCTGATTGCAAATGCAACCACTTAACTTTACTTCACAAATGCCAATTGGCACCAGAAAATGTTAATAAAATTTTTCTTTCGTAATAGAGATAAAGAAAAGCAAATATTTATTTTCTAAAAAAATCGATCGTAAATTATGGTATCGATCAAATATTTAATTACTTAAATAGCAAAATTTAACCCTTTCGAGGGCGCTGGTTGCATATGCGACCACTTAATTTTAATTCACAACTTCCAATTAGCACCAGAAAATGTTAATAAAATTTTTCTTTCATAATAAAGATAAAGAAAAGCAAATATCTATTTTCTAAAAAGTTTGATTGTAAATTCTGGTATCAATCAATTATTTCACCATTTCACAAACAAAATTACTCTGCTCCTGAAAGGGTTAAAAGAGTAGGGCTGAATAGTTATTCTTTTAAAGTTCTGTACAAGTGGATAAAATAGTTAAAAAAGGGAAAAAAAAACAAGCTTTAAAACTTCCAGGAACTTTTCTCTTTTCAAAGACACCCGACCCCTTAAAATGTTTTAAAAATCATCAATAAACCAAAATTATTAAATAAAAAGAAAGAAATCTTATGATTCAGAAAAAGAAAAAAAAAAAGATAAAAAGAACAATTAATTTGATATTCCTATTACAACACGAAGAAATCAAACTTTAAAATGAGGGATTTACTTACAAAAGCTTATTCTCTCTTAGGCCATTAAGGTCAGATAAATGAATTTTACTTGAAAAAAAAAAAATAATAATATCGGCTGTCAATGAAATCGTTATTAATGTGTTTGCCATCGAATTATGGTAAATGCTTAATTATCGACTAAAGTCACAATGGTTTCCCCATTAGCAAGCTATTCATCATTGTGTTTACATAATGAGTTACGAAGAGTAACCTTTTTTTTTAAACATTATTTATACTTTCAAAAATGAGCTAAAATATTGTGAAGCACGGCAAATTAGATAGCTAAAGTCAATCTACACAATTTTTTTTTTAATGTAGCCGCCAAGTTTCCAATTTTTTTATTTTAGAGTCAAATAAACACATATCGAACCAGAAAATTTATTTAATACAACGTATCTTGTTTCTATATAATGTTTCTTTGTTTTCATTCCTAAAATAAAGTTTCTTATTTAAATATACTTATTTGAAAAAAAAAAAAAAAAGTAGTATGTCATCACAAAACTTTCTTCTATACACCAATCAAATAGTCTGCAACAAAAATTAATGACAATCTATTCGTTCTTGAAATACAGCTATAGTGGAAATCGTGAAAAACAGAGCATAGCAGCAACACCAGTTGGGCGGTATATACCCAAACCTAACAAGGATATAATTATGTCAAGGTCTAACAGAATATGAAGTTTGGTGAAATTCTGTGCATTAGTTCTTGAGATATAGTTATCGCGGAAATTGTCAAAAATCAGCATAGCAGCCCCACCTGTTAGGCGATGTTGCACCAAAACCTAGTCAGCACCAATTTAAGTCAAGGTCAAACTAAACGGAAGTTTGATTAAATTCCGTGCATTAGTTCCTGAGATAGAACACCCACGAAATTGGAGGGGGGGGGGGGAGGATTGCTGGTAAGAGCAAAGTTTGATGTAATAATGGCAGATCTGATTGAATTCCGTGCATTAGTTCCTGAGATAGAACACCCACAAAACTGGAGGGGGGGGGGGGGATTGCTGGTAAGAGCAAAGTTTGATGTAATAATGGCAGATCTGATTAAATTCCGTGCATTAGTTCCTGAGATAGAATACCCACAAAATTGGAGGGGGTGGGGGATTGCTGGTAAGAGCAAAGTTTGATGTAATAATGGCAGATCTGATTAAATTCCATGCATTAGTTCCTGAGATAGAACACCCACAAAATTGGAGGGGGGGGGGGGATTGCTGGTAAGAGCAAAGTTTGATGTAATAATGGCAGATCTGATTAAATTCCGTGCATTAGTTCCTGAGATAGAACACCCACAAAACTGGAGGGGGGGGGATTGCTGGTAAGAGCAAAGTTTGATGTAATAATGGCAGATCTGATTAAATTCCGTGCATTAGTTCCTGAGATAGAACACCCACAAAATTGGAGTGGGGGGGATTGCTGGTAAGAGCAAAGTTTGATGTAATAATGGCAGATCTGATTAAATTCCGTGCATTAGTTCCTGAGATAGAACACCCACAAAACTGGAGGGGGGGGGGGGGATTGCTGGTAAGAGCAAAGTTTGATGTAATAATGGCAGATCTGATTAAATTCCGTGCATTAGTTCCTGAGATAGAGCACCCACAAAATGGGGGGAGGGGGGATTGCTGGTAAGAGCAAAGTTTGATGTAATAATAGCAGATCTGAAATTTTATTAAATTCCATATGCATGCACCCACGAAATTGGGGAAAAAAATTGTTAGTAAGAGAAAACTTGATGTAATAAAGGCAGAAAAAAAACTCAGTTTTTTTTAGAGAAAAAATATTATTTAATCAGCGCGCTATTGTTTTAACATGCAACAATTATCTTTTAACCAAATTTGACATTAACTTTATCTTCAACTTAAGAGGAAAATCTGTCTTTTCGTTGACAGATTTTATTCAGCGCCAGATTTTGGTTAATCTGATCTCATGGTTAATCTTTTTTTTTTCTTTTTAATTTGTTCTGGGCAATCAATTGTCAATCGTGGTAACACTACCACTACCTACGTTACATTATTTTAACAAACAAATGTTCACTATTGAAATAGATTTTTAAAAAAAGTCATGCTTGAAAATTATTTAAAAATCCATAAAAAGTCATTAAATTCAGCTACAACATTCAAACTCCATTCGAAAGTACATTCCCCCCCCCCCCCCCTTTCGATAATGTAAAAATTGAAATTATGCGATGTTTAGAAGTGATGTACCAGCGATAAAAATATCAACCGTCTTTTTTGTAGCAGTCCAAAGTGGGCTACACATTTCTGACGACGACCTCAGGAAACTCCGTAATAAAGGGAAATGGGATTTTATCCCTAACAACAAAACATACAGGCAGATAATTATGCCCTTTTTGGACCTTGGTAAAATTTATAAGGTACAATTTGACAACAGCAATACAAATTACATCTGTGCAGGCGCCTAACTCAGAGTTTAGAGCGTGAGCAGAGACTGTAGCCGAGGAGAAAAAAACGACTGTTTCTGAGACTAGATTTTACAGATTTATACAATACATCTGTGTTACAAATTCTTACACTTTTTTTTTTTTTTTTTTTGGTTAATATCAGGTACATCGCGATATTAGAGATTCGTGTGATAAAAATGATAAAATTAACAAACTGGATATTCTACGTCAAACATAACAAATCAGGTGCGTTCGTACTATAACTAGTTTTATAAATATTCAGATCTTGGTGCAATAGCTGTTGCACTCTTATGCAAAAATGCATGAATACAAAAATTGTTTTATGAGCAGATTTTCATATTATAGATATTAATTTTATTTTATGAAATTAAGTTTCAATACACTTTCACAAACAATTGATTACAATTCTGTTACATTAAAATTATACTGTGCGCAAATATCCAATACAAGACAATGTAATAAAAAAAAAATCATCGTTATTATTTCAGAAGTGAAATGAATTATATCGTCTGTTATTATGATAGCATTAATTTCCGTAATAAAATAAGTACATTTTAAGTTGGCAGCATTTTATGTTTTGTTGACATTTACTGAAAAATCCAATGGGAAACTTAAGCCTAGCTTTAAAAATTTCAGAACTTGAAATGCATATTTAGACTCTTTTTCCATTTAATAGCTATTTCACGGAAATATCTATCCCAAAAACTGTCGACAGATTATGTGATTGCTATAATTAAGCAATTTTAGTATACAAATTAGGTTTTTAAATTCAGTAATACGGAAATAATACGATTCCATCTTAAATATGACTTAATTACCATGGCAACCTAGAATCATTACCTGGCACTGGATATTATTGAATTAATGACGTATGATAGGATTTAATAGAATGAAGAAAACTTTTATTTATATATTTTTAAGTTTTAATTCGGTTTTCCTAAAATTTGAAATGACTCGACAAAATTCTGCAACGATTATATATATTAAAGTTTAAACCATTCGGCTAGGTAGATTTTGCGCTGTTATATGTGGACAGACGGACAGATCAGACGTATAAGTGTGCTACGTATTTATATAATTACGAAGGCACCTAAAAGCACGTTATAATGCAGGATTCAACATAATATTTTCCTGAATCCAAGTGAAAATATTTTAAAATTAAAAAAATTATTATAAACGTGTTAAAATGCAATTTATAACTAATTCTTTAAAAACTCGGCAGATGATAATCGCCCAGTTACAAATTCAAAATTCAAAAGTAAAAAGTCCTTTAAACATTAAAAATATAATTCTGAGCATATCCGGATGTAACAGTATCTAACCAAATAACTTTATGTTCAACATAAGAGGGAAATCTGTCTTTTTGATTGGCAGATTTTAGCTTAACGCCAAATTTCGGTATTTTATGGTTAATATAATCTCATAGTTAATCTGATTTTTTTTCTTTATTTATTAACTCTGGGCAATCAGTTGCCAATCGTGGTGACTCAAATCACTAGCTACGTTACATTATTTTAGCAAGCAAATATTCATTGCTGAAATATATATTTAAAAAAAAAATCATGCTTGAAAATTATTTAAAAATTCATATAAAGTCATTAAATTGAACTACAACTTTCAAAATTCATTCGAAAGCACATTTTTTCCCTTTTCGATGATTTAAATTATGCGATGTTTAGAAGTGAAGTACCAGCTATAAAAATATCAATTGCCTCTATTTTTTTTTTTTTTTTTAGCTTTTTGAAAGTGGTCTACACATTTCTCACGACGACGGAAAAGTCCATAATGAAAGAAATGGGACTTTTTCGCTAACAAAAAAAAAAAAAAAAAAAAAAAAAAAAACAGACAGGCAGACAAACATGGCGTTTTTGGACCATAGTGAAATTTATACGAACTTGGAAAAGAATAACACATTTGAAAACTCAATTTCAGGAATTACCATCAAAAGTAGGAAACATATCCGAATTATTTTGTGTTGCCCTGCATACGATCTATAGATTTGTATATATACTACATAGTATACAACAATTTAGTTCATTTAATAAGCGCATAGCACCTGTTACATGATTCGCACCAAAAACTAACCAGTACCAATTTATATGGGCTATTTGCACCAAAACCTAATCAACGACAACTTATGTCAACGTATAACTGAATCTGAAGTTTGATGAAAATCCGTGCATTAGTTCTTGAGATAGAGCTATTACGGAAATCTTAAAAAATACAGCATAGCAGCGCCACCTGTTGGCCATTTCACACCAAAAACTAATCAGCACCAATCTACATCAAGGTCTAACTGAATCTAAAGTTTTATTAAATTCCGTGCATTCGTTCTTCAGATAGAGCGCCAGAAATTTTTTGTCATATACAGACAGACAGACAGACAGAGTCACAGACAGACATTTTCTAAAAACAGTCATATCGTGTTCAAGACCTTCTAAAATGTATAAATCCATCGAAAACCGGAAGTCAAAAATTTTTATGAATCCAATACTTTTCCGAAGGAATCATTGCTCCCCACCTCCACCCCCTCTAACCAAAGAAATAACATTAAAACCTGTCTTAGGCCAATGGCTTATGAATGAAAATCTCCCTCCCTCTAAACTCAACTACTTAAGCATTTTTCTTCTTTTTTTTTTTTTAAAGCCGGATGAATAACTTCAACTATTATAAAACCTTTAACAACCCAGACCACTTTAAACAGTTTATGTTTATTGTTAACATTTTGTTTTGCTTTTGTGCAACAATTATTTTTCTTTTAGAGCCATGATGAATTTCACGCGGGATAAAAATAAGAAAAAGATGTATGAACAGTGCCTGCAGCTAATTAAACAATATTTTTCTCTCTCTTAAAAAAAAAAAAAAAAAAAAACTGGAATTTTTTGTGTGCCATTATTACATCAAGTTTGCACTTACTAGCAATTTTTTTTTTTTTCAATTTTGAGCTTATAAACTTATTTCTAAAAAAAAAAAGCAAAAAATCTAAAAAAATTATAATAATATATGTAAAATAAAAATATCACATATCATCTTACCTTAGTTTTAAAAGCATGTAAAATATGTCTCTATCTGATAGAGGAGACAAGGCAGGAATAAGACAATTTTCAGTTTAAAAAGAAAAAAAATCTCACACAACATAGGTTTTTAAATTTGGATAAAATTTTGCTGTAGTAGTGTTATCTAGTGAGCTATTTAGTGTTATCTGAAATTAATATATGTATATATATATATATATATATATATATATAGCATAGATCAAAATATTTGAAAATTTTTATTTCCAGACCATTTGAATCCTGTGAATATTTTGTGCTTTTTCATTTACATATGAGTGTTATATTTGTAAAGTAGGCGGATTGTACAAAAAGAAAATTACATCCTGAGCCTGTCAGATCTTATTTAAGAGTGATTTAGCTTTATTTATTTCTGTGTGTGTTACAAAATTTACAAATGCAAGATTAAAAACATTTGTAAATGAAAAAAATATTTTTTGTACATTAAAAGTAAGCATTGAATCTATTTTGAAATTCATTTTCATTGTTATGGAAAATTTAAAACAAAAATAATATATCGTTCCCATAAATTTCATATATCCTGTATTTACAGGTTACATTTTGAAAGTTAAAATGTTCCATTGTTGTCCGAGATTGGTTCTTTTTTTCACTTGCATAGCATTTTTTGAAAAAGAAAAAATCGTTCTTGTAAACTACAATTTTTTTTTTTAACATTGAAATAAGAAAACAAAAAATATGCAATTTAAAGAACAAAAAAGCATAATTAAAATTAAAATTGAAAAAAAGAAAAAAATAATACCATTTTTGAAATAATGAAATCTTAATTTTAAAAGAAAAAAAATTCAACTTTTGAAACAATGAGTTGGGTTGGGTTGATTTATGACGGCCGATTATCTACATGAGGGATATAGGCCATAGGGGGGAGTGCCCTCCATGAGGATCTTTTTAAGGGATCGTAACCCGTATTTACGGCAAGGTTCGAAGAAAACCACGGAAAACTCCGAACGGTTAGGTCGACGAGCGCGACGGGGTTTTGAACCCAGCACCTCCCGTCTACCAGCTTTGAGAGGAGGACCTCTCAGCCAATGGTGGGGCTTTTGAAACAATGAAATCTTAATTTTAAAAGAAAAAAAAAACCAATTTCCATATTAGAATTTACCATTTTCAACATTAAAAAAAATAGATATGAATAAAATATTTGTAGCTATTTGGAACGGAGTTGTAATTTTGAGTGATCAAAACTATTTTTTACCAGGGTAGTGGCCAAAACTGATTTTAACCGTCTGAAACTGGTCAAAATTGTTTTTAACCACTCAAAGGGTTTAAAACTAAGGGTTTAAGTAAATTTAGCTTACAAAAATTGCGGTCAAGCTGTATATTTATGTGAATATTAATGTCATATAATTAATACAATTAATATTTTAATAATTATATATATATATATATATATATATATATATATATATATATATATATATATATAATAAAACTTTTGTAAATAACCATTAAAACACTTAAATAATCGACAATGGATAAACCGATAATTACAATACAATACATGAATACAAAAAATATGAATTTTTTTGTTCAAATAACTACCAATTTGTCAAAAATCAACTTTTGAAACTAAATGTTGGTATAAGCTCCAGAGAATTTAATGCATTTTCAGAATGTGGTGACCAAATTTGTTTCAGATGCTTGTGAACAGAGGAAAAAGATTGTAAGTTCAATTGTAAGTTCATGGTGGGTTCTCCTCGTCTCACAAGGCGTATTATTCATTTTTTTCCACACACAAAAATTTAAATTTGTAAGTGAAAAGTCAGTAAATATAATGCAAAAAGTCCGAAGCTGATATCCCTTTTCTTTTCAACTGAAAAAAAAAATCGTAAAAATCATAACCCATTTCTGGTTCAAACCAATAAAACTCTAATTTGGAAACAAAGACATAAATGGAACATGACCCAATACATCTTACCTCTTCCCTTTAAGCATTATAATTAGTATAAGGCATGCTTCTTTTAGGCTAAGCTTAATTAATGATTTGTAAAGACTGAATATATAGAATTATAGTAACAATTGATTATTTTTGTTTTACAAATTTTACAAGGGTCAAAATTAATTTCAAAATAAAATATTTACTCTTGATCTGTAAAATTGACACCTTTCAACGACTGAACATGCGACTAAAATTAGTAACATATACACATAAGTTTATTGGTACTCCATGTAGGTGTGGAAACGAAAAATAAATAATACCGTTTAATTTAAGCAAAATTAGTACTATTCCCACTCCTCCAACTATCCCGTTCTTGCTTCCTCTCTCTCTCTCTCTCTCTCTCTCTCTCACACACAACCATATGCTCATTCGAATATATGTAGGGTGTCCATAAATTATTGTCGGGGTTTCTTTATCTCATAACTTTTGATTTAAGAACAAGACGAAAAATATTATTATGTATTCGTAAATCGTAAAGTAGAACTCAAAAAGTTTTATATAATATATATATATATATAATACAAACAATGTTACACATGTGTAACGTTACAACTGAAAACGTTATTAATCAAATAACGGTTTTAATCAAATAATAATTAAAATTTTATCAAATTTATTAATTATCAATGAATTACATGCGCAAAGTTATATAGTTTCCACCATCTCTTTTTGATAAATTTAATAGAATTTTAATATTATTATTTGATTATAATCATTTCGTTCATAAATCAAAAGTTGTTATTATATATATATATGCAACCAATCATTTAAATATTGTAAGATAAGATACACGAAAATTTCGAAGAAAAAGCTCTCTATTGTGATTATAACATAATATTAATTAAATAGTTTTAGATTTCATTTAGCTATTACCCAAATTTGTTAATGTTAATTCTGATTCGTTAGTGTCTTCACAATATTTTTGAAAATTATCTTACGTCTCATTTGTTACCAATTGAACCATACCTGAGAAATATAAACATCCCAGCTGATTATATTGATTTAAATTTCCAGTTTAAATATTTGCATTTAAATGTTATATGAAACTGTACACTGGCTAATATAAATGAAGCTATTAGTGTCAGAATTACGCAGTGCAAATAATTTCAATTATTAATAACTAGAACTAAAAGACCTCTTATCAGCAAATCAAACAGAATCATTCATTATCGCATGAAGTCCGAATAGCATCCGTTTGTTTTAACTAATATTTCATTATCAGGTAGAACTAATGAGATTGTGTTTATATATCATATTAAGTAATGTACAAAATGCTGCATTGCAGTAGCTACAGTGATGTTGGCTAGATGCTTGTTATGTGATAGTGGTTCTCATCCTTTAAACATTAAGTTCGCGTTCCTTAATCATCTTCTCTTTATGGTGCACCAGCCTTGTATTTCAAAAATTTAGTAGCTCAAACTAAAATCTTTAATTGTTCACGGCTAAGCATTTAAATAATGTAAATCTTCTGAGCGCTATAACATAAATAATTATTAAAAATATATACAGTATGGAGACTCTCGTTAATGCGGCTCCGTTTAAGACGTATCTCTGGTTAATGAGGGCAATTTAGTTTTCAACATCATTTCCTATTTGCAATTAATGTTAAATACGCTTAAAGCGTTCTAAAAATTGCCCTCATCGGATAATACGAACATTTTTTTTTTTCACTAATTCACCAAAGAAAATCAAAATTGCTCTTGTACATTATTTATTTATTTTTCTAAAGCAACTTTGATGCAAGTTTGGTTGTTGAGAGATCAAAAAATTGTCAGTGACAATGATGAAGAGAAAGAAAATTGTCCACCATTAATAATTCAGAGGTTCAAAAATTGCCAATGACTGTTTGCCGATATTACCCTCAGGATATGATATAACAGACCAATTTTTCGAGTGTGTGTTGCAAAACTGAAAACTGGTGTGATAAAAAGGTCATTTGTTCAAGTAACGCAAATAAAAGTGAGAGATTACTTTATTCAAAGTTAAATTATTTAGGTACGGCAATTTCTTTGCATATTTTGTTTGTCCTCAGTAACTTATTCTACTGTATTATTCTATACTACGTATACATTGACAGGAACTTGCTTTTTAACTAAAATTATTAAATTTAAATATATATATATATATATAATTTATTAATAATAATTTATAATAGTTATTTTAGTTTAATTAAGTTAGTGATCTATTTAATCTCTGTCAAAAACTGAATTCATTTTAAGGGATTATTTTACACCATTCAAATGTTTAGATCGTTCAATGCGCACTTTAGTTAATGCGAACAAAAATGGCGAACAAAAATCCGAACGGTAATAATTTAATTTTGGTCTTTGGAGAAAATCACATATTTTACGTTTCCTTGGATACGTGAGCGATAGCAAGAGGAGGTACGGAAAGAGACCATTGTACCTACCTAGATTTTCAAATTTAACTAATTAAATTTTCTTTATATTTGATTATTTTAAAAATAAATTAATAAATAAACACATAAAAATTATTCTTCTCAAGTAACTTAAAATAATTAAATACTAGGAGAAAAAATGAACTCTGACGAAAAGAGAATAAAATGTTCGATTTCTTCATTTTGAAAAAAGTTCCGCTAAAAGTTTACTTTGGGATTTTAAATATTTCTTATTAGTTACATCTATGTAATGCTTATTATGTTCTTATGTTTTTTTTTTTTTTTAAGGGTTTTCTTACAAAAATAATTTTACTTTAGCTAATTTCTCCATTGTTAAAAAAAAAAAAAAAAAAAAAAAAAAAAAAACAAGCGTTTCAAAAAACTTGTCTCTCTTTGGATTTCGTTCTGCCGGTACTCATGCGCAAACATCTTAGAAGCAAAATCTGACCGTAAGTGAACCAGTGATCACACAACACACTCCAATTACACATGTTTCTTTACACGTAATTACTTCACACACAAAGTTACCATTAATTTTCAAAATATTCAACATCATGATGGTTGCTATGAGCTAAAATAAACTGTTACCTTTAAACTGTTACCTTTAATTAATGCAATAAAGGTGAACTAAACATAATTTAAGGACACTGATGTATATCCATAAAATAATAATAATAATAATAACACTCCATACTTTTTAATCGCCAAATTGTCGCAGTGGAAAACGAAAATAGCCATTCGATTGATATGTCTTTTTTCAGTTTATGTCAATAAATAAATAAATAAATAAAAAGGGGGAGCGATATGTCTTCATATTGAAATTGTAATAAATTTTGAAATGTTCAATACGAATACCCTCAATTTTGACATCCTATTTGGATTCTTTACGAAAATTTTACGGAAGTGCGGAAACTCATTAAATGAAGAAGTTTGATTCGGAGAAGGGATTATGCAGATGTAAAGTTTGGAACTCCTAATGTTAAATTCCTTTTTAATAGTAGCAAAACAAACTCCAATGAAGTTAGTTTTTTATGCATAACTTAAAAACTGTTTGGTGGAATGAGCTGTAATTTGGCATCCACATATTTGAAGCTTCTAGAAAACGATTTCTGTTTTTTAAAAAATCATATGACACAATTGATATATATTTTTTAAAGATTATTAACAAAAAGAATATTTTTTGGTTATAGGTGTTGACTACAGGCATATTTGTTCTAAAATATTGCTCCTCCCCAAATTTCGTTTTACCGGCGCCGATAGGCATTATTCATGATGTACCATCCATCATATGTATATTTTCAATAACAACTTGCATTCGCTCTTGAGACATCTGAAGAGGAAAAACATTAAAATAATAATAATAATAATAATAATAATAATAATAATAATAATAATAACGAGTTAATTTATTTTTGAGCCATAAAAATAAATTACCAGTCACATGTGGTCAGATTTGTATAAAATCACATTTCGTTAATTCAAATCATCTGACATTCTTGATGTAAATTTAGTTTCCCACTAATTTCTTTCACGAGTGGTGTAAAATGGGGTGCAAAAAAATCGTTATAGGGGTTGTAAATTATACAAACAAATATGATCATTATATCCATATCTTCACGTATTTTATTACACTCTTGTTCTGCAAAAAATAAGCAAAATAATAAAACAGTTTTCTTTTCAATATTGTAACTTGAACTCACGAGAATCAGCATTTAAATGCTTCGTTTATCTTTCTATGTTAAAAATGCAGTAATTTTAACTCATGGGAAGTAAAAGACAATAGAAAAGAAGAGTTTTATTTTAATATTATTACTTTAAAAAAAAGTATAACAATGTAAATAATTAAGTCTAACTAAATAAAATCATAGAACGTCATGAATATAAAGTTTGCTATTTCATTTTTAGTTGTTCTTTCAGTATAGCAATATTTTAAATATATGAATTTCTTATTCAGTAAATCCCTTACGACACTTTATTAAAAATAAATATGGAGATATTTTAATCATTAATTAGCATTAATCATTACAAAAATTAAAAAATTAATAGGGTTACGTCATTTTACTTTATCGTGTATAATCCTAATAATATATAGTATAGAAAAGCGAAATTAGTTTTATATTTTTGCTAAATAGTATTTTATTTACATTTGAATCGAAAAAAAAAAAAAAAAACAATTCTATTTAATTTTATATTTAAAAGTTTCCTTTGATGCAATTTCACTTATCTTCATATTTTATTTACCATCTTCACATTTTATTTTCTATATGATCATCATATGTTTTTTATAGTTTAAGAAGCATGGATTCAAAGCTCAAATTTTTACAAGTTTTGGGATTGTCTCTGCTTTTTGTTTAGGAAAATACATTAACATAATCTTATTTAAAAAAATGTTTCCATTATATTTATTATTTTCTATTAAAAACTGTCATTAATAAAATTTTATAAAAGTTTAGTAGAGCGTATAAAATTTTATAAAGCAATTTAAAAAATAATCACTTACATAAACTCAAGATAACATGTTCTAACTTTTAAAAATAACCCTGTTAAAAAGCATTTTTGTAATATTAAACTTATTTGAATGCGAAATATACTTTGGAATCTATTCTTATATATATATATATATATATATATATATATATATATATATATTAGTAATTTTTAGTAACTAATAATTAGTAATATTAGTATATATTTTGTCCCGGTCTGAATACTACGAAACTTCAAATGTGCCCCCCCCCACCCTCCACCCCACCCCACCCCGAATCCCACCCTTAAAAAAAGACTGATGCATAGAACTTATAAATGTTTCACGATTTAAAAAATATATATTAAATATTCTCCATAATTAATAAGTATGTAAAATTTAATATTTATTCCTTAGATATGGCTGAAATTTTTTTTTCAAAGATTAGACACTGCAAAATTATTGCGGTAAATAAAACTTTTTCGTGATAACATGATAACACAAAAGTTATAAATATTCCACGGTTTGAAGTTTTTAAATATTAATAATCAGTATTTATGTAAAATTTAACATCGATGTATTAGAAGAAAGGTTGCATATACTTTATGGAATATATTATTAAAAATATTAGTTTTTTTTTCCGGTATGAATTATATTACAGAAGTTAAAATGTGTCTATCATCCCTCTTCATCCCTTCTTAAAAATATAATTAAAAAAAATGGTTTAAAAAATTATTTACAAACATTAGACACTGCAAAAATGTGAAGACAAATAAAAATAGTTAATAATAATACAGGACTTAATTAAATGCACACATATTTCATTAAGTCAAACACCACTGTGAACGCTTATAAGAAAAAGAACTTACACAGCAATTTAATATCAAATATTAATAATTTAGAACAATGCAAATGTGAGTTAACGACAACCATTTAAAAAAGAAAACATTAATCCAGATTTAAAGATTAAGTAAATCGATTGTTTTATATTTTGACCTATCTTCTGCAGAATTTTCAGACCATAAATTCACTTATTTTGATTAATTTTAGGAAGTTATTTTAAATAAATTAAAATTCTCGATCTAGGGGATAGTTTACGATTTACGTCATTAAAATTTGCTTTCAGATAGAGAATTTTTAAATTGATCATATTAATGTGATAATTATATCATTTCAAAATTTCCTCCTATAAATGACATGATTTGTGCCCTGCAATTTACTCAACCATTTCATTTACCAAAAGAGCTAATTTTGTTAAACAAAGTAACAATTAATCTACATTGACGAAGCCTGTTTCCAACACTGAACACTCTCAAATTAAAATTTAAATATTTCTCAAAAATAGAGCCTGTTTTGTCTATAAGAAAATAGTTCTATGATTAAACTAAAACTGAATCCCGCAAATATGCTGCAAAATCCATTATATGTAAAACATATCTTTCAATTTCGAAAGTTTTATTTTTCCATTGTAAATTAAAACCATAAGTACAAACTAAAAACCTTATGTGTTCAAGTAAGCGCGCTTGTAGAGGGTTGTGGGGTACGAGAAGGCCATTGTCCCTCTCTGGATTTTGAAATTTAGTTAATTAAATTTTGGTTTTATCTGGTGATTTTGAAAAAATAATAAAATGTATTGACCTATATTATTTTTCTCTTGAATTGCCACAATTATTTTTCTCTTGAAAAATGGAAATATTACATTTCATACCGTTTTTTTAAAATAGAAATTTTTGTCATATTTTATCGAGGAATTTTTGGTCATCAAAGAAACAGCGAAATTTTCTTTTCGGAATTACTGTTATGCAAACAACAGAAGTATTGTTAGCAATGGTGTTACATTAATGGGTTAAATTAATCAAATACTAACAGAAAAAAAAAAGCTAAAATTTTTTTTTTTTAATCAATTTTTGTTTTTGCTTTTATGTTCATGTGTTTAAAGTTGAACTTAAACGGGGCATATGGAGTAGCAGATTTTCTCCCTCCCTCCCCCCACACATGAATAAAAAAAGTTCTGTTTTAATTCTCTACTTTAAAAAATACCGGTACAAACTTATTTTTGAACATTTAATATTCTTAATTGTTAAATTTCAATATTGCTTTTATTTTGATATGCATAAAAAATGGCCTTCACGGGAGGTTCTGATAAAGGAAAAAAAATTAGTTTAGCTGATTTCATGCTTATATGCTACATTTTATAAAACAGGACTTAGGCAGTAAACCAGAGGTACAACTGTTCCAAAATCTTGCATCTTCCAAGATTTCGTTCTATCGGCGCCCATGTGTTCAAGTTTTGTTTTAGATAATTTCATTACTGTTTTCTTAAATGATAAATAATTTTATTATTTGAATTTAAAAAAAAGTTTTATTGATAAAAAGAAATGTTTGTTTTAAACAATTATCTGAAGTAAAATATCAATCTCCAGCGAATCCGACAGACAAAATCTAAAACAAAAATCAAAATTTTAGTTTTTCTAAGTTGAATAATAATAATAATAATAAAATGACGCAATCCGTAAGTAGATATGATAATTAGATCAAAAGATGTAACTCTTTTTATGTTGATTGTCAGTAGTTGTCTTAACAGGCTAATTCTTTCAAAGACGAGTATTAACATTTTAAATCTATTTAGCTCGGAAATTTTTTTTTCCGAGTTTTGTCATATCTTAGTTTATGTACTTAAATTTCTATAAAAGTTATGAAATTTTATACAATGTTTGTATGCAGTTATACATTCTTTAAATTGTTTTCGGAATTTCTTATTTTGAGAGAAAAGTTTAAAAATGTAATTCGCGTAGCAAAAAGTATTCCTATTTTTTTTCTTTTTTATAATAACTTTTTTTAATAAATACTTATGTAAATTTAGAAGACGAATTAACATTCTTTTCTGTACTCTAAGAGAGTCAGAAGATATATCAAATTTTAAGCATGAATAAAATTTTCTAAAATTAAATCTTAACCTTTTTAAATATTTTATTACATTTAATAAAATAATAATAATTTTTTAATATTTTAATAAAAATTTAGTTTTTTTAAATGTAATTTTAATATTTAATTATTCTATTTTACATATGAAAAGGAATGTGTACATAAAAACACATTTCAAGAAAGCAAATGAGTAAAAAAATATATACTTATTTTGCATAAATGTATTTTTTAAGATAGAATTAAAGTTTTTTTAGAAAAGGAAAATGGTATTTTTTATAGTAAAGGGATTAAAAACAAGTGCAGATATACATGAGTTATTCTCTTTTTTTCATGCGATAATGTCTGATGTATATTTAGAATTTGTATTTTAGAAATAAATATAATTATAATATAGACATTAATAAAACAATTTATTTTGTTTATTATTTATCTAAAAAAACAGAGTAAACAAATATATATATTTTTTTTTTTTTAAGTATAATTTTGTGTCACCCTTAAAAAAATTTGTACGCTATCAAATTTTTAAAAATGCTACTTTAACATCTCGCGAGAGATTCCGAAACTTCTAATCCAAATCAAAATAAAAACAACTAAACTCTACTTACTACTCACAATCCTGCTTTAGTCCCTTGATGACACACACAAAAAAAATAATCCAAAAGTTTTAAACCCACAAAAAATCACCAATACAAATTTCACTGACACACGAGGACCTGTTATCACTTTTCAAAGACCGCACAACTAAAGCCGGCTGTTTTCTATAAGCCGGCCGCACTCGGAAATAAATTTCCCTCATCTCTATCGGAGAGCATCAGAAAAGGTGTCGAACGCAGCGCCCACTGGCGTGAGGAACGTCTGGATGATAGCAAGTTACAAAAGGATTCACATGAATGAGTGGATTTGATTGCATAAATGTAGAGCTGACAGTTGTTAGGGTTATTTGATGCGGAGAGACGTGGGGAAAGGAAGAGGAAATGTTAGTCATAAATGAGAAATGAAAGCGTAAATGAATTCTGGTAATTAATAAGGTAAAAGGAAGTTTGTTTTTTTCGCTTTTAAAGTATTTGTACTGATAGCTTTAAAATTGAGAAAAAATAGAAAATGTTTTCTTTTCTTTTTTTTTATGTCAAAGTCATTTTTTTCTTCGTAAAAGAATAATCCATCCGTCCCCTCCCAAAAATGTGTTGTTGAATTGAAAAAGTAAATTGCTTTATTCTTAAAACGGAAAAGAAATTCAACACAATGGATTGATTACTAACGCACTTTTCAATATTTTGTAAAATTCTTACAACTTATTACTAGGAAATTCAATTTATATATTCAGGGTCATAACCAGATGAGGGGCAGGGGGCTGACACCCCCTCCCCCCTTTCTCCTCCTCTAGCTCTCATAATCTTTAATTTCATATCTATTACTTTAAAGATTTTGAAACTTTTTATCGAAAACCCTTTAAAATTGTCAAAATATAGAAAAAAAAATCCCAAAACTCGCAAAAAAACATTTTAGATCTAGTATTTTATTATTATTCACGATAATGCCATGCAGTCAGAATTAGTGACATTTTCTATTAGTGAATTTATATATTCAGGGTCGTAACCAGATGAGGGGCAGGGTGGGCTGACCCCTCCCTTCTCCTCCTCTACCTCTCATAATCATTAATTTTATATCTATTACTTTAAAGATTTTGAAACTTTTTATCGGAAACCTTTTAAAATTGTCAAAATATAGAAATACATAAAAAATTCTCCAAAACTCGCAAAGAAACATTTTAGATCTAGTATTTTATTATTATTCACGATGAAGTTATTTTAAATGCCCATGCAGTCAGAATTAGTAACATTTTCTACCAGCAAAAGAAATTTAGTACTAAGGTAAAAATTAAACCAGATTTTCCAATAAGATATGAAAGATTTCTGAATTACATTACTTTAATTACATGTTGTTTACTAGGATGCCGAAATCTTGAATGGATATTGGCACAAATTTATAATATTTAAAAACAGGACAATTGCACCATAATTTCTATAATTCAAATACAACATTTTCTAAATGGTACATACATTAAAATCGTGAATTTACAACCGCAATTAAACATCAACGTTCCATTTCGCTTCTGCGAACGTCATCAGGATGTTACAAACAAGTCGAAAAAAAATTATTTTTAATATTTTTTAGTAATTTTTTTTTCGACTTGTTTGTAACATCCTGATGACGTTCGCAGAAGCGAAATGAAACGTTGATGGTTTGCGGGTTGTAAATTCACGATTTTAATGTATGTACCATTTAGAAAATGTTGTATTTGAATTACAAATTTATAACATGTAAATAACAATTGTTCCTGTAATACCTTTTAAAATTTTGAGAAATTTTAATTATTTTCAATTTATAATTTTTACATAAAGTTTAGGGTTTCATACTTAAAAGTAAAAACGGAACCATTATAAGATCACTCGTGCACACTGCCCGTCTGTTTTCTTGAAAACTACGGAACGTGGAAAGTTCAAACTTGGCAGAGTTATAAAAGCTATTGACGCACATATTTATAGATTATTAGCCATTCACAAATATTCTTAGGGGAAATTTATTAAGTTACTTGAAAAAAAAAAAAATTGTATCTCGTTTGAAAGATTTTATAACACAAAACTCAAAAATATATCTGTTTTAATGTTAGGTGTTATATTTTCAGAGATATAGTCGAAAATGTACTGCAAAAATATGCCTCGCCCTATTTCCGAATCCACTGAAACTAAAATTATGAAAAAAAAAATGGAGGGTAGTAGGGGTTTATTTAAACCTTACAAGAAAACTATAGCGATTATCCTAGGTCACAAAATTTTGAAAAAAATCGCATTTTTCCATTACACACAAACTTTACTTTTATTATTACTTTCAGAGATATAGTGAAAATGTATCGCAAAAATATGTCCCCCTCACCACCCTATTTCCGAATCCACAGAAACTAAAATTATGACAAAATTAAGGGTGGTAGGAGTTTATTTAAACCTTAAAGAAAACTATAGCGATTATCCTAGGTCCCATAGTTTTGAGAAAATCGCATTTTTCCGTTACACACAAACTTTACTTTGCGGACGCTCAGCAGGGGAGTTGAGAGACGATTAAAGTACCTATCGACGCAAAATCATAAAAAGATTTTTGATAGTGATTTTCTAAAAAAATGTCGGTAATTAGCCGTGATATTAATTAAAAACCTATCTAGAAAAACACGGCATAAATCAAGGCGGCGTTGTAACATTACGACCTCCTTTCGAAGCACACTTGGCACAATGCCAATTTTAAACTTTGCACAAACACTGTCAGAAATGGATACTCAAATTCCACGAAATTTTCTTCGTTTTTGACGAAATTGTTTCCTGGGAAATGCTCCGAGCGAATATTTCGTCAAATCGAGTAAATGTGTATCCTCAAAATAGTGAGGAAATTAATTTCGTCAAATGGCATGTTTGAAAGTGTAAAAAAAGGCCGATGGCGCCGTCTATTGACAATTTTAGAAGCATCTGTAATTTTAGAAGCATCTGTTTTCTCAAGTCTTCAAGGGGTTCGAACGCGAACCTTTGGCGTCGCCAGCGAGACCTTGTGTGAATTTGATTTTAAATGTATCTACCGGATGTTGATGCGTGTTTATATTTTTAAAAGGTAGATTGTATTTTTATCGGTGCTGTTATAATTTCTGCATGTTTCAATTAATAAGGCTAGATTATTATTATGGTTTTTCTATGGTTAATAAATAATTAGAATATGGCTTGATTAATATAATTTATTAGAGAAATTTCCTTTGTTCAATGAATGATTAGAATATGGTCTAGTTAATTTGTTGGTCAGAAATAATAAATTTTGAAGTGCATATTGGAGGAGAGTTAATTAGTTTTAGATTATGGTTAAGATTTGTATAGAGGGGAAAGGGATCAGTTATGCATATTTTAAATTTGATTGTTATATGAATATATTTCTTAAATAAAAAAACTCCGGATTTTTTTTTTTTTTTTTTTTTTTTTTTTTTTTTTTTGGAACGATTTTGTAAGAACAAAAATAATTTGGCTGTGAATGGCGAAACAGTTTTGTCAAATATTTGAGTTTACATTTCATTAAAAATCACTTAATTTTGAGACAAAATGATTGTCAAAAATGATGAAATATAGCTCAAGAATTGCTGAATCGTCAAAAGTGAGAGTTTTATTTTTGACAGTGAGGAAACAGTTTCATCAGATATTTGAGGTTTTGCGTTTCGTCAAAAACCACGTGACTCTGTGACGAAATGGTTGTCAAAAATAACGAAATACATCTTAAGGATTGCCGAATCGTCAAAATTGAGTGTTTTATTTCTGAGAGTGAAATCTTTGTTTTACATGAGCCGAAGCTTCATATATCTCTGAATGTTCATTATATCCATCTATACTTTGCTAGTATATATAGCTATACCCAACCCTACGTTGTATAGTTTTTTGCAAAGTCTTATTATTCTTTTAGCAACGATTTTTTGTAACATTGCAATTAGTAATTAATAAATTTATTGTAAGAAACCCTTTGTGCGCGAGTAAAACTCGCACTTGACCGATTATTGCATCAAATCCCTCGATCGACAGAAGGACTTTTATCTAAATTTATTCTTTATTAAAGTGGAAGAAATAAAGGTACATGCATTAGCCCCAATCAAAACAAATTTTTAAAACCCCATCTGACTTTGCTGTCTGTTTACGGCTGTATATACCTTAACACATATACATTATGTTTCAAAATTACTTGCACAAAAATACAAAGATTTTTTTTCCCCTTTAAAGTAAATTCAACATTCAATTGTATAAACTCTAATAACAAAATTTTATAAATTGTTTCCCAAGCAGTTTTAGTGACTATCAAGATAAACACGGGTTTTCATAAATTAATAAGCACAACAAAATGCTAATTTTCGCAAACAAAAATTAAGTGTGGGAAGCCAATAAAGTGGAGTAAAGAAAGTAAAATAAAAGACAAGCTTAGCAAATAGGTACTATTCTAACAGCACAGTCAGTCGATATGACGTCACAAATGGCCAATAGTGTCACATAAGGCTCTATCTTATAAGGGCTATCACAGCTATCACTGCGTGCTGCATTTGATGGTCATCGGCCGAAGAGTGTAGGAGCTCTAATGTCACAGTCACCACTGTGAATCAAAATGAGATAGCTCTCATTCAACCCTTTATTGAGCTGTGCGAGTGAAACTGTTATGCATCCATTCCAATGGTTTCTTTGTGCCTCTACTCCTCGTACACTCTTCGGCCGATGACCATCAAATGCAGCACGCAGTGATACCTGCCATGGTTCGCATGGTTGGCGTAAAACAAAATCCGAGACAAATCGTATCCTTGAGGAATAATAATAGGCCCCAAGGTTATAATGTCCCCTGGTGACTCATCATAAAGCAACAGTCATGGTGACAAGTTTCGTCAAGTAACCGCCGAACTAGGTAACTCAACAAAGTAACAATTAAGTCCGGTAATCATGACGGCCTGGGTGACTGTCAAGTGGATCAGGCGATCATCGCCCCGTTACCAGACAGTAGGGGTCTGGTCATCGGTTTGAGATAGCAGATACGAAGCAATGTACGCTAATGGAGTCTGGTGCATGTTAAATTCGTCGTGGGTGCAAAGCCCTCCATGTTCCCTATGAATTATACCTCTGGAGGTGCCTAGTCAGGTGAAGGTCTCGTCACCTAAACAAAATTCTAAATTACAAAACCAATTCCTTTATCCTTTTTAATTTTTGCTTTTTGAAGTCTTAAAATTCAACAAAGTTAAATAGAAACCATGAACCGGCAAACAAAGAAAACTGCAGCAAACCACTCGAGAGCACTGCAGCGATGCCAACGAGGCTCTTGTTAGGTGGATCACAGCCATGCTGTGATCCGACGAATATCGCTTCGTGTTCAGGTACTAACTCGTCAAGTTAGGCACTCATGCCCGGCAGGAGCCTGGTTAGCGGTATAAAAAAAAGTCATGGTGACTTCACCAAATGACGGTCTCTTGCGAATAATTATGAGACGAATAAAAAATATCGTATTTTGGTATGCCGTATTACCTGTGACGCTTGTGACCATTTGTGACGTCAAAGTGATGTCACATCGATTGGTTGTGATATTAAAGTGGTACGTATATGTTACATCTGCTGTTTATATTACTTTTTTATTATTCATGATTAACTTTTATGCTCGAAAATTGGCATTTTGTGTTTGTACCTTAATTTATAGATACCAGTGTATTTAAACCCAAACTAACTATATTATCGACAAATATTTGAATCAGCAGTAATGTTTCTAAATTATGAATATCACACCAACTGCATTAAATCATACAAATCACCCGTTACAAGAAAAGGATATCGTACTATGCAACTCACTCATAACGTAGCATGTTTCAGAGATATTTATGATTAGATGTATGAAAAGGAAATAGATATGATGGCTCAGTTATTCATCGCTTGACTGACAAACTTTATCGCTGATTTTAATCAAAGTAGTTATTTTTTTAAAAATATATAGAAATTTGAAAAAGATTATTAATTTTTGAAAAAAAAAAAAATCTGTTTTAATATATAACCTCTAGCAGTGGTGGTGGGGAGAGGCGGGGAGGGGAATTCCCAAGATTTTGGGTAACGCCTTAGATTTTTATGTTTAGTTCAGGGGACTCGGCACCCAAAACAAAACAAAAAAAAAATATTATCAACTTTAAAAAATATTTTTTTTTTTATATATATTATTATGTAAATGTTAAATAGAAATAATTTAATCCAAAAAATTTGTTAAAAATTAAATTATTTTTTCGACAAAATTGAAAAAACAATCCAATTTTAACCACTTATTTCAAAACGGTACTAGTATTTTATTTTTTTTTTAATTTTCAGTTAATTTTGTTTGTGCAGGTCATCAATCATATTTTGAATAGATTTAAGGATCGGATTTTTTTTTACTATCAATAGTTTAAAAAAATAAATAAATACAAGTGTAGAAACTAGTCGGATGTGCCAACCCACAACTTTCTTCTATCTCGCAATCATATGTTAATACTTCAAAATTTGCTATCACATCGCCAATAAAATCAATATTTTTCGTCATTCTGTTTGTTGTACGTCAGCTGCTTGCGAACCCTTGGGTTACTTGTATTGCGATGATTTTTAATAGTTATGAATTTGAAGAGACCCCGTAATTAATTTTAGAAGAAATTTAGGGAAATAAAAGCTTTAAACCCTTTAAAAGATTTCCTAAAATTAAACAAAATTAACTACATAAGATAAGTGTAAAATTAAGTATGAATTTAACAATTAAAAAAATAACAACAACAACAACAACAAATAATTTTAGTGTGCGTTGTGTTCTTAGACCCTTAAATTAAAACAAACATAACCCAATAAAATCTTCCCTGAAAGTAATCAGGAGCCTTAGCATCTTTATTTACTCACTTCCAAATCAAAATAAAATAGAAAATTCAGTTACTATTTATATATCAATATAAATAATTTCTCTCATAAGGCCCCAAAGTTTAAAATGTTAAATACCAATCCCAGTAGTAGACATTTACTTAAAATAAATTATCATTTTCTAGTTTGTTATGCTTCAACAAACTTTACTTTTTCAGGTATACTTAAAGAAAAATTAAACTGGCCTTTCTTCCAATATTAAATATGGATCAATTATAAATCATATATTAAATATTAAAGAATAAAAACATTTAAATCACTATTCAATACTTAATTTCAATTAATAACCAAACAGCTTAATCCTTAACAATTAAATTACTTTTACATTAGAGAGTGAAATTTTAAACGTTTAAATTCAATAAAAGTCAAGAGTTCTTAACAAAATCATATTTTTAATTTTTCTCTATTAACGGTTAAAAAAAAGTGTTCTCAACGTAAATATTTTTAAATAAATAATAAATAAAAATAAAATTTTATTGATGCTTTTTTTAATTTAAATTTTGAAGTGAATGAATTCAATATTAATTATTATAAAATATTAAACACACAAATTTATTAAGAATAAAGACAATTTATAAAGGTTAAAAAATAATAAAGTTTATTAAGATATAATTAGGAGAGAAGAATCTCCAAAGTAGAAAAAATGGAATTTCTTGCATAACATAGGGCAACATCAGTATAGATGAAATGTGGCAAAGTTATAAACACACATCAACAATGTATAAACAAGAATATTTAAACATTAGATATGGAAAAACAAATTATATTGGTGGAACTTTCAAGTATTTTGGTTTATGAGGATCCCAATAGGACAACCAGTTCTCTAAAGCAACTGTCTTTTGCATGAAATGCTCGTTTTTCAACCGAAGCTAGTTAATTTTCCTCTGAGTGGAAACTTCTTCGAAAATGAGTATTTGAAAGAATTTATCAAGAAGGTCTGATTCATCAGCTTACCAATCTCATCAGCCATCAACACCCGAGATTCTTTTTGCGGACCACAACCCAAATTTCAAGCTGAGCACAGGCCGAACAGATTTACACCTGGAATATTGTCACAAGGCAAGACACCCCCGGAACTGACCACCAAAGAGGGATATTACACTGATTTGAGCAAGGGTTCCTTTTGGTTGTACTTTAGGAATACTATATTGACCCATCGAAGGGGTTCCTTTTTGTTGTACTTCAGCGTGAACATTCTCAAACCGCATAAACAGGGGCGCTGATTCCACGCTGTAGACTTTGTTAAAACGCTGGTAGAAAAGGGCTAGAGGAAAGAATCTCTGAATTCGGGAGCATCAACTCCTACTGAAGTTCGCCTTCCTGCTACTCCAATGATTCCTTTCGTTCTGTTTGACGCTTGAAAATAAAAACGCGCGACCAAAAAACTGGGGCTACTCTTGCCTCCCACAACAAGAAGACACTGTCCACCATTGCTATATCTCAACCATTTTTTACGGTAGAGGCAAAACAAAAATTGCTCCGGAATCCCTGGATCAAGACCGAACATTTAACGGAAAAACCTTTTAGGATTTCTATTTTTTTTTTCTTTTTACATCTTTTTGAATTTGAAATCTTTAAATGATTATCACATCGCCCCCTTCCGGCTGAATATTCCCAAATTCAACTGGGACCTGCCGGCCATGGTCAAAAACATATACAAAAAATTTGGTTCAATTCTCTGCATAACTTCATACACTTTTCGATGATACAATAAAGAAAATTGAACAAAAGACGCTACCTCAGTGCTCTTTTTTCGTCGGAATATCCCCAAATTCAAGTGGGACCTTCTGGCCATAGCCAAAAATATAGAAAAAATTTTTGGTTCAATTCTCTGCATAACTTCATACACTTTTCAATGATACAATGACAGACAGACAGACATTTTGTAAAAACATGTTTTTCGGAATCTCTGATCCCTAAAACGTGTAAATCCGTCGAAAACCGGAAGTAAAAAAAAATTCGATTACGATACTTTCTTCTATTATCGGCAGAAGAAAGTAAAAAACGAAAAAAATTACTAATTTTTGCACATATGATTTTTTTTTTAAAGTTATCAAAATATTAAAAATGGAATCCTTAAATCTCTTACATATAGTATGATGTTCAACTAGAAAAAAAATTCAAGCACTTTCATTCATATCTGGAAAAGCCTTAATATTTTGAAAACAAGAAAAATCTGAAAAACACAAACTGAGATAAATGGGTTTAAAGATTTCATGTGCAAAGAGGTTGCCGTGGTATTTAAAGGTATAAAATGACAAAAGATGTTTGTTAAATCAGCCGTAATTGTTGTTCTATAGGGAGTATCAGCCAGAAATTTTGTCAGGATGTAGTCGTAAGTTTGCGGTATGTAACAAGATAAAAATCTGAAAATCCTAATTTTTACGAAATTTCGATATCCGTAGGGTGCCGAGTCCGCTTAACTATATTTTCCTCGTCTCTAACAATTTCGAGAAGAAAAAAAAACAACGTTTTTTCTTCCAAAGTAACTTAAAAAAATTATAATTTAACAAATTATAATAACCATTGGGAAAATGCTCCGAAAACTTAAAAGAAAAAAATATATATAGTTTAAAAAATTACAATAACCATTGGAAAAATGTTCCAAAAACTTTAAAAAAAAAAAAAAATAATAATAATAGCCGTACTTTTGTGTTATAGCGACGCCCACAATTATGATTATACCAAAGTAGCAGTTATGATTTCGCCAAGATCATTGCAAAGCTTACATATGCATCCTATATACGCATATTACATATTCCAAACACTCCTATATGTGCCATATACGTCATTATACACATATTATTTACGTCTTACATACATAATATACGCATGTGATATATATACATAATGTCATTTATGCATCATATATGACTATAACTTGACCACATACGTCAAGAAATGTTATATATATATATCATATATTATTATAATGTCATTTAATAATTACAATGTCATGCTTTACAATTTGGCGATAAATCTTGGTCGCTTGGCGATTCATCCTTGGGGGCCGCTATAACACAAAAGTACCAAATTCACAATATAATAATGAAAACAGAAACAAAAATATTGCATCCTTGGGGGACCGCTATAACACGAAAGTACCAAATTTCTACGTTATTTTTCATATCTGATAATTTGCATTTATCCTTTTTGTAACTTTAAGATTTTTGTAACGATTTTATGCATTTCTATTGTCTATTCAAAGAAAAAAATTTCTAAAGTTACAGAAATTCATTAAAAATTCTTCTAAAGTTACAGAATTTCATTAAAAATTCTTCTAAATTTACAGAATTTCGTTTAAAACGTTTAAAAAAATAAAGTGACGACGTCAATGAAATGACGACGTCAAGAGGTCCATTCTCGACCGAAAACAACAACCATTTTCCCAATAGTTAAAAAAAAAAAAAAAAAAAAAAAACGAGCTAAGGATTTTGCGTCAGCAAGGCTGAAACCGCTGAACCGAAACAAAACTAATAAGTATAAAGCAAAAATATTTTTTTCAAAAACACTATCTTATAAGCATTTAGTGTCCCTCTTGAAAATCACGTCTTATTTTTTAACTGCAATTCATGTTTTTTTCCCAAAAATGTCCGTTTCAATACATTAATTTAGTGTGGGCACCGAACTCGATTATGAAAAATTCACTGCTTTTTATTTCACTCTTGATAGAAAGCGTAAGCAAGTGAATTTATTAAAATAATATATATATTGCTTTGTTTCTTTTTTTTAAGACAGAGCAACAGGAAAGAAAAATCAAACATTATTTAAACTATCTTTTTAGAATTTCTAAATACATTTCTCAACGTATAATCGTAAATGAATTAATATCAAACTATTATTTAATAAAAACTTTTTTTTAAATTATACACTCTTCATTTTTTTATTTATAATTTATTTTCTACTTTTTAGAATTCAAAATGTGTAATTGGTAATTGGTGTAGTTTCCCAGCCATTTGGCATATTTTGTCGAGTGTTTTTTGGCGTATACTGCAAAAAAAAAGTGTTGATTTTACAGTATAATACTGACACTCCAGCTGCCAGTATTATACCGTAAAATTAACAGTAATAAACAATAAAATAAGCAGTAATACGCTGCCGCGCATGCGCGGTAGCGTATGATTAAATTTACTGTTGTTTCAACTGGTATACTATTTGTACGAGTTACAGAGAATAGTTGGCGATTTATCACCTGGGAGAGATAACGAAAAAATGTCTTAAAATTAATGTATTAATTTATAATTAAGTTCTAAAAATATTAAAATAGTGGATTGTCCTCGGAAACACACCTGTGAACATAATTTTTATAATTCTAGCAGAACGTGCGTTGAAAAACGATTGCAAAATTCCATCTTTACATATAAAAACCAAGTTGAATGTAATAAAAAAATGTAAAAACTGTCTTCTACGGGTCGCTACAGAGGGGCAGAACCACCCTGAAAAAAAAAAAATTGTTTCATTTTTTCCTTTTAGAAAATTGCAGTTGAAGCTTACTTTTGGATTTATATAATATTTCTTCGTTACATATTTGTACTGCTTTTGTTTTTATCTATTTAAACATTTACTTGAACCATTGTGGAGGTGGCGAGTACTCTCTGACTAAAAAACAAGCATTTTAATTTACCTTCTTTGTGCAACCCAATTACGAAAGTTTAACCCTTTTTCACTTAACTCAATGCAATTAATTCAGCATTTGTTTGCTTCCATGTTATATTACATAACTAACTTTCCAAACGAAATTTACACTTCACAAATAAATAAAACACTAATTTAACAGATATGCAATAGAACTATAAGCTTAATCGCTGAAATAATCAGAATCACAAAGGTTGCTGTAAATAGTGAAATGTTTCGCGATTGACTGCTGGCATGCGGCTAATTGCGAATGTACCAAACATGCCTTTTGGTGTAGTTGAGGGGGAAATGTAAGAAAATATCCTAAATATACACTGCAAAAAAAAAAAAAAAAAAAAAAAAAATGTTGATTTTACAGTATAATACTGGCATTCCAGCTGCCAGTATTATACCGTAAAATTAACAGTAATAAACAGTAAAATAAGCAGTAATACGCTATGCACGGTAGCGTATTACTGCTTATTTTACTGTTTATTACTGTTAATTTTACGGTATAATACTTGCAGCTGGAATGTCAGTATTATACTGTAAAATCAACACTTTTTTTTGCAGTGTAAAATATATATTAGAGTTTTCATTTCAAAACTATTCTGTACACCGAGTGTTATAGCAAACATTTATAATCCGAGTAGCCCGAGTTGTATTGCTTGGTTCTTTTAATAATAATAATAATAATAATAATAATAAAAATTAGCTTACCAAATGTAATTGAATGCAGATGAGGTAATTGCATCAAAAAGGTTTTAAAATATTTTAAATCATAGTTTAAAAATCACCCATAGGCTATAATAAATTTTCAGCGCTCTAAGTTCAAACACAAATCATTCAATGAATGCCTTCAAAATATTTTGTGTGTCCCTGTAAAAGAATTAGAAGAACTACATACTTGATTAACGAACTTATCCAAAATACGTACAAGATCAATACACAGTCCCAATCAGATTCGAAATGATTTAGTATTTCGGATGTTATCGTGTTGACATTTTGCAAGTTTCGCTTTTGTATGTGCCTGTAAACGAAATGTAAGAGATGTGTGTTTGATTAACGAACTCAACTAAGATATTGGCAATATCAATACACTGTCCCAATTAAGTTTGAATTGGTTCAATATTTAGGACGGTATTGTGATGACAAATTTTGGATGCATTTTGCTTTTGTGTGGCCCTGTAAATGAACTATTAGGGCTAGATGCTTGATTAACGAAATAATCCAACATACTTGCAAGATCAATGTACTTTCCCAATTGGGTTTGAAATGTTTCAATATTTTGGACGTTATCGTGAAGGCACATTTTGCATGTTTTTTGCTTTTGTGTGCCTTTGTACACGAACTATAAGAACAACGTATTTACCTAATGAACTCATCCACAATACTGTCAAGATCAATACGCTATCCCAATTAAGTTAGAATTGGATCAGTATTTTGGGCGTTATCGTGATAACAAGATTTGTATCATATATGTAGATAGATATAAAAACGAAGTTATTGCAATTCGTTGATTTCTAAAGAAATCAACCCAAAGAGCTGATAGAAGCTTACTTTTGTATTTTTGATCCGTCTTACTTGTTATATTTCTGCATTGCTTTCTATGTTAATATGTGTAAAAATTGTTTTTCATGTGGAATTCTCACAAAAAAATCTTAGCTTAGTTCATTTCACGTTTCTTTTTCAAATAAAAGAAAAAGACAAGGCACTTAATAGCTGACTAAAGGCACATCTGGTCCAAAATGTTGCTCCTCCCCGGATCTTGTTCTGTGAACGCCCATGTATACAAAAAGTATTTCTTGTAGTATTTTCTACCACCCCTTAAAATTTGTCGACTTTTTAAAATCATCTTTCATTATTTTAAAACGTACCAAAAAGTTTCATTCATTAGTTTTTTTTGTATTTTTAATATTTATTACAATTCCAAGTCCAACCCCTTACTTAAACTTCGGACTAATATTTACAATTGACTTCAAGTAGTATCCCAGAATTAAAAAAAATATTTAAACTTATTAAATTAAAATTGCTTACTGTGATTAAATTCAAAATATATTACATTAAGCATTATTTTATAACAATAATTATAATAATGATATTCTTTTAAAAATACAATAGAACCTCAAATATTGATTTTATAATATTCATTATGAAGCTAATGCTTAAAAAAAATATGTATCTATAAAAATATTAACAGAAATCGATTTCTAGAAACTTTAAATATGCTAATAAAAAATTTCATTTCATTCCACCAATAAGTAGTTTTTGAGTTATGCTTAAAACACTACCCGCATTTCAGCTTTTTTTTGCAACTAATAAAATTGAATTTAAAATTAGGAGTTCAAAAATTTTACATCTGTATAATTCCTAACCTTTTTCATCGAATGACTTCCTGTTTGGTATCGAAGGTAAAATTTATCGAAGAATCGAAATATGATGTTAACGATGTTCGTATTGAAATTTTTGAAATTTATTACAATTTCAATATGAAAATAGCTCTCTAAACTTATTTATTTTTTAAAACATATACATTTAAAGAAGACATAATTCTCAATTCGAAGGACTATGTTTCTTTCTCTTTCCGTTAAACAGATGGAAAGTTCCATCTTTTGTTTTCTTTTCCTTTTTTTCTGAGCGATTGTACTTTCCCTCATTAAATGTTTAAGTGCTGGATAAATAGTTTTACAGGGTAATGAGAAGTATCAAAATCAAAATACCAATATATTGCTATATGAGGCGTTGTGGTTATTAAGGGCGAACTGGACAAATATCGTTTTTTTATATTATTATTATTAGATCACAGGACTTTTAAATCTTCAAAAAATTTAATCTTTGAAAATATATATATATTAAAGAAAGTAATCATTTCTGAACACTTTAAAACAAAATGAGTGACACTCTTAATAAGTGTTATTTTGGGACATTGCGCGCAAGATAGTTAAAAAAAAAAACTTTTCGATATTTTTTCAGGACATTCATAATATATATAATGTATGGTAGGCTCTATAAAGTGAATCTAAATTTTCATATTTTTCTGTTTAAAAAATATGTTTCTTGGTATTGTATTGCTAAAATTTTGATAATTTTATACACAGTTTTGTTTATAAAACATAAAGAAAATGCTATAAAAAAACTTTATTTATTTATTTATTTATTTTTAAGGTTTAGCGTATAAGCACAAGTTTCTCAAGTATAATTAGATACGAAAACTTTTCCTTTATATGTGAAGATATTCTTTTGTAATCAAGCGTGCAACCTGTGATTCCAATTTTTTGCTTGACAAGCTTAAACAAGAACGAAAAATCATGCGTCAAGCATAGATTGTGTAACACTTTCCAACATTTCCAAAATAATTTTACGAATCTTTACCGTTTAATAAGGTAAAAGGTGATATCTAAGTAAACAATTTAGAAAGCGCATAACAGATTTGAAAATCCAATAATGAATTACCAACAATATTCGGAAAAATATCCGAATTCATTTGTGCAGCCCTGTATATGAACTATAGATTTGTATGTAATTCTACATTAGAATGCCAAATTTTAGTTCCGTTAGGAAACGCAAAGAACAGTTTAAAATTCTCCTGCTGGAATTTCTGTCAATAGACGGAAACATACTCAAGAACTTTTGTGCTGCCCTGCATATGATCTACAGAATTTGTACACACTAAGTAATAAACAAAAAACGAGTTAAATTTAAAACCGCTTTCAACAACTGAAAACGCACTTCCAGCAATTATTGTTAACAAACAATTCCGATTTTTTTTTTTTTTTTTTTTTTTTTTTTTTTTTTTTTGTGTGTGTGTCCCTGTAAATGAACGATGAATGCTATATACGCACAATATTGTATAGTAAACCTCTTGTAATTCATCTTAGTGATATATATCAATTTTAATATGTTTGAAATAGTGAAACATTGTTAAAATAAACCGGAAACGATTTTCTCCATACACCGTAATGTAACTTAATTATTTTGAGTGTCCTTGTAAAATCACTATAAGTGCTATGCACTTCATTTTCAATACCGAACATGCCATAGTAAATATCAATAACATATATCAATTTCAGGACAATCCGAGTATAATTACGCGAGTTAGAGCACGGACAGACAGACAAAGAGACAAACCGAAGTCCTAAACACTTTTCAACTATGTTGGAAAGTGTTAAAAACCCTATAACAACTAATTTTTCCCATAATGATCTGAAAAAAATATGAAATGAAAGAAGAAACATGTATCTATTACCACCTTCAAAAACTGAGTTTTTGTAATGTATAATTTTAAGATATAAATACAAAAATGATTTTCTTTTTTTCACTAATCGACATTTTAAAAGTCCTATGACTCCTTAAATAAATATAAATAATGAAAAATAATTGTTAAAACCTACTGTCCCTCAACAGCCTAAGCTAGTCGCGCAAAGACACTCGCAAGCTAATGTTAAACTAATAGCAGCGTTCTTTACAAATTTCTCGTTTGCATCTCAATATTTTTAAATGTTTTTTTTTTTTTCCTGTTGCATAGGCTATCTAAGGTCAATGTCTAACAGAGTATCTTTTTATTTTTACAACTATGACTGTAGCAAAACGTATGCATATTAAGTGTTCCAACTTAATACTAGAATATAGAGGCACAAAATTGAAATAACTGTGCTACCTTGTAGACGGGGTGCAAAATGCCAATGCACGCGCTTTTTGGATGACGTCATTAGGTATGACAAAATTCGCCCTCTGCTCATTCTCCTGAGCATATATCGTGAATCTTTACTCACTCATGGAAAATTTATCTTGTTTACCAGATTTATTGGCAATATTTTTGATACAGTTTGTTTCGATAAAATATGTACATTTAAAAACATTCACAATATCATTTTAGTTTCAGTAGTAGAGGTAATAATATATAAGCATTATGTAACCGCTATTGCCTTTTTTCCCGAAACTAAAAATATATAGTGAATGTTTTTTAAATATAAATATGTTTATGAAAACAAACTGTATAAAAAATATTTTGCAATAAATCTGCTGGTAAACAAGATACATCTTCTGTGAGTGAGTAAAGAATCACAATATATACTCAGGAGAATGCGCAGATGATAGATTTAGACGTATATAATTTTCTATCTCGCCAATGTTCCTATATTGAAAAAATATCTTTCACTTTAAACATATTAAAATGTATTGTTACCGGAAAAACACCTGTGTACCTAATTTTTATAATTTTAGCACCTCAGAAATTGAGAGAAAATTCGATAACAAAATTCCATCTTTACACACAAGATCTAAAATTATATGATAAAAGCTTGTAAGAAATAATCAAACGGTGTCAGAAGTACTTACCTAAATGTTATTTCATTCAGTCGTATTTAACCTATTTATTCATTTTATTTTAATTTATCTGACTCCAATTAAACATTTCAAAACTAAAACTTTATTCCACACATCAAATCAAACGACATTTCATTCTCATAACAACACATACAGTTCCTGTGCCCTTTCACGAAAAAAATTACTATCTACTTTCAACAACTATAGCGTAAAATAATTTAATTGCAGACGATATAAAAATATTTCTGCATTATTTTCAACAAACGGCGTGAAAATTATTTTATAAAGTGTGGTAACTTTGGTGGCTTGAAGAAACCCACGTTTTTTGATAGATGGATACTGAAATTTTCTTACACATATTTATTTCAACATTTACCACAAACTTTCACTACATTATAACTAATATTTCCATATTTCGATAACAAGCTGTGTGTTTAACCTACAGTAGTTCATCTCCTTCCGCTACGTGGCGTACAACCTTCATTGACGTGACCTCGGCGGACACCTCTGCCATATATCTTTGAACGCTTAATATGTATACGTTTTCGACTGTACTTTTTCTTTTTTTTAAATCAACTATTATTTTTAGGAATTCGTTCATCTCATGAAACCCTATTACCCCCGCTCCGTTGTCTGTCCGTCACAGAGCCATTCTCAAAAAGTATGTAACTTACAGAGTTGAAACTTCGTGTATAAATCTGAATAGCAGCTGTAAAGAGCTCAAAATATTAAAATTTGAAAAATTCGTATTATTTTAATAAATAGGGATAAAAAACCAAAATTCTAACAGCCTTTTCCTATTAAATTGAAACATTTTTCGTTATAGCAGATGCCAAAGATTTAAAATCCACAATGAAATTCTTTCTACAATAATTAATTTTCTATCAGACGATTTTCACGTGAAAAATGAAAATGAAATAAAAAGTTTCACCAATTAAAAAAAAGATAAATATGAAATAAAATTGATTGACGTCATAGTGGTAAATAAAACGGAAAATGTCTAAGATTTCTCAATAATACAAGGAGTATGAGTATGTGTAAGTGGACAAAGCAGATTAATATCACGTCATTAGAGAATTAAAAAGAAAATCTGACGTCATATAGGAAGTTTAACTAATTTTTCAAATGTTTGAGAATAATACAAATACAAAGCACGTATCAATATAAATAATAGAGAATAGTAAATATATGAGTTTGAGGAATGTATTGAATCATGATAAAAACCCGATTATGGAAATATTTGCATATTTTAACATTTTGAAGGCGTCCAACATGTTTAATTTTGAAATTATATATTTTTTAAATATTGCATTTAGTCCGTATGACGGATATATTTATGACAGAATATAATAGCGGGTTTCGCCCGCTATCCGGCTGGTTTAGATTTTCGAAAAAACGGAAAAATAGACCGGTAAATTTTTACTTTATAAAAAACATGAATTTTATTTTGTTATTGTTGCTAAATTATATTTATTTGAATTTATTAAAGAAATGATAAAGTGTTTTGAAAGGAATATTAAACGAAACCCTTTGTGCGATCTTCGATCACACTTACCCACTTGTTTCTATATATTATGCTTAAATACCTTCACTTTGAACTATTCCTAATAATTCAAGATATTTTCAGAATAAAGTTTTATAGTATAAAATGCGTTAAAATTGTAGATATAATTGATATGTCAGCTTTTGACTAATAAGATGTTAGTTGATATTTTATTACCCTCTTCTATCTTTACAAGAAGAAAGTATTGGATTCATGAAAATTTTCGACTTCCGGTCCTGAACACGATTTGACCATTTTTAGAAAATGTCTGTCTGTAACTCGGTCTGTCTGTCTGTCTGTATGTGACACAAATTTTGTGGGCGCTCTATCTCAAGAACTAATGCACGGATTTTAATAAAACTTTATATTCAGTTAATGCCTGATATAAATTGGTGCTGATTAGTTTTTGGTTGAAATCGCCTGACAGGTGGCGCTGCTATGCTGCATTTTTCGCGATTTCCGCAATAGCTCTATCTCAAGAACTAATGAACTTATTTTCATGAAACTTCGGGTTCAGTTATACCTTGACATAAATAGACGCTGATTACATTTTGGTGTGCCATCCCAACAGGTGGCGCTGCCATACCACTTTTTTCTCGATTTTTCGATAGCTATATCTCACGAAATAATGCGCGGAATTTCATCAAACTTCAGATTCTGTTAGACCTTGACATAAATAGATGCTGCTTACGTTTTTGTGTATATTACCCAATAGGTGGCGCTGCTATGCTACTTTTTTCATTATTATCACGATATCTATATCTCAAGAACTAATGCATGGATTTTCATCAAACTTCAGTTTCAGTTAGATGTTGACATAAGTTGTTGTTGATTAGGTTTTAGTCTAAATCTCCCAACAGGTGGCGCTGCTATGCTGCATTTTGCAGGATTCACACAATTTTAGCAATAGTCATATCTCAAAAATTAATGCACGGAATTTAATAAAACTTTAGATTCAGTTAGACCTTGATATAAATTGGTGATGATTCTTTTTAGTGTATGCGAAACCTGTGTGAGATAGAAGAAAGTTTTGGGATTGGCACATCCGACTAGTTTTTTTAACTAGGAAAAGTTTTTTAGGTACTTACTTTCAGCAATGTGTTTCTTATTTCCCCATTTGTCTTATTGACTGGATACTGAGAAACAAGAGTGTCTTATTGTCTCTCTATATGTCTCTGTGTAACATTTCGGATTTAGGCCTTTATTTCAGTCTACGCTTAATGTATGTACGCTCATGTATTGCCTCAATAATATATCTAGAGCTGTATATTAATTTCTAGCAAAAATAAAGAAACTTTTTTTCTGTAATTCAAGAAATCTATATTTTAGCCTTCTGTATAACTCAAAATAATAATAATAATAATAATAATAATAATAATATAATAATAATAATAATAATAATAATAATAATAAAATAATAATAATAATAATAATAATAATAATAATAATAATAATAATCTGACAAGCTGTTTTCAGTAGAGTTTTTTAAGCGTTTTCTGTAACCCCATTCCGTTTAACACATCTTTATACAAATGTTAGAAGAGCTGTCTCTTATTCCCCCAAAGGGGATAATAAAATTTAAAACAGAAAGTATTAAAACAGAAAGTTTCGGTAAAAGTAAATGTATATATATATGTGTGTGTGTGTGTGTGTACATCAAAATATGGCTTTAAAACGTTAACAAAAGCATATCAAAACTTTACCAAAGCTTTGAATTGTATATGGGTCGCCCAAATGAAAATGGCACTACAGTCGGTTTGAGAAATGGTTTAATGGTATTAATATAAATTAGTATACAAAAGAAAGAAGTAACACAGTCGTAACAGATAGGCTAGACAAAGTCACCTTGTCACCACATCTGCAACTTCTTCTATGGTGATAACCACATGCGCTTGACCAGGTCGTGACCTGTCGTCAGTACTGCTTCTTCCACTACGAAAATCCCTACACCATCCAAATACCGATCTGCATGACATACACCCAGACCCAGTGTCATACACATTTTGCATTCGACGACAGATTTCACTAGCACTCGCATTTTCCGCTGTTAAAAATTGCACGACCGCACGTTGACATCGTTTGGAGGCATCCATGATGCAATCGATGCCTTTTAACGTGCTCACACGCTATCACACACGTATCTGGCGAGATCTGACGATATTGCATGATGCATTCCCATCACTCTGCGCCCTCTATAAGAGCACGCGCAGTCATCTTTCTCTTCAAATGGTGGAGTTATTACAGCAACGCCACTTTCATTTGGACGACACTTGTAATATTTTTTTTTTGTAAGATTCCTTTCTCATTTCAGAATATATAATTTTAACCCCTTATTGTCCGTTTGTCTCTTATTACCACACCTTCCTCTAATACACAGTATGTCTCAAAAAGATTGAACGCACTTTAATTTTTTACCTGTTAGAGATACGTAGGCAATGTATATATTGCAAAAGTATTCAAATTGAAATGGGAAATAAGGTTACGTTAAGAAAAGTCCTACCATTAATTTTCAAAAATTATACTTTTAAATTTTTATACGATTTATGGCTATAAGTTATATTTAAAATTAAAAAAATCATGCTCTACAAGTGAAAGAGTAAAAACTCTGATCTTCCACGACCAAAACTCGCCGAGTTATGAGAGTTTGAATTTTATGAAATTTTGGAGCTTATCTGCAGTAAAAACAGAAAATCGCATAAGATAAGGTAATGCAAGATGCTGGGTTTAAAAATCTCCTTAAGAACCCATTTAAGCAGGGCCGGCGCAAAGATACGGCTGCTCAAGGCCCCGTGCCAGTTGGAGTCTTGTTATGTGCTCCAAGCTCCAAGCCTTTCTATACAATTCGAAATAACGTTACTCTGTGTAAAATAATGCTCTAAATTTGATCTAAATGCTTTTTCGCGAAAAAAAAAAGTTAGTATTAACTTTATTACTTACAGCCAAAGTTGATATAATTGTCGGGTAATGTATATCCTGAAAGTAACAGTAAACGCAAAAAATAAATATTTAAAATACTCTAAAGGATAGAAGATTTTCAGAAATTAAAAATATTTATACACATTATAAGGTAAAGCCAGGCGAGATGACGCGGTCGGAGAGATTGCGCACATAGAGGTTCGGGGGGAAGGAGTAGAGTGAGAGCGCAGCGACTCCAGGTAGTTGTACAACAACAGTAGTGGAGTGTCTACTTGAAAGTGTACTTTGATTGCTTTGAGCGTCTAAGATAAAGCATTGCTATTTTGTTTTGTTTTCCCAAAGTAAGTGCTTGAATTTTCATAGCTATTCATCAGAATTTCTATACAATGTCAATAGTAAAAAATATTTTAAACTTAAACGATTTCTCATAAGCTACTAATCAAGACTAACAATGTGAACATCAATAGTTCGTTTTAGTAGCGGTTTTATTTAATTAAAAGGCCGCGCAATCTTTCCTACCGAAATTGGAGAGTTTGCGCATCTGCTACTTAGGAGAGATGGCGCATTGTTCCTATTAGTTTATATGCTAGGAGAGATTACGCAGCTTATTGGTAAATTTGCATAAAAGAATGAAAAATGAAAACGGACTAATTTTAAGTTAAACGTGTTATTAAGTTACATAATTTTATTTTGTAATCTTATCTGGACTTGCTTTTTCTAATTCTTTAATTTTTTTCCTTTAATTAAAATTTTTTAATCGTTTTTAAAAGTATTTCCTTTTTCTGATACTTTACGCATTAGGTTGAAATATTCCCTCCCAATATATTAAAATTTGTTCACAAAAACCTTACAGCAATGTCATTTATGTGTAATTATTATTGTTAACAATTTAATTGTATTAGTTATTATTAGTAACAATCTCTCCTATCCATGTGCGCAATCACACCAACCCTGTAAGGAGAGATTGCGCAAAATAACTTTCTTGGTTTTATTACAACTGTTCTATTAAATTGCAACATAACGACAAAATAGCAATGGAAATGCATAAAAAACAAATGAAGTAAAAATTATTCATGGATAGTTTAGCAAAAAAATAATATTTAGATTTTTTATTGCTATTCTTTTGAATTGTGCGCAGACTATCCTAGCTTTACCTTATATGAAAGAATTTGCATGTAATTTTTCATACATTTTATACTGTATATTATAAATTATTCTATGACATATACAATTTTTAAAAATGATTTTTATTAGTCGAATATTGCAGTCAGAGACGTTGGGCCCCGCTAAGTGATTTTCCAGGGCGCTGCGTGACATTGCGCCGGCCCTGCGTTTAAGATAATTTTTAAACAGATAGACGTAAAACGATAACAGAACTAAATATTGTTTATCAGGTGGTTTCAGTGGGGCAGGGCCACCCTCCCAGCCTCCCTCCATGACGAAAAATATTTTTTCTCTTGGTGTTTAATTATTTTAAATCATACGAGAAAAAATAAACTTCCTGTTCGTCACTTGTCATAACCGAGTTTAACTGCATTGACTCTGAAAACATTGCTATTAGAGTCTGTTGCGTTCTGTCTGGTTAATAAGCTCGCGGTAAGCTATTTCTTTCATTTCCAATTAATGACCTCTTTGGTTCTTCAGTCTTTTTTTTTTTCTTTTTCTCCCAAAGTAAAACTTTTCGTGAAAAGCTAAGTCGACATTTCCCTTTCACGAACATCACTTGTGGTAGAAAAGAGAATCCACGAGCAGAAAACAGGTAGAAAAGAAAAGTGGAGACCCGAAAGAAAAAAAAAGAGTAAAAAAAGACCACCTAAAGAATGGGCCGTGCAAGTTTGCGCTTTTCGAGCGCAATCATAATGGAAATATTCACTGTCGTCGCTTCTTCCCGCCAAAAGAAGAATGAAACTTCTTTGTTGTTCCGAAGCGCATTCTATAGCGTTTTCAGCTCATTCTATAACAAAGACATACACCTTTTAACGCAAGCCGTGCTAGCCTGTTGGCAAGCGTTTTACACACTTTTTTTTCATCATTCTTTTTGTGAGTTGGACGTCTTTTCTTTCCATTCCTTTTCTAGTTTTGTTATTATTATTGTTATTATTATCGTCATTATTATTAAGAGTTCTCTTTATTTACCGTTTCCAACCTTATCGTGTTTCTGTTATATAGTTTGACTGTGAATGGTCTCTTTATGATGTGCAAACAGAATTTCTTTAGTTTTTGTGGCACGACACGTTTTGTCCGCGGAGTTTTTCGATTATGGGACTGAAATTCAAGCTTTTAGTTCTTTTGTTTGTCCGCCCAATTCTTGTTCGGAAATAGAATAGATGCATTAAAAAGTAAAGTCATTTTTGCCTTTTTATTAGTCCTTTATTTTATTTTATTTTTCTGTATAAATGTATAACCTTCAAACTATTTCGTACTGTAGTGGCGATTTTCTAGATCTCGTTGACTGCCCGAAAATTGTTACTACAGTGCGTTGCATGCAAAATTATAGGCCCACACCAAAATTTTAAAATTTCTATTGAATTATTGTGCTGCTCTCTAAAATAACCCCATTTTTTTAAAAAAAAATTACTATCTCTATATAAATAAGTCAAATAAAGGATACAAAAAAAAATTAAATATAGCTAAATTTTTACAGCTTGTTCTGACCAGGGCTTAATTTGCGCCGGAGCCCACTGGAGCTCAGCTCTGGTACTTCTCTGCTTTTAGTAGATATTTAAATATTGGCCAGAACTCACCGGAGCTCATAAACACTACGCTCCGGAGTCCAGTGCAATAACGCTTCCGAAAAACGAAAACTAAATTACCCTTTCCTTTCCCTCCAATCTTTTGCCTTCTTTTGTATCAAAACACTTATAAGCGACGTTATGTGTCGCTCACGTAAGAGATGGAGATGAAACGGGCTCGAATTTTATATCAGTCTTCGGGTTTGGGCAGGCTCGAGCTCAATCTGTTTTAAATTCAAAATTTCATTTATTTACATTTGAAATCATTTTAATGCTATTTTGATCAGAATAAAGAGTAAACAGAAATAGTTTTTTCTATACTGCATAGCTGCAAACTATTCATTTTTTGTGTTAACACTATTTCCGAATCCTAATCCTGAGACTTATTTAATCGCAGAATTCTGCAATTAGTTAACATTAAGATTAGGCAAAGGTTTCTATTTGGAAGTAGTAATAACTAGAAATTGGAATAGTTGATAGATAAGACTACGCAGATAGATGTATTAAAGATAGATTAGAGAAAGCAAATGTGTAAAGAATATTTGAAACAGTCTTGATGGAATGTATATAACACTAAACGCACAAGAAAACTCTGAACTAAGCTTTGAGTAAAAATATTATAATGAACTAACAAGCAGTAAACTAAATCCAAAACAATGAGCTACTATGATTAACCCTTACAGGACCATAAGATGTCCAAGACTAAATATGCCAATACAACGCAATATTTTAGCTATTGTGGGTGTAAAGTAAGAGTATATCACCAGAAAAACATAGCAGGGTGTATAGGTTTCCTATAATTTCATGGGAAATATTTTTCCCTATGGACCATAAAAGTAAATAAACGAAGAGTTAGGTTTATTATATAGGTATTTTATTTATTGCTTTGTAATACAAAAAACATAATAAAAATTATCAGAAAAGTAAAATAAATAGTTAGTTATGGTATTCTAATTTTCTCAAGTCCAAAACACTTTCAAGATATTATTAGTTCAGCCCGCGAATGTTTTGGTTTTGGCGCAATAAAGTTAGACAGTTCTTTTTTTTATTATTCGTTCAGAAACACATTTGCCGCCTTGGACATACGTTTTATTTTGACATTCAGTAAAAAAAATATCGATTCAATAATAATTGAACAATCGATAACGATTTTTGTAGAAGGGAAAAATATTTCCCTTGAGCGTGAAAGGGTTAAAAAATTTTTCACCATTGATTTCAACCTAGGAATTCAAAACAAATTGACAAAAGTGGGTGTTGCGATTTGAAAAATACATGTTGACACAATTTATAATAATTAGACGACTTTTTCTACAAAATAAATAAATAAATAAATAAATAATGCATTCAGTCTAATGAAACTTTTGTTGTGATTGTACACTAAGCGAAAAAAGAAGAGAGTATTGTGTTTTATGCAGCAGGCTGTAGAGTAGTGAAAAAAAAACAAAAAACTATCACATATCATCGTATAAATATGTGACTGGTACCAATTGATTAATAATAATGTCTACTAATTAATCTTACATTTTGCTTACGGGGTCGTCTACATACAGAAATTGTATAAAAATAAAATTTTCAAAACTAACACCTAATTTTGAGATCATATTCGGATTCTTCGGTAAACTTTACCTTCTGATACTAAATGGGAAGTCATTCGGTCAAGTAATTTAGGAATTGTGCAGGTTTAAATTTTGGGAATTCCTAAAGTTAAATTCATTTTTAATCAATTCGAAATATTAAAATATGAGTAGTTTTTTTTTTTTTTAAACATAATTCAAAAACTACTCGGCGGATTGAACTGTAAGTTTTGATTTACACATTTAAAGCTTCTAGAAACCGATTGCTGTTTTAAAAAAATAAAAAAAACATAAGCTTCAATTTAAAAAAAAAAATCATATTTTTTCTGGAAAATTAATTTTGAATATATATATATATATATATATATATATATATTTGCGAACTACTTGAATATATGGGTTTTATACTTTTAACACAATCATTCATCATTCTACCATTAACACAATCATATTATCATTTACATAATGTCTCCTCACACATGGCTATATATTTTCACCCCTTAAATCATTACTTTTTTAAATTGATTTATCATTTACGTATTCATCTGTTTTTATTTATTTCATTTATACATTTTTAATTAATATTATCTTCTTTATCTATTCAATTTTTAAGTTATTACCCACATTTATCTTTCAATGTTTTTAACTACATACTACCTTCTGATTTTGATTATTGTTTACTATCGTATTATTCCCCTTTAATCTTCATATCTATTTATATCTTGATGTACATTAATAACTACATTGCCTGTAATTTACCTTAAGCAGCTTCTCCTCTTTTTAAAGATATAGATGACAGCTGCAGCATTTTCTTATTTTATTTAACGATAGATCGCAGCACCAACTACTTCCCATTTAACACTTTATAACATAGTTGAAAATTGTTTAGAAATTCGGTTTGTCTGTCTGTCTGCCGTCTTTCTGTCGTCTGCTCGTGCTCTAACTCGCTTAAATATACTCGGATTGCCCAGAAATTGATAAATGTTATTGGGATGTACTATAGCATGTTTGGTATTGAAAATGAAGAGCGTAGCGTTTATGGTTCTTTTACAGGGACACTCAAAATAATTCAGTAACATTACGGTCTATGTTGACAAATAGTTTGCGGCGTATTTTAATGATGTTATACTGTATTAAACATGTTCAAATTCATATATATCACTGAGGTATACCACAAGGCGCTTACTGTAACATATGGTTATCTATAGAATGTACTGTTCGTTTACAAGGACACGCAAAAGAATTTGGTTACAGTACTGTCTATGTCGAAAAATCGTTTGCAGCGTATTTTAATGATATTTCATTATTTAACACACATTCAAACTTCTACATATCATTGATGTACAAAATAATGCTCTTACTGTAGAATATGGTATGCATATAATGTATCGTTCATTTGCATGAATTCTCAAAAGAACATGGCTACAGTACTGTCTATGAAGAATAACTCATGGTAGCTCGTTTTCAGTTGTGGTACGCGTTTTTAAATGTACCTAATTTTTTCCATATTAATCGGTGCATATGACTTCTACAGTTCATATACAGGGCTGTTAAAAAGATCTCACGTACATTTCCGTTTATTGACGGTGTGATGAGTTTTTAATTTGCGTTAGAATAATTTGATTGGTAGCTATAAACGCAAAACTCAATCTTTAAACCATAAAAATATTTTATTTCTGTTGTAAAATAACATTAGAATAAATCGTTACACACTTAGAAGTTCTTAGGTTCGATTGTCTTTTCAATTAACTCGTAGCCAGTCTCACTTCTGAATGAAAGGGTTAGTTCCTAAGAAACAGTTCAAGGCGACGAGAGTTTCGGTAATCACAGATTTCTCGCTCGGCTAGTGATTTGAAATGAGTTCAAACTAATGAGTGGTGACAGGGTGTCACTCTAGTTGATAGCTCTCAGACGGTGAGTTACAACTTCCACAAAATAAAGACGTGATGTCTCTGATCTTTTCTTCCTTTTGCTGGTGTTCAGCAATTTTCACCTCCGGACGTGGTGTCCGGCCGATAATACCAATTTCTCTATCGGGAGATGATTCTCCTCTCTGCAGGTCTCAAAATCCGACCTCCTTAGTTGATCCCCGACTTCCAACTCTTCGCTCCAAACTCCTCTTTTTTGCTGCTCGCCGAAGGGAAGGGGGGTGGGGGGTTTGGGCGTTCTCAAAGCCCCATAACTCCGTTCTTCTTCTCTGATTGGGAAATAAGAATTTGTACTTGGCGCCTCGTTGCCACTTTATGTCTTGTCCTAAAACAGGGGAAGTCCTCGCTTCTTTGTTTCTCGAGAAGAATCATATCTATCACCTTCCCGTCGTACCAAATTCTCCACGTCAACTTCCTTTTGAGCGAGCTAGACGCCGCATCTAAGAGACTCGCTCGCGGGAAAAAACCTTTCCCAGGCGTGTGAACATAAGGACTTGGAAAGTTTCATTCGATACTTCCACATAATTGAATGAAATCTTTACAGCACTCCCTCACACAGATGGGATTTTTCACATGGTTGAAAAATCTTAGTTGCGATCCAGCCAGACTCTTACTTCATTCAAATCAGAGGTCTTAACCCTGGTCGCACATTTTATACAAAAATACATTTTCTGAAACAAATTCAGATTTAAAACTAAATTATACTCAAATTACAATGATAAGAATTTTAAAATATATATACACTTCTTTCTCCTTAACTACCTTCGTCAATGCTCCTTAAAAATCAAAATGAGGTATGTGTTTCCCTGATTTGTATTTGATTGAATAATGATAGCTTCGCATAATCAAATTCCAACGTAACAACCGGGGATTATACATATCATTATTTTTCAGCCAACTTAAAGGATCGTGGTCAGCCAAATGATGCCTTAATTTCTTTATAATACAAATTATCGCGGCACATTCCTTTTCGCTATTAGCAAAATTTAACTCAGGTAGGGTAAATTTTCGGCTCGAAAATTTTACCTGGTGCCCTTCACTATTTACTTTCCCTTTTCGGACGGGCCTCGAGTGATTTATGCAACAGAAGGGGTCCCATCCCGGAGTCTCTATCAAAAACGACGGAGAATAAGAATCGAACGCGCCTTCAACTACTTCGCCTAAATCTGACCCTCGTTTTATCCCGCGTCTAAGAATTTCGGCTTGTCTCGGTGAAGTTCTATAGAAAATAATCTTCACTGGTAACTCGCTTGCTAACTCTATATCATGGGCGATTAAATCCAACCAGTAATCGGTCCCTAATTCTTCCAAATATTCGTTTCCTTTCCATTTTTCAAATACTATTCTGATAGCTGTCACTAAATATTTATTTCTGCTTTCAAAAAGGGGTACGGTTGTTTCCGTGTCAGCGCACCAACGCGTCATAATACTTGCAATATAGCCACTGGACAAAGGAATTTCTTTCCCTCTAACATTTCCCTTTCTTAAACCTAAGCTGGGGTCGCTAGATTCGATACGCTCTTCACTCCCGTCCATGGCATTCGGCCAAAAATGATTCTTATACATTTCGTCTATGGACCTATTCAAGCCTAAGTATCCACCTACATTGTCCTGACACAACGATAAAATCCCCCTCCTCGAACTTAATGGAACAACAAGTTGATCCCTTCCTAAACCAACAGTATCCGTTATTGTTTTGACTACTGACTCTTTTTCCATGTCAAAATGGGAAGCCTTATCCGCAACTCTTTCGCTAATAGGGTCCACCGTTACTTCCGCCTTTTTAGTTGTTTGCAAGTCTAGCCTACTAATCTGAGCTAAATTCACCCCTGAATTTTCCTGGTCAAGTTGGGATAGAAAAACTCCTTCATTCCCACCCTCTGATTTCTCTCTCCTGTCTTCCCTAAGTTGGGGCCCTAAATCTCTCGTCCTTTGCTCTCTATTCTGCGTTGCCCGCCGTTCGCTTGTCAAAAGAACTTTTGAAATATCTCCCCTCTCTCTCGATAATAGCATTTTTCTAGGTGCGTTTTCAAGGCGCTCTTTTTGCCTTGTGTGTAAAGCGTTAATCGAAAGGGGTTTTGATTTCCGTCTCTGAATTAATTCATGGGTTTTATTCCCTAACAAGTAATAATTCATGTCTATATCTTTGTCGACAACAGCTGCCTTCGCTCTTATTCTCTCACCGGTATTTAATATTATTTCTACTTCAGCAATAGGTAGTCGACAACACCTATTATCCATTATTTGTTTAACCCAAACATTTTCTCCTGTATATTGATCCACCGTTACATCATGCGCACTACACACATCCAGGTTCGTCCCCGTATCGCGCAACACGGTTATTTCCTTCCCATTAATTAACCCTTGGCTTAAATAAGGTTTGAAAGACTCTTCTAAATTGTCTAAGCCCGCAACATGATGAACTGACTCTGTTTTCTCTAACTCTTTTAATTCGGGACATAAATATCGATAATGACCTGGCTTTTTGCAAAAAAAAAACAAGTAATCTCTCTTCTTTTATCAAATACCTCATTCCTATCTCTAACAACATCTTTATTCCTCCAATTTGAATTCATTTCTGCCGCCCTACTATCAGGTTTCGGTTTTCCTGGCACTTTATTTCGCTCAAACGATTTCTCATTATTTTGGAATTTTGGAAACCCTGACGGTCTTAAATTTTTTCTCGCGGAGTCATAAGCGTCTAATTTCTTAGTTAACTCAAAAGGAGTGTTTATCGAACTCCACGAATCGATAAAATGATGTTTAATTTCGGGGTTCACTTTACGTTTCAATTGATCCGTAATAATTAGGTCTCTGAATTGATCATAACTCGTTATTTCTAGGCCGCTTAACCATTGGTCAAAATAATTAGAAATATCGAAAACAAAATCTCTCCAATTTTTATTTTCAGGTTTTTTCGACATAACAAATTTAAGTCTGAAATCCTCGGCCGACAATTGATATCTTTCTAGCAATTTCCTTTTCACATATTCGAAATCGTCCGTTTGCTCTGCGTTTTCTTTCAAAATTACTTCGCTTAATTCCGCAGGGAGTAGTCCCAATAATAGTGTCACCCAATGATTTTTACTTATCTGGGCCTTCTGTACCTGCCTTTCAAATAAATTGAGATAAATAGAAATTTCGGATTTTTCCGGGTCGAATTTTGGAAGAATTGATTTCAACGCAATTTTTGATTCGCCCTCGCTTTGACTCGAAGTTAAACTAGCTTCATCTAATCCTCCTTCTACCCTTAATTTAGCCAATTCATGTTCGCGTTCCAAAGCCTTCGATTTTTCATCCCTCTCAAATTCCCTCAATTTCTCTCGTTCGCTTTTTCATCAGCTTCATTTTGCAATCTCTCTTTTTCTATGATCGCGAATTGTCCCAGTGCTAGCGATTCTTCGTAACCTGCAGATTCAGTCAGTTTATGAAAGATTTGGAAAACTTTATCCGATTCGTCAATCGTTGCGCCAAATTCAATAGCTAACTCTTTCAAGTCGCACTTTTTTTTTCCTGACCACACAGACATATTCACTGATAGATCAATCGACAATTATTATGCAAAATAATTCTTAACCTAAACTCTAACGTTTTAAAACTTTCCCATAAATCAATTTTAATCAATATGTTATTTCACAATATAAAGGCATTACAATAAATATAATATCAATAATAACATAAACAACCTTTACCATTATTCAACCAAATGCAAATATGTTTTCTCATATACATTCCCAGAACTATTTCAAATTAAAAGCTCTAAATTAGAAATAAATTCTCAATAAATTATACCTGAAAGTAATCTTTTTTCCCGTTAACTTAATTAACAAGGCTGCTCCACTTAATACACTGCCAAAATCCCTATTGCATTTAGTAATATTAACTCACCCAGAATTTCAATTACTCCAAAACGAATTATTTGTAAAATTCTACAGAATTATACCCCTACACTTAATTTGCCTAATAATTAATGTTAATTATTTTTTTATTTTGAGAAACTAAAGAAAAAAATATGTTTCAAAGCCTCAATCCAAATTTACTAAACAAAATTACTACCAATTTTACATAAACAATATAATATACTACCGACCAAGATTTAAAAAAAAAAAAAAACACAAAAAGACCTCTGAAATGAACAAAATAAATTTCTAACCTGGAATCTCCTGAGTTCAGATCACCTCCGTTGGTTACTTTCACACTCCTCTGTAGGGTCTGAGATCCGGCACTCTGTTTCTGTCTCACTTCGACCTCTGTAGGGCAGGCTCGGACTGGCCCGCCGGCCCATCGGCCCGAGGGCCGGTGCGCCCTCAGCCAGGGAAAATTTTGCGCCCCTAAGCCACTGCAATGTTTTCCCCTGGCTATAAGCATACATTCTGATTATTGTACTAAATTTGGATATTTTTCTTACGAATAATCATCAATTAAGACAAATGTCAAAAGAGAGAGATTTTTATTATCATGAAGAAATTGAAGATACATCGAAGGAATTTCCTGAATAGGAAACCAAAGCAGACGTGTTTGCATACTATTGAGGAATCTTCTTGCGTACTATTTAAGATCTTGTTCATAGGGAAAGTTTTAAAAGCCCTGGCGCGCTGTGGATACTACGCCCAGGTATTGCTCCCGCGCCCTGCGAGAAATTTTTTCATTGGTTCTTAAAATAATATGTTTTAGGTCTTACATTTAGGCTAAATATTTTGGAAATTTTCCGTCCCTTAGCTATTAGGCGGTCAACCCAGGGCGGTCACCCACAGTGTTGAATTCAGACACTTTTGTCCAGGAGGGATTTCTGTAGCTCCAGGGGGGGGGGGGGAAATTCCACTTTTTGCCCATTGAAAGCATAAAATCTCAAATCTTCCGGGGGGGGGACATTTCCAGGCTCAGAGGGATGATGTCCCCCCCGGGCCACCGCCTGAATTCAACATTGGTCACCGAACTTGCGCCCCTTTAAAGCAGGCCCTGAATGTCCCTATAATCGAAAGTATGCTTTTCGAAAAACAGTTTGATAAAAGAAAGAGATAAGTATTAGAAAACCAAAACGTTTTGTGTGGATTTTGTTGTTGACTGGAAAACATACTCTTTCTTTTCGAGGAATACAACCTCGATCACATTTCTGGATTGCAATTCTACAAGCTGCAGATTCCCGCGGCCAGCGTTTTTTTTTTTTTTTTTTTTTTTTTTTTAATTAAAAAAACCAATTATATTTTTCGGATAGTAATCTTAGATATATTTAATAACAGCATTTCTGTAATTAAATAACTAATAGAAAATTCTGGTATGTATTTTCAATAAAAAATTACTTTATTTCATCACAGAAAAATCGATCATTTAATAAAGCGATGATTACTATTCAGAAACTATTGTAGGTTAAAAAAAAAAAAAAAAAAACGCTGACTGCAAAATCCTGTAGCTTACAGGATTGCAATCCCCGGGGGATTTATTTCAATTATGGAAACTTAAATATTTCCCTTGATCTCTAATTGTGATAAAAAATTTGCAAATCATGGTAAGAGTGTTCTGAAAAAAGTAAATTTACTCAATTATTTCAGTGATTTAAGACTACTAATAGCTATTTCCGATCTATCTTTTCAGTAGAAACTTTTTTATAGTGCGATATCAATTCAGTATTTAACGGATGCATAAAGTAATTTTTAAAGCAGATAAAATACCTCTTCCCCCTCCTGTCTCTCCTTAGGTCAAATGCTTCAAGTCTAATATTATTTTCACAAGTAAGTGTTCTTTCCGCATTTACATACAAACAGTAATACATCATACATTCATCATATAGTTCAACATTCAAATACTGCTATAATGTGTGGTACTTTTTCCAAAAATATATAAATAAATATATAAATAAATAAAATAAAAATCAAGCATGAGTTTTAACTTCAGAATTTCTATTTCCATTTCCATACGGAAAGTACATTTTTGTTTTAGATATAAATATTTTTTGAACGAAGTTTGCATATTAAATCTTTTTCTGTGTGTGTGTGATGAGGTAGACACCTGCTGAGATCCCATTTAAATATACTACTTTGCTAAAGAAAAAACAAATATTTAGCAATTTTAATCAGTAATTCTAGAAGCATAATTAATTTTTGCCTAAAAAAATCGACAAATTAGTTGAAGTTTCTAATTAAAATAAGGTCAATTATTATCATATTTTATTGTTATTATTAGCGCAGTTTTTTTCCAGTAAACATGACTGTTGGTCAAATGGCAACTCATATCTTTAGACCAAAGATCAGCCAAACGTTGACTCAGACGCAGTGTTAGCTGTTGGTGCAACTAATAGAAAAATCTTTGGCCAATGTCAATCGCCAAACTGCCAAACTCAATCGTTGGCTAACGAAGCTAGAAAACAATGAACTAATGATATCCCAATAATTCTGTCTTGCTTGAGTAAAAAAAAAATATATATATATATAAAAAAGGGAAGAGTCGTAACTCACAGAAAGATGACGGTAATATACATATATATATATATATCGTTAAGCTTGTAATAAAATCTGAAATTGCTAAAAAAGTAAAGCAATGTTATTTTTGTTGTTGTTAATGGACACGACTATGGATATACCAAGTTGGACTAATGTGTTAATTTACACTCCTGGACAAAAAAAAAATCAAGCTAGACTAAAGTGTTAATTTAAAGCCCTGGACAAAAAAAAAAGCGATCCCCTCCTACTAATTCCTGTAAAAATATTTGTAAAAAAAATTATAGGTATCAATCGATTGGAAATAATGTCTACTAATTAATGCTATGCATAAATAATGTTTCAGGAGTCGTCTACATATTAAATATTATACCAACTTTGAATTTAAAACCATAACACGCATTTTTTAACCCCATTTGAGTTCCTTGGATCGAGACAGCTGGCGGAAAGGTATAGTTTATAGTATTTATCTTAAATATTCATAGAATTAGAAGAGTTTAAAGTTTGAGGATGCTAATGTTAAATACATTTGACAAACTTATAAAAATCCTCCGATTGAATTTTTATTAATTTTTTAATGAAATACACTTAATTGACCTAAACATATTCCAGGCTTTTATTGTATTCAAAGACATTTTTTTTAAAGTTATTAATAAATTCACATTAAAAAATTATAAATCATGAATTGCATTAATTTTTGTATAAAAAAATCACTAGTGTGTAAGTTTCCATCTCATTTGAATAATTAGTTTTCGAGATATAGAAAACCTTCTTCTGTTTTCAAAAGATCCACAAAAAATAAATCGTAATATATTACCTGAAACATTTTGCTGTATTTACTTTTATAGAAAGAAAGTTAATTATAAATTTAAAATTCCTGTATAATTTACTGGTGTCTAAATGAATGTTTTCATTACTTTTTCTTGTAGGATTTTAATTTTATTTTTCGGAATTTTTAGACAAACCCCTAACACATTTTCTTTTATAAGGCTATGGAGATTTAAGAGAAGTATATTCCCAAGTTACCTTGATCCAGGGAACTCAAAGAGAGTGTCAAAAGTAGGTTTTACCATTTGAAAAATCATGGTTCGTGCATTTTTTTTAATATGTAGACAATCCCCGAAACAAAATTTATGAATAGAATTTAATAGTAGATATTATTCCCAATAAATTGGTACCTATGTTTTTTTATATCTTATTTGCAGGATAATTAGTAAGGGTGATCACTTTTTTCCCATGACTTTGTAAGGCATCTTCTACTGACAAAAAAGCTAAAGTAGGAAAGCCGTAACCTATAGTCAATCTACTACAATGTGTTCAACTACTATTTTCAACTTTCTAGCGTTTTTGAACATTACATAACATGTTTTGGAAAATTGTGTAGCATTGTAAAGATTTGATGGAACATCAAACATACACAGGAATATAGCGAAGTCGTCTTTCTAGACTCAATAATATTATTGGGTTGTCCGGAAAGTTCGTGCCGGTTGGGAAAATCAAATAGTACCGGAAAATTCTACCATTTAAGTATTAGACATTAAATTCGATTCAAATGTATAATAATTAACGGGTTGAATTTTCCGGTACGAATTGATTTTCCCAACCGGCACGAACTTTCCGGACAATCCAATTATATTAAACAATTTTCTTACTTAGTGCTATGCGAATGTGTTATCTCTTGTCAAGTAAAACACAGAAAAAATAAGTAAGATTGACATGAGTTATTTAACATTTTCGCGCCCTCTGAAAATCCAAGGTCTGCGCCCTTTCCCCTGGCCCAGTCCGACCCTGCTGTAGGGTTCTAAAAATCCGGCACTCTTGTCACTGGAGTCTGTCACTGGCGTCCGGTTCAACTGGGGGTTAGAGCTATCTTGCTTCTCATTCAGCCTGGTTGCGGCTCTTCGATTCCACTTTCGTCACTGGAGTACGTCTCTGGCGTCCGGATCAACTGTGATTGGAACTCTCTTTCACTCTTGCTTCTAATTCAGCCTGGTTACGACCCGTTAATCCTTAGACAAAATCTATACCACGGCCACCACTGTGATGAGTTTTTAATTTGCGTTAGAATAATTTGATTGGTAGCTATAAACGCAAAACTCAATCTTTAAACCATAAAAATATTTTATTTCTGTTGTAAAATAACATTAGAATAAATCGTTACACACTTAGAAGTTCTTAGGTTCGATTGTCTTTTCAATTAACTCGTAGCCAGTCTCACTTCTGAATGAAAGGGTTAGTTCCTAAGAAACAGTTCAAGGCGACGAGAGTTTCGGTAATCACAGATTTCTCGCTCGGCTAGTGATTTGAAATGAGTTCAAACTAATGAGTGGTGACAGGGTGTCACTCTAGTTGATAGCTCTCAGACGGTGAGTTACAACTTCCACAAAATAAAGACGTGATGTCTCTGATCTTTTCTTCCTTTTGCTGGTGTTCAGTAATTTTCACCTCCGGACGTGGTGTCCGGCCGATAATACCAATTTCTCTACCGGGAGATGATTCTCCTCTCTGCAGGTCTCAAAATCCGACCTCCTTAGTTGATCCCCGACTTCCAACTCCTCGCTCCAAACTCCTCTTTTTCGCTGCTCGCCGAAGGGAAGGGGGTGAGGGGGTTTGGGCGTTCTCAAAGCCCCATAACTCCGTTTCTCTTCTCTGATTGGGAAATAAGAATTTGTACTTGGCGCCTCGTTGCCACTTTATGTCTTGTCCTAAAACAGGGGAAGTCCTTGCTTCTTTGTTTCTCGAGAAGAATAATATCTATCCCCTTCCCGCCGTACCAAATTCTCCACGTCAACTTCCTTTTGAGCGAGCTAGACGCCGCGTCTGAGAGACTCGCTCGCGGGAAAAAACCCTTCCCAGGCGTGTGAACATAAGGACTTGGAAAGTTTCATTCGATACTTCCACATAATTGAATGAAATCTTTACAACAGAAATTGCTGAAGGGGAATTTTCGATTGTGCTATGGATTTCCTAACTGAAGTAAATTTTAGCATATTATGTAGTACACTACAGATCTATATATCATATATAGGGCTGCACAAAAGAATTTTGTTTGACTACCGATAGTAGTTGCTGAAATTGGGTTTTTAAATGTGTTATGTGTTATCTAAATTGTTTACTTATTAAACAGTGAAGTTTTGTTACATTATTTTGAATGTGTTGGAAAGTGTTTCATAATATATGCTTGATGCATGATTTTTCGTTCTCGTTTCTTTTGAAAAGGACTTCATTTTCATCATCGGAATCATTCCACGTTTTCCAGATTAGTACATTATTTACGGCAGTAATTTTAAAATGGTTGATTTTTATTGAATTCTTATTAAAAATATGTGGAAATTGATGTGCATAATATTATTCTCTTCGCCTCTTAAACTCCTTAGTTTCATCCTGAAACCTATATATATTACTTATTCAAAGCAGCCATACATATCTTTAGTCTACACACATAAGTTACTTTAATGAACAATAATTACTTAAGCTTTACAATATGTAATTCACTTTCAATATTAATTTTATTCTCTTACCTTAAAAAAACCTATTTAAATTTATTTCTGTAATTAAATTTAAAGCTCCTTATTCCACACACATCGCTTCCGCTATCGGCATTACGCCATTATCGTATTTTTCTACCATAATAATTCATCCAACACTCACCAGTACACTTACCAGTAATTAATCTCATTCCCGCCAGATGGCGGCATCGTAGTTCATTCGATTAATTCGATTCATTATTCGCATCTACCTTGATGCTGTAATTTGATTGGTTCAGTTAGGAGGCGTTGCCCATAAGCATACGTTGCAGAACATATAAATAGTTAGGTCTTAACGGCCATTAGTGCCTTCTGGCGTTCTCATGAATATGAGAATCTGTCTAGTAAACCTGAAAGATGGCTGGTCCAGTCTTTCTGGATGTGTAGTTCATCTATACCTTTTTAAATTATTTTAATGCATGAGTGGTTTGGTGAGAGTAGTTTTTTATTGATATTAAATCCTTGAGCATGTTGTCATCTTTGCCGGTTTCATCGACCCATCTGGTTCCTGAATTAAGATTGTTAATTACTGTTCATGCTGTCTCAGTTGAATAAGATGTCAAGATAATCTGTAAGTTTATTACCTGTTCTGCATATACTTAATAAACGTTTAGTTTGAAGCCACTGAAATATTCGTCTTGTCAATATTTATCAATTGCATCCGACACTCCATTTGGAAATGAAAGTTATATTACGATCTTGAGTTATGAATTTAACCAGCGTCAAGCTTCCTTATTGTTCTTTTATTGCTTTTGAAATTTTTATTGCTTTTGATTGCTCTGAAAATGAACTTAATCTCTCATAATAAAACCTATATCAATTTATCGAAATTCATCAGAAATGACGTTATCAGGTTTCTGACTTTAACAGAATCTAAATTGTATATTTCTAATTAATTTAACTAATTATATTTAATCATTATTATATATTACTGTATTCTGATGTATATTTTTCTTTTTCTGTAAAACTTCCGTATGTGATTGACAATGGAATTTCCCTGATCCGATTATATATTTGTGGGAGGTTCACGAGATCATTGTGAAAGTTACTAATCCGGCTTTGGAAGGAGAATACAATGAGTACTGGAACCCTAGCGATCTGGGTTCAGAGGATAATAGTGGGGTGGAAAGTTCGAGAAGAAATGCTTCTACAGTCTACAGGTATGGAAACTCCGGGAAATAAGAAGATTTGGAGAGTGGCCTGAGTTGATTTGGAGAGTGGCCTGAGGAGTGGGAGACATGTGACTCGTTGATGTGTAGCGGAGAGAGTAGGACGCCAGAGTCGTCAGTGCGCAACGTAGAGGGTAAACATGCAGAGCCAAGAGTGCAGAGGAGTGTGTAGAATTGCAGAGAAGACGTACATCGGACAGCTTGGTCCAGGATGAATTAATAGCAGCGTAGACGGAACGGTGTGTACGAGTGGTACATAACGAAATAGAGTAAAACGTGCGATCAGGGAGATTGTCATTCGACAGTCGCATACGGCAAGTGATAATAATCTGTATTGACCAAAAGAACTATCACTGTAACATTGTTTTCATGCTAATTTAGTCAATAAATTATTAGTTGATTATATACGTGAGAACTTCTTTTCCAACGTGTCCGGTATCAGTCTAATACCGGTGGTGGCAGCAAATACCATAAGACTAAGGTCTCAAGACTAGGAGAAGTACTACGGTGACCGTAGAAGGCGACAAGACCATAACAGACGCGAAATTTTGAGAAGCGTTTAATTCCATCTATAACAAAGATTTTTTAATAAACAGTAGAGAGTCTGGACACTCTACGTGCAGAAATAAAGACTAGTGCGCAACCAACAGAAGAAACAGGCTGAGGTACTCCACCGGTCTCGGCTGCTTTTCAGCCTATCTTGATCACATGGTAGTTTGGCATTTGTGGGAAACCAGCCTACCTTGATCACATGGTAGTTCGGCATTTGTGGGAAACCAATCAGCCTACCTTGCCTTGATCACGTGACAGTCAAGAGTGATGCGAGTAGTGTTGACAGATCCAATGTCACAAAATGCAGGGCAGCGGTCTCTAAATCGGTACATAAAAATACAGTAAACCTTATGAAAACGGAACTTGTCTAAAAAGGAGGCCAATCTTAAACATAAAAAATTCAATGTTCCCACGGTAAAACGGAGATCTTCTCCTGTTCCTTGCGATTCCGTTTCAGCAGGTTTTATTATACTAAATAAACACAACAACCTTATGCAGTAAAACCTGTGAAAGGGGACTGAAGCGCAATTCCAATTTAGCAGGTATAATTGCATAGTATTCCCATCATATGAACAATGAAATATTTACTTTTAAAACAAAATTTCGTTATAAAAAGGTTCCGTTTACACATGGTTTACTGAACAAAGTCCAATAAAACTTGTGAAAATAGAATGGCCAGGAACCGTAAAAATTCCTTTTCAGAATGGTTTCCTTTAGCCGCGCCCCACCAAAACATCTCTAAAATGATGATGCCCCCCCCCCCTCCTATAACATGTAATTCTTATAAAATTTTAAAAGAATTTACTCCTGATAGAGTAAAAAGCATTTAACATTGATCCTGAAACGTGCCGAAGGTAATGGATGAATCAAATATTTTTTATAATCATCTGATACCCCTCGTAGTTTACTGGCACACGGTCGCCACGTATGCGTGATGCATAGAGTGCTCAGAATCCTTGATTAGAAAAATCAATAATTTTGAATAAAACAATTTTTTACTTATTTAATCACAAAATTTCTGCGATTAAATTACGCAACAATTTCTAATCAGAATAAAACGTGATAAAAGATTCTGTAAATGAAGGTCGTCAAGTAATAGTTAAATATACACTTGAATAGTGTCATATGTGTAAAATTTATTTTTGTGTGACATATTGCAGTGCGACTCATTCAATAAATAATCAAAAAGTTGTTTAAAATTCTAAAATATTAATAAATCAGAAAAATTATAAAGAACTTTTAAATATATAAAAATAATCTTTAAAAGTTTTGTCTATAATTATTCTGGTAGAAGTGTATTTAAAACTTTTGAATGGATACTTTTTAAAAACTGAATAAAAAACTTATTTTTTTTTTTTAGTTTTGTTTTTGAAATTTGAATGTGTAACTTTTATTTTCAATCCACAACATTACTATTAGAAAAACAATTCAGAAGGTATGGGTTCACAGAAATTCCGAATTGTCCCCTAGAAAAGTTAAATTGCCCCCCCTGAAAAGTCAAATTGCCCCCCGTTGGGAAACACTGGTCTAGACAGATAGATTTGTAAGGTATTTCTTTGGAAGAAACCATAAAAAAATTTTCGTCATAGATAAATTTTGTCTTCACTAAGTTTTACTGCATTAAATTCTACTCGATGCAGACTAACGTATAGCATGATACTGAATGAAATTTAAAAGAATTTGTGCATCATGAAAAATTGGGACATTTGGAGTCCCACGGGACAGGTCTTGGAGCCCATGAAAATCGGTACGTCCCACGTAAATCGGGACACTTAGCAACACTAGATGGGAGTATCATAGCCTATCGCTTTCGTGAGCTGCGAAATTAGTGAATATGACATTATATGACATTATATGACACAGGGCAAAATCAAAGTAAAATATTTTATTTTCAGAGATAAAAGTGATCCTTACTTTTTAGAATGGTGTGTGTCATTTTCATAACAGGGAAAATTCTCCATTCAGAGACGTGGTCATAATTTTCTACAATGATTTTGATATGGTTGAGTTTTATGAATGTCAATGATTTTTTTTTAATATGACGCATGCGAGTAGTGTTGACAGATCCAATGTCACAAAATGCAGGGCAGCGGTCTCTAAATCGGTACATAAAAATACAGTAAACCTTATGAAAACGGAACTTGTCTAAAAAGGAGGCCAATCTTAAACATAAAAAATTCAATGTTCCCACGGTAAAACGGAGATCTTCTCCTGTTCCTTGCGATTCCGTTTCAGCAGGTTTTATTATACTAAATAAACACAACAACCTTATGCAGTAAAACCTGTGAAAGGGGACTGAAGCGCAATTCCAATTTAGCAGGTATAATTGCATAGTATTCCCATCATATGAACAATGAAATATTTACTTTTAAAACAAAATTTCGTTATAAAAAGGTTCCGTTTACACATGGTTTACTGAACAAAGTCCAATAAAACTTGTGAAAATAGAATGGCCAGGAACCGTAAAAATTCCTTTTCAGAATGGTTTCCTTTAGCCGCGCCCCACCAAAACATCTCTAAAATGATGATGCCCCCCCCCCCTCCTATAACATGTAATTCTTATAAAATTTTAAAAGAATTTACTCCTGATAGAGTAAAAAGCATTTAACATTGATCCTGAAACGTGCCGAAGGTAATGGATGAATCAAATATTTTTTCATCTGATACCCCTCGTAGTTTACTGGCACACGGTCGCCACGTATGCGTGATGCATAGAGTGCTCAGAATCCTTGATTAGAAAAATCAATAATTTTGAATAAAACAATTTTTTACTTATTTAATCACAAAATTTCTGCGATTAAATTACGCAACAATTTCTAATCAGAATAAAACGTGATAAAAGATTCTGTAAATGAAGGTCGTCAAGTAATAGTTAAATATACACTTGAATAGTGTCATATGTGTAAAATTTATTTTTGTGTGACATATTGCAGTGCGACTCATTCAATAAATAATCAAAAAGTTGTTTAAAATTCTAAAATATTAATAAATCAGAAAAATTATAAAGAACTTTTAAATATATAAAAATAATCTTTAAAAGTTTTGTCTATAATTATTCTGGTAGAAGTGTATTTAAAACTTTTGAATGGATACTTTTTAAAAACTGAATAAAAAACTTATTTTTTTTTTTTTAGTTTTGTTTTTGAAATTTGAATGTGTAACTTTTATTTTCAATCCACAACATTACTATTAGAAAAACAATTCAGAAGGTATGGGTTCACAGAAATTCTGAATTGTCCCCTAGAAAAGTTAAATTGCCCCCCCTGAAAAGTCAAATTGCCCCCCGTTGGGAAACACTGGTCTAGACAGATAGATTTGTAAGGTATTTCTTTGGAAGAAACCATAAAAAAATTTTCGTCATAGATAAATTTTGTCTTCACTAAGTTTTACTGCATTAAATTCTACTCGATGCAGACTAACGTATAGCATGATACTGAATGAAATTTAAAAGAATTTGTGCATCATGAAAAATTGGGACATTTGGAGTCCCACGGGACAGGTCTTGGAGCCCATGAAAATCGGTACGTCCCACGTAAATCGGGACACTTAGCAACACTAGATGGGAGTATCATAGCCTATCGCTTTCGTGAGCTGCGAAATTAGTGAATATGACATTATATGACACAGGGCAAAATCAAAGTAAAATATTTTATTTTCAGAGATAAAAGTGATCCTTACTTTTTAGAATGGTGTGTGTCATTTTCATAACAGGGAAAATTCTCCATTCAGAGACGTGGTCATAATTTTCTACAATGATTTTGATATGGTTGAGTTTTATGAATGTCAATGATTTTTTTTTAATATGACGCTATTTTTAATGATAAGAAGCAAGCTTTTGAATGTGATCAATCGTGAATTTTATGTAATCAAAAGAGAAATGAAAATGCACGTTTTCTAGTAACCAAAACATTATTCTCATTGGTAGAATAATTCCATTTTACTAAGATTAAAAGCCTACAAACTCAGACTCCCTGTTAAAAAAAATAATAATTTATGCATGTTTTTTTAAATTTTAATTGATACTGTTAATCATACGTGGCAAAAAGCCACAACGAGACATCCAATTCAAACTTTTATAAATAGCCAGTATCTCATTTTCTTAAAAGGCTAAAACAATCATCTTTTAAGATTTTGCAGTTTTTCTTTTTTTTTCTGATACGTTTGATTTTGATTTCTGAAAATAACATCATCGACCTATTTTTAAACTTGACAACTCTTTTCCGTGCTTATATCTCCTTTGAACTCACTGAAAAGCTACGAAATTGAAAACATATATCAATTTGAGGGGAAAAGGAATATGGATATGTCTGAAAGCTTAAAACTTGGAAGAAAAACTGTCATTAAAAATACGACACCCGAAATTATTAACATAATGGTAAAAAATGCTGTTAAATACATTAAAAAAACCCAACGGTGCTTCAGTTGAAGGTATTCGTGAGTACGTTGAATCAAAATACAATATGGAAGTTTTGAAATCTAGCGTCAGCGAAGCCTTGAATGTATTTGTGAATATTGGAGCATTCCAGAAAATAAACGAGAAATATTTCCTTGAGGGAAAAAACTCCAGAAAAAAGTCATTACGAATATGGATATAGACTGTCCTCATCCTGAATTGAAACATGCTTCCAACTTCCACGTCTCCAAGTTTAAATCCTGAAACAAAAGCAGTTATTGAAATTGCCACTCCTGGAATGATCAGCACAATGGTAATACAAGCCGTCAAATACCTGAAAAAACCCAACGGTGCTTCGTTAGAAGACGTTTATAAGTGCATAGATGACAATTATGATAACAAAGTTTCGAAAGACGACATCTACAATATCTTGAGAGAGGGCGTAAGTGTTGGAATTTTCGAGAAAATAAGCGGGGAATATCTCCTTGCGAAAGAAACCTCCAAAAGAAAAATGTTTGCAGAAGAAAGATTCAAAATGACTGAAGAAAAGACGGAAGACCATGAGCAGAAAGCAGAAATTCAAACTCCCACTCGTGAAATGATTATGATGATGCTGAAGTATTCAATTAAGAACTTGAAAAAAGCAAACGGCGCTTCTCTTGTAGACATCTGTTTGTACATGGAAAAAAATTATCGCGTAAATATGAAGTTTTTCGAATTTAGCGTCGGCCATATTTTAAATGAGATGGTGCATCGCAGTGGCTAATCGCACCACCGGTGCCTTTAACCTCTACAGGCTATTCGCACCACCACCCGTTGCGCATGCGCTATCTTGTCTGATACTTTAAAATTTTGTTCTAAGCCATTTCAAAATGAGTGCGTATAACTCTGTGGTATGTCATTTCTCTTTCGTTCTGTGGTCTTGAGTTCGAATCCCAGCGGCTGAAAGTTTTATTTTTCAGTATATTTATTTGAGTTATAAAAAATAATTTGAATAAAAAAAATTTAAAGTTTCCATTTTTCAACATATAAGCGATGGAAGTTTGAAACAAAATGGAAATAAATATGAAATTTGGTTATAAATGAATTTCGTACATTCTAGAGAATGCTGTACAGCGAGTTTCATGCGTCCAGTGATGTTCTTTTTCGGTTAATGTACGCGAAGCGTACATACACAAGTTATTGACCGCGGCTTGAATGAATTTTGTGCATTCTAGAGATTGCTGCAAAGCGAGTTTCATGCGTCCAGTGATTTTTTTTTTTCGGTTAATGTACGCGAAGCGTACATACACAAGTTATTGACCGCGGCTTGAATGAATTTCGTGCATTCTAGAGATTACTGCAAAGCGAGTTTCGTGTGTGCAGTAATGTTTTTTTTTTAATGCTAAAAATTGTTTTTTGGATGTTAAAAATTCGCTTTAAAACGCTATAAAATCGTTAAAAATCTTTAAAAATTGAAAAATCCGGAGGAAAAAAATGTATTTTAGTAAAAGTCTGAAATTGAATGTCTTTAAGAATGTTAAAAAAAAACTAAAAATAATGAAAATTGTGAAAGAAAATATTTAGTTATATTACGCTAAATATTTTAAATCAAAATCCTTTTACGAATTTAAAAAAACTGCCGCGGAATGGAATAAAATTAATATGGTTCTCGTTGAAACTGTCTATCTAGAGCAATGCGCATGCGCGCAGCAGAGTGATCCATTTTTTGAAATCGTAGCCAAAAGCAAAAGTGCAGGGGCTAGACACTGGTTACGCATGCGCAGCGGGTGGTGGTGCGAATAGCCTGTAGAGGCTAATGGCACCGGTGGTGCGATTAGCATCGGCCATGGTGCATCAAGGAGTACTAGAAAATATAAATGGAGCTGACGAGATAGAAAGATTCAAAATCAAAGAATAACAAGGAAGAAAATGACTGCCATCAAAACAGCAAACCAAAGAGTAATCAGAAAATTTTAATATACTTAAATCCAAAAATTCAGCTTTCATGCATCATACATATAATATTTAAAGTTGTTACAGATTAACAATAACAATCATCCTTAAAATTATTATTTTTTTTTTCAGTTTAGCTCATTGTTGTGATTTTAAATAAAAATTTGAATAATTGAAGTTTTTTTTTAATGTCACTATTAATTTTGGAACAGATGTCGCAGACGCACCAAAGTTGGCGCGATTTTTTTTTCTGCGCCATTTTGGCAAAAAATCCCGGTTTCAAATGGACCCTATCAATGGTGACGTTACAAGCAACTCAATTCCACAAATCAACCTCAAATTGGTTCGATATAAACCGCTACGAAGTAGTGTATCAATGTTATTTGAATGTAAATTAAAGTCCAATGATGCTTAAAGTGATAAAAAACATAACACGGAATATTTAAAATACCTTTTTAATGTAGATTACATATGTTTCGTTCACACTATCGGTGACATCTTCGGATCTAAATGATAAATACAATATTCTCGCATATTTTTGAAAATGGTAAACATAAACCACGAAATCCCATGTCCAAGGCTAGCAGGTGCTTAAATTGGCCAAACTGGGAAACGTGAAAAAATATTATCGTTTTTATTTTTATTGCTTTTTCAATCTATCGATCACCGCGTGCCAAATTTTAGCTAATTCAAAGGAAGCGGCTTCGTTGCAAATGCAATATTTTCGCAAATATATTTCTATAGATTCATGGATAATGGATGGGAAATAAGCTCTTGATTGAAAAATTATTTTACTATTCTTGAAATCAATCTGCAACTGCTACTTTTTTCATTATTGTCACGATAACTATATCTCAAGAACTAATGCACGGATTTTCATGAAACTTCAATATTCAGTTAGACGTTACGTTGACATGTGTTGTTGTTGATTAGGTTTTGGTCTATTTCTTCCAAAAGGTGGTGCTGATATGCTACATTTTGCAGGATTTACACGATTGTAGCAATAGTCTTATCTCAAGAACTAACGCACGAAATGTAATAAAACTTTAGATTCAGTTAGACCTTGATATAAATTCGTGCTGTTTCGTTCTTAGTGTATGCGAAACCTGTGTGAGATAGAAGAAAGTTTTGGGATTGGCACATCCAACTAGTTTTTTAAAAATGAAATAAAAGTAAATAAATGATAGTTTGATATAAATAAATATTAATAAAAAACAAACAAAATAAAAGGTAAACAGATGTCCAGCAATACAATGTTACTGTCTTTAAACCAGCGCATCGTAGTGACTGATTTATGACAAGGAGCATTGTCTTGTTGGAACTTGACGCCACGTAAATTGGTGTCACTAAAAATGTGCGTTAACGAAGGCATCAGCACAGTTTCCAGCACATTTATGTATTTTTGGCTGCTAATGCTGCCTTCGTAAACGAACATTTCACCAACGTCATCAGAAGCGGTGCAGTCCCAGATCATAATGCTGCCACCTCCGTGTTTTACAGTAGGCACCACGCAATCTGGATTAATTAACGCAATCAATTAAAATATTATAATTTTTATTACAAAGCCGACTCTGACTGAATGATGGATAATTTTCATTATAAAAAAGCGTTAAAATGCTCACCTGAAAGTTAGATTCGTCGGACCACAGAGCATTTGACCACTCCTCTTCCGTAAATATTTTGATCTCGAAGAGATCCACTCCAAGAGATTCTTCTTGTTGTTTTCTGAAAAACAAGGGCTTCTTCTTGGCTTTGCACTTTTTTAATCCCGCTTCTACCAGTCTTCTTCTTGCCGTTCGAGCACTTATAGTCTGTCCAATGTCTTCTGACAGAACTGCAGCGAGCTCAGAATATTTGTTTTTGTTTTCGATTGCTAACAGACAGATGATTTTTCGTTCTTGTTTATTATTATTACTCTTTTCTGTTTTGCCTATGACTCAGTATTTTCTATTAATGAATTTTGGACCAGCACATGGCTAATATTTTTTAATCTTAATTAGTCATTTCCACTCTTTATATTACTGGTGAATTGTATATATTATTTTTTTTTCCTTATAGGATGTTTCACGAAGGACCCCTAACTTTGAAAATAAATAACCGGGAAACGGTGGTAGATAGAAGCATGAAACCAGTATTAAAAAAACCCGTAAGAATCTGATACAGAAACCTCAAAATTTTAGTTAAAAATAGCGCCAATAGATGGCTCTGCAGGCAGCATTACGGATCCTATAAAGAGAGCTCAGACACCAAGAACGTTCAGTCGTCGAAGATTTCGCCGTTGAAACGTGATCGCTAATTGCGCATAGTGAAATAAATTCTGGAAGTGACACTGAAGGACATTGTTTTCCAAAACAATTCCTTAACTCTCGACGAGCTGGAGCTATTTGTCAAGCTTGTGTGTCGATCTCCGGTGGCATGCTACCGAGAGTCACTGACAATTTCATTCTTCGTTTGCGACATGTATGTTGTGTGAAAGGGGCACATTTTGAATCGCCTTTGATATGATATGGTTATGTTACCTGCAGCGCCATACATTGGTGCAATTAGTTACTAAAATTTTGAGGTTTCTGTATCACATTTTTACGTTTTTTTAATAAACATAACACTGGTTTCATACTGCTATCTATCACCGTTTCCGAGTTATTCATTTTCAAAGTTAGGGGTCCTTCGTGAAACACCCTGTATCTGTAAGATGTCGATCTTTATATTAAAAGGTTTTCGTAAGCTTTTTTGTGTTTTGTTTGTATCACTTAAGCATTTTTATCTACATTTTAATTATAATTATTTATTGTTTTTATTTTAAGAATAATAAATTATTATAACTTTATTGACAAAGTTAAGCATGCTCAGTAGTAGGATAAGTAGGTTCTACGACCACAGGAAGAGTGAAGAGGTGCAACTGCACACATGATGTGCAGCAGACTCCTACTTCATAGCAACTTTCTGGAGCCCCCTTCTGATTAAAAAACTCTCTTCATCGCACTGGTCGTTTCATCTGATTTTGCTGCAATGTCTGATATGTTGTTACAAAGAAAGGTTTGTGTATAAGAATAAATTTTTAATAAGTATACGTGTCTTACATTTTATTGAAAAAGGTTCTCTCTGTGTGTGTGTACGTGCGTTCGTGTGCGTGAATATATGTACATATGTATGTATAAAATTCATAAGTTATCAAAATTGTTTTAAATTATTTACAAGTTCAAAAAAGTTTTAAGAATTTACAAGTTAATATATTTTTTTTTTTTTTTAAGAAAAGTTCAAGTTAATAAAAAAAGTGTAGAATTGAGTTTCTTCACCCAGGTGTTAGTGTGTGTCATCTTAGACTTTCCCGTGGGAATGCTTGGAAAGAACTATTTCCGGCATACCTTCTCACGTTGGTGTTGCTTTGAAGTAAAGTGAGTGAATGAAAATCAGTGAAATCAGTGAAAATTCCGTGTGAGAGATTGAGAGTTAGAAGTTCAGTTTTGGAGAAAGATCACGGCGAGTGAAGTTACTCTCTGGAGAGAGGATTAGAAACAGCTAGTTTCTAAATCAGCGTAGCTAAGACGCTGAAGAGGTCTTACCTCTGATGAATTGATACTCCGAGTATCTAAGAAAGCCCTATCGAGGAAAAGGTACGACAAGTGCCAGTGAATTAGTTCTCAATTCCAATCTATCATAGAAACTAGGAAAATCCGAGTGCGGAACGGGTCCACCAAGGCCCGAGGAAATTGAACATTGAACCAGCAGCAAACCATGTTTTGCAGAACTTTTGAATCGAGAGTTTGACTCTATGTTATTAGAAAGTAAATCGTAAGCAGATTACCCTTAAATAATTAAATGATGTAAATACCACTTGTATATTTACTACTAGAATCTATATTGTTTTCCAATAAAAATTCTATTAAAAATATAGAAGAATTCTCTCTGTACCTGTTCCGATACGCTACCACTTAACACCATAATCGGATCTGCATTGAGGAGGCATTACAAAAGCTTAAATTTTTTTCAAGTTTGCAAGTTAATGAAAAAAGTTTTAAAAATTTATATCTTAAATACATTTTTGAAACAATCTGTATAAACAATTATTTTCGAATATTATTGTAGGTCTTTAAATTGATTCTTTAAGCCTTCGGAATTTTTCCACGACAATGCTTTACGCTTTGAAAAACTTAAATTTCGCCGCATTTCTAAAATGAAAACATTATTAAAATGTGTTCTAAATTAAAACCGCCCATTGTTTTCATGCATTTGATATAATTTGTGCAACTCTGCAAATAAACAGCTAAGCAAAAAAATTAACATTTTCAACGGCTGTGGTGAAATTGAGTAACATAGCTGATTTTTATTCTGGAGTTCTGTCTAATTCCTTGTCCGCCTGTAAGTACTCTGGAATTCGTTAAAGTGATGGCATTATCCCACTGAACACGTTCTGAGGATTCTCCGTAGTCGGGGTCCGTCGACACTTTTTCCATAATCGAGGTCCATCAGCACTCTTCCATAATCAGGGTTCCCCTCGAATACATATTCCGTGATGTTTATTGTCCGCAGTGCCTCAGTCAATAATGATAGTGATTTCATACGAAATACAACTTCATTTAACTGTTATCTAAATTCTGTGTCCAAAAGTCACTATAGTATTGGATTTTCAAAGGGGTGCATGGTCATTTCGGTAGAATCTTTAATAAAGTAGAAGTCTGGGTGGACGAGCTATCAGACTATCAGACTGACAAATTGAATTCATATTCATTTTCAAGTAACATAATAAAATTTTACAGCTATTGAAATAGTATGAAGTTAGTAAAATACAGTTACGTCAGTAAATATCCATAGGCTGTAATTTATTCGATATCTTTTGAGTGTCCTTGTAAACGAAACTTACATGCTAATGCACTTTTACAATAGGCAGTTTACTGTGGTCAACTGCAATAACATATCTTAATATCGTGTGTTTATCACTATTTTCGCAAGAGGGTCCATTTAGCTTTTTTTTTTTTTCCTCTATTAATACAGGTAAAATAGGGTTTTTCAGAGACAACCAACCGAGGTCTTTCACCAAAATTTGGAAAGAACTTCGTTTTGGCCCTTGAAATGAAGATCCGATGAGTCCCCCCAAAATAAGGTTTTTTGACATGCTTTTTCTTTCGGGGGGGGGGGGGAGTAAGAGGGCTTTTAAACTCAGGGCGGGGAGGCTAAACTTATTTTAAGTTGATCAAATGGGGTAACGTTTATTATGGGGTAACATTTTTCAATTCTGAATCGAATGACACCATCCAAAAGTCTATATTATAACTTGTTACACAGTTACGGAAGGTTTCATGAATAAAAAGTCCTTCCGGCCTGTACCGGGAGGAAAAGGTAGCTTTCCTATATCTTCGTTTTAAAATTTTAGCTAATGTTACACGAAAAAACAGCAAGCTAAAATGCAAAGAAAACGTTTACAAAAGATTCGTTAATACTGAATTAGAATAAGAAATTCGCCAAATTATTGAGCTATAGCCAAATTGACTTCATTTATGAAGACTTAGTTTGGTCGCCAAATTTGGCGATATTTCGCCGAGTGTCGCCAAGTTTGGCGAGAATTTGGCGCTAACGGATATGACTATATAGTTTTATGCGTATGATTGGGAAAATGATTACAACAATGAAAATTTTGTAATGTGCTGTCTTGTTTCAAAATGTCAGCCACCCTAGAATTTCAAACTGCTCTATCTCAGCCATTTTTTAAGATAGAGGCAAACGAAAAAATGTTCAGGAATCCTTGTATCAAGGCCTAACAATTAATTAAAAAATAAATTTGAAGTTTTAAGTTTTTTGTATAGTTATTTTAGTTTTAAATATTTATTAAATCTTTAAGGGGCCGCCACCTTGAAACAAGATGGTTTACCAAGCTGGCCAACGAACTCGGTCGAGACATTGGTGAGCTTAATACACACAATTAGTTTCATCGAAATCGATTTATAAATACGAGCGTTATTGTATGACATAGGTCAGATATATATATATATATATATATATATATATAATTATAATATCTATGAATTTCAAAAAACATATCAAGTTCTATTATGATTTTTATATGATACCATAAATTAGCCTAATTGGCTCACAAATCACTTTGATTAACTTATATATATATATATAGTTTTTATTTTTGTCTATGAATAATTAAATTTAACAAGTATTTTAATTACTGCATTGCATTAATTTGATTGAAAAACAGTAGTAATACTATTAATTATCAATTTTATAAATTTTGAGATATTTTGAATTGTTTATGAATTATTTAAATAGATATTTAAATTAATCTATGAAATATAAAATATATTTACAATGTAGTATAAATTAAACATTAATTATTTAATAACAAGTCTAATATATATTTAAGTAGTAGTAAAAATAAAACATTAATTATTTAATAATATGTCTATAATATCAGTGGATTAACACAGCTGGCAGCAAAAACAATTTGAATTAAAATAATATGTCTTTTACATAATATATTCTTGTTAAGAATATCTGAAATGCTGTGCAAGTTGAATTAATTCTGTGTAGACAAATTCATATAGTAGTATTATATTTTATTTGAATTTAAAGTAAAACTACAAGTTAGTATTGTTTTTTAAGGTTTATTTATCTAATTAAATCTAATGAAGTGAGTATGTAACTAATAAAGTGGATATCTAACTAAATATTAATTATGAATTATTATAATACCAATAGATGGCGACACTTTACCTTTCAGGTAGTTGTTGATAATATTGTTAATATTATATTTAATTTAACTATAGAGGGAGCTATTGATTGTATATTAATTTTACTTTCAGGAATTAAAATTGGATGGAGTAATATATATTAACGGATATAATTTTGTTATAAGTGTATTAAAACCAGAATTATTTTGTGTGTTTTTGAATCATTTTGTGTTTGGGTGTCATCGATGGGGTTGTGTTTTAAAAAAAAGTGTGCTCTCAACTTGTCTTTCAAATCATTTCTCTCAACTCGACTTAGTCAACATGTATGATGCATTGCCATGTGGATGTGAATATTATGCAGAAGTTGTGACATTTTAAGGATTCTGTATAATTATTGTGAGTAAAATATTTTATCTACACTTTACGCGTTCATATTTCCAATTTTATTATTTCAAAACTGTTATCTCGTGGTAATTTCGTGAGGTGTTAAATACAGTTTTTGGGGTAATCGATGTGAGTGATATATATTGTATATTCTTAATGGTTTTTTATTTCCTATTTAAATATTTCCAAATTTTAATATTTCCAATTGTTGTCTGGTAATAATTCAGTGTACCTGGATGATTCTACTGATCTTAGCATTATGCCAGTAGAATTATGAAACACTGAATTATTATTTAAAACACATGTGGGTGCATCCAGGCTGATGAGTACATGTGCATGTGTTTTTTCATATCCAATTCATATTTAATTCCCATGTGGTCCAATTTTCTATTGTATATGGTTCATATTTAATTTATTAATCCATTTGTATTTACTTAATTGCAACTCCAATTTATATATTTTTTTTTCCCCTTTCTCTCTACTTCTTTTTTCAATATTCTTTAGGTATGAGTAAAATTTGGCCAATTACCATTGAAGCACAAGCTATGGTAATATTATGTTTGCACATGTTAATTATTAGCTATGTGGTATTCTGTATACACAATATCATTAATTATCTCTTTGGAGATTTAAGTAGAATGATAATAGAACTTGATATGTTTTTTGAAATTCATAGATATTATAATTATATATATATATATATATATATATATATATATAACCATTAATGAAACATATATATATATTAGTTTTATACGAAATCAAGCAAAACTATATGGTTATCCTATTTTTTGATAAATTCAATTATCAACTCTTTTAAATAACATTTATTACATTATATAAATATAAACATGTTATGTAATAATTTATTTTGTTTTAGTGTGCGATAAAATATAGCAAATGATAAAGCAAATAATACAATTAAAACATATATAAGGACTATTATTAAGCTGGTTGAACATTGTTTACACTTTATATGGTCATGGTGAATGTGCGTTTAGCCGAGCACCTTTATATTAAGTGATACTAATGATCAGTTATAAAAAGTCTATAAAATGTCTTGTGATGTTCACAGAATTTTGGATAATTATTGTGAGTAAAATATTTTATCTATTCTTTACAAGTTTTTTATTTCCAATTTTACTATTTCCAATTGTTTTCTGGTAATAATACAGTATACCTGGATGAATATACTGATCTTAGCATAAAGCCAGTATATTTATGAAATACTGTATTATTTTTAAAACACGTGTGGATACATCCAGGCTGATGATTATATCTACACGTGTTTTTTCATATCCAATTCTAATTTAAATCTCTTGTTATCCAATTTTCCATTATATTTAGTTCATATTTCATTTCAAAATCCATTTGTATTCTCTTGATATCAACTTAAAATTATTAACATTTTATGGTTTATTATATAATTTTTTTCTCTCTCTCTCTTTTTAAATATTCTTCATATTTTCAATATTTTTGGCCAATTACCATTGAAGCAAATGCTATGGTAAAATTATGATTGCACTTGTTAATTTATTAACTATGTGGTATTCTGTCTACACTTTATTACTAATTATCTCTTAGGAGATTTAATTAGAATGTTACAAGAACTTGATATGTTTTTTGAAATTCAAAGATATTATAATTATATATATATATATATATATATATATATATATATATATATATATATATATATGGATATATCTATATATATATAAATCAACATTTGAACGGAGGGTGGTTTTGGGGTCTGGGGGTCATGATCGGTGAAAATATATAAAAACAGCATTTTTTTCGAGTCCAGGAAATTTTCCGGAACTGCTTTCCTCCGAACGGCTGCAATAGGTAGCTTTATACTTTTTTGTATTGAAAGCTACCTAAAAGTCAAAAATTATACTTTAGTATAGATCAAATATGGTTTTATACCAAACGAAAATTTGGGAAGAACTTTGTTTTGGCCCGAGAAATGAAGATCTGATGAGTCCCTAAAAATAGTTTTACTGTGGTGTGAGAAGGGGGGGGGGGCTGCAAAAGGGGGCATTTTAAATCGGGCAGATTCAACTTTTTAAAATAGGTCAGTATTGCTTACCATGTATTTTTTAATTTTGAATCGAAAACACCATTTGCAAGTCGGTGTTTGGCGAGAAACCCTGTGGAGTTTGTGTAATAGTTTATGATTTATTTGTTTGTTTGTGGGTTTGTTGGTTTGGTTTTGTAGAGTTAGAAGGGAGACATTAAACCCTCGAAACAAATTTTAATTTGTACTTTCCCAAAATGTGATCCGATTCAAATGTCTTTTTAACACTTTCCAACCTAGTTGAAAAGTGTTTATGACTTCGGTTTGTCTGGCCGTCTGCCGTCTGGCCGTCTGGCCGTCTGTCCGTGCTCTAACTCCCGTAAATATGCTCGGATTGCTGTGCAATTTTTATATGTTATTGTCGTTATCTATAGCATGTTCCCTATTTCAACGGAAGTTTGTAGCACTTATAGCTTTTTTTATAGGGACACTCAAAAGAATTCCATTACATTGCATTCTATGGGGAAAAATCATTTGCGGTTTATTTAAATAATGTTTCACTATTTTAAACGCATTGAAATTTATATATATATCACTAAGGTGCATTAGAAGAAGCTTAATATGGAGTAGGGTGTGCATAGCACTTATAGTTACTTTACAGGTACAGTCAAAAGAATTCCGTTACATTACGTCAATGGAGAAAAATCGTCTGCGGTTTATTTAAATAATGTTTCACTATTTTAAATGCATTGAAATTTATATGTATCACTAAGGTGCATTACAAGAGGCTTACAACAGAATATTGTGTGTATAGCACTCATCGTTCATTTACAGGGACACACAAAAGAATTCGCTACTGTCTGTTAACAATAAATCCCTGGAAGTGCGTTTTAAGTTACTGAACGCAATTTTAATTTTAACTCGCTTTTTGTCTATTACATGGTGTGTATAAATTCTGTAGATCCTATACAGGGAAGCACAAAAGTTCGCGGACACATTTCCGTTTATTGATAGAAACTCCAGACGGAGAATTTTAAACTGTGCTACGCGTTTTCTAACTGAACTAAAATTTAGCATCCTATATATACAAATCTATAGATCCTATACAGGGCTGAATAACAGTATTCGGATATTTTTCCGAATATTGTATATGTTGGAAATTCCTGAAATTATGTTTTTAAATGTGTTATGCGTTTTCCAAATTGTTTATACTTAGATGTTATCTTTTAGCTTATTAAACGGTATGATTTGCAAAATTATCTTGGAAGCGTTGGAAAGTGTTACATAATCTATGCTTGACGCATGATTTTTCGTTCTTGTTTTATATATTTACATATAAAGAGATACAATGAATGAATGGACCCGTATGTAATCTAGGTTTTTTCAAAAATTTAAAAACATACTTTTATTTATGAAAATTATTAATAAATTCATATTTAAAAATTGAGAATTAATGCATAATTTTTTATATAAAAATAACGAGCGTCGTCAAAAATCTGGGTGTATAACTTTAAAGTTCATTCCAGTCATTATTTTTTGAGATATAAATAAATTTTACTTTTCGACGGTCTAAATCTAAAGAGATCGTCTGCTATTATTATTAAACCACGTATAAGTCACCAGAAAATTTTTGAAACTTGGATTTGGTTTAAAATTTTTTGTTTAGATTGTATGACTTTGGAAGTTTTTCCTGTGAGATCTTAATTTAATTTTTCTAAATTATGAATAAACCTCTTTTTTTTTAATATATATATATATATAAACGGTATGTAATCTATGCCTTTTCTAGGCTGCTTTGATCCGAGGAACTCACAATATGGTATCAAAAATGCGTGTTACCATTTGGAAAAAAAAAAGTTGGTATATTTTTTAAATATGTAGGCAGTCTTTGTTTCAAAAATTACATTCTATTTCGAGACTAATGGTTTTATTGTGAACAATCAATCTGCAAATAAAGGCTTGTGTATCGTTTATTCATTTATTTATTAATATGCCCTAACAAAGTTTATTCGTTTGTTATGTCAATAACGTGCACTGTAAAACATTTGTGTAACGTTACTCCATAAAACTGGAGGTAACGTTACACCAAATGTTTTACAGTGTGGCTTTGAGGCTAAGATAACCGATCTAAAATACCTAATGTTACGATATCAGTAAAATATCACTTACTAATAATATGTAATACGATGATAAGGGAGTGAGGACTGTAAAATCAGACTCTATTTTGAAGACACAATTTTATGAATAACAGCTGGAGAGAGTAAATTTAAGATAGTGGATTGTAGGGCAGTGGCGCAGCCAGAATTCGGTTCTAGGGGGTGTTTTGAGTTTCTGATAAAGGTGGTCGCCGGTTATCTGAATCACCGGTTAATGGAATCAGTCTTTTAAATGAATGAAATCATAATGCTTTTCTCCGCAATTACGTTGGTTATGATTTATTTAAACAGCGTTTACAATATTAGAGTTACAAACTATAAAATGCACTAATGAAATAACACAAAACTAGGTTAGATTTATAAAGTGTTTAAAAATGATCAGGGGCAAACTTTAAGAAGGAAAAGCACAGTACAGCAAATAATTTTTACATAGAAAATAAGAGTTGCAATCCATTTTTTCAATCAAAAATACACAAGGTTTCATTACAAGAGAATCACGAATTCTTGTTCCTAATTTTAATAATAATGAAGCAATTTTAACAAAATTTTCAATAGACTACTTACCTTGCTTTTTGCCAAACGTTACAACTCAATTAGCTAATCGATGTTTTGGAATGTAGTTGATATTAAACACGGTATTGTAGACTAAATTACTGTGCCCTTCCAGTACTTTACACGACATCGAATTTCACATTAAATAATGTAAATCTGATGAAAATTTCGTTAAAATATATTTATTATTGTTAAAGTTCTCTAAAAATATCAGAGTTTGAATTGAACTCGTACCTGTACTAATATATTAAAACAGCAATGTTTGTTCTTTTGCAGGGGTTGATTCTGGAACTACAGAACGGATTTGAAAAAGTAATTGGTCATTATGCGAGTTTTATTAGGGTACAAAGGGTTCCACACAAAATATCAGAACTGTTCAAAGACAATATACTCACATACCAAAAGCAATACCACATGCCATAATTTAATTTTATTGGTATTGAAATGAAAAACAATGAATATATCTCCCTGTAAAACAAAGACCTTGTACAAAGTTTAAACTTGGCAGAGAACCAATCACGCTTCGGAAAAAGTCGCTGAGTTTCACACGAAAAGTTACTTAGCAATCATATTTGACTTAATAGTAGACAATTTTAAAGCATTTAAAAAAAGTATGCTGAACAACGCGAAACTTTCCGATTCATTTTCAGAAATGAAAGCATATGCAGGCATGACAATTCAAGTGATTTATTATCGAAAAATATTTTCATTATAAATTAATTATATATTGAATTATAAGCGATTGTTGTCTCAAAATTACTGACTTTTAATCTCTTGGAATTATTCTATGAATTATTTTTCAATATTTGCCTTCAATAATTGAATTCAATTGGAATGAAAATTGTTGACTATCAGTATGATTCGTCTTACCTAAAGCAAAAAATTATACAAAGTTTAATCTTAGCATTGTGCCAAGCGCGCTTCAAAAGGAGGTCGCAAAGTAGCAACACTGTTTTGATACATGCCGTTATTTTTTAGATGAGTTTTTAATTAATATCTCAGCCAATTACAGACACTTTTTTTTTTTCGAAAATCATTACCAACAATCCTAAGATGATTCTGCGTCGATAACCCTCAACTCTTTTGCCGAGCGCCAGAAAAATAAGACAAATGAGTGATCTTATAATAGTTCAGTTTTTACTTTTTAAGTATGGAACTTTAATAATGGTGTCAAAATTCTGGTAACCATCTCCTCTCTAACATAGGCTATATTTTATTCCAAAAATTTTTCTGGTACAACAATTTCCAAAGAGGTGCAAGAACAAAAAACATTCTAAAATTGCGGTTTCTACGATATTGTTGGTTCTAGAAATTTGAAATTTGGTCTAGCGATTACTTTAAAATGATGTAAATGCTCACTAAAAATGGTTTCTAAAAAGTTCTAGAAAGGAGCAGGAAAAGTTCTAAATTACAATTTATTTGTACAGTTAGGGCTAGAAACATGAAATTTGGCATGGTTTACTTTAGAGACTTAACCCCTTGAAGGGCACTGGTACATTATATATATACCACTTAATTTTAATACCAAAATGCCACAATGACACCAGAATTTTATAATCAAAATTTTAATTTATAAGGTACATGAAGGGAAGCTTTTACTTATTTTAAAATAAATTCGTTTGTGAATCTTGGTGTGAATCAATCATTTCAATATTTTAGCTCTAAAAGTACTTTGCTCCTGAAGGGGTTAAATGATCCCAGAACAGTTTGCAGGAGCAAAAAAAGTTCTAAAATTGCGATTTGTGTAATACAGTTGGTATAGAATCTGGGAATTTGGCATGGTGGTTACTTTTGGGATGTAAATTCTGTCTAAAAACGATTTCTAAAGAAATTCTAAATTTAAAAGGATGAAATGAGCGGAAAACGGTCATAAAATTATCTAAAAACAATTAAATTAGGAATTGTTTATGCTAGATATGTGAAATTTGGCACGGCTGTTACTCTAGAAATGTAAATGATCATCCAGAACAGTTTTCTAAAAATTCGAAATGTAAAAGGATGCAAGAACAAAAGAGTTCTAAGATTGCGATTTGTGTGATACAGTTGGTATAAATGCTTGGTTTTTGATATAGGGGTTACTTATAAGTTATAAATACTCATTCAAAACGGTTTTTTTAAAATTCGAAATTTAAAAAAGTGAAATGGGCAAAAAAGTTTTAATCATTATATATTTAGACATTTTAGGGCTAGAGTCTTGAAATTTTATATGGATGTTAGTTAAGAGACTTAAATGCTCGCCCAGAATTTATTTTATCAAATCGAAATTTAAAAGAATACAAGAGTTAAGAAGCATTCTAAAATTGCGATTTATGTGATACAATTGGTATGGAAACTTGGAATTTGGCATGATGATTGCTTTTATGTAGTAAATTCTTCCTTAGAGCATTTTTTAAAAAATTCAAAATTTAAAAGGATGAAATGAGCGGAAAACTTTCTAAAAGTGTTCTAAATTAGGATTTAGTTGAAACTATTCGTGTTAGAAATTTGAAATTTAGCATAGAAATTACTTTTAAGATGCAGATAATCGGCATAAAGAGTTTATTATAAATGGGAAATTTAAAGGTGTAAAACAGCTGAAAGCATTCTAAATTATGATTTATTTAGAACCGTACGTCATATCACGCCTTTCGAAAACGATCTTTTTTCTATGCTAAAAGTAACTAAACGTCTGTACTTGACACAATCTTTTAAAAGCATCGTGGAAGATCGAATTTACAGCGTCTACAAAAATTTTGAAACGCTCTGATAAATGAAAGTATTAAAAGAAAAATCTAAGAATTTTTCTATGAAAATGCTAAAAGAAAGTTAGGTGTTTCGGCGTGGGTTCGCTCGGCTTCGGCTCATGTTTTCACTATTAAATGTGACTAAGTGTGTGACTTAGTCTTTTTTTATATGACTCTGTTCTCTTCGACTTTAGTCAAAGCCACTTCCACGGACTTTTCTCACGGAATTTTAAAGACAGATCGCTAGATAGATACATGCTCCAACGTGTGCGACACGCTACGTCACATATGTAAACGCTTTGGTAGGAAAGGATGCAAAGTATTGGTGATGGGAGAAAAGGAAAACATAATTTAAATAATGGTTTTAAAGTACACCATATTAATAAATTAATCATGGATATCACCAATAATAAGAAACCAGAAAAGAAAGGTGATTCGCAAAAATACAAACTTTATACTCTTCAATATTATCCAAGCTGTTTTGAAAAATTAAAACACAACGTTTCAATATCTACTTAATAGCCAAACCACCTCAGAAATTAAAGAATATCATTTGCAGTAAAATTGACCCAATTCATTTTGAGAATTATTCAGGAGTATATGAAATACCTTTTATTAAAGAAGACGGATCCAAGAATTACTACATAGGCATGACCAGCAGGAAATTTAATTGCAGAAAAAAAGCATATAGCTGATATTAAATATAATAGAAAAACTACAGCCCTGGCAAGATTATATCAAGAAGAAACCATCCAAATAAATTTCAATGAAAGTAAAATATTTCCCTCCAGTCTATACTATCCATCCATAATAAGAGAAACCATAGAGATACTAACACGCAAAAATACAATATGTAACGATGCGGCATCTTTTAATTTACGGAAACTGTGGCTAGAGTTACTCCATGGTCACAGATATGAAAATAAACAACCATGTAAAAAATAATAGATAACGTGCGTAATTTTTAAAAAAGTACATAAAAATAATTACTTCAAAGCCCGTGCTACTTTGGAATATTCTCGTTTTGTTTTTGAAAATGACTCGGAAAGAGTCAAAGCGTGTAAAACAACTAATAAAAGTTATTTTAATTTATATTATGTTGTTAATTTACACCTTTAGCATTTAAAAGGAACATAGGTGTTATAATTTATTATATTGTTATAATTTAAGCTTCGAGTTTTCAGAAATGCTCTTCCGCTGAGCGCCGGAGCGCAATTTTTATGAGCTCCGGTGAAGTCTGACAAATATTTATACATTGACTAAAAACAAAGAAGTATCGGAGCCGAGCTCCGGTAAGCTACGGCGCAAATTAAGCACTGCTCACAGACTTGTATCTATACGTCAAATGAAATTACAATTAGTGCTTCTTTCCTCCGAGAGACAGGATGCAGTGCCTCCCCGAGAGCAAGATTACCAACTACTTACATTGCCAGATTACCAACTGCTACATTATCAACAAATGAAATATAGTCTTTAAATTTGTGTACAGACCCCCTACGAAACAAATGATTCAAAAGAAACACTGATTGCGAAAATCTGTTCAATCACAATCAAAAAATAGCTTTTTATAACTTTAAAGTACTTTTTTTAAATTCTTACTTTTGCAAAGATTTTTTCCTGGGTACGCACATAGCTGGTCTTAGATATAACTGTGACTTACAAAGTGTATGTTTTATTTTTTTCCCTGGAATTCGATGGTCTGTTATTGTTTCGAAGGTGAACAAAACAGAAATGCAATTAAGAAACGTCCCACTGTACACTCTGTATATAACTCAAAGCATCTGTGTGGCAGTATATGACCCTTCTTTTATTATAACACGTCTCGACAAAGTGACGCAGTCCAAATAACCAGTCTTGACTTGACTTAACCGATGTATGTAATATGCGCTTTCACTGTTTTAAGTAGAATTTTCGCTGTTTAATTGAATCACATTGTTGAATAGAATTGGATTTAACAAAGCGGCGGAAAGTCCAAAAAATTTCATTTTAACTTGAGTGTTGATTCATATAAGCGGCAATTATAGTAATTTTTTTTTAGCTCTGGGGGGTGTTTTAACCCCCAAACCCCTCCCTTGGCTGCGCCACTGTTGTAGGGTATATTTTAGTCGAAACTGTATTACTAACACAAAACCCTTGGGTGTGCTGAAAAATGCACTCTTCTTCCCGCTTGGCGGAAAATTTAAGTTTCAGGGGAAGACTGAGAACAAAAGGTGGGGCATGCATATTGTAGGATTTATCTTGAGATCAGCTGATCTTCCCGTAATTAAATTACGGGAGTAAGTAACCTCAAAATGGATGTTAAACGGATGACGTCACAGTTAACGGATAAAAATAGAAAGTAAGATAGAATGATATATGTTAAAGTAGTTTATTCAAGCTTTAAGACAGTTACGGGAATGAGATTTTTGTATTTCGAGAGCATTTGTCGCCCCAAAATTGAACCGATTCTCTCATGTTTAGCTTGGAAAAAACCTAAAATGTTCTTTCGTTTTATAAGGAAATTTGTAAAACATAACGCATTGCTGAGTCAAAATACTTTGGGATCCAAATATTCATGTTAGTGAATAAAAATGACCCATATATTTTAATTTGGCACAATTAACTTTTATTACTGTTTTTTTTTTTCCCACAAAGAAGTTTTTATCCATTCAAAATTTTCTTATTTGTTATCAAATGCAAGCCTCTATTGTATTTTCATACATAAAAATTCTGAAAACAACCTCATGCAATAGAAGTCCTATTCCTTCGGTTATAAGTTAAAAATCTTGAAAATTAAACTATCTTTCATCAAAGATAAAATCTCAAAAACTCATATGAAATTTTAGCAGCAATTAAATTCATTTTCAAAAAAATGTTAATTCTTATTGTATAAAAATATTGTGTATAGTAAACTACACGATTTTACTGAATGGTGTATGAAAAATTTTATGTAAAATAATACTTAAAATTACATGATTTTACTGAATGGTGTATGAAAAATTTTATGTAAAATAATACTTAAAATTACATTAAATGTAATTTTAAGTATTATTTTACATAAAATTTTTCATACACCATTCAGTAAAATCGTGTAGTTTACTATACACAATATTTTTATACAATAATGTTTTGATGGTGTAACGGTCCAGCTCAATCATTGATGTTAATTCTTTTTCTTCTTCTTTCAATATTTTTACTCATTCAAAGATTCTTTATGCATTATCTATTTAAAATCTCTAGGGAATAATTTAATCTTAAATCTCGAATCTTAAAAATCTATATATAAAGAAAAAAAAAACTTTTTATAAATAATTACATGCAAAAGTATTTCTCTTTCTGAAATTGAAAACTGTAATTTTTGGGAAAATAAAACATTTTACACCCCTCAAAGATAAAATCTCAAAACATCCAATGAAAATTTTCAATAGCTATATACATTTCCTTTCATTTTCAAAATAATTGAATTACTTCTTATCCGTAATGTACTACGCGGAATGACTGGAGGAAAATAGATAATTTCACAAGATAGTCCGTGGTAACCTCAGAAATTATTTGTTATAAAAATGCCGATGATTCCTCCGACAGAGTCGTAAAACTGAACGGACCGATGCAGAAGTCTTCCTTTTATCCGTAACCGTCGGACGAGAAAGCGGAGTGACGTGCGTCAAAGGCTTTTGTGCTCAGTCTCTTTTCAGAAGAAAGGGAAACCTCTCTTTTCACTTACAGACAATCTTATCGCTCCAAAAAGAACTTTTTTCACTGAAAAGATTTCGCTTACCGAATAATTCTTCTTCCACTAATGCACGACCTTTGTCCTCCAATCGGGATGGACGTAATATAAGTTCGCATAGCTTTATTGAAAACTTTAGAAAATAAAGAATGTTATAAGAGTAAAATAATACCACTGAGCGAAAAGTTTTGACTCGATATTACTTAGATTTGAGTCACAAAGCCAAAGGACTACAAAAGACGCGAACAATAACGCAACCATTCCCCAATATGTTTGAATTTTCTGGCGCTAGTACAATGTTTGGCGCAGGCGCGATTAGAAGTTGAATTGACGGTAGAAAAATATCGCTGCTTTTTCAGAAATGAAGGAATAAGCTTTGATGGCGAAATTTTCTGTAAATAGACTATCCCAGTAATTTTTCACCTCCTTTTTTTTTCTTTTTCCCAACTGCTTTTAAGATTACTTTTGGCAGTATGAGAAGCCTCACCATGTAAAAAAAAAAAAAATTGTAATAATAATAATAATATTTACTGCATGTGTATTGTGTATTCGAGATGAATGTGTTTCTATAAAATTGACGGAGTTTCATGCGACTTGATCATAAGACTTTTTTTGTACGAGGGGCAGTCGGAAAATAAGTTTCCCCTGGCGACTGTGGACAGAGGTGTGTATGAAAGACAAAAAATGTAATGAGACATTAAAGATAAAACATAACTTTATTTTTCCACATAAATACCTAGTACATTGAGACATTTATCATTCCGCTTTGTAAGCTTCAAAAAGCCCTCCAGGAAAAAAATCAGGGTTTTGCATACGGCGAAGCGTTGAACGGCTATGGGCGAAAGACGACACACATGGAACAACGCATGGCGGTCAGTCTGGAACAGCTCGTCCGTTACCATGAATATGGCACTGACTTTCTGTTTCGGATTGTGACGGGGGGGGGGGGGAAACGTGGGTCCACCATTTCACGCCCGAATCGAAGGCTGCATCTATGGAGTGGAAATATCCGTCATCACCTGTCCGAAAGAAGTTCAAAAGAACTCCGTCTGCAGGTAAAGTGCTCCTCGCCGTTTTCTGGGACGCCCAAGGAGTTTTGTTGCTGTACTTTTTGGAGGATGGAACCATCAATGCTGCGAGGTACTGTGAGACTCTGTCGAAATTGAAAGAGGTGATTCGGAAAAAGCGGTCTGGCCTTCTCAGATCTGGCGTTCTGCTGTTGGATGACAATGCGAGGCCACACTCGGCGACGGCAACGCAAAACCATATTGCAACTCTTGGTTGGGAGCGCCTACACCATCCGACATACAGTCCGGATCGTGCACCAAGTGACTTCCATCTGTTTCCAGCTTTGAAGAAGAATCTCGGCGGAAGGCGCTTTGGAAGCAATGTTGAAGTCAAACAAGCCGTTCAACGCTAGTAGTAGGGAAATGACAGTTCGGGCTCAGCCGGAGGATTTGAGGATCCGCTCCTCCGGCCGGAGGCACGCAGCTGCAGCACTGAGGATCCGCTCCTCCGGCCGGAGGCACCGCTCCTCCGACCGCTCCTCCGGCTGCAACGATCCTCCGGCTAAAACGATCCTCCGGCTGCACCGATTCTCCGGCTGAAACGATCCTCCGGCTGAAACGATCCTCCGGCGAGGAAAAATAATTTTCTACTGTAACAGGAGGGGTGAAAATAAGAACTCTAAGAAGAGGTTAAATGGACAATATTATCATACTATAAGATGAATATTGATTTTATATACTAATTTTGAATGACAAACACCTTAATGAGTATCACTAATTAAGCGAAACAATGAAAAATACCAACTTTAACAAAAAAAGCGGATTCCTGAAGAATTTTTCAAGTATAAGATGACGATATCAACTTATATGAAGAAATTTAAACTTACATTTTAGTTTTTGAACAATGGACACCTTAATGAGACTAATAATTAAGCAAAATAAAATAACAATTTTAACGAAAAAGCTGATTTCTTATGAATTTTTCAACTATAACATGAGAATATCAAACTATAAGATGGATTTTATACTTATATTATAGTTTCTGAATAATGGACACCTTAATGAGTATAATAATTAAGCAAAAGAAAATATTACTTTTAACGAAAAAAGCTGATTTTTTAAGACTTTTTCAACTATAAGATGAGGATATCAAATCATAAGCCGTAGATTAAACATATATATTAATTTTGAACGTCGAACATCTTAATGAGTATTACTAATTAGACGAAACAATCGAAAAATATCAATTTTAAGGTATAAAGCTGATTTTTAAAGAATTTTTCAACTATAAGATGATAATATCAACTTAAAAGAGGAAATTACACTTATATTTTTAGTTTTTGAACCGCAATACATAGAAAATATTCAAAATTTGAATGATTTTTTTACCGAATTAATTGATTTTCCGCGCAATAATAAGAGTTTTAACAACCAATTATCTAATTTTACTCTGTATACTTGATTTAATTCTGTTTAGACGCTCGTAATATAATATTTTTATATCATTTAGACTTGAAATAAGAACCATATTTAAGTAAAAAACCAGTTGTTCATTTATTCTCAATACGCAAACTTTTTTTTCTTTCCTAAAATGTAGCATTTCTGAGGAGGGATAATAATTCCACCCCACATTCTAAGGAAAAGGGGAGCATAACAATGACTGTCTAGGTCACAACTTTTACTATAATATAAATATTATTCGCTATCAATGTTTACAAAAAATCCATGTTGGGAGATAGATATGAGTTATATTTTAATAAAGTTTACCCTCCTCCATCTTCTACACGATGCTAACAATTATACAAAACAAAAGAAATACCGATTTTTAACGAAAAAGGGTGAATTTTAATGAATTTTTACACAAGTTTTCGGTATTATTGTACACTAACAGGTATGATTTTATTTCTTAGGTGATTACAATACAGAGAAAAGTATTCACCTTTAGATTACTTTTCGTGAAATATTTAACAGTAATTATATAAACTCCTGTTTACATCACTAATTTACATTTGAAAATAAGGATTTATAAGATAAAATAAATAACATTAACTTATACTTAGTAAATTTTACGCAATTCCAATTATTTTATACCGTGTTTTTCACGAGTTTTATATTAATTAGTAATTTTATATTAATTAACTTTGAATATTTTCTATGATATGGCTAATCCATTTTTATCACAGAAATACCAGCACCTAAAATTTCACTTTAACTCCTATTCTAAGTATTAATATTCACTTATAACTTTACTTTTAGTTATACTTTTACTTGAAACCATGTGACCTTGTAGAACCCTGCTTACGCATATGGAGTTTAGTACATCACACTGTTATCTAAATGAATATGAATACCTTATTGTTTTAAATTTTCCAATTTTAACAGAATATGCACGAATATAAACTTTAATTTTATCTAAACATTTTATTTCAAATAGCCTAGTTTATGAAAACGATACATATTAACATGAACTTAGATACTGATCACATACCTATTTTAGCATAATTTATTAGCATACATAGCATTTCTTCCATTTCTTTCAGAAATATACATATAAAATTATGGATTTACTTAGTATATATCCACTTTTAGCTTTCACTTACCAATTTTTTATACAATTTCAATGATTTCAATGATTTCAAGCTATTTTATATCACAGAAACGAAAAAAAAAATTGAATACAGACGCGAGTAAATAATATTTGTATTGTATTTTCCATTCAAAGATTTGAAACTCAAGTTAAAATTTATGTTATAAGTATCGATATCCACTTTTAGTTATACTTTTACTTGAAACCATATGAACTTGTAGAACCTAGCTTACGCATATGAGTTTAGTACACACTGTTATCTAAATGAATATGAATACCTTATTGTTTTAAATTTTCCAATTTTAACAGAATATGCACGAATATAACCTTTAAGTTTATCTAAACATTTTATTTCAAATACCCTAGTTTATGAAAACGATACATATTACCAAATATTAGACATTTTAACATAAACTTAGATACTGATCACATACCTATTTTAGCATAACTTATTAACATGCAATAGCATTTTATCCATTCCTTTCAGAAATATACATATAAATATATGGATTTAACGAGTAAATATCCAATTTTAGCTTGCATTTAGGGATTTTTTACACCATTCCAATGATTTCGAGCTATTTTATATCACAGAAACGAAAACATATTTGAACATAAACGCCTGTAAAATAATATTTGAACTGTGTTTCCTATTCAAAAATTCAAATCTCAAATTAAAATTTATGTTCTATCACTTATCAACTATTTATCACACATAACTTTTACCATAAAAACATCGTAGAAATTAAATATACGTTAAATGAAAATAATAAATTGTAAGTACCTAAAAATATCAAACACAAAATCAAAACTTAAAAAATTTAAAAAAAAAATTAAAAGTTCTTACGAAGTTAAAAAAAAAAAAAAATTTACAAATGAAAAATAAATTTACAAATGAAAAAAAAAATTACAAATGAAAAAACAAATTTACAAATGAAAAAAAAATTTACAAATGAAAAAAAAATTTACAAATAAAAAAAAAATTACAAATGAAAAAAAAAAAATTACAAAATTAAAAAAAAAAATGTTTTTACAAAAAAAAGTTAAAAAAAAAGTATTTTACAAAATAAAATAAAAAAAGTTTTTTACATAAAAAAAAAGAAAAAAAAATTACGAAGGTTTAGTATATTACAAAAAGTATCCATTTTTTACAAAATTTTTTAAAAATTAGAAGTTTAATTGCTATTATTACCACTATCACTTCTCAGAATTTAGCAGCCTAGACTTTTGTACACTATATATTTTTAATACTATAAAGAAAATTTCAACTGCAATTGTACCAACACTATTATTAAGTTCGCATAAACCAAATTTCATACTGTATTTAGCGAATTTCCAATTAACATCTTCCGTGTAGAGTAACTTTTTCCTCTAACATTTGAAATCGTGTATATCTGCTACTTTCATATTTATAATTAATATTTCAGAATTAAGACCATACTAACCATTTTAATATAAGACCATATTTAAGCAAGATTCCATGATAAAGCTTATTATACTGATTATTTTTATTTAGTACGCATGCGCAGTTTTGTCACATGATCACTTTAACTGATGATAATATAAAATTTTGAAAAGTGATGCAGAGGTTCTCATTTCCCAAGTCAAATTCTTGCAGATGACTATTCAGATGACTGTATATGTATAGCTTCAGTAAATTTCCTGATTTTAACCCAGTTGGGGAAACAATTTATCTGTTAACGAATAAAGTAAGTTGTACTATATCATTGTAAAACATCAATAAATGATTATTTATCTATTAAATCTTTTCTAAGTATATAATTATATTTCTTTTATTGTAGAGATGTTACACCAAGATGAATCAAAACAGCAGAAACTCTCTTTACCAGAAATGGATACCCCGGATGATTCATCGTCAACACATATAGAGTTAAAGAATAATATACATGTGAGTACTTATATGTGATATATTAGAATACATATATTAAACATAATTAGAGTGAATTTACAATAAAATATTGTACCAGATGTTCTATAAAATGTGATGTTTTTTCGTCTATAGTGTTAGAAGGAATTCTAAATATATGCATTTATTTCTCTTGCAGATGTGTTCCACTTGTAACAAATACTTTTCAAGTAAATGGAATTTAAAAGAACATATACAAATCCATACTAGTGAAAAACCATATACTTGTAATCATCGTCAAAAATCATCTACAAGAAAGCGTGAATTATCTTTTACTAGAAAATACAGACCATCAGTTCATATGAAAACACATCCTGTTAAAAAATTGTTTCAGTGTGAAAAGTGTGAGAAAATATTCGTTATTCGTAATAAACTGAATAGACATATGACTGTTATGTTGAACTTGTCGAAGACAGTATCCCAAATCATATTGAAGATGGATATTCAAAAATTAACCAGTAGTTTGAAGAATTTAACAGTCAAAGATCACATTGGATACTTCGAAAAATTGACTGTATAGAACATAAACCAACATAACATTTACCCAAACTACTCATGCAGCATTATTGATTTGACATATGATATCCAAAAAGTGAAATTTGTAAAGAAAAATCCAAAGTGTTGTAAAGAATTTTATTGATATAATTGATAAAATGTATTGAAGAGAAAATGATATAAATGTAGACAATATTCACAATGTATTGTTTAAATACCCATAATAATAAAAAATGTATCTATACACATCTGTGTTTATTTTTATAAAACATATTTCATTGTTAAAATACATTGTATGATTTTTAACATGAAATTTCTACATGACAGTAAATAACTAATTTTGCTTTACGTAAGACTTGAGATTTATCATAACTTGTTCAACGAAACAACATTTTTCCCCAATGAATATCCAGTTTACACACATACATATGAAAATCAACTTTTGATAATACTATACATCAGATTAATGAAAAATATATAAAATTCATTAAAAAAATGTTTTTACAAATAAAAAATTAAAAAATTTTTACAAATTTAAAAAAAAAGTTTCTTTACAATTAAAAAAAGTTTTTACAAATTAAAAAAAAAAAGTTTTTACATATACAAAAAAAAGTTTCTACAAAGTTAAAAAAAACAAGTTATAAAAAAAGTTTACAAAACTAAAAAAAAAAAATAAAAATTTAACAAAAAATAAATAAATATTTCAAGTTTTTCTAAAAATATTTACATATTAACAAAAGTTTACTCAAAAGTCAGAACCAGACCTATGTCTAACATAGCATTTTTTCGACTTCAGTTGTTAAAATCATAGTGTTAGCGCTGTGAAAATACAAAATAATACCTTCAAATGGTAATCTATCTTGGATCCAATATATGGTATATTAAGAATCATTTGTGATTTCAACAAATTAAATATGCATGAGAAAACCATTAATGTATCAGCAACTGATGGGACTCATTTTGCTGATGTTATATCAATCTATAAATCTGGAAGTTACCGACAGTAACAGTAACCAAAGACTAACAGATAGAGATGCTTTAAGGGTGTTGACATTACAGACAGATACAAGAAACAATTTATATCAGTCTTAATCAAATAAAAAATCTTCAGAGTTTCCTTTAGATTTACCTATTGAAGTGTAGATAACTGAAAACATATCTATCGGTCCAGAAGTGACTAATATAACAGCGAATTCATATAATCGAGAATTCATATCGGAGTATAACTTAAACATGTGTACCCGCTTATGACTTGAAAAATTCACGACATTCTACAACGACTGATTTCAAATTACACAACCAATAAAATATTTACCTTCAAGGAAAGAAAATGAAACCCCATTCAACTGTTTCAGATATCCAAATTGATCACGTGATCGATGTTGAACAGCAGGATCAGGCCTAAATCTAACACCCATTTTTTCTCGATTTCGATTGTTTAAAGTGTTATTTTAAAGAGTAGTATAATGGTTGCCTAACCATTGTACATTTCTTTAAAATAAGAACTTTAAACAACCGAAATCGAGAAAAAATTGGATGTTAGATTTAGGCCTGATCCTGCTGTTCAACATCGATCACCTGATCAATTTGGATATCTGAAACAGTTGAATGGGGTTTCATTTTCTTTCCTTGAAGGTAAATATTTTATTGGTTGTGTAATTTGAAATCAGTCGTTGTAGAATGTCGTGAATTTTTCAAGTCATAAGCAGGTACACATGTTTAAGTTATACTCCGATATGAATTCTGGATTATATGAATTCGCTGTTATATTAGTCACTTCTGGACCGATAGATATGTTTTCAGTTATCTACACATCAATAGGTAAATCTAAAGGAAACTCTGAAGATTTTTTATTTGATTAAGACTGATATAAATTGTTTCTTGTATCTGTCTGTAATGTCAACACCCTTAAAGCATCTCTATCTGTTAGTCTTTGGTTACTGTTACTGTCGGTAACTTCCAGATTTATAGATTGATATAACATCAGCAAAATGAGTCCCATCAGTTGCTGATACATTAATGGTTTTCTCATGCATATTTAATTTGTTGAAATCACAAATGATTCTTAATATACCATATATTGGATCCAAGATAGATTACCATTTGAAGGTATTATTTTGTATTTTCACAGCGCTAACACTATGATTTTAACAACTGAAGTCGAAAAAATGCTATGTTAGACATAGGTCTGGTTCTGACTTTTGAGTAAACTTTTGTTAATATGTAAATATTTTTAGAAAAACTTGAAATATTTATTTATTTTTTGTTAAATTTTTATTTTTTTTTTTAGTTTTGTAAACTTTTTTTATAACTTGTTTTTTTTAACTTTGTAGAAACTTTTTTTTGTATATGTAAAAACTTTTTTTTTTTAATTTGTAAAAACTTTTTTTGTAAAAACTTTTTTTAATTGTAAAGAAACTTTTTTTTTAAATTTGTAAAAATTTTTTAATTTTTTATTTGTAAAAACATTTTTTTAATGAATTTTATATATTTTTCATTAATCTGATGTATAGTATTATCAAAAGTTGATTTTCATATGTATGTGTGTAAACTGGATATTCATTGGGGAAAAATGTTGTTTCGTTGAACAAGTTATGATAAATCTCAAGTCTTACGTAAAGCAAAATTAGTTATTTACTGTCATGTAGAAATTTCATGTTAAAAATCATACAATGTATTTTAACAATGAAATATGTTTTATAAAAATAAACACAGATGTGTATAGATACATTTTTTATTATTATGGGTATTTAAACAATACATTGTGAATATTGTCTACATTTATATCATTTTCTCTTCAATACATTTTATCAATTATATCAATAAAATTCTTTACAACACTTTGGATTTTTCTTTACAAATTTCACTTTTTGGATATCATATGTCAAATCAATAATGCTGCATGAGTAGTTTGGGTAAATGTTATGTTGGTTTATGTTCTATACAGTCAATTTTTCGAAGTATCCAATGTGATCTTTGACTGTTAAATTCTTCAAACTACTGGTTAATTTTTGAATATCCATCTTCAATATGATTTGGGATACTGTCTTCGACAAGTTCAACATAACAGTCATATGTCTATTCAGTTTATTACGAATAACGAATATTTTCTCACACTTTTCACACTGAAACAATTTTTTAACAGGATGTGTTTTCATATGAACTGATGGTCTGTATTTTCTAGTAAAAGATAATTCACGCTTTCTTGTAGATGATTTTTGACGATGATTACAAGTATATGGTTTTTCACTAGTATGGATTTGTATATGTTCTTTTAAATTCCATTTACTTGAAAAGTATTTGTTACAAGTGGAACACATCTGCAAGAGAAATAAATGCATATATTTAGAATTCCTTCTAACACTATAGACGAAAAAACATCACATTTTATAGAACATCTGGTACAATATTTTATTGTAAATTCACTCTAATTATGTTTAATATATGTATTCTAATATATCACATATAAGTACTCACATGTATATTATTCTTTAACTCTATATGTGTTGACGATGAATCATCCGGGGTATCCATTTCTGGTAAAGAGAGTTTCTGCTGTTTTGATTCATCTTGGTGTAACATCTCTACAATAAAAGAAATATAATTATATACTTAGAAAAGATTTAATAGATAAATAATCATTTATTGATGTTTTACAATGATATAGTACAACTTACTTTATTCGTTAACAGATAAATTGTTTCCCCAACTGGGTTAAAATCAGGAAATTTACTGGAGCTATACATATACAGTCATCTGAATAGTCATCTGCAAGAATTTGACTTGGGAAATGAGAACCTCTGCATCACTTTTCAAAATTTTATATTATCATCAGTTAAAGTGATCATGTGACAAAACTGCGCATGCGTACTAAATAAAAATAATCAGTATAATAAGCTTTATCATGGAATCTTGCTTAAATATGGTCTTATATTAAAATGGTTAGTATGGTCTTAATTCTGAAATATTAATTATAAATATGAAAGTAGCAGATATACACGATTTCAAATGTTAGAGGAAAAAGTTACTCTACACGGAAGATGTTAATTGGAAATTCGCTAAATACAGTATGAAATTTGGTTTATGCGAACTTAATAATAGTGTTGGTACAATTGCAGTTGAAATTTTCTTTATAGTATTAAAAATATATAGTGTACAAAAGTCTAGGCTGCTAAATTCTGAGAAGTGATAGTGGTAATAATAGCAATTAAACTTCTAATTTTTAAAAAATTTTGTAAAAAATGGATACTTTTTGTAATATACTAAACCTTCGTAATTTTTTTTTCTTTTTTTTTATGTAAAAAACTTTTTTTATTTTATTTTATAAAATACTTTTTTTTTAACTTTTTTTTGTAAAAACATTTTTTTTTTTTAATTTTGTAATTTTTTTTTTTTTCATTTGTAATTTTTTTTTTTATTTGTAAATTTTTTTTTCATTTGTAAATTTTTTTTTCATTTGTAAATTTGTTTTTTCATTTGTAATTTTTTTTTTCATTTGTAAATTTATTTTTCATTTGTAAATTTTTTTTTTTTTTTAACTTCGTAAGAACTTTTAATTTTTTTTTTAAATTTTTTAAGTTTTGATTTTGTGTTTGATATTTTTAGGTACTTACAATTTATTATTTTCATTTAACGTATATTTAATTTCTACGATGTTTTTATGGTAAAAGTTATGTGTGATAAATAGTTGATAAGTGATAGAACATAAATTTTAATTTGAGATTTGAATTTTTGAATAGGAAACACAGTTCAAATATTATTTTACAGGCGTTTATGTTCAAATATGTTTTCGTTTCTGTGATATAAAATAGCTCGAAATCATTGGAATGGTGTAAAAAATCCCTAAATGCAAGCTAAAATTGGATATTTACTCGTTAAATCCATATATTTATATGTATATTTCTGAAAGGAATGGATAAAATGCTATTGCATGTTAATAAGTTATGCTAAAATAGGTATGTGATCAGTATCTAAGTTTATGTTAAAATGTCTAATATTTGGTAATATGTATCGTTTTCATAAACTAGGGTATTTGAAATAAAATGTTTAGATAAACTTAAAGGTTATATTCGTGCATATTCTGTTAAAATTGGAAAATTTAAAACAATAAGGTATTCATATTCATTTAGATAACAGTGTGTACTAAACTCATATGCGTAAGCTAGGTTCTACAAGTTCATATGGTTTCAAGTAAAAGTATAACTAAAAGTGGATATCGATACTTATAACATAAATTTTAACTTGAGTTTCAAATCTTTGAATGGAAAATACAATACAAATATTATTTACTCGCGTCTGTATTCAATTTTTTTTTTCGTTTCTGTGATATAAAATAGCTTGAAATCATTGAAATCATTGAAATTGTATAAAAAATTGGTAAGTGAAAGCTAAAAGTGGATATATACTAAGTAAATCCATAATTTTATATGTATATTTCTGAAAGAAATGGAAGAAATGCTATGTATGCTAATAAATTATGCTAAAATAGGTATGTGATCAGTATCTAAGTTCATGTTAATATGTATCGTTTTCATAAACTAGGCTATTTGAAATAAAATGTTTAGATAAAATTAAAGTTTATATTCGTGCATATTCTGTTAAAATTGGAAAATTTAAAACAATAAGGTATTCATATTCATTTAGATAACAGTGTGATGTACTAAACTCCATATGCGTAAGCAGGGTTCTACAAGGTCACATGGTTTCAAGTAAAAGTATAACTAAAAGTAAAGTTATAAGTGAATATTAATACTTAGAATAGGAGTTAAAGTGAAATTTTAGGTGCTGGTATTTCTGTGATAAAAATGGATTAGCCATATCATAGAAAATATTCAAAGTTAATTAATATAAAATTACTAATTAATATAAAACTCGTGAAAAACACGGTATAAAATAATTGGAATTGCGTAAAATTTACTAAGTATAAGTTAATGTTATTTATTTTATCTTATAAATCCTTATTTTCAAATGTAAATTAGTGATGTAAACAGGAGTTTATATAATTACTGTTAAATATTTCACGAAAAGTAATCTAAAGGTGAATACTTTTCTCTGTATTGTAATCACCTAAGAAATAAAATCATACCTGTTAGTGTACAATAATACCGAAAACTTGTGTAAAAATTCATTAAAATTCACCCTTTTTCGTTAAAAATCGGTATTTCTTTTGTTTTGTATAATTGTTAGCATCGTGTAGAAGATGGAGGAGGGTAAACTTTATTAAAATATAACTCATATCTATCTCCCAACATGGATTTTTTGTAAACATTGATAGCGAATAATATTTATATTATAGTAAAAGTTGTGACCTAGACAGTCATTGTTATGCTCCCCTTTTCCTTAGAATGTGGGGTGGAATTATTATCCCTCCTCAGAAATGCTACATTTTAGGAAAGAAAAAAAAGTTTGCGTATTGAGAATAAATGAACAACTGGTTTTTTACTTAAATATGGTTCTTATTTCAAGTCTAAATGATATAAAAATATTATATTACGAGCGTCTAAACAGAATTAAATCAAGTATACAGAGTAAAATTAGATAATTGGTTGTTAAAACTCTTATTATTGCGCGGAAAATCAATTAATTCGGTAAAAAAATCATTCAAATTTTGAATATTTTCTATGTATTGCGGTTCAAAAACTAAAAATATAAGTGTAATTTCCTCTTTTAAGTTGATATTATCATCTTATAGTTGAAAAATTCTTTAAAAATCAGCTTTATACCTTAAAATTGATATTTTTCGATTGTTTCGTCTAATTAGTAATACTCATTAAGATGTTCGACGTTCAAAATTAATATATATGTTTAATCTACGGCTTATGATTTGATATCCTCATCTTATAGTTGAAAAAGTCTTAAAAAATCAGCTTTTTTCGTTAAAAGTAATATTTTCTTTTGCTTAATTATTATACTCATTAAGGTGTCCATTATTCAGAAACTATAATATAAGTATAAAATCCATCTTATAGTTTGATATTCTCATGTTATAGTTGAAAAATTCATAAGAAATCAGCTTTTTCGTTAAAATTGTTATTTTATTTTGCTTAATTATTAGTCTCATTAAGGTGTCCATTGTTCAAAAACTAAAATGTAAGTTTAAATTTCTTCATATAAGTTGATATCGTCATCTTATACTTGAAAAATTCTTCAGGAATCCGCTTTTTTTGTTAAAGTTGGTATTTTTCATTGTTTCGCTTAATTAGTGATACTCATTAAGGTGTTTGTCATTCAAAATTAGTATATAAAATCAATATTCATCTTATAGTATGATAATATTGTCCATTTAACCTCTTCTTAGAGTTCTTATTTTCACCCCTCCTGTTACAGTAGAAAATTATTTTTCCTCGCCGGAGGATCGTTTCAGCCGGAGGATCGTTTCAGCCGGAGAATCGGTGCAGCCGGAGGATCGTTTTAGCCGGAGGATCGTTGCAGCCGGAGGAGCGGTCGGAGGAGCGGTGCCTCCGGCCGGAGGAGCGGATCCTCAGTGCTGCAGCTGCGTGCCTCCGGCCGGAGGAGCGGATCCTCAAATCCTCCGGCTGAGCCCGAACTGTCATTTCCCTACTACTAACGCTTCTTCCGTATGCAAAGCCCTGAGTTTTTCCTGGAGGACTTTTTGAAGCTTATGAAGTGGTATGATAAATGTCTCAATGTACTTGGTAATTATGTAGAAAAATAAAGATATGTCTGATCTTTAATGTCCCATTCTATTTTTTGACTTTCATACACAACTCTGACCACAGTCGCCAGGGGAAACTTATTTTCCGACTGCCCCTCGTACATTAGAGCAAATACCCCAATAGGCCCCTGGTCTGTTTCAATTGTCTTTGATTGTAAAATTTCGTGCACGGATTCTTATACATATATATTTTTTTTTCTGATTTTATTTTATTTATTTATTTTTATTTATTTATTTTGTAAAGTCCTCATTAAATTATGTGGGAATATTGAATGAAACTTTCCATCCAAGACTTTATTTTCTCACGCCTAGGAAATGTTTTTTTCTCACGGGCAAGTCTGGCCGACGCGGCGTCTCGCTTGCTCAAAGGAAGGGTGACATGGAGAATTCGTTATGGCGGAGAGTTGATTGATATGGTTCTTTTCCAAAAACAGAGGTACTAGGGGGTTTCCCCTGTTCTATCAGAAGACAGAAATTGGCCACAGGCCGCCAGGTACGAACTCCTATTTTCCAATCAGAGAAAGTGAACTGATTTTATTGGGCTTTGAGAAAGCTGTAAACGCCCAAAATCCCCCACCCCCCACTCCTTCGGCAAGGAGCCGTAAAGAGGAGTTTTGTGAAGGGAGTTGAAAGTTGGAGATCAAGGTTGGAGGTCGGAGATTTTCTGACCTGGGAGGAAGAGGGAATCATCCCTCGGAGGAGAGAAATTCGATCATCGGCCGGACATCACGTCCCGGGAATGAAATCTGCTGAACACCAGCGGAGCGGGAAAAACAACTGAGACATCACGTCTTTATTCTGAAATTGTTGCAGATCACCATCAGTGTGATCAAAACTGGTGGGACACCCTGTCACCACACTAAAATTAAACATTTTGCAGATCGCTAGCTGAGCGAGCAAAACCGGTGTTAATAGAGACTTCCTTCACTTCGAACTCTTTCATCCGAATCAGAACTTGCATTCTAGAAGTACTGCCAGGACTTAGTTAATCATAATAGACACGAACCAAAAGTTACAATCTGTAAAATAATTGATTTCTGTGTTAACTTACAAATGAAATAAAATATATTTCTGAGGACCAAATATCGGTAGTTTGTGTTTATCGCTACCTTTCAAATTTTATAACGCAAACTAGAAATCCTCACAATTTATTTATTGCTGTTTTGGAGGAAAATAAACAGTAAGTCTCCTCCAACAAAGGAACGTTCCCAACCTGCAAATTAAAAGAAATGAAACTTTAGGAATATATAGGGTATGAAATTCACAATTATTTTTTGTTGCTTATCTCGGGTGAGGGGGAGAGTAATTTTTTTCGTCCGACAGAGTTTAAACGTAATACACCGTACAATAAGCCTAAAAAACGTACAACTTATTGAGAAAACGTACAATCTGGCAATTCTTATTTTATATTTAGTGAAAGGACGATCTTTATTGCATTGCTTAGTTACAGTTTTGTCTATAAAAGAATGGATATTACAGTGAGTTATTAAATGAAAAAAAAATTACAAATATTAATTGATAAGATCACACTTCCTTTTCTTTCTTTATTTATTTTAAAAGATATAAACAAACATCGATCACGATCGAAGTAACATAGAACAAACTAGTTAATGTTAACAGTAATATAAGTATTGTACAGTAATATATTAACAGCAATGGTTAATTGATTTTGTTTATGTAAGTATTGTCTGCAGCGAGCTAAGCTGCATGTTCCTTGGTTTCATGTGCTTCGAATTCATGTAAGTTTCTTTTTCTTACTTTCTGCGTTTGGCAACACTCTGTGTTTTTCTGTTTTGATTCTTGTTGTTTTGGAATGTGAAAAATGGTGTAATGGATATGCTGTGCTGTGTGCTGTGTAATGGATGCACTGTGTTGTGCTTTATGCCAGAACCAGCAGTGTGTGTGTGTAGTGAAAAACACAGAAACATTGTTGGTATAAGCAGTGTTGGAATAAGCCGTGTGATAACTCGTTTATCTCTTTTGTGAAATAAACCGCATTTACAGTCCACTGTGTTGTGCTTTATACCAGAACCAGCAGTGTGTGTGTGTAGTGAAAAACACAGAAACATTGTTGGTATAAGCAGTGTTAAATTCAGACACTTTTCTCCGGGAAGGATTTCTGTAGCTCCAGGAGGACATTGTAGAGTTCCGGGGGGGGGGGGGATTGCACTTTTTAGCCATTAAAAGCATAAAATCTCAAATTTTCCCGTTCCACCCCCTGAATTCAACACTGGGTATAAGTCTAGCCGCAGCGCTAGTGAAAAATAAAAGTGTAGAATAGAACATTTGCTGAACTGCCGTATGTCGTTTGTGGCAAAAGATTACCTCAGCTTGTGAGGTAGGTTAACTTTGAACATTATATGTAATGTGTAAAAAGAATTTGCTGTTTAAAACTGTAGAATTATTATGAGGGTATATAGTTTAGATTTAAACTAAATTTCGTATTAGCGTGCTTTAGAACTAGTTTTGGGTTTGATTCCATTCAAGTAAAAATGAGGTGAACTAGCAACTTTTAAAACAAAAAGAACTGCTCTACGATAAGTATCACGAATTACATTAAGAAAATCGAAAGTATAATAGCAGATGATGAGATTGATGTGACAGAATCAGAAGAAAATATTGAACTGTTAAAACAGAAAGTCACGGAACTAAAAAAAATCCCTGACGGCTCGGCCTACAGGCACAGGTAGATTTCGAAGACGCAAACCGTGGGGTGTCTGTTTGCTGGGAATTGCAGAAGAAATTACCTTTTTGCCATGAAGCCACAGTTGTGATTACCCACTTCGAAATCTAACTTGTTTGAAGGCGGACCTGGCAAGGATTTTTTTTTTTTTTTTTTTTTTTTTTTTTTTTTTTTTTTGCTATAAGGGTTGGTCCTATAAAAACTTGTCAATATAAAAGTTTTAGACAATATTAAGAGGATTTATAATAAATTTAAGCGGATTTGATATCTTGTGAATTGACGAAGTTATGAATTTTTTTCTTCTAAAACCCCCTTCCCCCCCCCCCTCCCTTGGGACCATTTTTTATTATATCAAAAATCTGTCATCATACATTTGTGGCCCTTTTCCTAGAAGTAATAATAACTTTAAACGGATTCGATACGCATCATAATTAAGAAGTTATGGGTTTTTTTCACTTTTCCTAGAAGTAATAATAACTTTAAACGGATTCGATACGTATCATAATTAAGAAGTTATGGGTTTTTTTTCTGTTTTCCCAAAAAGCCCCCCCCCCTCCTCCTCATTTCCCTCGCCTTGGTTCGATTTTGCCCATTAACGAACTTGACCGAGATTTTATGCCCCTTGATTTTATGTATTAGTTTGGAAGAGATTTGTACAGAATTATGGGAGTTATCGTGTCCATAAAAATGTGACATAGATAAATAGATAGATAGATAGATAGATAAAGTTTTGAACTGGGTGTGGTTTTGGGTTCTGGGAGTCATGATCGGCTCAGATCTGCAAAAATTTTTCAAAAATTCCAACTTAGGGTAGAATGTAATAGGTAGTATTTCTTACGAAATCTACCTAAAAATTTGATAGGGAAATTGAAAGTTTAACTACAGAATCTAACCAATTAGAGAGTGAGATATATAGTGCACAGGAAATCTCAGATAAAATTTATTTGTGGAAATTTAAAGGTGAGAAAAGTATTGAAAATCCAAAATGCTGAATTAAATACGAGTGAAATTAAATCTGATAGTGTTATTACAGAAAACATTTTTGAGAATGTTAAATTACCTAGGTTATCATTACCTACTTTTGGAGGTAATATTACAGAATGGATGGTGTTTAAGGATTTTTTCAATGCATGCGTAAACAGAAATACAAGTATATCTAATGCTAAAAAATTGCAGTATTTGAAGGCTTCATTGAAAGGCGAAGCGTATCGCGTCATTCAGTGTATTCCGAGGCCAACGAAAAAGACAGGCTACCGCGGTGCATTCCACTTATCTTTTTTTACAGACCGCTAGAGTGACGTAATGCTCTTTTCATACACCTGCATTGGTGCATTCGAGCATCACGTGACTCCCGCGGTCTGTAAAAAAATATACGCGTAAAGCACCGCGGTAGCCTTTCTTTTTCGTTAGCCTCGGTGTATTCAAATTTTGGATTCTAATTTTGAGATTGCATGGAATCTACTACACGAAATATATTCAAATAAGCGAGAACAAATTTTTGCATATATTAAACGATTTCTAAGTTTACCAAAAATTCAAAAATAATCTGCTATTGCTATTTTAAATCTAGTTGACAACATTAATGAAGTCATTTGCTCATTAAAAGTATTGAACCAAACCATTGACAAATTTAGTGATACATTAATGACCTATTTAATTTTGCAAAAATTGGATCCTTCTACAAAATTGTGGTGGGAACGTCTGCTTAAAAACAATTAAATTCCAAAACTTAAGAACTTAATTGAATTTCTTAAGAATTACGCAAGAACTCTTCAAAATAGCAAGCTAGTGGTAAAAAAGGTACCTAAATCTGTATTTCCGAATAAGAGTAATGCTTTTGTAGCTACCTAGGGTTGTGGTTACTTTAAAGAAGAACATAGTTTAGCTAAGTGCTCGAAATTTTTTAATTTACCTGTTCGACAACGAATAGATTTCGTAAAGCATAATCATTATTGCTTCAATTGCCTATCTAATATGCATTGCCTCAATAAATGTAAGAGTCTAAATAAGTGCCATCATTGCTTTAAAAAACATCATAGTATTTTGCACATGGTAAATAATTCAAGGAATAAGACTAACTCAAATAGTATGTCTCCACACGCACAAGAATTTAACCCTAAAAAAGTTGAGCCAGCGAGTGAAAATGTTTCGTCTATAGTCTGTGCCTCTCATTATGAGTTAATCGCAAAGAGTAATCAAAAGAGTCATATTTTGTTGTGTACCGCATTAATAAAAGTTCAAAATTATAAATAAGAGTTTGTAAAATACAAATGTTTATGCGATACTGGCTCTCAGAGGTAATTTATTTCAAGAGAATGTGCAAACAAATTAGGATTAAAAGTAAAAGATAGTTCTATTTCTGTGTCATGTAAACATTTAATACTGTGAGTAATAAGGAAGTCGATTTATTATTCACTTCTCACTTCAAAAGTGATCTTAGAGTATCAACATCAGTATTCGTGATGGATAAAGTGACAGATAATATTCCCTATGTGTCTTTACCTTCAATCATTTGCGATAATTTCAGTGATTTAATGTTAACTGATCCATTATTTTAAAAATCATAAAAATTGAAATTTTATTTGGTGTAAATGTATTTAATGACTGGGGAAATATTCAAACGTGAACATAACCTTCTATTTGCCTTAAATTCGAGACTTGGGCAATTTCGGATACTAAAAAATTTGAAACGCTGGCAACTGATCTAGTACATGTAAATCATTTAAGTACAAAAACTGACGAGTTAGTAAATTCATTATGGGAATTAGAAAAAATTCCAAATGTGCAACCTTTAACAGTTGAAGAAAAACTTTGTGAAAAACATCTTGAGCATTCTCATTTTAGAGAAAAATCAGACCGCTATTCAGTCGCATTACCGTTCAAACAGGATCGAGATATTTTAGGTGATTCTTGCCAAATGGCACATAGAAGATTTCTTGGGAAAAAACTAATATCCATGCCAGAAATTTATAAGCAATATGTTTAATATATGAAAGAATATTTATCTCTGGGCCACATGGACCTTGTTTCAAATACAGATCGTGAATTAGAAACTAAACATTATTTCATACCACATCACTTCGTCTCTTGAATAGTTCTAGTTTAGCTACCAAATTAAGAGTAGTTTTTGATGCGAGTACTAAAACCACAACAGGTGTTTCTTTAATCGACACTCTAATGGTAGATCCCAAAACACAAGATGATTTAATGCGCATTTTATTGAGATATTTATTTGCATTTTATTTCATCTCATAATATTGCAATAACAGCTGATGTAAGAATGATGTATTGACAGGTAAAGATTTATGACAAAGATAGGAATTTTCAGAGAATATTATGGTGAGATACTCCAGATAAACAAATAGTTTTTCGCTTAAATACTGTGACGTATGAAACTACTGCTGCTCCATATCTTGCAACTAAAGCTTTGAGTCAGTTAGCAATTGATGAGGGGCTGAATTTTCCAAAAGCAAATACTATAGTTTTAAGACTTTTTTATGTCGACGATGTATTAACTGGTGTTGAGAATAGTCAGGAAGGTACTGAAGTGATATATGGATTGCAGAAAATGCTAAAAAATGGTGGGTTTGAGCTACATAAATGGTTTACAAATGAACCACCACTACTGAAAAATGCTGGATTAGCAAACACAATTAACGATAAAATACATAGTGTAGTGGGCAATAAGGCCATAAAAGTTCTAGGAGTGGAATGACATCCTGATAATGATGTGCTCAAAAGTAATTTCAGTGATATAAATTATCAAAGTGTCCATACTAAAAGAATTATTCTATCATTTATATCAACGCTTTTTGATCCATTGGAGTGGATTGCACCTTTTCTAATTCTAACTAAAGTGATCCTTCAAGAACTGTAGAAATTAAAATTATCATGGGATGACCCAGTACCAGAAAATATTGACAAAAGTGGAAAATTTTGTGCCAAGAAGTCAAACTCTTAAATTCCATATATATACCTAGAAAAGTCATCTTGCCCAATTATTCTCGATGTGAACTTCACGGATTTTGTGATGCTTCAGAAAAGGGTTATTCAGCAATTATTTACGTTAAAACTTGTGATAACTCTAACACTGATGTGAAACTTTTAACAGCTAAAACTCGCGTAGCACCACTAAAACCTGTCACGTTTCCAAGACTCGAATTATGTGCTGCAGTATTACTGGAACACTTAATACAGGCGGTCAGAGCTGCATTACATGTAAAACCTGATTCTGTGCACGCATGGAGTGATTCACAAATTGTATTGTCATGGCTAAGATCAAATCCTAAAAGATGGCAAGTCTTTGTAGCTAACAGAGTATCTGGAATCCAATCCATTTTACCGGCTGAGAATTGGAACCATGTGGATGGAAAAGAAAATCCTGCTGACTGTGCATCACGTGGGTTACTTCCTGCAGGACTACTGTCCCACGACTTGTGGTGGAACGGTCCTCTATGGTTAAGAAGCAGTGAGGTTCCCGTGCATGAACTTATTATTATAAATGAAGAAGAATTACCAGAAGCACGTAAAACATTATCATTTGTAGTTTCTGAAACTGTAAAAGAACTTGATATTATATCAAAAAGATCTTCGTTTTCCATGTTGCAACGCATATTTGCTTGGATATTGAGATTCATCTCCAATTCAAAGGTAACGCGTGTAGAAAGAAATACATCCTTTTTATCAAGTAATGAAATTCAAGCCGCAACACGCTGCATTATTCGAATAGTTCAACAAGTGAACTTCAGTAAAGAAATTCAGTGTTTAGAAGCTGGAAAAGAGCCACCTGCAAATAGCAGTCTGATTAGCGTGTGTCCAATTTTAGATGATAACAAAATATTAAGAGTAGGAGGAAGTCTGAAAAACGCCCAGCTGTCGGAGAAGGAAAAACACCCAATCTTATTACCATCAAAGCACCATGGGACTAAGATATAATTAAACCTTTTCATGAAAAATATTTACATGCAGGTCCTAAACTTCTTCTTTATTTAATTAGACAACAATTTTGGATCATTCACAATTTAGAACCACCTTCAAAGGTGCAGAAAAAGAAATCAACAAATATATTTTGCAGTGCAATTAGAATGAAGAAATTCACAAATTTTTGCCGTCAGAGGAAATAACTTGGACATTTAATTCGCCTTCTGCTCCACACTTTGGTGGACTATGGGAAAAATCAATGCAGTAAAATCAATTAAATCGCATCTGAAGCAAACCGTTGACGACACTGTGTTAACCTATCCTGAGTTCCAAACCTTGGTTATACAAGTTGAAGCTTGTCTCAGCTCTAGGCCACAGTGCCCCATATCATCTGACCCAACTGACTTAACTGCTCTAACGCCAGGTCACTTCCTAGTTGGAACTTCTCTAACTGCCATACCTGAACAAGATCTAAGTCACATTGAGTCACCTTGATAGATGGCATGTGAGACAGTTCATCCTACAGCAATTTTGGAAAAAATGGAGCCGGGAATATCTGTCTCAACTTCTGAAAAGACCTAAATGTCAAAAAAGTCAACGAAATTTAGAAGCCAATGACTTAGTCCTCATCAAAGATGACAACCTTTCACTACTTAAATTGAAATTAGGAAGAATAATAACTGTTTATCCAGGTTCGGACAATAAGGTCAGAGCTGTTACGATCAAGACTAGTAGTGGAGTCACCAATCGTCCAGTAGTGAAACTGTGTCTTCTTCCTATAGAAATTAAAAACTGTGAATTGAGAACCGTCTAATATTTTCTATTTCTTGCATTAATTTTGTTTGTGTTATTAATTGTTTTTTCATTATAGTAAGAAATTGTAAGCAACTAGCCACTTGTTGAAGTCCCAGGGGATTTCAACGGGGGACAGAATGTTTATGTAAGTATCGTCTGCAGCGAGCTAAAACTGCATTTTCCTTGATTTCATGTGCTCCAAATTCATGTAAGTTTCTTTTTCTTACTTTCCACGTTTGGCAACACTGTGTTTTTCTATTTTGATTCTTGTTGTTTTAGAATGTGAAAAATGGTGTAATGGAATAAGCCATGTGATGGCTGGTTTTTTTTTTTTTTTTTTTTTTTTTTTTTGTGAAATAAACCTCATTTACAGTCCACTGTGTTGTACTTTATGTAAGAACTAGCAGTGTGTGTGTGTGTAGTGAAAAACGCAGAAACAGATTTCTTTATACTTTTGTGAAATTGCGAGAGTTTTTTCTCGTCGATCTTAGAGCCACGAAATTTTTTTACTTGTCTATAGTGAAGTTTTGAAATTTACTCCTTAATCGATAGTGAAAAATCTAAATTTTTCCTGATTTTCAATTGAGCCTTTGATTTTAAATGTGGGGCAAGTCCATTTTTGAAAAAAAAAACAGTTAAACCTAAACTTTTTACAAGTTAACATAAAATTTATATTTTTAAACAATTCACAATAAATATTTTTTAATATCAGTATAAATTTGGGACTAGTAATTTATTGGGTCAACGATATTTCAATTGGGTTGATTTTGAAAGTGGGGCAATTTCACTTTGAATTGAATTACTTTTTAAGTTGCATAATATTAACGAACACAATCAGAATTTCATCATGAATATGTTAAACATCTTATTTACCCAAATTAAGAAATATATGCATACCAGCTTATTGCTGAATATTTTTTCCACTTTTTCCTGTAAGATTAAATTTATTTTTTGTTTCATTATACACAAAAAATATAAAATAAATCTATTAGTGCTTACGAATTTTTTAAACCCATTCAAATGCAAACATTTAAATGTCTAGAAATAACATGAAATAGGCTTAGCCCACTTTCAAAATCAACGGCTCAATTGCGAATGCATGAAGTTTTTAGAATGACGATAGTAATTTGTTAAATGTAGTGAAAATTGGCGATTTTACTTGCAGGGATCTATCTGTTTAGGAAAAATTTGGATCCTTCAAAGAACGGTTCACATTTTTTTTTTTTTCATTTTAAAACAGGACCCTACACAAAATATTTCACCTCAAAACAGCACCCTTCACAAAATTATTTGTCTTAGAAATATATTTTTTCACAAAACATTTCCGTATCTAAACTGAATTTTTCGCAAAGCTATTGACTATAATATAAATTCTGACCTGTCACAAAACAGCTGAAGTTGCCAAAGAACGTATTATCTAGCTTTTATATACGCAAAGGATCTTCTTAAAAATAGATAAAAAGGAACCTGAATTTAATGATAATTTCAGATTCACAAAATTAGAAGTAGATTTTTCACAAATATAAAAAATTGTGCACAATTTCATAAAAACAGGACCTTGTGAGAAAATTCTACAGACAGATCCCTAACTTGAAACAAAATAAGAGTTAGCGGGTTGTCTACAAAATGTATATATATATATATATTTACTTTTTGTTCAAATATATTTTTTTTTCATGTTACTAACAATTGGTATTTTGTTACTTTACAACAAAATATCAATGAAAAGAAACAATTTTTAAATTAAAACATTTCTATTTCGCTACCATTAATAACATAAGGTACAAAAATATTTCGGGGTAAAATTTACTCTCCTGCAAGAATAACTTTAACCCTTTGTTACTCAAAAATTCAGATTTGAAAAGTATTTACTCAGACTTTAGAATACATCATTTTAAGTATGTAAAAATAATTACAAAATTTTAGAACATAAAACATTATTTATTAAAATGTACTTTTTTTTTTTTCCCCATCTGCAATAAACAGAAAATTACATATACATCTCATAAATTTAAGAAATATACATATACTTAAAATATACATATCATTTTTCTAATACAAAATTGTAAAGTATGAGACCATACCTTTGTAAAAAATCTATTTTTAGACGTCTCTAGCCTTTTTAATTTTATTAAATTTATGAAGTCCATTGTGATACCAATAATGATGTGAAACTGCTCAAATGATAAATAAAACTGTGACAAGAAAATTTACTCAGTATCGCCGTCTGTTGAGAAATCTATCAACAATTTATATTAACTGTTGTGAGTGGCAATAAATAAAATCGTCATTTAAAGTCCACTGTATAAGTAACAATGACTTTTGGATATGTTGCATATATACAACGCGGTGATACAAAGCGTCAAAAAAAATTTCAGCAGCAAAAGATAATTTCGTATTACATAACTCCATGAGCCTTACATATCCCAAAAGTTTCATAATTTTTTGAATTTGTGGGCTGGGAACATTCCCTCGTAAGTTAGAAAGCTGTTCGCATCGCAGTCTCTGATTTATCGTATGTTTCCCTGTAAAACTAGTTTTTTAGCAAGGATACTCGGCCTGCAAAAAAACAATTCATAGCTCCTAACTTCCGACTTTAATTTTTTATACGTCAGATAAGCGTATTTCGAAGCAGAGCATTTATTTAATGCAATGTGTCTTGTTTTTATGTGGGTCTGATTTCATTTCTTTGTTAAGGCTGTTGGTCAGTTACATCTCAAAGTATCTTATGTTAAACCTAAGGTTTTTTTATTGCATTTATTTCTATTTAAATGATTCAAAGTTATAATTTTTAAAACTTTAAATTCATTTTCACCCAGTTTATGTTTTTACAATGCATTAGTATATTCAAACTGAAGTTTTATTCAACATATATTGCTCAAAGTACTTGACATTTTTTTATTGGTGTCTCTTATGGTGTGTTTTATGAAATTAAAATCTGTTTTGAAACAACATAAATGGTTTATTTTTAAAAAATAAGAATGTTTTTTCTTTTTTTAAATTTTCTATATTTAAAAGTGTCTCATAAAATATTTAACTTGTTGGAAATCTGCACCTTACAGATATAGAGCACGCTTGTAAGAAAAGTATGAAAAGAAATGTTCCAAAAAATTCCAAATTGTAGAAGTGTAGTTTTAAAGTTATCTTACATTTTTCTTTTTTCTTTTTTTTTATCAAATTTTACTATAGGAATTGCATTTTTTAACACTTTCAACATAGTTGAAAAGTGTTTAAGCGTTCGGTTTATCTGTCTGTCTGTCTGCCGTCTGAGAGTGCTCTAAATCTCGTAAATAGACTCGGATTGCCCGGAAATTTTTATGTGTTATTGATGTTTACCATAGAATGATCGGTATTGAAAATGAAGTGTATAGCATTTGTAGCTTGTTTACAGGGACACACAAAAGAATTCTATGGAAAAAAAAAATCGTTTCTGCTGCGTTTTAATGATGATACAATATTTCAAACTTAATGAAATTGATATGCATCACTCGGGTGAATTAAAACATGCTTTCTCAGAAGTATGGAAGAAGTAGCATTTACAGTTCGTTTGCAGGAACACACAAAAGCATTCCATTATATATTGATCTATGGTGAAAAATCGTTTGCGATGCATTTTAAGGATGGTATGATATTTCAAACATAATGAAATTAAAAAGTATCACTTAGGTGATCTACATCATGTTTCCTATAGATGAGGGAGTGCGTGCCATTTATCTTCATTTATACAGACGTGCGAAAGAATTCGGTTACAGGGCAGACTATGATTGATTTCATCTTATGAAAAAATAAAATTTCTTAATAATCTTCTGTTAGTATTGAAAAATGTTTCATAATCTACGCCTGATGCATGGTTTTTCGTCCATCTTACTTGATTAAATCATTTTTCTTCATAAAACAGTTCAATAATATATCAAAATGATATTTTAAAATACTCATATTAAAAAAATATAAATTGTTCAAAGATTACCAAAGAAAGAAAGTTATTGAAATGAAATCTTTACTAATTTATAATTTGTGATTTAAAGGGTTAAATTCTACCAAAGTTACAAGTTTTATGCAATCAATAAGTAGAAGATATTACATCCGTAGACTTAAATTTTTATTTTTTTCATTTTTAGAGAAAACAGGAACGAAAAATCATGCATCAAGCATAGATTATAAAATACTCTCTAACACTTTCACAACATTATAATAAGACTTCACTGTTTAATAATGTGAAATAATGTCTCAGTGAACAATTTGTAAAACGCGTAACACATTTGAATATACCTAATTTTAGTATTTAACATCAATAGTCAAAAAAATATATGAATTCTTTTGTGCAGCCTTGTATATTATCTATAGATTTGTATGTATACTACACAGCATGCTAACATTTATGTTTAGCTGGGAAACGCATAGGATAGTTGAAAATTCACTTTCAGCAATTTCCATTAATAAACGGAAATGTACTGGAGATATTTGTGCAGCCCTCTATATGATCTATAGAATTTATACACACCAAGTAATATGCAGAAAAATTATTTACACTTAAAAACGCTTAACACAGCTGAAAATGCACTTCCCGCAATTATTTTTAATAGCTAATACTGTAACCGAATTATTTTGTGTGTTCTTGTAAATGAATGATTAATGCTATGCACACTGTATTTTATAGTATAAACATTTTGCACTTGACCTCAGTGATATACATCAATTTCAATATGTTTGAAATAGTATAATATCATTAAAATACACCGCATACGATTTTTTGAAATATACCGTAACGTAACGGAATTCTTTTGAGTTAAATGAACGATAAATTTTATGCACACCCTATTCTATAGTAAGCATCTTGTATTGCACCTCAGATATAATACACTGGTGTCCAAAAATTAAGGGGAAGTGACCGGGCGCTTTCGTTTTTTATACGGTTTGTCTAATACTCAAATTCTTGACAATTGTTCTTGAAATTCGAGGATGTAAAGAACATGTTTGACTTCAAGAATAGTAGAAACAGTTTACTGCAATAAAAGAATTAATATATTGAATATTTGATGCGATATGGGTATTGGTATGAAATAATTTATAACTGCGCGTGCGCGAACTATACCAAAGATTTTTTTTTTCATGATTTGGTTAGTCAATTCTATAGAGTAACTCATATAAAAAGACCTGTCAAATAGTGTGAAAGCTCAAAAAAATGTCAGCAATACAGTGAGCTAATTGGCAAATCCGGGAGAAAATCCCATTGAATTACAAGAGATTATAAATTATTTCATATTGATAAATTAAAGTTATAAATTGTTTCATACAAATACCCATATCTCATCAAATATTCAATATATTAATTTTTTATTGCAGTAAACTGTTTCTACTCTTCCTGAAGTCAAACATGTGCTTTACAATCCTCGAATTTCAAGAACAATTTGTCAAGAATTTGAGTAGATATTTGAAAAACCGTGTAAAAAGCGAAAGCGTCCGGTCACTTCCCTTAATTTTTGGACAGCAGTGTATATCAATCTCAATTTGTTGGAAATAGTGTAACATCATTATAACACACCGCAAATGACTTTTCTCCACTGACTGTAATGTAATGTAATTATTTTGAATGTCCCTGTAAACGGACTATAAATGCTACACACTTCATTTTCAATGGCGAACATGCCATGGTAAACCTCAATAACATATAACAATTTCATGGAAATACGAATATATTTACGCGAATTAGAGCACGGACGGACAGACAGGCAGACAAATCGAATTCATAAATATATTTCAACTACCGTAATTCCGGTGTATATTCCGCGGATCAAACAATTCGATTTCAACCCAGAAATTTTATTCAATAATTGAAGCCAAATATTTACAACGATCTGGGAAGTAACACTTTATAAAGTAAAATTTCTGTGTCCAAACATGATTGTTTCATCTGCGGATTATACGCCGGAAATTACGGTATATTGCAGAGTGTTACAAAAGGGAAGGGAAGGGGTACGTAAATGAAAATTTCCTTTAGACCTTTTGCATTTAATAAAAATATAAGGAATGGAAATGTATTTCAGACTATATCTAAACCTTTAACAAAAGAAGAGATTTTTCTCAAAAAGATAATATACTTATCGAATCGTCGCTCTAGAACAATAGTGGGCAAGAATGGAATCCGTTACTTTAAGATACGTATATTTTTAGAATAAGGTATTTAAGTATTATTTTATAACATAATTATTAAAATATTACATTACATTATAATTATTTATATATTTTATATTATGATTATTTACTCTAAAAACTTTAAACGTTCTTATTAGCTGACAGCTAAGTGTTACAAGAGCTGAAAAACCCCTTGCTGTTGTGTGTAATACCAATTAATATACTTCTTCTAAATAATAATTAATAATTGTATTACAAAAGTGTCTCGGTAATACATTCCTCACTTATACGACGTTTACATGTATGCGTAGTTTGGCTGTGATCCCAAATTTTTCGCATCTACTTCAACCTTTTACAAGCTATTATTAATTATTAGGACTTAATATGAAACCACTAATTAAAAAATTGTTTAAAAATTAAATTCCATTCACGTTCACTTGAAAAAGTTAGCTACACACTTAAATTTCCAATACTAAACATGCTATGGTAAACTTAATAACATATATCAATTACACGGCAATCCGACTATATTTACGCGAGTTAGAGCGCGGGCAGACAGGCAGACGGCCAGACAAAAAGAATTCATGAACACTTTTCAACTAAATTAGAAAGTGTTAAAAGATTCGAAATATAAACAATTTGGCTTATTATGAGCTATTGTTAATTATATGATACAGTTTCAACAGAATTCTTGCATATGAGAAATATTTTGACAGAAAATATATATTAATTTACTTTATGTATCGGTAATGTGAATAGAACGCTGATAAAAAGAAATGTCTTTGTGTGTGTCTATTTACATCATATCATTCAGGCAGTTGGGGTTTTTACTTTAGGAAATAATCATGCTTGTTATATTTCGTTTTTAAATTGAATGGCAAAAACCTTTTTTTTCTCTGACTCATTTAGCTTTAGCGCATCATATGTTGGATGTCAACATAGAGTCAATGAGTACTCATTAAATTTTTTCACATACCACAGTTTGAGAATAAGTGTATTAGAAAAATTGATAACTATTAAGAAAATATTCATTGTTAATTGAAATTACAGCACATTAACTTATGATACAACACCTTGATTAGAAATTTATTATAAATTAGAAATTATTGGGTCACCATCTATCTATCTCAAGATGACTTTCACTTATTACGCAGTCTATTAACCGATAAAATAAAATTTGGTTAGTCTGCAAAATCCTCATTTTCCTCAAATATGCAGCTAATTTTTAAAAATATGTAAGCTATTGAAAATTTTGCATCAAACGCAAGATAATTTTCTGGATATCGAATATAAATTGTTATCTCACAAAAAAAAAAATATATCGAAGAAAGGAATGAAAAATTTGACAGCTAGGTCTTTGAGGTTTCAATTAAAACAAAAGATTTGCTTTCTAATGCTTTATTTCTCTCGCAAAAATTTCAACAATACAATACCAATTAAATGAATGGTATAATTTCAAAAATGCATCCACAGCAATTTTTTTCTTTCTTTTTTTTATGGACACAATGAAAGATCTATTCTGAGACATTAGAATAATGGAAACGGCTGTATATGATAAGGGCCAGTGTCAGAAGATGTAAGATATATCCAGAGTCAGAAGTCAGAGGCCAGAAATTAAAAAGGTTTTGGGTTAGATGATTACTGCAATTCATTAATGAGTCACAGTAACTTTTTACTAAGTTACAAAAGGAGAAAAAAAAACTTAGTAATTTATTTTGAATACCTAAATATTTTTTGAATGCTTAAAGCTGTTATTTTTTTCCTTACAATTTGTTAAAATATAATTAATAATGTAACATGAGAGAACATTTAATGATAATGTAATTAAATATATTTCTAGTTGTATTACATTACGGTGATTGCTGCAACTCAATATATCTAAGAAGTAGAAGGTAACAACGAATTGTTTAATTATTTGTTATCCATTTAAGTATAAGGAGTAAAATACTGATAATAAAATAAATAAAATAATACTAGTGTAAAATAAATAAAATACTACTAAGAAAATAAGTAAATTCTTGTCTCCAAGTCCTAGCTTTATACTCGAATATGAAAATTTAGTTCCAAACATTAAAAAAGAAACTTTTTGGTATCTTTGAATCAAATATGTGAATTTTAAATTAATTGCGAATATTTTGCAATATTTTCCTTATGTGTTATTTTCCAAATCTTTTCAATAAATATATAAGCAAAAAAAATTATTTAACTTTTTTTTTTTAACCCATGACAGGTTACCAGTAATATTAAAATGAGAGTAATTAAATCTGAAACCTAAACAAAATTTTATTTTTTCAAAATATATGAAAAGAAAACTTTTAAAAATTCAATCTTTGCTCCTCCATGGGCCTGGGGGGGGGGGGAGGTCTTTCTCTACCTCTATTTTTTTTTTTCGGATTGTATACTTTAGTCTATGTAATGATAGTTTGTCATAAACATTCCCAATAAATGTGTGGAAGATTTTTGCAAATTTCTCTTTGTAACCGTGAATTGTGTATTTCGTTAATTTCATTATCCCACATCTTTTTTAAATACTAAAGCTAATGATTTAGCGATATAGTAATATTATGTTCCCTTATGGGTAATATAAATGTAAATAACCTCATTAGGATGTATTTATAAAGAATTCATTAAATTGTACCGAAAGAAATCCCCTTAAGTTTTGCCCTTTTGGTGGTACTTTATATCAGTGGCGTAGCTACATTTTTTGGTGCCCGGGGCAAGAAGAAATTCTGTGCCTACCCCCCCCCCCCCTTACCCCATTCCCTTCTCTAAATAAAAAAAATAATGACATTATTTTTTCTTAAGACGAAAAAATGTCCTTCCGACTTGTACCATGAGGAGGAAAATGTAGCTTTCCTCTTCCTTGTTTTTAAGAATTCGGCTAATTTTATTTAAACGCATGAAACTAAAATGCACGCAACCCGATTATAGAAGATTTCTAGTTTTGTCAATACTGAATTTGTATGGGAATTTCAAAAAATTATTTAGCTATCGCCAAGTTGAATTCATTTATGGCGATCTACATTTATCACCAAGATCTTTAGCCAAATGCCGTCAAGCTTGGCGAGAATTTGACATTAGCAGATATGACTATGTAGTTTTAAGCGTATGAGATTAGAAACACAAATGATTACAACAATGAAAACCAATTTGTGAGAAACCCACGTTTGCTAAAACTCGTCTAAAAAAATCTACTAAATCATACTAAAAAATCTGCTGCCTTGTTTCATTTACAAAGTGCGTACAATCTTTGGGATTTTCAAGGAGTTCCATATGTCCTACGGGAAAAAATAATAAATACTTTTAAATTACTCATTCTTTTATGTTCTTTCTTTCCTTTTTTTTTCTTCTTTTGGACAATATATAAGGTGCATTTCATAAAATTTAAAATAGGATTCTCAGCACTATAAATAGTATATTTTCTAAAAACAAAAATGTTAAGTAAACTAGTCGTTGGGGGCCACCGTAATACTTACCCATCATGGATATGCATAGTATAAAATATGAAAATAAAGCATGTGTAAACTATTTATAAAATGCATTGCAATTCGAGTAAAATCCTGGCTTGATGACGCCATAAACTTTAAATGTTCTATTACTGAATTGCGTTAGAGAAACATCCTTATAACTCTAAAAATGGTAAACCTATTAACTAACGGTTTACTGCGTCGGATGAAGCGTCTCATTTCCAATTAAAATATATCTTTGAATTAAAATTGGAATGAAATACAGCATCATGAAAAATCGAAGAGTGTGGAAAATAGGATTACAAATATCTCGGCAACTCATTATCCGATCGACTTCAATCGTTATGCAAAATTTGTTTTTTATTGTATTTTACAAGTCACTCTTTAAAATAAACAATTTCGAAAATTTTTAAATACCTTTTATCAGAACGACTATTTCGAGAGTCCGAAAAAAAATAGTTCCGGATAATCGAGGTTACTGAAATTCAATAAGCTTCTTCCCATTATTACATACTAAGTACATACCATATTTCAAGTCTTTATCTCAAATTGTTCGGGAGATAGCGCGTTTACAGGCAGACACACAGACAAACAGACGGACGGCAATTTTTTTTTTTCAAAAAATATGTTTTTCGGAATCTCCAGTGTCTGAAACGTGTATATCCGTCAAATTTTTTTTTTCAATTTTCAAAACGATTACAAGACTTACCCTATACTACGTATGATGGGTAAATAAAAGTCATTTTTATTGTATTTTCAAATTTATCATGATATTTTAACTAATCAACTTTTTAAAAATGTTCTTCTTACAGTTATAAAGCAGATTTGTAAAGAAAATGTGAAAAAAAATGTTGCGAAAAGTTAAAAATCGTAAGAAAAGTGTGGTTTTAAAATTTTCTTTAAAAGCTTTTCAAGTTAATATTAAAAAAAGAAAAAAAAGAAATTATTTTATCTCAAGAATTACGTTTTTGCTTTCTTTCAAATCATAAAACTTTCATAAAACCATTTAATAATATCAATAAAAACTGCATTTTAAAAATTTACAACGGTGCACCTTGTTTGCAAATTTTAAATACCCATCGATTTGAACACTCTTTACAAAGAAATATATCAGATTAAATAAGATGATCCATTCAAATGAAATTTTGTTATTTTCTTCCTATTTTGCTTTCTTTTAATCATATGATGGTTAATCCTGATTTGAAAAACAATCTAAAAACTATTTACAAACTTTATAGACTTGTTTAAAAGTAGCGGCATAACTTCCGCTGCGTCTTCCGAAACTTATAATATTGTGGCTTAGTCATAAAACGTATGCAGATGATCTCTGCAATAGCATATCGTACATATAATAAATCCCGGATACAACGAGCGAGGAATTTGATTTCCAGTATAGTAAACCTCCAAAAGTTTGGTATATGATCTGCCTGTTTTTCTAGGGGCATTCCCCCCCCTCCCTCCTTCGCCGAATTTATTGAAAGCATTCACACACACAGAAAAAAGGTCACCAATTCTTATTTATTGTCAAAATATGTGAGATAATTTCTGTTTAAAGCGTCTCTCAATTGCACTCCCACAACCACAGAGTTCAGAGAAAGACTCTATGGCCCTCAACATTTAATCAGTTTGTGCCTCCTTTCAAGTACGTAATCAAGTAAGGTACAAATTCAGTTGAGAAATCCTTAGAAACATTCACAGAAGCTTTTGTTTTTTTCATTATTTGGGCGGATATAATAAAATATTTTACTAAATAAAACAATCACACACTCACACAAATATTTATTGTCGAAATATGTGGGATAAATTCGGTTTAAAGCGTCTCTCAATTGGGCGCCCCCAACATTTAATCATTTTGTGACTCCTTTCAGGTACGTAATCATGTAAGGTACAAAGTCTGCTGAGCTATTCCTAGAAACATTAATCACAGAAACTTTTTCTTTCATTATTTGAACATAATAAAATATTTTACTAAAGAAAATATTCACACACACACACACACACAAGCAATTTTTATTTATTGTCGAAATATGTGAGATACTTCCAGTTAAAATTTTTTCTCAATCTGGCGCCCCTTGACAGCGGCGCCCGGGGCGGCTCTCAAGCCTCCCTTAGCTATGCTACTGCTCTATGTGTCTTTTCTATCACACTAATATTCTTTTCTATGCATGTACTTTTATAAAATATTATTTGTAAGTGAAGAATTAGAACCATTTTTTATAATCGTCTGAAATTTTAAAATAGTACATAAAAGTTTGTGTAAAATTACAAGTAATTACATTCTTTAAGCTGTAAGAGAAACTGTAATATGAAAAAAGCAAAAACGAAATATAAAATATGGGGAAGGCAGGGCAAAGTGGTCACCCTAAGGTTTTGTGATTTTTTGTCACCCCTTAAAATACATATACATAACTGACAATTTGCATAGAACTAGAGTGACTACTTAGAAATGTAAGGGTATTTGTAATTTTTACGAAATAATAAAGTGGAAGTGAGAATTTGGTGTTTTCCAAAAAAGGTCAAAATGACCACTTTGCCTGACCTAGACGGCAAAGTCACTCCATGGCTACTTTGCCTGACAAGTGTAAAAAGATTGAGAACACTATTTAAATGATTAGAACATTTTTATTTTCATAAAAAATCGTATGAAACATAACGAAAGATTGAAAATGGTATGAAAATCCAATAAGAGTTTGACAAACCCAAATAAAAAATTATAAATCAAAATCAAACACTGCATTTTTCGCAAATGAACTCCACTTCATCTTCTTCGCAAAGTGAACAGGCCTCATGAGCCCAGAGGTGACACTACCCTGACGACTTTGCCCTTTTGGGAGCCATGACAGAAAATACATTCTACAGTGGAAACTAATGAACAGTCAGCGACTACTCACCCACCAATGTGAAGCTGTAAACATTCTCTTTCCTTACACATTCAATAAATAAATGCAATAAGTACAACATGTTATTTTTAATAGCATGTACTATAAGTCACTTACATTAAATCACAAACTTCAAAAACTGGAACACCCGCTCTAAAATCATGAAACATGGAACCACATTGTTCAACGATTGTCTGGTTATTCACTGTCATCAAACGAAATAGTTTGACCACAAAACACGCAATGTCAGCGCTCTGGTGACGTCATTATATTGGGAGACCACTTTGCCCTGCCTTCCACTACATAAAAAATTTCTTTTTCAAAGTACTTAAAAAGAAAGAAGGAACAACTAAAATATGCTGAATTTTTAGCATTGATATATTGATGTAAATTATTTTGCATCAGGAGCAACTTTAAATTATAACGCCCGGTAGCTTAGTGTTTACCACATTTCAAGTCCACACTTCACACATTTCCGGATTTGGGAAAGGTTCACTCAATTTTTTATCCTTTAGGGATCCTTTTAAATCCTTTTATAAAAGAAGTATCAAGCAGGGTTGAAAAGTAAACACTGGGGTTACGCGTCAGGCTGACCACCTGATCGGGGCATATTATATATATATAGCAAGCTCGTGGTTTGGAAAACAGTATTGGGAACCGGATGCCATAATCCGTCGCGGATTGGAACGCCGCGAAGTTTTTAGTTTTTAACTATTGGATTATCTGGAAAGCTCGGCGGTCGCGGTTTTGTCTGCTTATATTTTGCAACTGCTGGTAAGGAGTGACCTTGAATGACCCAGATATGTAAATTCGGTATTTTCTGCTTGCGTTGTACAATTCTTGCTTGAGTTGTGGCATAATTTTTGTTTCGGTGCAATGCTAAGAATGGAGAACAAAAAAAATTCATTTTCGTAAATTATGCTCTTTTATTTCAAGAGAGGTAAAAATGCTAGTCAGACTGCTCGTAATATGTGTGCTGTATATGAACAAAGTGTTGTTTCAAATGACACAGTTCGAAAGTGGTTTGAGAAGTTTAAGCGCGGAAATTTCAGCCTCAAAGATGATGATCGCTCTAGACGACCATCATCATCTGTAAAGGAGGACCTTTTAAAAGAAGCTATCAAATGATCACACACTGTACTTTTTGGAATATCTACGCTGTGTGATAACTTCTGAACTATGTAACGTGGATTTTCAGCAATAGCTTCTTTTAAAGGGTCCTCCTTTACAGATGATAGTCGTCCAAAGCGGCATCATCTTCGAGACTGAAATTTCCGTGCTTAAACTTCGCAAACCACCTTTGAACTATGTCAACTGAAACAGCACTTTGTCCATATACAGCAGAAATTTACCTTTCATGAAATAAAAGACCATAATTGACGAAAATGAACTTTTTGATTCTCCCTTCTTAGCACTGCACTGAAACAAAAATTATGTCACAACCCAAGCAAGAATTATGCAACGCAAGCAGAAAAGACCAAATTTACATATCTAGGTCAATCACGGTCACTTCTTGTCAGCAGTCGCAAAATAACTTGACGAAACCGCTCTTCCGTTTGAAAAACAGCAGAACTCTCCGAATGACCCAATACTCGAAAATAAATAAATAAAATAAAATAAAATTTTATTTAAATCGTATGAGCAATTTTGGGATGAGTTTTTAAATGTTAAAAATAATTAACAAAAGTGAACTATCCAGACCAAATGATAAATAAAAATAGACAAATAAATATTATTATAAAAAAAACAGAATGTTAAAAATAATTAGTTGAATGGTTAAGATTATAACAGTATAATCTTAGCTATTCAACCAATTATTTCTACCATGGCATAAGTTTCACAAAATATTTTTAATTCGTCTATATACAGCAGCTAAAACATATAAAAATATGAGTATTTCTCTCGAATAAAAGCAGAACATGATTTAATGTTTTAAACTTCTAAATCATCAAACTACCTCATCTTTGTTCTCACAAGAATAATAAAAATATGAAAGGGAACGGAAAAAAAAGTTCGATGAAATTCACAAAACTTTTCCTTTTCTCTTTTTCCACCATTTACGATTTTTTATTTTCAATATTTTTTCCCCCACTCAGATGAAAGAAATTGAGAACAAAATCACACCGGGACTATTTGAAGAGCATCCATTCTGAATTTGTGCGTCAAGAGGCGCTAACGCCAGAACTCGCACAAAAGGCAGCGTTCGGGTATTTAGATGTTAATGAAAGTTTTCCGGTCGGTCCTTTGTTTGAAAACGGTTCATTGAAAATGAACCGCCTTGCTCGATTTATTATTGATATGTGTGTGTGCTGCGTGGAGAAGTTGTCTTTCAATAGAATATATAAGGGACTATATATATTTTGATGGAAAAAAAATTAAGACCGTTTCCAAATTCTGGAAGAAAAAGAGCAAAAAATCATACATCCGGCATAAATTCTAAAGCACTTTCCGGTACTAACATTAATAAAAAAAGTTTCTTTTTTCCCTAGAATGAAATGAGATAGTTAAATAAGCAACTTAAAAGACTTACAAATCAGTAAAAATCCACTTTCAGCAGTTCCTGTCCATATCCAGTAATGTAGTCTTTCGTGTAGCCCTGTACTCGAACTATAGAATTTATAAACACTACTTATGCACACAAAATTATATCAGTTTAAAAATGCATAAACACGGAGGAAAACGCACTTCCAGCAATTATCAATCTTAATCAGTCATTTATCCGAATTCTTTTGTGCGTCTCTGTAAATGAAAGATAAATGCTATGCACTCTATAATCTATAGGAAGCATGCAGTGCATTTCAGTGATTAAATTATGTTTGAAGTATCATAACAGATAACACCATATCAAAATGCACTTAAAACTGTTTTCTCCCATAAATAACAATGTAATGGAATCCTTTTGTGCGTTCCTGTAAATGAACTATAAATGCTACTTATTCTATATTCCTGAGAAAGTATGTTGTAGATCATATTAGTGAGGTAGATAAATCTCAATATGTTTGAAATACCGAGACATCAATAAAATACACCGGGAACGATATTTCCCCATAGACTGTAATGTAACAGAAGTCTTTTGTGTGTCCCTGTAAACAAACTATAAATGCTACATACTTCATTTTCAATACCAAACATTCTATAGTAAATCTCAATTACACATTGAAATTTCATGGAAATTCGAATATATTTACGAGAGTTAGAGCACGAACAGACAGGCAAACCGAATTCATTAACACTTTTCAACGATGTTGGAAAGTGTTAAAAAGGTGAAGAAGTTAATACAGTCGACGCTCGTTAATTCGAACTCGCTGGGAGCGAGAAAAACGTCCAAATTATCCGCAGTTCGAGGTATTGGATTCTAAAAAATAAAATGTTATTACTTAAGAAAAAACACTTATCTAATATCAGAAAATGATAATCGTTTTTATAATTGAAATCGTTTCTAACATATTAAATTATAAAAGTATTGCATTCTAAAATTAAAATTTTAGAAGCGTCGTCTTAAAATGACACACGAATTTCTAGTTCTAGAATTCGTCTTAAAATGACAAAAATATCTTATTCTTATTGTAAGTTGAATCATAATAACTAAAGCAGAAAAAAACTGCAATACTATATAATTAAACTAAAATTTTTAATAAAAAAAAATAAAACTTTTTTTTTTCAAAAGAATTTGGTCAAATGATGTTCGTTGTAATTTCTTACCGCTATGTTTTTTCAGGCAATCTTTCTACAAAAACAAAAAGTTCAATCCTTTGTCTGCTGAAGACTATATCTGAATAAAAAATTTTGAAAATGTTAATTGCGTCCATAATTGTTTTCTTTTTTTTCCTAAGGACTTTGGGAGTCGCATCATCTGATTCAGAGACATCTTCCGAATCAGCTATCTATCCTGGCTCTTTGTCATTAATATTTTAATAAATTTTTCATCACTTAATTTTTCACAAATTTCGAAATCATTTTCCATCTACTTATAATAAAATGCAAGTGTAGGAGTGTGTTGGTAACCATGCTGGGTACGATCACTCTGGTCTGCGAATCGAGCGTAGCTAAACGCCATGTTAGACTTAATGAAAAAATATGTTAACATATGATAGCTAAATGATAATTTGTTCTATTCACAATCATGTCTGTTCAGCATATTTTCATATAAAACATGTATATCACATCCAATTATAATGTTGGAAGTTCTAAATTAAAAATTACCAGAGTAAACAACGGTTTACCAGATGTAAACAAACAAACACTGTTACCATTCAGAATTACAAATTTGACAAATGAATTTTACAAATGAGCGATTCTTTGTACCCTTCATTAAAAAACTACAGGTTAACATCCTGTTGTGCTCTTAAAATATTTGTAAATGCATATTGAAGCCTTTAAATATTTTGAAATGCGTTTTGCACTTTTTCATATCGGATTTATATCGACTGATGTTTTTGTGAAAAATGAAGTTAATTTCCGATTAAAGCGCTCGAATACGTCATCTGGTGAAGAAAAGATTTAACTTCTCTCTTCGGGAAAATCCCGTGCAAGCACATGCATTACATGTATTTTTAATTTGTTCATAATAATTATTATTATTAATATTATTTTTTGCACAATTTCCGATTTCGTGTGACATTAGTGTCTGTGTTTATATAACACCTGTACCGACAGCTGCGATTAGCGCCCTCTTTAAGTCCCAATTGTTAATTTTTTAATGAAATGTTCCAAAAATTGTTCTCACTTCAATTTGGTGGCGCCATCTATCAAGCATAAAACAAAATATTTTAAAATGCTATTTTTTCACAATTAGCATTTTTGGATTACTCTGAGGGAAAAAAAAGAAACAAAAGGAAAGGACATAATGCAAGAAATGATGCGAGTTTTTTATTTATTTATTTATTTATTTTTTTTTTTTTTTTTTTTTGTGACAAATAAAATTTTGCACTGAAAAATCGAATGCTGCAAATTATGAATTTATTATTAGCATTTTAAAATCTGTTCCTATTTTTGTTTTCTTTCTTTGACCAAATTATTGTTTATAAAATATGCCTGTGAAATTTTAGCAAGATAAGTTTATGATGAGTTTATTTTTTGGAATTGAGTTTTACATTAAAGATCCTTTTTGTGAAACAGAATTTTGAGAACGGTCCCTTTTCATTAAATTGAATTCTGTGAAAAGACTCTTTTTATTAAATAGAATTTTTTAAAGGGGCCCTAATTTTTGTTTTCTTTCTTTGACCAAATTATTGTTTATAAAATATGCCTGTGAAATTTTAGCAAGATAAGTTTATGATGAGTTTATTTTTTGGAATTCAGTTTTACATTAAAGATCCTTTTTGTGAAACAGAATTTTGAGAACGGTCCCTTTTCCTTAAATTGAATTCTGTAAAAAGACTCTTTTTATGAAATAGAATTTTTTAAAGGGGCCCTAATTTTTGCCTGGATCGACGTCAGATAGGAGCTGTGTTAATCATTATAGGTAATTAAATTGCATTTTCCTGCTTTTATTGGTAATAGTTCTAATTATTAATAAAATCGTTATAATGAGATTTGCTTTTTTTGTTTTATTTATAATCCTCTTATTTAACCTATGAATATTTTAAGCTGAATTTAATATATTTCTGTGAATTATTTTCTGTTTAAGAAATGCAAACTTTTTTTTAAACTTTTTTATTTAATCTATGCATATTTTTATGGCTACTTTACCAAAACATAGCTGCATAACTTACGCAAAAGAAAACTCAGTAGATTTCTAAATCAGTTGATTAAGCTGCTTTCAAAACAAGTAATATAAAAAAAAATTAAGTCAATTCCTACTTAGGTCAAAAAGAGTTTTTTTCCAGCGATCTACACGCTTCGCCACTGACAGTATTTATTCCTAAATTTATATCCTGCTAAATATCTTATATAAGAGAAATTTTTCAAATGTATTAAAAATTAAATAAAAAATAAATAGCTAAAATACCAAAAATTAATAGCTCGAAAAGTGTTTCTCACAAAATTGTTAGACAAACTGCGTTAGAAAGGTAAAAAATTGTATTTTTCTTGATATAAATTTCAAATCTAATGATTATGCCATTTTTCAAGTATTGAATTTCAAAAATTACCAAACTTCACAATGATACCGTACATGATAACAGCACCATAGCGAAACCTTCACGCGTAAAAAGATAATGGGGCTGTTCACGGACAAAAATCAGGCGGCACGCGGGCGAAGGAGACTAAAATATGGAGTGAGTCTATACTTTTGAAGAGAAATTAAATATAAAACTAAAATTAATTAATTTAATTTAATTAATTAATATTTGAAAAAACTGTATTAACATCCAGTGTCATCCACTACAAGTTTAAAAAAATGTATTTGAACTTGAGTGGATGAATAAAAAGTATTTTATTAACGATTGAAAATTTGAACAAGATATATAAATATATAGAGGGTGTGAGCTAATAGTAGGAATTGAAAAAAAAAAAAAAAACCTTGATTCAAAGTAACAATTTTTTTCACTTTTTAGAAATGAAAAATAGCATTAATAGAGAAAAATAATGATTTTTGTATTCCTAAAATTTTTAACAATTCTTAAATTTTTACGCACTTTAAGCAAAAATTCATACTGCATGCATAAGGCAGTAGATTATCTTCCAGAATTAACTGGTAGTCTTCTGTTTTTTGTTTTCCATTAAAGAAAGCCAGAGCAATTTTGCCATTCTGAGAAAACCCATCCCACACCATCACGGATCTTCCACCAATGTTTCGACTAAAGATATGCCTGCCTAATATCGTGCCAGTAGTATCTTAAGCCATCTGGGCCTTCTAAGAGGCAGAACAAAGGATAAACTTAAGAGATTAGCAAACAAAATACTAAAGGAATTTAATGACTGGATAGAGGGGAATAACCTAACGCTGAACAGGGAAAAAACAGAACTATTATATCTTAACAGGGGACACACGGGAAACCTTCGAACAGAAAACACCAATGACATAAGGGAATAGAACTCAACGGCCAGAGACTAAAAGTAAAAGAACAGATAAGATATTTGGGAGTCATACTGCACAAAAATCTAAACTGGATACCACACTGTCAAACACAAACAAATAAGGTACGAGCAAACTTCACAAACTTAGCACATATGGTAGCAAAGGGTTGGGGACTAAAAGCAAATATACTAAAAATCTGGTACACAACAGTAGTGGAAAATACGCTAACCTACACAGCACCGGTTTGGGGACACTGCCTCAGCAAAAGGTGCATACAGATATTGTCAAGCTGCCAGCGACATTTTGCACTGGCCATTGTCAGGGCCTATAGAACGGCCTCAACCTCGGCACTTCTGGTACTCTCAGGCCTGATTCCAATCCATCTTAAAGTCTACTACGAAGTAGCGTACGGCACAGTCTCAAGATTAAGGAAAAATGCAACAATACACAATGAAACTTTACACCACATCGAATACGACAAAAAAATAAACATATGGGAGAATCATCCAGCAATCACAATAGAACCTAGGATAGGGTACAATACACAAGACACAACGATATACACGGACGGCTCTAAATTGGAATCAGGTGCTACAGGTTCGGCCTTTGTAGCATATAAAAATAATCAAAAGATAAAAACATGGTCAGCGCCGTTAAGGAACAGCAACAGCGTCTTCCAGGCCGAACTACTGGCAATACAAGAAGCAGCAAAATGGGGCAACACCATGGGTGAGTCATATAGCATCCGCTCGGACTGCAGATCGGCCATCGAATCACTTAGTAAACCATTCAACGTAAACAAAACAGTAGACACAATCCAAAAACTAATAAAAGAAGCTAACAACAAATTTAAAATCAGCTGGGTTAAGACGCATGTAGGCATCCAAGGAAACGAAGAGGCAGACATGTTAGCCAAAACCGCAGCTCTAAATGTAAACAACTAAAGTAAATACAACCTGACTAAACCAATCTCAAAACTTAAAAGAACACTAAAAGATATAACACTAAAACAATGGCAGTTCGAGTGGGACTATGGGGACACAGGTAGGGAAACACACAGGTACTTCCCAAAAGTAGATAAAAATAGACTAATAAGCGATTTCCTGCTAGCACAGCTATACACAGCTCACGGAGCTTTTCCAGCATACCTACACAGGTTTAAGAAAGCGGACACACCGGACTGCGAATGCGGAACGGTGGGTCCACCAAAACATTACCCAATTCAATGTCCACTCACCCAAGCACACCACCTGGCACAAATAACAACAGACAACGAGAAATTATGGTATGAACAATTAGCGAAAAACAAACACGTACAAAACAAGGCAAAGACAGTAATCAGGTGGCTCCAAGAAAACTGCGACAGCATCACGACACTAATACAAAACACACAATAATATTTAGCACCCCAGCAGCAGTCGAAGGCGGAAGGTAACACAACGATAAAATGAATATGTATATGTGTTTATGTGTTATATGTTAAAAAAAGGCCTAGGAGCAATCCAAAGCCACCAAAAAAATTAAAAAATTGTCCATGGGTATTGTCCAATGGCAGTGTGCGGTAGTCGCACAACATCAGCTGCTTCCAAGGCCCGAAAAAGGAGCCCCGTAATCACAGAATTACCAGCACGACGTACGTCACCAACGGATCAGCAAGTTGTGCATTATGACACAGTAAGAAGCTTATAATAGCCCCCGGCACTGTCTGTCCGTCCTAGTGTAAAAGGAAAAAGAAGAGTGTTTATTTATGTGTTTATGTGTTATATGTTAAAAAAAAAAGGCCCAGGAGCAATCCAAAGCCACCAAAAAATTATAAAATGTCTATGTGTTTTATCCTAGTAGCAGTGTGCGGTAGTCGCACAATATCAGCTGGCACCACGGCCCGAAACAGGAGCCGCGTAATCACAGTATTACCAGCACGACGCATGTCATCAACGGTCCAGCAAGTTGTGCACCATGACACAGTAAGAAGTTTATAATTGCCCCCGGCACTGTTTGTCCGTCCTTGTGTTAAAAAATAATAAAATAATAATAAAAAGAAGGGGAAGAAGACAGATGAGAAAGAAGAAGAAGAAGAAGAACTGGAAGGAAAGAGGTGATAAGTATAAAGGATAAGTATGGAAAGTAGACTGTGTACGTTAATGGGAGCTGATGCACGTTAAATCTGTTCGTGGCTCTAATGTCCTCCAAGTTCTATATAAGCGTTACCTCTGGGGGTGCCAATCCAGATGCAGGTCTCTCATCTGGAATTGGTTCAAAATTAGGAGACTAGTTTCACAGTTATAGGGATCATGTGAGCTATATAGAAATAAAAAGCTGCAAAACAGGGCCCTTGGGCCAAACCAACAACAACAACAACAACCCTTATGGTTTAGTCAGTTAACGACAATAGTACTTATTTTAAATTGCAAATTGTTAATTATTTAACAACCTTTCATGGGCCCAAAGGACGGGTAGCCAAGTCAATTAGCACAATAAAAGTAAATTAATTTCAATAATGCATAAAGTATAATTCAGAATAAGTTCAGTTTAAAATGTTACTAACATTCTTCTCTTCCATGTTCCCCTTGCAGTTCCTCGTGCTGCCGGTTGGGACGGGCCAATGGCCGGTCCCAACTGGTAGCACAAAGGTTTTTTTAGCAGCAGTTTTTTTATTCATTTTATTTTTGACTGTTCGCCTCTTTATTAGGTGCAAATGGACATTGTCCGCACAAGCTACCGGACCCGCTCCAATGGGACAGCCCACGGAGCCAGTTTTTACCAGGTGGGGTTCGGTAGAAAGGCGCAGTCCCGCCAGCCCCCGCAGCGTTTTCGTCTGCCTTGCTATTCGGCCCCAAAATTTTCCTTGCTGGTACGACTTAGCTATTGGCAAAAAAAAAATAAAAATAAAATAATAATAATAATAATAATAATAATAATTTCAGTTGTTTTAATTGTCTTCCCTCAAAATTCTCCCCTCTTTTTCAAGCTAAGCCGAGTACCATAGTTTCGGCACTAAATTGTCCAGTCCCATTCCAACTATCATGACGAGTATGTGGCGTGCGGCAACAGATCTCAGAATACTAAAACCTAGGAGTGATCAACCCAGTAACATCCGGACTTTATTGGTCAGCCGACCTGGGTACTTGTCATTGTGGATCGCCCCATGAGGCGATCAGGCAAATTTCGCCCCACTCTCCAGGCACTCAAACCCGTCAAACTGGGTCGAATCCCGGTAGGTAGGGGCCTGGTCAGCGGTCTCCAAGCCATCTGGGCCGTCTAAATGAAACTTCTTTTCATCGGACCAGATGACTGTGTTCCACACTGTTGTCCATGACATGTGATGCTGTGCAAAGTGAAGGCAGGCTTTCATGTGATGAGGTTCAAGTTTTGGCTTAGCTTTCATTTTCTTCTATTTTATGTTCGGGACTCGTTGAAGAATTCATCTAACAGTTCGAGAGCTTACATAGAGCTTTAAATCATTTAGAATTTGGCTAGAAGAAGCTACAGTACTAGATGTTGTTCGTAAGATTAGTCTTTCATGATGGACGTTTATATCAAAATACAAATTATTTTAAAATGGTTATACTTTCAGCATGGAGCCAGTTGTTAATGGAGCAGTTGGAAAAACTTGTTAAATCCATGCCGAGCAGTATATTCGAAGCAATTCAGAAAAATGGCGGTCCAAATCATTTTTGAATGTGTGCATTAATACTTAGCATCGGGATTCAAATTATGTTCATTTCTTAAACTCAGTAATTTACTGTTTTCGGTTTAATCCTGTGCTATATTAAAATTACACATATTTTTGAATTTTTTTTTAAAAATGCATTGATGTATTGAAATGTATTGATCCCTAATGACTCCCATTTATTAGTTTCTTATCATAAAATGCATTTATTCAGATAAAAAATACCAGAATATTGAAATTCGTAGCTTTGAGTTTATAACTTTGTCCAGGTCTCACATAATGTTATTTTTTTAAGTTATATATTTCCTTATTTAAATTATTTCCTCCATTCTATTTATGAGTTATATTAAATTTAGCGGTCTTTTTATAAATATTCATCTTTATTTTATTAATGTAAAGCTAAATTTATTTACATTAGGATTTAAACAAATTGAAAATTTTCTGAGTTTATAATTTTGTCCAGGGCTGTATCTTAAATATTCTACATAATGTTGATTATGTTCCACAATTTAGTGTAAATTGCCATTAAAATTTTTTTGAAGAAACCCCAAACGGATTTGGTCACATACTTCTGAAATCGCGAACGCTCCAGCTCAAAAGGGTGGAATGCTAAATCTCCTACAAAAAGCCAATAGTAATTTCCAAATCCTTCTTAAGGCATCTTTCTCAACGAATGAATTTGAAAACTTAATTAAAGAATTTTATCTTAATCCCAGAAAACCAGACAAGGAATAGGAATATGATATTTTGCTAAAACTTACAAGTTTGGAAGAGACACACAACTTTTTTGATTTATGATATTCCCACAATAGAAGAATCGCATTACAGAAATCTTACAAAATAAAATAATTCAAACTAAGAAAACGTCGATTCTTCAAAAACTGAAATTTTGAATAAGCTTACAATTCTAGAAGAGATTCATCCTGCTTTGGAACATTTGGAGTCTATGTCTAGTGAGACACAGTAAAATAACTAACTCAAATAACCAATAAAATTAGTCCACTTGCTACTGAAATTCAAAAGCTTACTAAATTTCAAGATGAAAAGATCACAATTATGGTTAAAATACCACTAGAATTTAAAAATATCGTTCCTTCCCTAAAGAATTTCCATAAAACCTTAGATGAACTTCTGCTTTATTACAATAATCAAGTAAAAGTTATTCAGTATAAATCCTCAGAAAATTCTGACTGCTTTGGATAAGCATGACTTCAGGTAAAGTTTTTTGCTCCATCATATCAGAAATATCACAAAATAATATGAATATAGCTCAAATTAACGATAACGATTCTTTTATCGCAGCCTTCCCTCATGGGCTCGATGAGACTCAAATACTCGAAAAAGTTAATTTATCCACAAGGATCGACCTGCAAACAGTATGCTCTGAATAATTGTAAAAATATTCTACTCAAATTACTGAATCCTATAATGATCATATTAATAAAATTTCCCAAAATAGTGCAATTCTCACTGACAAAGTACTCAAGTACTCCTGAGAAATAATTTATGGATTCCTCACAAAATCAATTCACCATCTTGAATGAAGTAGAAAATATCAAAGAAAAACTGCAAGAATCATTATCATCCACTTCGTGTAACCCTCTATCCACTAATACTCTAGAAAAGTAGACGGTCTCATTTTCAACCTCCAAAAACCACCTAATGTGCAAACTGGTTTAGACAATTCTCCTCCTTTTGAGAAAAACCTTCAGAAAATAGTTGAAGAAGCTATAGACTCTAGACCGACACTCTACTCGATTGAATTAGTTGAGCAGTATTCTACAACAAATTAGCGATATCATCCCCGAGACTTTCTCACCAACTTCATGAACAGGAGAAATTACTTTCGAAACTACAGGCAGAATCCTTAATCCAATGTCAGTTCCATAAGCGGAAACTATACAGGGGTCGGTCTACCTTGATAATTCAACTTCCTCTTGCAATAGGACCTTTAAATTTCAAATCCTCCCTTGTACCAACTATTATTTCCTCTCCAGATATCAAATCCTCAATAGTAAAATTTTATCTTAACCCGAAGGATTTTCTTTCCATCAATGCTAAACCTTCAAAGTTTTCAACTGACTCTTTCTCACTACAAGATCAAATCTAAAATCACTTATTAATTTAGGTGGCCTATACGTTGAAGATTCTCTGTATAGAATCAGACCTTATACAGCGCGGTCTATAAATGTTTCCAATGCCAGGAACTTGGACATCTATTCCATTTTTCTCCTAATCTTATTCTCTGTGCTAACTGCAGCTCGGAACATATTGACAAGGTTTGTATACTAACTCTTCCAACTGCATCAACTGCCTTACTCACAATAATACGTTTGGTACTTCTTTTGATCCAGCTCATAAATCGTCCGATTCCAGATGTCCTTGATTCCGGATGTATAAACTTGCCCACCTAAATGAAGTAACTACAATTCATCCGATCATCAAATTGTTCCTGCTCTACAGAAAGATCCTTCAGCTCATTACCCCCTCTCTCCTTCTTTATGTTTATTTATAATCCTTAAACTCCACAATGGTCTTCCATGACCTACTACAATTAATTTTATTTCCTCAATCAACCTAGTAATGTGCCCTTTATCTGCCTAGTTCTCAATTTGTCATTATTATTGAACTGAATGCATTGTGAACTACAAAGTACTAAACAAGTAACTTTTCCATCCTCCTGTCATAGTGTTCTACGTATGCTGCTGTGGGTGTTTACCGGGCTGTATGTATCATAATTCGTCTAACCATTATTTTCAATCCATATCTTACACAGCTTTTCACATTTTTGGACTCCGATTTTGCTAATACTGGCTCATATTGCCTGCCATAGTTACTTACAATTATTGTTTTTCACCTCAAAGTTTCTGCTTCCGCACTATGTCGGTCGGTCTATTGTTCACCACCAGCCCTCTGTCGCGCTTACCGGTGGGCTCAGCTTCAGCTGAATTTTGTATTTTTTTAACACTTTACCGACCGGCCGTCGATTAATCGACGTTTGCTCCCCAGCGCTTACCGACCGGCCGTCGATTAATCGACGTTTGCTCCCCAGCGCTTACCGACCGGCCGTCGATTATTCGACGTTTGCTCCCCAGCGCTTACCGACCAGTCGTCGATTAATCGACTTTTGATCTTTCTGTTAGATTTGGTTAGGTTAGATTGACAAGGAGCAAGCAGCAAACATTCTTTATTCAGATAATCGGTGCTTTTTTATAAGCTTTAGCCCTTTAGAACAGGTTTCGCTTGTAAATACTGCAACGTCCCATTACACACAGGTGACTGTTTCGAGCGCTATCATAGTTTAAAAAAATATTAAACAACTTCTTTTTTCGACAAATATTGTTATATGGATTGTGGTATATTTTATGTAAATAATAAACTGAAAACGATTGTAATAGATAAAATAAATATTGTTTAACACTAATATGATTAACCCCTTCACGACGAGCGTCCTTTACAGAATTTTCAACCTTTTACCACCGGTTTTTCAAAACAGAAAATTTCACCTAATTGAATCCCAGAAATGCTAAGATTTAATGAGGCAAATCTTACATTAAACTGGTCGGATGTGCCAATCCCAAAACTTTCTTCTATCTCAGTCATGTTAATACTTCAAAATTCGCTATCACATCGCCAATAAAATCAATATTTTTCATCATTCTGTTGTACGTCAGCTGCGTGCGAATGGTCGGGTTACAAGGATGCGAACAACCGATGTATACTAAACTACGAAAAGTCCTTCTGGCCTGAACCGACAGGAACACATAGCCTTCCTATATTCCTTGGTTTTATGATTTTAGCTAATTAATTTAATGGAAAACACGAAGGTAAAACGCGTGGAACCTAAATAAAGAAGATTCAATCCCAGTTCTCGTCAACATTGAATTTGAATGAGAATATCGCCAAATTAGTCCTCTACAGCCAAGTTGGCTTCATTTATGGCAACTTATTTTGGTCGCCAAATTTGGCGATATTCCGCCAACTGTCGCCAAGTTTGGCGAGAATTTGACGTTGGCGAATATAAATATATAGTGATAAGCAAATAATAGGATTAATGGTTACAACAATGAAAGAAAATTTGCCGAAACCATGTTAACTAAAGCTCATAAATAAACCCGTTTATGGATAAATTCTGCTGTCTTCTTTGAAAATGTTAGCCACCCTAAAATTTCAAACTGCTATATCTCAGCCATTTTTTAACATAGAGGCAAAGCAAAAATTGTTCCGGATTCTCCGGATCAAGGCCGAACATTTAACGAAAAATAAGTTTTAGGATTTCTAATTTTTTTGAATTTGCACATCTTTTTTTAATTTAAAATCTTTAAATGGCTATCGCAACGCCCCCTTTCGTCGAAATATCCCCAAATTCTAATAGAACCTGCTTGCCATAGCCAAAAACATAGAAAAAAAATGTTGTTCAATTTGAAGCATAACTTCATACATTTTTTGATGATACAATAGTGAAAATGGAACAAAACTATCGATCACAGCGCCCCCTTTCGTCGAAATATTCCCAAATTCTGATAGAATCTGCTTGCCATAGCCAAAAACCTAGAAAAGAAATATGGTTCAATTTGAAGTATAACTTTATACACTTTTAGATGGTACAATAGTGAAAATGGAACAAAAATATCGATCACAGCGCCCCCTTTCGTCGAAATATTCCCAAATTCTGATAGAATCTGCTTGCCATAGCCAAAAACCTAGAAAAAAAATATGGTTCAATGGACCCTATTCTCACTGACGTCAAAGTCACGTGCTTTGGGGAAACATTGCCGATATTGCAGTCCTTAATTATGCAACGACTCGTTTGCAACTCAAACATGCATGCCATAGAGAAGCAACGGACCAGATTTTCGTGATGTTGAGTCACGTGCTTTGGGGAAACATTTCAGAAATCGCAGCCTCGAACCCAAACGGAGAATAGGGTCCATTTGAAGTATAACTTTATACATTTTTAGATGGTACAATAGTGAAAATGGAACAAAAATATCGATCACAGCGCCCCCTTTCGTCGAAATATCCCCAAATTCTGATAGAATCTGCTTGCCATAGCCAAAAACATAGAAAAAAAATTAGGTTCAATTTGAAGCATAACTTCATACACTTTTAGATGGTACAATAGTGAAAATGGAACAAAAATATCGATCACAGCGCCCCCTTTCGTCGAAATATCCCCAAATTCTGATAGAATCTGCTTGCCATAGCCAAAAACATAGAAAAAAAATTAGGTTCAATTTGAAGCATAACTTCATACACTTTTAGATGGTACAATTAAAAGCCACACAGACGGACAGGCGGACAGACGGACAGACAGACATTTTGTAAAAACATGTTTTTCGGAATCTCTGACCCCTAAAACGTGTAAATTCGTCGAAAACCGGAAGTCGAAAAAAATTTCGATTACAATACTTTCTTCTATTATAGATAGAAGAAAGTAAAAATAACTGGTGGGAATAATCGAGGATTCTGAGCATCTTATGCGTCACGTATACGTGTCGCTCGTCCCCAAGGGGTTAAAGTAAAAGATTTTATTAAATTTCGTTACCCTAGATCCTAGAATAACACGAAGCGTACAATTTTACCAGAGTTTAAGAAAAGCGCATATATTCCCGCGCGTCAGTCTAGGCCGAAACCAAGCCGGTGTCTCGGACGATCTGCGGCTGACCGGGCGGTGAAAGGGCGTAGTATGTTCGAACCGCTACCGTCGGTAAAGTGTCGGTAAAGACTTTAATAAAGGGCACCTGGAGGGACATTTATGCTCTGCATACTGGGTTTCCTCGTCTGAGCAGTAAAGTCATACACCAACAATTATGAATATAAAATATATTGCATTTCTTTGAATTTAACACGGAGCAACACTGATCCGTGAATGGAAAATAAATAAATAAACAGCACAACAGTGCGCATGTTGGATAGTCAAATTTAAAATTAGACCAAAATATATTTTTAATTGATAACCTGAAATATAAAAGTTAGTGCATTTCTATCCTACAGAAAATGAGATACAACTATTATGTACATTGCAAAAAGAATAACATAGCAAACCACCAACATATTTTTTAATAATAGCCATTTTATATACTAAATTTTGAACAATTCCATTCTTTAGATACCGAGATATAACTATCACGGCAATCGTGAAAAATGCAATATAGCAGCACCACCTGATAAAATATATACAAAATGTAAATATCACCTCAAATTTTAACTTAATATGAAATTTAATCAAATTCCTTGTGTTAGGTCCTGAGTTAAAGCAACCATAATATTTGTGTCAAACACAGACAGACAGACATTTTCCGAAAATAGTCAATTCTATTCGGGACATCCCAAAACTGGAAAATCCATCAAAAAAAGGAAGTCAAAAATTTTTACGATTCGAATACTTTCTTCTTATGTATATAGAAAAGGGAAAGGGAAAAAAGAAGAAAACGAAAAGAAAAGAAAGGGGGAAAAAAAGAAAATTAAAAAAAATTGTTTTCAAATGATGATTTTGAAATTCGATGATTTTGCTGTTGGATGTAAATGAGTAAAAAAAATAATTCAATGTAATATAAAAATGATTTGCCATGGTTCATGAACAACTTTTATTTTATAAATCTACAACTTATATAAACACTTTTCAACTGCCACCAGTTTTTCTAAAAATGTATTTTTCATCTTCTCTCGCTCCATCATATCAGCACTTTTCAAAAATATGTCGCAATCTGAAGAAACTAATCAATATTACTATATCATGCTCGAATTTCTTTTTTTTTCTCGAGCTCTTCTAACAGTACCACCCTATATTTATTGTATTGTATCCTATTCCCATCGTCTTTTATAGGAAATGCAGGTTCATACAAGCTTCTGATAGAGGTCCTTTGTGCAGAAAATAGGACCATCTCTAATGTCCCGATGAAGATGAAGGATACTGCACGGTCTTTGTCTCGGCACCTTTAGCGATAGTTTTGGGAACAATCATTCTTTTGTAAGCGAACAGAATAGGAATCGTTTTCTCTATCTCACACTTCTGAATCTTAGTAATGTTTAATACATTTCATATTAAATAATTCAATTTCAGCACAAAGAAAGATTATCAACTTTTCTTTTTCGAGAGATGGAGATGCATTTATACAATTTTAAGCGTGAATAAAGAAAATTTAATTCACGACCTGATGATGATATATCTTCCAAGTAGAGTACTGCTTCGGGTAGACTTTTTTTTTTTTTTTCTACGGCTAATATTTATGTTGGGTTGATTTTAATTTTTACTTTCTTCTATATAGAAAGCATAGGAAAGTAACTTTATCTTAACAAGTAATAAAAAAAATAAATAAATAAATAAATAAAGTCAATTCCTACTTAGGTCAACAAAGAAAAATTTTATTTTAGTTACTTTTTATTAAATTTAATTTAATTAATGAATTAATATTTGAAAAAACTGTATTAACATCAAGTGTCAGCTACTACAAGTTTAAAAAAATATATTTGAACTTGAGTGGATGAATTAAAAGTATTTTATTAACGATTGAAAATTTAAACAAAATATATAAATATATATAGGGAGAGTGCTAATACTAGGAATTGATAAATAGTAAAAGTGGGAACTAATAGTAGGAATTGAAAAATACTTGTTAACAGAAAGAGCTCCAGGTATGCAAGTGCTATAATGATATAGTATAAAGTGAAGTGAATGCGACTGACCTAATGCATTCCAGTGCCCCTAGCGCCGAAATTTGGAATTTATCGACCTTGACTCAAAAACTACGGAAAATAGTGAAAAAAAATGAATTAGGAAAGGATAGAAGTTTTCCATTTAATATGAAATTATGTCTTAAATGTAAAAATAACTTTAGTAGGAGCCCTAAAATAATGTTTTTCGATATCCAATCTATAATCGGGAACAGAAGCGTGGCATTACAAGACAGATGCACATCTACTAATAAAAATAATACATGCGAGAAAAGTGGAATTTATTTTAAGAAGAAAATCAAGTACGCTCCATGTGTTCACCATTGGTAGGTCATTGGTAAAACACGTTGAGCATTGTTAACTTGGTTTCTCTCTATCCTTCTATATATAAACTAGTCGGATGTGCCAATCCCAAAACTTTCTTCTATCTCAGTCATGTTAATGCTTCAAAATTCGCTATCACATCGCCAATAAAATCAATATTTTTCATCATTCTGTTGTACGTCAGCTGCGTGCGAATGGTCGGGTTACAAGGATGCGAACAATCGATGTATACTAAACTACGAAAAGTCCTTCTGGCTTGAACGACAGGAATAGATAGCCTCCCTATTCCTTTGTTTTACGATTTTAGCTAATTTTACTGGAAAACACGAAGGTCAAATGCGTGGAACCTAAATAAAGAAGACTCAATCCCAGTTCTCGTCAACATTGAATTTGAATGAGAATATCGCCAAATTAGTCCTCTACAGCCAAGTTGGCTTCATTTATGGCCATTTACTTTGGTCGCCAAATTTGTCGATATTCCGCAAACTGTCGCCAAGATTGGCGATAATTTGACGTTGGCGAATAAAAATATATAGTGATAAGCATATAATAGGATTAATGGTTACAACAATGAAAGAAAATTTGCCGAAACCATGTTAACTAAAACTCATAAATTAAACCCGTTTATGGATGAATTCTGCTGTCTTGTTTGAAAATGTCAGCCACCGTAAAATTTCAAACAGCTCTATCTCAGCCATTTTTTAAAGATAGAAGCAAAACAAAAACTGCTCCGGATTCTCCGGATCAAGGCCGAATATTTAACGAAAAAAAGTTTTAGGATTTCTAAATTTTTTTAATTTGCACATCTTTTTTAAATTTAAATCTTTAAATTGCTATCACAGCGCCCCGTTTCGCCGAAATATCCCCAAATTGTAATAGAACCTGCTTACCATAGCCAAAAACAGAGAAAAAAAATGTGGTTCAATTTGAAGCATAACATCATACACTTTTAGATGGTACAATAGTGAAAATGGAACAAAAATATCGATCACAGCGCCCCCTTTCGTCGAAATATCCCCAAATTCTGATAGAACCTGCTTGCCGTAGCCAAAAACATAGAAAAAAAATTTGGTTCAATTTAAAGCATAACATCATACACTTTTAGATGGTACAATAGTGAAAATGGAACATAAATATCGATCACAGCGCCCCCTTTCGTCGAAATATCCCCAAATTCTGATAGAACGTGCTTGCCATAGCCAAAAACATAGAAAAAAAATTTGGTTCAATTTGAAGCATAACATCATACACTTTTAGATGGTACAATGAAGACACACAGACGGACAGACGGACGGACGGACAGACGGACAGACAGACATTTTGTAAAAACATGTTTTTCGGAATCTCTGACCTCTAAAACGTGTAAATCCGTTGAAAACCGGAAGTCGAAAAAAATTTCGATTACAATACTTTCTTCTATTATAGATAGAAGAAAGTAAAAAAAGTTTTGGCTTAAAAATGGACCAATGAAAATCTGCGTAGATATTCCGGGTTAGTCTCATCGCTTTTTTATTAGGGACTTTTTTGAAGAGCGATTACTTTTTTTCTAGCCATCCTACGGATTCGAAAATCATTCCACCAGACGCGAAATATAACAAGCTTTCAGAAATTAAAAAAATTATCACGGTCGGACAATAAAAACTTAAAAAATCCTTACAAATCGAGAAAAAAATCTTTTATTGAAAAAGTCATGTTTTATATTGTTGCCAAAAAAGCGCAAATGATTATATTTTATCTCAAATAAAAAATGTATTTGCGCGAGACTATTAAAACCAATAATGAAAGTTTAAAATAATTATTAAATGATCACGTGTTGAAAGCAGGAAATAAAGAAAATTACGTCATAAAAATTGTGTTTACACATGAATCCTTCTAATACCTCGAAACGTATCTGATTGGTCAGAGCTTTCTGACTTTTCTTAGGGGGAATTAACATGAAAGTAGAGAATTTAGATAGAATGGACGCTATTAGAGGGGTTACCAAGAGGGAGAGACCCGAGTCTATCGCCAATTTTAGCGCCAACTTGGCGATATATTGCCAAATTTGGCGGCCAAAATTAGCTGCCAAAAGTGGTGCCAACTTGACGCTATTTCCAATATTTCGCCAAATTTCCATAGACTCCTATTGAAATCCAATAGCGTTTACTCGCTTACAAAAAATCACCAAATTAAGATATTGCAATGCAACAAAAATTAATATTAGCACTAGCTATTTACAATATTCGTAACACAATATATATACAATTGGTTCTTGTTAGTTATCCTGTCGACCAAATTACTGTCGCCAAATTCATATATATTAAACGAGCAAGAAGATTTTCCCGATTATTCATATATATTAAACGAGCAAGAGATTTTCCTGATTATGAATGATATCGTAAACGACGTGGAAGATTTTCACGAAAATTGTCCCCTGTACTAAATCGAGCACGAAAAAAAGATCTAGCTAGGTTCCGAATACAAGAAAATTCGTTTTTACAGGGTAAAACTGTTAAAAATATTAACCTCATCGAGTAATTTATTTTCAGAAAAACCACTCTTTCACTTCCTCTTCGAAAGAAGGAAAGACCTTGAAAGTAAGCTTCAAAGTGATCAACATTTCTTTTCGGCGCGTGATGATCTGGGAAGTGAGATTTATGACCACACTCAACTTCAAACAAATCTTTCCGGAGCACTTCTAAATTGATAAACTGTTATTATGTGAAATAGACTAAAAAACATTAGAACAATAATTATAAACATTATTATTTCAATTACGTTCTTACGCTCAGAACTTTCAATGTGTAATTTTCCACTGACGTAAGCGTAATTCCAATGATGCAATCATAAACTCTGAACTTATTATTTTTTACTTTAATTTCGTCAGTCTTCCACAAAATGTAAACGCGAAAAGAACTAGAGCGAATGAGCTCTAAGATGTCGAATAATGTAATCTAAAATTAATGTTAGTGTGAATACTTGTAATGTCCGTGTGCTCTAATACAATTATATAAAGTTATTCAAGAATATATAATCGTCAATATGAAAAAGAAGTCCAATTTATTTTGTGTCCAACTACTAATATAATTATTTAGTTTTCAGCAAATAAGTGATGTGATTAGTGCGAACGATATTTACCAATGCCTTGGATAAAACCAATTTATGGATATACAGATGGATTAAGCCATGCGATGCACCTTCAGAAAAGGTAAGAAAATTTATCTTATCCTTTTTTAATCTTCTTGAGACAAGATCCGCGCTTGATCGGTGATATCGAACTCCTCCTTCAAAAACAAACTCAGCCCTGAAAATGATTTTTGTTATAAATGGAAAAATACTCAAACGATTTACACGAAACGTGTTGCCTATATTAATTCGAGCACGAGAAATCAATCTAGCTAGGTTTCGAATTCGGGAAAGGTCATTTTGATCTATTAAAAGAAACTCAGAACTAAGAATTCTGCTATATATCGAAAACGGCACTAACGATTTTCACAAAAATTAATGACTACACTAATTCGAGCACAAGAAATCGATCTAGCTAGGTCACTAATTTGAGAAAACTCGTTTTCTGTGTTTAAAACTCGACGTGGTATAAAAAACAAGTCTTGAAACAAAATCGAAAAAGTACAGAAAGTTCTTTGTCCAGATCGACTTTAGCTATCCAGTGCCAAAAAAAGTGGGTGCTTTTCGAACCAAAATGTACCAAAAAAAAAAAGAAATAAAGGAAAAAAACATTCATAAATATTGAAATGCAAACGATATATTAAAACAAATATATCCCACAGGACTAAAGTAAGCCAGCGAGTATTTTTGTGTGAGTGTAGTATCCTCTTTAACTAACAATTGTGTTTTTAAACGGCCTCGACAAAATTTTAAAAGCGGTAAAAGAATTGAAAAAATTTAGTGATGCATAGTTACATAGATTAGATCAGTTTCTACTGACGTCACAAACATTCACCTGTCGAGAGGGATAATTATGAAAAATATTGTAAATACATAAATATCCAATTTTTGTTTCTGTTTTCCTTAATACATTTTAAAATTTATTTTAATAAAATATTGATAGTTGACACTTGAGTGAATGCAGCTTTTCCGATTTCTTTTTTTTTTTTTTTTTTTTTTTTTTAATTCCAATGCCAACATTTACCCATTTGTTTATTTGGCGTTAAAGTCTGGGTCTGGCGATTACTTTGGCGATAGTTTATTTTATGGAAAATGGTTGACGGGATAATGCGGAAATACCAAAAATTGTTTTTTTAAAACACTCTTTTATAAGCAACCAATGGTCATCTTGAAAATACCGCGGAATTTTTTTAACCGCAATTCATATTTTTTACGTAAAATATCTATTACAATGCATTAATTTGGCCTGGGCAAAGACCTCTATTATGAAAAATTCACTTCTTTTTTATACGTTTGCCAGGAAGCTCAAAATAATGAATTTATTTGAAATATATACTTTTTGCTCTGTTTATTTATCAACAAAAGAGAATCAGAAAGAAAAATGAAACATTATTTAAATTATCTTTTTACTCTTTTAAATTTATTTGTCATCGTGTAATCGTAAATTTATTGATATTTAATTATTAATTGATGAAAGCGTATTCTGTATATTACATTTTTTTTAACAATCTGGAGGCACAGCAGTGCCTCCGCCAAGTCGAGAGTGGACAGCCGTAAGCATACTTTTCTGGAAGCAACTCAGGGCACTTTTGACCCCCTCATATCTCCGCGCTGGAGTATCCCAAAAATTTGAAACTTCGTTTTTCTAGAGTATTTGGCACACAGGACCAAAATTTAAAATTAAAACTTTCTATCTTTTCTAGTTCAGACGATATATGAACTCAAACATTCGATTTTTTGTCACTCACTCACTCACTCGTTCACGCGTCATCAAAAAGATTAGGTAGATCCCGTAGCCCTAGAAACTTGACATTTGGAAAAAAGGTAGTGTCTAGGATACAAAGAAAGGAAAAATTATAAAATCCGGAAAATTCGAAAAAAAAACATTCGAAAATTCAACAAATTCCATCAAAATTGAAAATTGAAAATAATACGATCTTGTAGTCTTAGGAACTTAAGATTCGGTGTGAAGGTAGTGTTTATCATCCAGAAAAAGAAAACATCAAAAACACCAAAAAAATCGAAAGCAAAATTAAAAAAATCGAAAATCGAAAAAAATCGAAAAATCTCAAATAATCCGATTTTGTTGCGCTAGAAACTTGGAATTCGGAATAAAGGTAGTATTTAGGATGCAAAATAAGGAAAAATTAAAAATTCCGGAAAATTCGAAAACAAAATTCAAAAATTCGAAAAATTCGAAAAAAAAATGAAAAAATTAAAATAATTTGATCTTTTAGCCTTAGAAACTTAAAATTCGCAGTAAAGATAGTGTTTAGGATTCAGAATAAGTTAAAATAAAAAACCAAATAAAATTCGAAAATAAAACAAAAAAATCGAAAAAATCGGAAAAATCGAAAAATAAGGAAAATTTGAAAATAATTCGATTTCATAGCGCTAGAAACTTGAAATTTGGAATAAAGGTAATATTTAAGATACTAAATAAGGAAAAATTAAAAAATATGGATAATTCAAAAATACCCATAAATTAGTGCAGACGATATATGAACTCAAAGTTTCGATTTTTTGTCACTCACACACTCACTCACTCTCGCGTCATCAAAAAGATTGGGTATATCCCACAGCCACAGAAACTGAAAATTTGGAATAAAGCTAGCATTTCGGATACAAAGAAAGGAAAAAATATAAAATCCGAAAATTAAAAAAAAAAAAAAAAAAAACATTCGAAAATTCAAAAAAATCGAACAAAATTGAAATTTGAAAATAACACGATCTTGTAGTCTTAAAAACTTAAAATTTGGTGTGAAGGTAGTGTTTAGAATTCAGAAAAAGAAAACATCAAAAACACACAAAAAAAAATTGAAAATAAAATCGAAAAATCGAAAAAAATCGAAAAATTTCAAATAATCCAATTTTGTTGCGCTAGAAACTTGGAATTCGGAATAAAGGTAGTATTTAGGATGCAAAATAAGGAAAAATTAAAAATTCCGGAAAATTCGAAAACAAAATTCAAAAATTCGAAAAATTCGAAAAAAATTGAAAAAATTAAAATAATTTGATCTTTTAGCCTTAGAAACTTAAAATTCGCAGTAAAGATAGTGTTTAGGATTCAGAATAAGTTAAAATAAAAACGCAATAAAATTCGAAAATAAAATAAAAAAATCGAAAAAGATCGGAAATTTTAAAATAATTCGATTTTGTAGGTCTAGAAACTTAAAATTTGTAATAAAGGATACAAAATAAGAAAAAACTATAAAATCCAGAAAATTATAAAAAAAAAATGCGAAAAAATCAAAAATTGAAAATATTTTTATCTTGTAGTCTTAGAAACTTAAAACTTGGTGTAAAGGTAGTATTTACTATTCAATAAAAGGAACAATTAAAAAATTCGAAAATAAAATCAAAAAATCGAAATATGTTTAAGAAATCGAAAATTCAAAAAGAATTTGATTTTGTACTGCTAGAAACATTAGTTATAAGATAATTGTCCTATTAGCTAGTGTAACGCCCCTAATTGTTTTATGTTATTTCCCCCGGATTATGGTTTTCTTTTCTTTCGTTTACGAATTTTGTTATAGAAAAGTTCCGCTATAGACTGGCTACGATATAGGCGATTTCTTTATAGACAGGTTTGTTTTCTTTCACATGTTTACTCTATTTACTTCACATATGAAATATGGATTGTTAAATGATGTTAGCCCCACAAAAATTTTCACAGCTCCCCCTACCCTCCCGACATTACTGGCTGGTTATGGCTTGATATAGTCCTTTCTAAATAAAATCATGGTGACTCTAAGATTCACTTGATTTATCTCTAAATTGAACCTAAATGATCCTAAGAAGACGGATCAAATAATTACTATATTAGCATGACAATCAGGTAACTTAGAATTAAAATCGAAAAATCAATAAATTCATAAAAAGTCGAAAATTTGAAAATAATTCGATTTTGTAGTCCTAGAAGATTGACATTTGGCAGAAAGGCAGGGTTTTGTACACAATGTAAGGAAAAATTAAAAAATCCGTAAATAATAAAAAAAAGTCTAAAAAAAAAAACGAAAAAAAACCATCGAAAAAAGGAATATAGTTTGATTTATTGGAAATTTCCGGAAATTTTAATTTTGGCTTTCTTTTTATACTAAAAAGTTCTTTTATGTTAAATATCAAGTATCTAGGGCTGCGAGTTATATCTCAGATGCATAGCGCCTATCCTGGAAGCAATTGAGAGTACTTTTGACACTCCCCCTCCCATAATTTAGTGCTTGCCTAGGAACCTGAAATCTTTTTTTATCTACAGTACTTTGCAAACGAAACTAAAGTTTCAATTTTTTGATACCTGTAAATAATAGGGACAGAGTGTGGGCTTAGCGAAAATCAGTGGATGATCTCCAAAAAGAACCCAAAATCAAGAAAAGGAGGGTTACTTACAAAAAGAAGTGAAATCTCATCAAAAAGTCACCTGTAAAAAATGCAGCCAAGTCTCGTAACTCATTTGCCGTAAAAAGTACTGAGATCGTATAAAGCCAAGTTTAACTATCTTATTAACTCTGAAATTTTCATTCACAAAATCACTCCTAGTCTCTACATCTTTAGTTAATTATTATTTTGTGACTTGGCAATTACGCAGCACAGGGAAGTTATTACACCTTACTATGTTATGGGATGGGATGGGATAATTTAACTAAAGCAAATTATATACGCACAGGGAAGTTATTACACCTTAATATGTTATAGTATTATTTGATTAAGACTAACTATATACATCACATTCTCGTGCTAAGTGATTGCCAAGTCACAAAATAATAATTAACTAAAGATGTAGAGACTAGGAGAGATTTTGTGAATGAAAATTTCAGAGTTAATAAGATAGTTAAACTTGGCTTTATACGATCTCAGTACTTTTTACGGCAAATGAGTTACGAGACTTGGCTGCATTTTTTACAGGTGACTTTTTGATGAGATTTATTTTTTACTTTTAACTCTTTAAAATATTGACTTTTGCCATTTCACAGCGCTTTGGCCTATTTTGGCGAGCATTTTACTGTCACATAATTAAATCCGTTGTTTTTCAACTCCCATACAATTGCACGTGTTACAGAGATATTTGGCGATTTATCACCTGTGACCGCCTAATTGAAAAAGAACAATCAATTTCAAGTGAATGTATCATATATATTATTTCTCCTGTCAACATCCCTTTTTTCTGAAAATACGAAACGCAGAACGACGAATGAGATAGCATATGAAAGGATTTTGAAAACACTTCTGACATAGCACACTTAACATTTCGTTAAAACATGTTTTCGATTAAAAATTACTGATAATTAAAAATTAAATCGGCATTGTTTTCTTAAATGAAATGAAAGGTTTTCCTCAAAACATTGTTGCCAAAAAAATAAAATACCACATTATATGATGCTCAGCAATTATTATAAAAAAACACCGCACGGGTTTATTTTATATTTATGATTAAAAAGCGAAATTTAAATTGAAATGTTTAGATTTATATTTCTATGTCCCATGTTTTTCCCGAAGCGGATGACGTCATCCTCTAATGCAGTTAAAATACGTTTGTTATTTTTTTTTTTTCTCGCGCGTGCCTTTAGCAATCTTGAATCAGTTTTTACTCTAACTTTGATGGAAGAAATTAGATGATATTCTGGATTGACTAACAACTAAATGTTGTTTACAGATATTTTTATCCTTGCTTTTTCTTTAGAAGTTTAAACCTGCATCTAATAACTATTACATATTGATAAAAAATGGTACTTCTCTTTTATCCCGTCGACCACTTTTCATAACAAAAAACTATCGCCAAATAAACGGTAGAACGTTGCCATTGGAATATCAAAATAAATAAATAAAATATAAGAATTTAAGGACACAATTGTTATTTTAATTAATGAAATAACTAATAAACCAATAAAACATATAGTCCAAGTGCTACACGACAAAAATAAGATGAAAACTGCACACCGTGATACAGTTATACCGATTGGTCAGTATCAACTCTATATTAATACAAAACATATAAGAAGGGGAGGCATCACGAAAAGTGCGGGGAATTCAAGATGGCGGCCGTTATTCAAAATGGCGTCATTTTCGGGAATTAGTGCAATTTCGTTTTTATTCATCGTATAAAAGAATGTTTGATGGAAATTTAGATGTTTTTAGATAAAAAAATATTATTTCTAAAACTTTACAGCACAGTCGGAAAGTATTTATGAATTCAGTTTGCCTGTTTGTCTGTCTGTCTGATCGTCTGTCTAGTCGCGCACTTACTCGAAAAAAGATAACCGGATATCCAGATAATTAAAATATGGTATTGTAGTATACCGTAACAAGTTCGGTATTCATTTTCAAGGGTGCATCATTCATAGTTTATTTACAGGGGCAATCAAAAGTATTTGGTTACATTATGGTCTGTAGACGAAAATCGCTCGCAATGTGTTTTAATGATGTTATACTCTTTGTAACATATTCAAATTAATATACATCAGTGCGGTGCAGTACAAGATACTTACTGTAGAATAAACAGTGCATAACAGTTTTCGTTCATTTACAGGGGCTCATAAAATAATACGGTTACCGTTACATTAATGTCTCCGAGCACAGTGCCTTTATAACTTGTGTATAAATTTTATAGATCATCAACTAAATCGATTGTTATTAAGGGAGGTGCTAGGTATGAAATAACTGCAATTTTTAATAGTAATATCCCCATTGGTCAGTATCTTCTTTATATTAAAACAATGCATATAAGAGAGGCATGATGAAATGTCTTAGGAATTTAAGATTTAAGCTGTTATTCATTTTTTTTCCGTTTCCGTCATATAAAAGTGTCTTTGATGTCATTTTCGATTTTTGTAATAAAAAATTTTCTTTTAAATATCAGAAATATGCTTAAAATGAAACTAGTTTAATTATTAAAGTATTTTTTATTGTATAGTGAGTGAAATGAATGGAATAAATAAATAATAAAAGCGCATTTTACTAATGCCTTACTTATACAACATATTAAAAAATGAATGCTACATAACAAATGAATGACATAAAATTGCAGAATATAGAAACTTTAGTTTGTAGCATATTATTTCTCATTCACATTCGTTTTTACAGTTGCACAATAATGTGCAAGAAAGACCAACCTTCCTACAACTACACTTATTTTTGCAGATTTTGCACATACATTTTATTAGTTCCTTGGAAGAATCTGCAATCTCGGGCAGCTCCAACCATTTTAATTTCCATGAAAAATTATCCAACCACCATCCCTATTTGTTTGGAGAGGGGGGACATATTTCCCGCTCATGTGCTTGTCCCCAAATGTGTCCAGCTTGGAAAGCACTCCGTAAAATATGTTGCTCTAGTGCACCCTTGGTTGGTGGAAGATGTTCAATAGGACGATTTTTTGTCATAAACAATTCCTGTCTAGCACCATTTACACTTATGCTGTTACATGTTGAACAGTACAACAATACTGCGAATTTTTCTAAAATATTTAGAATATCGTCAGGTATGGATGTTTGCGGTTTTGATAAAATGAAAACGCGATAGTAGCATCTTTATAGAGAATCCATGTCTTCCAAGCTGACTTTTTTGTTTTTCCTGTGAAACCAGGATTGCTGTTGCAGCCTGTGAAAGCATGGAATCCCAGTAACGACATTGATTTTTCTTTTCCAATTGCTGCAGCTACAGTATGGACGGGAATAAGTCTGTAATTCTTCCATGTTCCAAATTCAATCCAAACAGTTTGCAGGTGTCTATTTGACAGAGAAACGAAATTTGCAATTGCTAAAACTAATACATCAGTATCTACAGAGCGTATAACAATATTTTTCAATCCGTTTTCTGCCATGTCTTTGAGGTGCAAAATTATCCTTGTATCAGCTTCTTCATGACCAGGGAAAGTCATTCCAATTAAGGAACTTAGTGCAATATTATTTCCTTTAACTTCTTCACCTGAAGTGGTTATAGCTTGTGTACTTTTTATGGTATTTATAGCTAGTGTTCCAAGCAGATTAAATAACTCTTCTTTATTACTTTAATTTCTTAAGAAATCTTTCCAATTTTTAGGTAGTTTGACATGCGATAACACTTGCCGCCTGGTTCTTGCACCCCTTTTTTGTCTGGTTTCACCTTTAATGCTTGGTGTAATTTATCTATCCCATATCAAATCTATTCTTTGGCAACTAAAACTCTCAATGTCGTTACATAAATGGGGTTGAAATGTGTTAATGTAGTAATCATTAAAGGTTTTTGAAGACTGATGAGGCTTTAAAATGTTAATAAAAACTGGCCCATCATAAATTAAAGCATCGCATGTTCCTGGAAAGGTGTTTCTATTCTTCTCAATAGTTTCCTCTAAAATACGTGCTAAATCACTTTTATGGCCGGGTCGAAATTCACCGTTACTGGAAAAAGCAGGGGGAAATGGTTGATTTTCATAGTTGAAAAAATTTTGCAGGTCTAACTGACGATTCTGTGCAACTATTTATTTAAAGCACAGTTGCCAAGTCTCCGGCTTTTTGCACACCAGTAATTATTTAGAGAAAATGTTGTTCTTTTAAAGTGCAAAATGCTCCGATTAAATAAAACGACATTTTCTGTAAATTACTGGTATCGAAAAAGCCAGAGACTTGGCAAGTCTGATTTAAAGGAAACTGGATTCTTAGAAAAAACGAAAACATTAATTAACATGAAAACGTAAATGGTACAGATACTGACACTGAATATTTACAAAATTAATCTTTATCACGTGTTTCTGTATATAATCGTGCATCGCGCTATAAAACTATATATACAACAGATCTTTCATAAACAAAAATCCTTTCATTTCAATTGTCAGATTGATTGTCTGCGCACCAAAGAGTCTGAGAGTAGAGTAAGAAATCGCAACATTAAAATGAAATATGTTTTGGAATTTTGGAACAAAACCTCATTGTGAATACATCTCATTTTGGGTGGTGCCTCGTCATCAAAATTACATTGTAATAATTACATAATCGCTACATTGTATATTTATATAAAAGAAAATGTTCATATGACAATTTGCAATTATTTCATATCTAGCAAAGTTCAAAAACACATTATATAATTAAAAACGCGCATAGACAGCATTGTGCTTATTGAAAGTCCTGTGACCGTATTATTTTGTGAGCCCCTGTAAATGAACGAAAACTGCTATGCACTGCATATTCTATAGTAAGTATCTTGTACTGCACCGCACTGATGTATATTAATTTGAATATGTTACAAAGAATATAATATCATTAAAACACATTGCAAGCGATTTTCGTCTACAGACCATAATGTAACCGAATACTTTTGATTGTCCCTGTAAATGAACTATGAATGATGCACACTTGAAAATGAATACCGAACTTGTTACGGTATACTACAATATCATATTTTAATTATCTGGATATCCGGTTAGTTTTTTTTTAATTAGTGCGCGACTAGACAGACAAACAGGCAAACTGAATTCATAAATACTTTTCGACTGTGCTGTAAAGTGTTACAAATAATATTTTTTATCTAAAAACATCTGGATTTACATAAAACATGCTTTTATACGATGAATTGAAACGAAATTGCACTAATTCCCGAAAATGACGCCATTTTGAATAACGGCCGCCATCTTGAATTCCCCGCACTTTCCGCGATGCCTCCCCTTCTTATATGCTTTGTATTAATATAGAGTAGATACTGACCAAACGGTATAACTGTATCATGATTTGCAGTTTTTTCACTCCTAGCACCTGGACTAATAATGAAAAATACACGCAAATGTCGAATTAAAAACCACTTGATGATTTAACAAACACGTATAATGCTTCTGACATCAAGTAAATGGGACTGCATTTTTGGCGTTTAATCTTACAATTTGGCGATAGTTTTTAGTTACGAAAAGTGGTCGACAGCATAATAGAGAAGTATCTAAAAAATATTAGATTTCAGTGCGAAATCCTCGCACGGGCCCTCTGGTTAATTTATAATTAAGTTGTAAAAATATTAAAATGTTGTATTGTCATCGGCAAAACACTTTTCAAAATAATTTATATAATTCTTGCCTATCAGGAATTGTGTTAAAAATCGATTGGAAAATTCCATGAATAAAAAAAAAGTAATTAAAATAAGCTAGCAAAAAAATAAAATAAAATAAAATAAAATAATACCTGTTGAAAAAAATTACCGAGCGAGGATTGGTCTACTAGGTACTTGTAAGATTAAATGCCAATAATGGTTGATCGAAAATGTCGCATTCACTTGACAACACGTGTTTACGTCATCAAGTTATTTTTATTTCGACGTTTTATTTATATTTTTATTAATGTTATACTAATTTATTTGTTTTTTCGTTATTTAAAATAAAAATTGTATAATTGTCAATTTGTATAATTTGGTGAGTGAGCAGGAAAAAAAGAAAATTACGTCATAAAAATCGGGTTTACACATGAATATTAAAAATAAAAAAGATGAATTAAATGAAAAAGCATTATAACCAGTTAAATGAAAAAGCATTATAACCTGATTACAGAAGAAAGTCGCCGTTCGTGATATCACCATCATCTTTTTAAAACAGGATACATTACCAGGTTTTAAGAGACTGTGAAATCAGAACGGGGGTTGGCGAGCGTAGCGAGCAGGGGGAAGAGCCCCCTAATATTTATAAAAAGTAACCACCGCCGCCGCTGTCAGTGAATTTTTTGTGCTTTGATGTCTTTCTGGGCTAATATTCAGAAAACTTTTGCACACATAAAAAAATATGAAAATTAGTAGTTTAATAGAAAAATGTTCGATAAACACGCTGAAGCAAACAGTTTTTAAATCGAAGAATTACTTTAAGAGACATTTAATATTAAAGTCGGTCAAAATAGTTCTGTTAAAAAGTTTCATAGGAACAAAAATTATGCATAAGAATTTAACCATCTTTTGACAAGCTTGCGGTGTGCAGGGTGCAATTATTTTTTTAATTTAACTAATTTTTTGAGGGGTTTTTTCTTTTTTAATTTTTTATTGAAATTGTCATTATTTTGATGGAGATTTATTTTATATTTGAAAAAGTCCATTATTTAAATTGTTGCCAATTTGTAAAATAGCGCACATAATAATAACCCCTTTCAATTAAAAAATGTATTTGCAAGTGACTATTAAAAACAGAAATAAAACTTTAAAATAATAATTAAATGATCACGTGTTAAAAGCAGTAAATGGAGAAAATTACGTTATAAAAAATGTACTGCGTGTGAATATTAAAAAGTGAAATAAAACTTGAAAATAATAATTAAATTATTACGCGTTCAAAACATTAAATGGGGAAACTTACGCCATATTTATAATGCTCAAATAACAATATTTCCAAACAGTTTCAATTTAAAAATATATTTACACGAAATATACATTTATTTCGACAAAATCTTTTACCTCTTGTTGCAAATTTTAAAACAGCGTTAATAATAATATTTCCTATTTTTATGTTTAATATTAGGAAATTTTTTTTTTTTTGAAAATTACATCATATTGGAAACGATACATTTAAAACGTCTTACTGAAAACAATTTCCGTACTCCTTAGCGTTTTTAACGAAATTCTATAACTTTAAAATATTTTTTTTAAGCGTTTTTAACGAAATTCTGTAACTTTAAAATATTTTTTTTAAAGCGTTTTTAACGAAATTCTGTAACTCTAGAACAGTGGTTCCCAACCTTTTTTTAGCTGCGCCCCACCAAAACATCTCTAAAATGATGATGCCCCCCCCCCCCATAACATATCTACCCTATATATATAAAATTCTAATGAAACAAATTTGTGAAACGATTTTATGAAACGAATTTATGAAACGATTTTATGAAACGACTGATTAAACGACTGATTATGTTTCAGGGGTATTTTTAATAAAATATTAAACGCTTGATGGTGAAATTAATACCAATTGTCCATAAAAATCCGCGGATGTCAAAACTGGTAATAGAATTTTGAAATTTGAATTAGTTTTTGAGATATTATTTTTTTTTTTTTTTTTTAATGACATTTCTGTATTGATGGCAACTAATTACTCAGTTTTTTTTTGTGACAAAAAAGGGAAAAAAATTGAAAAGGATCCCGATAGGGATTATTGATTTCTTTTTATTCGTTATTTTCAAATTGAAATTGAATTTATCTTTTATTTCAATCGATAATGAAGACAAGATTGTGATTAAATTATGTTTTTCAGGAAAATTTGAAAAAAAAAATCACATTTCTATCGTCAGGATTCAATCGCCTGTCAGCATTTAATTTAATTTATAAACTGGAAATATTTTGAATAAATTCGTCCAAATGACGTCATTTATGTAAACGCAAAAGAAAGGAGCAAAAAAATATTTATACAATTTGTTTAGCGTAAAATGTCATTTATCCTATTTTATCTATAATCAGAAGTAATTTGTATAGAAAAAACAATAATAATATACGTATAATTAAAATCCGCATATAAACAAAAAAATCGTCGAATTTGTTTCCATGGCTGTTTATGTCATTTGGCACCAAATCTCACTTTCTGATGCCCGAATTGCGCTAAGCTTTTTAAAAAAGCGTCAAGACCCCTATAATAGAAAAGCACCAAAAGCTCATTGGGTTTGTTTTCATAACTTTTGGCAACAAATCTATGTATATTAACGAATCTTTCCCTTTTCAAAGCTCAAATTACGCCAAACTTAAAAGCAAAGGATCCTATACTGGAAAAGTACCCGATTTTCTTATGGACAATATTCAAGTGACATTACAAGGTGTAAAATTATCGCGGATAGCAAATTTGTTTAAATATGTCATCAATTAATGCCGAATAAATGCGGGCATGCATGCACAAAATATTTAATTAATTTTGTATGATAAATAATTATTAGAAAATTCGTATATACATATTAATTAAAATAAATAATTTACATATTTAAAATAACATGAAAATATGCATGATGGTGCACTAAAATAGAGAGAAAATTAAAACCTCTTACTAAAAATGTCTATAACAGTACTTTTCAATACCGTGGTTCTTAATGTTATTCACAAGCAGATGGAATTTTTCTCATCCTTAAACGCAAAGGAAGAATAGAATACAGATCGTTGTTATAAAAGTCCGAGAGGTAGCCCCAATTTAAACCTAACCATTTTATACAAGCTGGTTTTCAAGTTGTAATTGATTTTACTTATCAATCCCAAAAACAGTCGTCAGTTGTCGCAACAGCTGTGTATGAGGCCATAGTCATCAAAAAATGCCCCATTAAAACTTTAAAAGCATGGCAACCCAATTACAGATTTACCAATATTTTTAAAACAAAGCATGCTGTCATGTTTTTAGAGGCTTCGAAGTCTTAGCGGGGGTTGGCGAGCGTAGCTCGCAGGGGGTAGGCCCCCTAGTAATTCTTATAAAATTTTAAAAGAATTTACTCTTGATAGAGTAAAAAGCATTTAACATTGATCCTGAAACGTGCCGAAGGTAATGGATGAATCAAATATTTTTATAATCATCTGATACCCCTCGTAGTTTACTGGCACACGGTCGCCACGTATGCGTGATGCATAGAGTGCTCAGAATCCTTGATTAGAAAAATCAATAATTTTGAATAAAACAATTTTTTTTCTTATTTAATCACAGAATTTCTGCGATTAAATTACGCAACAATTTCTAATCAGAATAAAACGTGATAAAAGAGTCTGTAAATGAAGGTCGTCACGTAATTGTTAAATATACACTTGAATAGTATCATGTGTAAAATTGATTTTTATGTGACATATTGCAGTGCGACTCATTCAATAAATAATCGAAAAAGTTGTTTAAAATTCTAAAATACTTATAAATCAGAAAAATTATAAAGAATTTTTAAATATAAAAAAGTATCTAATTTTTTTTAAAAGTTTTGTCTATAATTATTCTGGTAGAATTGTATTTAAAACTTTTGAATGGATACTTTTTAAAAACTGAATAAAAAACTTATTATTTTTTTTAATTTTGTTTTTGAAATTTGAATGTGTAACTTTTATTTTCAGTCTACAACATTACTATTAGAAAAACAATTCAAAAGGTGTGAGTTCACAGAAATTCTGAATTTTCCCCTTGAAAAAGTGAAATTGCCCCCTGGAAAGTGAAATTGCCCCCTGTGGGGCGTACGCCCCCCGTTGGGAAACACTGCTCTAGAACACTGCTCTAAACAAGAGTTAAAACAATGCTTAAATTTTGCTTACGGGAGGGTCTACAAATAGAAATTGTACCAAACTTTAAAAATTTCAATGCTAACACCTAAAGTTGGCATCATATTTGGATATTTCGGTTTATTCTACCTTCAGATACCAAACGGGAAATCAGTAGATAGGGAATGGGACTTCTGCGTCAGCAGCAGGCGGTGCGGTGGTAACACCGCCTGCTGCCGAGATCATACTATAGTAGGTGGGTGGAATAGCTAGCGTGGGGAGCTATAGGGTCGTTTACATACTACACTCTAATCCTGATTCAATCCACGCCGATACCATCATTGTATTTCCGACCCCGTATACAATGAAAAAGCCGGTATGAAGATGAAACTAGCCTAGGTCATTTTCACCCCTGCTAGCTCCTAGGGCATTAGTCCAGCATTTACCCATGATTCCTGTCGGGTAAACAAACAGCGCCAGTTCACCGGTTAGGGTGTTGGTGTCTCCATCTTTTGAAAGTTTTGTCAGTGCTTTTATTTTTGCGCTATTTATTGTTTTTTTACAACTTTATTTTAAGTTCTTTTTTGTTTTCAAAAATGCAAAATTACGTCAATTCTTCGCGATGGACGGTCGAAAATTTTGCTTTCTGCGATTTTTCTGATCTTCATGAAAATAATTTGTTTTTAAACTTTTAGACTAATATAGTAGAGTTTGCCCCCCAAGTTTTTTGATTTTTTACCGATTTTTAATAAGATTTTCAATACGATTCTTGGCGGGGGTTTTTTCGGTTCTGCTGCGATTTTTTGCAATCATTAAGAAAAAAAAATCTGTTTTAAATTTTTAGCCTAATATAGTAAATTTTGTCCGCCACGATTTTGGAAGTTTTTGCAATTTTCAATGCAATTTTTAGCCCCCCCCCCTTTTTTTTTCTTTCCGCGATCATTTTTTGATAACCACAAAAAGAATTCTATTTTAAACATTTAGCATAATAAATTAAATTTTGTCTCCCGCGATTTTTAATACGATTTTTTGCTTTGTTGCGCTTTTGTGCCAATTTTTTTTATATTGAAAAACGAATTCCTGTTAGAATGTTTTAGCTCTCACTGTAGTAAATTTCAAAGTAACTGTAGTAAATTTCAAAGTAACTGTAGTAAATTTCACTAAAGTAAAATTAAAGGTTTTCTTTTTTTTTTTTTTTCGTTTTCTCGGCGATTTTTCAACATTAATAATAAGGAATCCGGTTTTAATCTTTAAGTTTAATAAAAAAAAAAAAAAAAAAAAAAAAAAAGAAGTTCTCTTTTCAATGAAGTTTATTCGCAATTACGTACAGGGATTTTTGGAATTTTATCCCGCGTTTTGCGGCGATTATATTTTTATTTATTTATTTATTTTATGTTCGTAAGAGTAATTTGGTTTCAAGATTATTTTCTATATTGATTAGTGCGATATAAAAAACTCCTTTGACAAAGAAAATTCAAGGTGAATTTATTATCGAGTTAAATACTTCACTGTTGATAGTTGTGTTTTTGAAAATAGTATTACTATTGTAAAATTAAATCTTCATATAGGTAATTTGAAATAATAAGGTAATTTTCTCCGCATATCATAATTTTTCTATTTAATTTCTATAATATATTGTGAAGTTTGCTCCAGTAGGTTTATCTATTTATTTATTTTTAGCTTGATAATCTCTGATTGCTTTATAATATTGATTTCGATATCGTAATAAATGAGACTTCCCCAAGGCAAAATAAAGGAAAATTAGGTCTTAAAGATTTACCTTATTTTTAATAGCAATTTTCTTTTAAATATTACCAATAGGCGATTTTTGATAGTTTATTAACAGAAAAATCTGCTTTTTGTAATGCACGTATTATAATTATATGTTAATTGATATACCATGCTATCAGGCATGATATTGTTATTATGGAGAGCAACATCAGTACAGGCACTTCGTCTTTTTTTTAAGTAACTAAATATTTTTTTAATGAGAGTCAAAAATGTAAATTATTACAGACTATATAGAAAAATCTTTTGAGAGAAATGGTGTGTTTTTGTAATTACCAAAAAATATAATATATAACGAAGGGTTTGTACTGATGTTGCTCTCCACAATAATAATAAAGCCCAGTAGCATGACAGAGATCTGCACGGGCCAGGCCCGGTCATACTTTTTCTGAAAGCTCGGGCCTTACTGTTTTCCTGAAGGATTGGGTCGGGCCGGTCTAACTTATTTTTTCTGTACCGAGCCGGCACTGGTTTCATTCTTCCTACTCTTCACAGGCCGAAATTTTTTAGTCCCGGTTTTGCCCTGGCAAACTTGGTAGGCATATTTGTTTAAAACTTTAATAAAAACTATAATACACTTTCTATTTTTCATGGACTTGGCAAAAATTAGAAATAGAATTGTGAACATTATTAAGCTTTTTACAAATAAAAACTGTTTATATTTTCTAATTGTAGTAACGTGGCAAAATTATAAAACTAATTGGCAAACGTCAAGAACTATCTATTTTTGTTTGCCAATGGGTTGGCAGATACTGAAATTTCACTTGCTAATTTAAGGTCCCCTTCCCCTCCATTAAAATTTCTTAGCGATGGCCCTGAAAGGGCCGTAGCGACCCCATGGGGGGGAGAGTCGGGCAGAGTCAGGTCTGAAACTAGAGAGGGTCAGTTGGGGCTTGTGCCCCAGGCGCCAGAATTTCATTTTCACAGATAATGAAATTAGTCAAAAATGCTCCCACAGTTTTAACATTAGCTTGCCATTAATTGTCTTCGCTTAACATTATGTGTCCTCATTTAGATAAATAATGTTAAGCATGTCGATAATGTTTTATAATTACGATGAAAATGTTTTATTTGTAATAATTAAAATTCTAGTTTTGGTTTAAGAAATAAAATGGAATTTTAGTCTTTTCTGGGACCCCCTATAAAATGGATTTTGAAGTGTAAGTTTTACTCTTTGTATTAGGTTTTCTTGTAAATACTAGTAGAATATGGTTTATTCATTTAATGCCAAGTTAGCAGTATTAGTAATATTTAAAAAAAAAAAAAAAAAAAAATCTTACGTAGTTTGATTATTTTAAATTTCTTAAATGTAAACAAATTTTATACATCTGTTTTCTTAAAAAAAAAAATTATAGTTATCACATTATTTACTTATTTTTAAAAAAAAGTTTGAGTAATGGTGAAAAAACGATTGCGTCATAAGGGCGGCAAAATAATGCTCGCCTTAAGCAGAAAATTGTCTAGCGGTGATCTTGGCTCTGGTGTTACAAAGATATCAATCAAAGTTTGCATTAACAAAAAGCGGTCAGACATTTTAATTCTCAATAAAGCAAAAGAACGAAGATTATCACACGCGAAAAGGACTGTAGGAGGTTTCTGTTTATGTTTACACCGGAAGTTTGTACCGCAGTTCCCTAATCAGCCAATCATAATTCAGAAGGAAAAATTACGCAGCTTCCGGTTTTTTGCAGGGGAGGGGTTTTATGCTTGCGTTTGTAAATGGGTGCAAAATGAAAGCAGGAACGATAGTGGCATATTAACACGTCCTGTAAATCCGGTTTGATACCAAGTGATATTGTAAACGCTGCTTATGTTACAGTAGGGTAGGGCGAATAGGTCTGCTATAAGAGGGATGTATTTTAGGGGGGGGCTAAATTAATAAAATTTTTAAATGTCTTATAGTACGATGTAATGGTTATGGTAGAGTCCGAACACTGCCCCGCTATCCCTCTGCATTTTCTTAATGGTTGTAATTTGTTAAATTACAATATTTTTCTTAATTATCCTTCTCGTCTGTTTGATAAGTTTTGAAACATATGGTGGATAAGAGTTGAAATGCTGGTGGATAAGTGTTGAGACGTCAGTTGAAACGGATCTGTTGTGCGTAACTATGCATAACATTTTTGAACGCTTTTTCTCTTTAAATATCATAGCGTCGCCGTTTAAGGTGATAATTATATTATTTAAATAGCGAAATAACTAAAAAATTGTTAAAATATCATTAAAAATACAGGTAAACGTTGAATTGACCCATTAAAGCCTAGCGTTGCATTACTGCAACAGCATAGCGACCAATACTTTTGTTGTTTGCACACCAATAATTCTGAAGAGAAATATTTTATTTTTTTTGATGACAGAAACTCCTCGATAAAATAAGACATAAATTTATATTCTAAAAAAGTGGTGTGAAACGCAGTATTTCCATTTTGAAGAGAAAAATAGTTGCGTTGATAATGGGTTAAAAATCACTCGATGACATAACAAACAAGTGTAACGCATTTGATATCAATTGAATGTGACGCTACGGTTATGCACTTTTGGCGTTAAATCCTATACTTTGGCGAGTTTTTTCTTTTATGGAAAGTGGTGGACGGAATAATGGAGAAGTACCCAATTTTCTTGCAGCATCGTTATGAAATTCCCCGTTGCAGCGACATTGTTTACTTATCCATTTTACACAAGTTGATTTTCAAATGTTTAATGGATCTTATTTAATCAATGACGAAAACAGTTGTTAGTTGTTTCGACAACAGTTGATTCGGCCTTAAAATCCCTCAGTCAAAGGAATATGAATGGAAACCTGATTACAGCAGATCGTCACTGGTCGCTTAATTATAAGTCAATCTTCCGCAATCGTTTTAGAGCAGATCAAATTAGCGTGTTTATAGAGTTTCCGGTGTAAGAACGTAACTTCCCCCTACGAGTGTAACTCTTAGGGGGGGGGGGAGAACCGGGGCCTCCGAGATCACGCTGGGTATAAAAAGCAAACAGCGTGATCTCGGATTCCCCGGAAGAGCCCCCTATTTCATGTTAAAATTAATTGTACCTTGCTTACATGTGTTATTTTAATTAGTAAATGCATCTGCCTTATAATGTCACACTTCTGCACGCGATTAGTGTGTATTTAGGTAGGTGATTGTATGCTGAAAATTTTGCATTTTAGGATTTATAATAAAGTTATTTTTAAATGTAAAAGGCTACATCCTAAATAATCATCGATACACTTCGATTTCACACTAAATCGAAGATGCTCTTCATTTTAGTGATTCATTTTTTTGCCATCTCTCATAGTTTCGAATGCCGGTATAGATAGCTTCCAAATTTAGCTACTAGAGGCACTGCTATGCGTTTGGACGGACGTTATTACACTTGCATAGAGCTGCTTCTCTCTTCGTTTACAAGTTTTTTCAGGATAAAAGGATTTTGCTATGCACCCTAATTATATAAGAACATATTTTGTTTTCTTATTACACTGTACAACATGAAAAATGTCCTTTAGGTGAAAATATTTGATCCTAGATCAGTTTCTTGCGCTGATTCCGAATATACTTTCCGTTTTTCTCTAGGTCGTCCGGTTTTTGAGAAATTTGCATATTTATGTGTATGCAAATTTAAGCTTTTTTTGTGCCATTTTTTGCAAATTTTAGGTACAATAAATGTCAGATTGAATTACGTTTTCTAGATTATGACTCCAGTACAATTTGCTTCAGATAAATGTCGTAGTCTGATTCTTAACATTTACCTGTCAGTTATTAAGCCTAATTTGCATATTTTTCAATGGTGTAAATGTTTACATTACTATCAACTTTAAAGTAGTTACCACAGAATTGACGTAATTTTTTCCTAGACTAGATTTTTACGTTGATTTCGAAGCTGTAATCCGTTCCTTCTATCACGTCTAGTTTTTGAGTAAAATGAATACCTACGTTTGTATGGTATTGGCACACGTTTGATATAAAATGCTTTTTAGGGGGTGTACCTCCTTGTCAAAAGGGTTAACAGTGTGAGATTCCTATCAGGGACATAATCACGAAGGGGTATAATCGAAAAACAATTGAAAAAAAGTAGTAGAATCTATCTTAAATAGCTAAAGTAAGATCAGCATAAAAAGCGCTTTCTGGCTTTATTGACCAAAAAATAAAATTTCCGTAAAAAACCGATTTAGAAACATGTTAGCGTACTCATATGGCAGAAATATTTGCACGTCAAGAAACGTTATTGGAAAAATATGAAAAATATACAAATTAGACACAATATTTTACGGTCACATGTCAGTATAACACAGTCGGACACAAAATTTTTGTAAACTGGTCAGTAATCGTAATTTAAAACAAAAAAAAGCCAGTCTGATAATGCTTTATGCCTTAAATTTCTATGTAATTGTACACAAATTCCAAAATTTGCATAAATCGAAATATTCAAATTGCAAATACCTGAAAATCTGGACGTGCTGGAGAAAATCTAAAACTGGATTCAAAATCCGCGCAAAAAACTGAAGAAACAGCTGATTGCGATCGCAGTAGAAGTCCGAAAATTTGGGTGAGGATAGTCCAAGGCAGGTCCTGATGCACCTCAGGATAACATTTTTCATTTTTTGATAATTAACCAAGATATTAATTAAAAACCATAATGAACATACAAAATGGCACGAAAACTCGCAGCGCGGTGACCCCCAAAAAATTTCCTAGTTTTTAAAGCAGGGAAGAACCGATTGGTCGATATTCGTACTTTTGTTTTGTTTGTCGCGGCTTGCTTCGGCTACATGAGTAGGAATAAGGAAAAGCAAAATATATATATATATACGCCGCATTATCGTACTTTTATCTTTCTAACGGTACAATCCGTTTAAAAAATATTAATTCTTTTCAAAATGCCATTTATCGCGTTCCCTCGCCTCTGCTTTCGCAATCCGCATTCACTCGGCTCTTCGAAATACGAGAAAATAAAAAAAAATACCCACTTAAAGCAGGTACTATGGGTGAAAGAAGTCCATCCAAGTCAACACTGAAAACTTTTCTGAATATTAGGTATAACCCAATGGAGATATACTAGAAGATTTCTATTGTCTTGATTTATGGCTAAAAATGGATCTTTTACAATAAAAAAGAGCAATTAAAAGTTTTTGTTAGTAAAATTCTTATTATTTCAATATATAAAATATAATTTACTCTCAGCCAAAAATTTTTCCAAGACTCAAATCAGTTCTGAGACTGAAGGTATTGCACCCATGGCGGACAGCTTCCTCTCTACAATGTTTTAAAAAGTATGAATATTAACACTTTCAAAAGAAAAATATTTTCCAGACGACATTTTGAGTGTTTTCACATTTTTCCGTAATGTTTAAAAATCTGCATCCACACTTCGAATCACAAGACGAAAAAAAAAAAAAAAAAACTTATTTAGCGTTTATTTATTTATTTTTTGAATGATGCAATCCATTTGAAAAAAAATTGTAACCCTTTCACAAAAAATTCATTTTCGAAAGTTACTTCAGCAACTTTTGCTTCTTCTGCTGTTTCTATTGCCCATGGGATTAATATAAGGCACATTTTGAATAAAAAAATATACTTAATTTTATACAATCGGTCTGAAATTTTAATACAATATATTAATTGTTTAGTTAATAATCGAGTATAAATTTAGTTAAGAAATTATGAGATTTAGCGGAAATCAGTTTGAAAATAAAAATATTTCCCATAGGGCTAACATTGAGCACTCTTATTTTGCACTGTTGTTCTAAAATTTTAATATTCAAACTAGCCTTTTAGCTGATGTTAGAGTAAGATTTTGGTTTAGAAATAATGAGATTTAGAGTTAAACTATTCAGTTTGAAAATAAAAATTTTCATAGGATTTATATGAGGGAAAAAAAATTAAAAAAATAATACTGCTTTTTACAACTAAATATCAATATTTCAGAACAAAAACTATACACAGGCTTCGGAAACAACATATTTATAATTCATAAAAATTTCAAAGAATTAGTATAATAAGAAATAATTTTTTTTTAAATGTTAAATGTACCTGTAAAAAAAAAAAAAAAAGAAGAAGAAGAAAAAGATTTCCTACAAGTGCTTTTGCTAATAAAAATATCTGTACTTTAACACCGATTTTTTACCTAATGATCGGATACATATTCAAAATTGATATTGGGTATATTTAAGGTCATCATCACGGGCCAGGGTTACACCGGTCTTTCACTCAAAAATATAAAATCAAAATAGACCGGAGCATGCGTAGCATGCCCAGTGTATGATGCCGAATACAGTGGGGTTCTAGATTAGTATCTATAGATTTTCATTTAAAATCTAAAATCATACAAATTCAAAGATGTACACTGTCGAAAGCAGTGCCCCCACCCCCAGTATTAGGTTCGTTTGGATAGATTTTTATTTAAAAATATAAAATCAAAACAGACCGAAGCTTGCGTAGCATGTCTGTTGTACGCTGCCAAAAGCAGTGGGCAACCCAAACTTTAGGTTGGACAGATTTTCATTTAACAATATAAAATCATTCAAGACTGATTTTAGGTATATTTAAAGTTATGATTACAGGTCCTGGTAATGCCAGGCTGGTCAACTAGTAAATAAATAAAATCGTCTTTTTTTTAAGTAACTAAAAAGTCATTATAAATTGTGAATGTTAAATTTTTACTGTATCTAACTAAATGACGTAACAAGTTTTTTAATGCATCTTCACATATGTCTATAACATATTCATTTTTCATAAAACTATTGTTTAAACTGTAAGCCACACGCAAAGTTGTTTTATGTGATGTTCATAATGCACGAATATGTAACAAAAGATTGTTTTCACAGACCATGTCGGGGCCCATAAAGTTGACCAGACCTTGCAGCTGTTGAATTAGGGATCATCTAGTGTTGTTTGAGTAGAAATAGTGGCTATTTCCAGTACCCTTCTTTATTTTAGCGGAAACTGTTCAAGAATGCAAATGAAGATATTGTCCAATTTCTTAAGTCTTTCCTAGCAAAGAAAAAAAAAGATTTATTTTGAAAGCTTGCATTTTTTTTTCAAGAGCTAAGCAAAGTGTTGTATGTCATCCCTACCTAAAAGCCATTAGAAACACAAAATATAGCAGTCAAATAGAGAAATTAGCAAAGCCATAGCATAGATCTTCTGGAAGCGAATATTTAAAGCTGTTCTTAAACTCAAGCTCGTTACCTTATTGGCAGGTTTTCTTATTTAGAAACTGTGAAGTCAAATTTGACCTTTTGGGCACACTAGGGTCGTTATGGGACAACAATCGCTTATATAACTCAAAATGTAGTATATTTATCGGAAAATGTTTTTTGACTCAAAATCATTGGAATAGTCATGTCTGTCAAATGCCTGTGTTTTATGTTTAAGTCCATGAAAGCATCAGAAAGTTTTGCGTTGTTGAGCAAAGAAAAATATTTTTTGCATATCAGAGCTGGAATAACAGAGGTTGGTTAAGAGGTTTTTGTGCCACTGTAAATTTGTTGACTGCTTTAGAAGATTATTTTTATATACGAGGTATTCAAAACTTGCACCTTTTTACTGATAGATAGAACTTACAAGATAAGAAGATATTGGGCTACAGACATTTTACTTTCTGTATTGTTTCAATGTCAGAAACTGATTGTGAAACAAACAAAAAAAATTTAACATTATATCTATTGTAATGCTGAAGGTTTCCCTTTTTTTTTTTTTTCCTATTTTTGAAATAATAGAAAATTATCTTTTAATAATTCATGAAAGAGTGAAAAATTTATAAAAGAGGAGGTAATTGCAACATTTTAACACTATGAAAAAAAAAAAAAAAAAACTAGAAGGAGTGTCTCTAAATTTATCATAAGGTTTTGATAAGTTAAAATGAAATTCCTTGAAAATTAAATTTACAAATGACTTAATAAATCTGGCAGCTTGGAATTCATGAAAAATGTGTAAAAAGAGAGTAGATAAAAGAATGCGATCTAAAATTCTATGATACACGTTTTCTTTTTTTTAGTTTATTTGTAAAAAAGTAAAAGATCTGAAAGTAAAAGACATTATTAGATTCTTACAGAAAATTTATTTCATAAATATAATGACAATATGGGAAATTTTAGTAGGGCAGGCCCCATGTGCCAATGTGATAATTGAGCACTGTATCATAGTTTGAGGAATCCTGTACTAGAGGAATTCTACTTTGAAAACAAAAAAAAAATATTTGTGAGTACAAATATATATTATGATGACATGGAAAAAAAAAAAAAGGATATCGATATGCAGCATTCACACAATGATTGTGGGAAAATTGATCTGTTCTTTGAATACATCAGAAGCTTAATAGATTTTTTAAATAATAAACTTGTGTAATTATTTTTTAAAAACATATAATTAAAAAAGTAACAAAAAATAAACTGAGAACTACATATGGAAAAAAAAAAGGACTAAGTATAGTATAGATATATCCTTCAATCTTTAGTAAAAAATATTTTGCACTTCATTGCACCCAAATATATTAAGTTGTGAAATCACATCTATAACAATTGACATTGACTGACATTTTATCTAGATAATTTCTAGTTCTTTTTTCTCAGGAACCATTGAAGCGATTTCAATACTTAAAAAAATAGCTTTGGCAGTAGCTAAGCTATAAATTGATCGTTCGACAAGAATTCAAAAAAATAATAATAAATCAATAGTTATGCGATTTTGCAAACAAACAAAGAAAAAAAATAGGTAAAACAACAACGTTAATGTATCTTTTTATTGAAAATTACTGTAGTGATTTCAAATTTTTAAAAAATAGTTCTGGCAATTGGTAAACTATACAAAAAAATACAAAATACAATAGTTACAGAATTTCGCAAATAAAAGAAATCTATTATTTATTTTTGGTAAATTAACAATTAACATAATTTTTAATTTTTAGCCGAATAGTCAATTCATAGTTTAGCACTGCTAAAACTATTTTTTTTAAATATTGTAATTTTTTCAATAAATTCTGAGAAAAAGGTACACAAATGTCAGTTGTTTCATGTGAATTCAAAACTATTCTTGCCCCCTTAAACAGTCGTTGACTATTTAACTTGAACACTATACATTGCATGGATCATTGTACAGAATATCGTGAAATAATGCAGAATTCTAAAATTGCAATACCTTTTCTTTCCCTGCCTACTTTTGTTTATCTGCAGACATGTAAATAAGATGGTATACTATTTTGTAATCGTTGTGAAAAGAATATCATCTTGGTAGAATTTAACACTTTATTTTATTATTATTATTTCTTTTTTTTTTGTCTGATTTTTTGATGCTTGGTGTTCACTATACTGAAATTTCTATGGTGAAGTCATGAGACATGAGGAATCATATGATTTCAACGTTTACTCATTGAAATCAGTTTATCAACTGAAACTTTAGCAGAGTATTTCTCAACCCCTATTACTACACAACATTTAAACTCATAGTTTTCTGCAGCACACTGAAAATATGATAATGAAAAAACACTTGAAAGGAATATGTCATTTTTCATTTATTTACCAAAATGCTCCAACAAAGCCAAATAATAATAATGGTACTTCCTTTTTATGGCCTCAGCATAGTGCAATTTCTTACTAAATATTATAAAGTCATGAAAATGAAGCAGCAATGAATGAAAAAAATTCTAATCTGCAAGTAGTTGCTTTTCTTCAGCTTACAAAGTTTTACCCTGACAAATTAACATTAAAAAACTTGTAAATTTTCTATTGTGTTTACTATTTTCAATTTACCAGGGATGGAAAATGATACTGTAATTACCGATGTGCATAATGAAGGAATTTGATATTCGAAGAATGAATCATTAGGACAGGTACAAAAGCATAGCTGCCAACCTTCGTATTCTTTTAAAACAATTAAATCCAGAAATTTTGTAAAAGAAAAAAGAATTAAATTAAGAACCACATTAGGCTTTTAATTGTGCATGCCAGAATGATTCATTCGAATATCAAGATAATTCATTATGCACATCACTAACTGTAACTTTTTCCAAAAGAAAGGTATTTTACCTTCTGAAAGAATCTAACAAGTGGGTAAGTGTGATCGAAGATCGCACAAAGGGTTTCGTTTAATATTCCTTTCAAAACACTTTATCCTTTCTTTAATAAATCCAAATAAATTTCATTTTCAAAAAAATTAAAAAAAGTCATGTTTTTTATACAGTAAAAATTTACCGGTCAATTTTTCTCGTTTTTTTTCGAATATCTGAACCGGTCCAATAGTGGCAAAGCCCGCTATTATACTCTGTCATGTGGACTAAAACGATATTAAAAAAAAAAAAACTAATTTCAAAATTAAACATGCTGCATAGAGACCTTCAAAATGTTAGACATCAGATTAATTTTCTTTTTAATTCTCTAATGACGTCATATTAAGCTGCTTTCTGTATTTACATATACTCATACTCCTTGTATTATTGAGAAATGCTTGAAAATTTCCGTTTTATTACTGATATGACGTCCAATTAATCTTTTTTTCAATTGGTGAAACTTTTTATTTCATTTTCATTTTTCACGTGGAAATCTTTCAATAGAAAATTAATTATTGTAGAAAGAATTTTATTGAGGCTGTTTAGTTGTTGGCAACTGCTATAACGAAAGATGTTTAAATTTAATAGGAAAAGGCTGTTAGATTTTTGGTTTTTTATCTCTATATATTAAAATAACACGATTTTTTTTAAATTTTATGATTTTGAGCTTCATAATAGGTATTTCACTATAATTACACAAAATTTCATGACTGTAAGTTACATAGTTTCTGAGAACCGGCTCTGTGACGGACAGAGAACGAAGCAGGAGTAACAGGGTTTCGTGAGATGAACGAAACCCTAAAAATTGTCAAGCAGAAAATTTAATCACACATGATAAAGTCTTCAGCGAAGTGGAACTGTTACTTATTTCCAAAGAATTCACTGCTAAGACTGAAAGAGTATGTTTTTGATCACATAATGACTTATAGCACTATTTTCTTTCTCATTTTTTAGGCGTTTCACGAAATTCATTGATAATATAATCGGAGCTCGACAAATATTGTCTTTATTTAACAGATGATTTTCCTTGTTGTAGGATTTTTCAAAATTTTCCTTTTTTGCACTCTTTATCTTGCACACTCTTCTCATAATTGTTATTAAAGCAAATCCTGCTAACCATTATAGTAGTCTTATTCAAGTGACAGTGCTGATTTAATCAAACACTTTTAAATATTAGACAAAGTATTAAACATTACTAACAATTAGTAATATCCAATCTTCATTAACCGACTTAAAAAAAGGAGGAGGTTATCAATTCGACCCGTATGTATGTATTATGTTGTTTACGCATAACTCTTGTAAATGTGCATCGATTTTGATAATTTTTATTTTGTTTGAAAGAGTAAGGGTCAAATGTGGTCCCATTTCAATTTCGTCAAAATCTGATCATTAGAACAAATTATTTTATTCAAATTTCCATTATTTTGATAATTTAATTTATATTTCAAAAAGTCCATTATTTGAATTGTTGCCAATTTGTAAAATAGCGCACATAATAATATTCCCTTTCAATTAAAAAACGTATTTACACGTGACTATCAAAACAGAAATAAAACTTTAAAACAATAATTAAATGATCACGTGTTAAAAGCAGTAAATGTAGAAAAATACGTTATAAAAATATACTTGCGCGTGAATATTAAGAGAAATAATTAAATTATTACACGTTCAAAACATTAAATGGGAAAACTTACGTCATATTTAAAATGCTCAAATAACATTACTTCCAAACAGTTTCAATTTAAAAACATATTTACACGAGAGATTAATTTATTTGTAGCTGATATATTATGTATACTAAACTACGAAAAGTCCTTCTGGTCTATACCGGCAGGAAAAGACAGCCTACCTATTCCTTGGTTTTAAGATTTTAGCTAATTTTACTGCAAAACACCAAGCTATAAAAATGGATGTAACCCGATTACAGAAGATTCAGTCGCAGTTCTCGTCAATATTCAATTCGAATCAGAATTTCGCCAAATATGCTAGCTATAGCCAAGTTTTCTTCCTTTATGGCAACTTGTTTTTGTCGCCAAATTTGTTGATATTTCGCCAAATATTGCCTAGCTTGGAGAGAATTTAACGCTGGCGAACATGAATATATAGTGTTGAGAATGTGAGAGTTAGAACGATGGTTACAACAATGAAATAAAACTTGCGAGATAGCATGTTCACTAAAACTCTTAAATTAAAACCGTTTATGGAGGAATCCTTCTGTCTTGTTTCAAAATGTCAGCCACTCTAAAATTTCAAAATGCTATATCTCAGGCATTTTTTAAGATAGAGGCAAAACAAAAATTGTTCCGGTATCCTTGGATCAAGGCTGAACATTCAATTGAAAAAAAAAAAAACCTTTAGGATTTCTAATATTTTTAACGACTTTGTACATTTTTTTGAATTTGAAATCTTTAAGTGTCTATCATAGCGCCTCCTTCTTGCCGAATATCCCCAAATTCAACTGGGAACAGCAGGACATAGTAAAAAACACATACAAAAATTTGGTTCAGTACTGTGGATAACCTAATACACTTTTCGATGATACAATAATTTAAATGGAACAAAAATCGCTATCACAGCGCCCGCTTTCGGCAGAATATCCGCAAATTCAAGTGGGACCTGCTGGTCACAGCCAAAAACCTATAAATGAAATTTCGTTCAATTCTAGGTTGCTTTATAACTTGACACACTTTTCATTGATACAAAGAGGGCACACACGGACAGACAGATATTTTGTAAAAACATGTTTTTTGGAATCTTTGACTCCTAAAACATATAAATCCGTCGAAAACCGGAAGTTGAAAAAATTTTGATCACAATACTTTCTTCTATTTAGATAGAAGAAGGTGAGAAAAGGAGGATGTTAATCATTTGACACAATGTATGTATGTATGTATGTTTTAGTCCTGTTCACGCATAACTTTAGTAAATGTGCACCGATTTTGATATATATATTTTTTTGTTTAAAAGTGTAAGACACCCTGGTGGTCCCATTTTAAATTTCGTCAAATTCTGATGATTAGAACAATTTTGTTGTTAAAAATTTTTCAAAATTAAAAAATGCGTGGAACCCGATTACAGAAGATTCATTCCCAATTTTCGTCAATCTGAATGAGAATTTCGTCAAATTAGTCAACTATAAAAACGTTGGCTTCATTTATGGCAACATATTTTGATCGTCAAATTTGGCGATATTTCTCCAGTTGTCGTCCAGATTGACAAGAATTTGATTCTGTCAAAGATTTTATTAAAAAATATTTATTTAATGGATAATTTTGGTAAATTATAATTTCTATTACAAATTACTTATTTATTCAGCAGATGTTGAAATCAAGATAATTGTCTATTACTGTATTAATAACTAAAAAGTAGGAAATAAACTTTTACAAAAAAAATATTACCCGACTTAAAAAAAAGCACTAAAAAGTATTAAATAATTCTTTAAAATTCTCTAATGACAAGATGTTATCCATTAACCACAAATCTGATATCATGTGTCGGAATAAAAATGATAAATTTAATATGTACAGTTTAATACCCACCAAACATGGATTTTCGAGAGAATATATTTTACAAGAGATGAATATACAGACTTATGATTCAGTTTACGAATATATACATATGAAAAGCAATCAATTACTTTTTGAAGTCGGTGCCAAACTACCTTAAGTTTAGTAAGAATTGTGAATATATTGTACCTAGTATCTACTAATTTATCGATTGGGGTTGTTTGGCATCGACTTCAAAAAGTAATTGATTGCTTTTCATATGTATATATTCGTAAACTGAATCATAAGTCTGTATATTCATCTCTTGTAAAATATATTCTCTCGAAAATCCATGTTTGGTGGGTGTTAAACTGTACATATTAAATTTATCATTTTTATTCCGACACATGATATCAGATTTGTGGTTAATGGATAACATTTTGTCATTAGAGAATTTTAAAGAATTATTGAATACTTTTTAGTGCTTTTTTTTTAAGTCTGTTAATATTTTTTTTGCAAAAGTTTATTTTATTTTGTAACTATTTTACTATATGTTTAGAAAAAAAACCCAGACTTTATGAAGAAACCAAAAAAAAAAAAACTGTTTTTAACACTTTCCAACAAAGTTGAACTGTGTTTATGAATTCGGTCTGTCTGTCCGTGCTCTAACTCATGTAAATATATTCGGATTGACATGCAATTAATATATGTTATTGAGGTTTACTATGGCATGTTCGGTATTGAAATGAAGTGTATAGTACTTATAGTTTTTTTACAGGACACTCAAAAGAATTTCATTACATTACGGTCTATAGGGAAATATTTGTGGTTTATTTTAATTATGTTGCATAATTTTAAACACATTGAAATTGATATATATCACTGAGGTGCACTACAAGAGGCTTACTATGGAATATAGTATGCATAGCACTGATAGTCCCTTTACAGGGACATTCAAAAGAATTCTCTTACATTATGATCCATGGAGAAAAATCACTTGCGGTTTATTTTAATAATGTTTCACTGTTTCAAACATATTGAAATTGATATATTATGCAATTCAAGAGGTTTATTATAGAATATTGTGTAAATAGTATTCGTCGTTCATTTACAGTGACACACAAAATAATTCACTACTTTCTGTTAAGAGGCTACTTCACTCAGTCAAAAACACCTGCTTGCTAATGTTAATCCTATGGAGGAAATAATGTACTAGAATCCGTCAGGCCGAAATATCGGAGCATTGAGTGGTATAAACATAAAATATAACATTAACAATATATAATATATATTTTTTATTTTTATATTTACTGTTTAATAGTATAAAAGAAAATTTACAATAACAGCTGTTGAATCTTCAAGTGTTTATTCGGTCAACAGTTGCCTCAGATACTGCTCAAATGCTAAACTATCAGTAAGTATTCTTCTAATTTGGTCTAGCCTATCCTTTGCGAAAGGCACTTCAATCAGAACATCCTCTAAACGTCGAACCCTGCTGAACGCGACATAAGTTGCTCCAAGTGACAACTCCTTCTCACCAATGTCCACAGCTATTTTTGACAAAGTTAAACCTTGGGATTTGTGTATGGTGACAGCGTATGAAACTGTTAAAGGTAACTGAGTACGGGAGCATGAGACATTGTTTTCTTTCCAAGACTTTGTAATAGGTGTGACAGGAAAAAGTCTTTCAGTGAGAAATGGTCCCCGATAATCATCAAAATGAACCATTACTACATGTGGCAAGCCTGGAGGCCGTAATCCTGGTCCGTAGACAATATCTTTTACCGTACCAAGTGCACCGTTGACCAATCCTCCCTCTGTCCACAGATTGGTACGCAACATAATTCTGCATCCAATTGCTAAAAAAAGTTCAGCCTGAAGTCCAGACGCGTGCTCATCTTCACTCCATCTTGCTATTTGATTATTGTGGTCTGCTAATATTCTTGCCACTGGCCATTTTGATTTACGAAGTACTTCTTGATTATGTTCTTCAGCTTGCTTGTTTGTGGGAAAAAGGCGTATGGCATCTTGAAATCGTTCAAGTTCAGTCGGAGGCTGTATAGCTTTACGTCGTTGCATAAGGGATGCGTATTGGTCGCATGTAACTTCGCCTACAGAAAGCGAATCAAGAGTCTCTCTAAACTGTATTTGCTGATCGTCGCTTTGTCTCATTGACTTTGTTCAGGTGAAACATTTTTCAAACATCTTAAGAACTGTTTGTCCACGTAAAGCCAAAATGTCTTTTATAGAATGTCTCCTATATAGAGGTGTGTCTTTTACAGGCTGTAGCTGCCTAATATCTCCAATCAGGTAAACAAATAAGCCTCCAAAAGGTTCAATGCTGTCTGGTTTACCTTCGCGACATCTTTGCTCAAGTGCAGCCATCACACGGCATCCGATCATTGAAAATTCGTCAATAATGAGAAATGAAACTGGATTCATGCTGAGCTGTAGATTTCTTGCTGCTTCACTTCCTAAATCAGCAAACGACTTAAAACATGTTGGTACTTTTAGTGCAGAGTGAAATGTTTTGCCCTCGACATTAATTGCAGCAGCACCTGTTGGAGCCAAAACCATAATAGCTTCCGGTCCTAACTGCTCGGTAACTCTTTTACGAATTTCTTTTATTACCGTACTTTTTCCAGCTCCGGCTTTCCCAATAATAAAAGTACGTTTAAGGCAATTTATAAATCTTGATTGCAAAGACGAAAGCTGTTGCGTGCATAAGTGAAGTATTTTTTGCTGCTCATCTGTAAATCTGATCTCAGACGTATCGTAATTTTGATGCACTGTAAGTTGTTGTTCTTTACAGTAATTTAAAAATGAAGTAAAATTGCGATCAGGGTACTTGTAACTCTCACTTTTCCACTCACATGCATGATCAATCACGCGTTGTCCCAAAGTATCCTCGTTTGTCTGCACAGGAACTATGGCAGCTGCTGCCATATATGGATCAATCTCGCGGTATTCTTCTTGCAGGATTTCTGTCTCATGTGTACTGCTAACAGCAGGAAAATTTATTTCTTCGTGTGCATCAATATTTAGATCATTGAATGCTTCCTCCCATGAGTGATATGCAGACGGCAGGCCTTCTTGCAATAAAGAGTCAGAATTACCTCTCCAAGGATAATTGAGTAATACTTGTTGCCTATAGTATTCTTCAGCTAGAGTTGGGTCGTGGTTGAGTGATGTAAGAGGAAAAACTCTGACAACTGCATCTTTTCTTCTTTGGTGATAATCGACTCCTCTTACTGAGAAAGATTTTGCAAACATAAGAAGCGTGCAGGAAATAAGTTTCTCCGGCCGCGCGCAATATTTCTGAAGCATGCTTTTTGATGGTCTTTCGTCGCTTGAAAAGTTGATTTCTTCCCAGTTCTTATCATGAAGCCGTATTGTAACTACTTCCCGACTACTGTGATACATTGGCCATCCCATTAATATGTGTACTACCTCTTGGGCTGAGTAATCCCTTTCAGAAACAGAAGACAAAATAAGTTTTTAGACTGCTTGAACTGCTGGATTTGTTTCGTTCATCTTATTTAAAATCTCAGATAACAATTCCTTGTAAGGAACAGAAGCTGTTTCTGATTTTGAGGCATATTTGGCAATGTAATGCAAAACCGCATCCTTTGATATAATAGGACTGAAATCCGTGTTAGCTCTCCAAACTTGTGACACGAAGCAATTGTAGGTATTCATTTCAGAATCGTTTCTTTTTGGTAAAAAGCTAATTATGCCATTTTCTACTTGAAGCTTTGGAGAGTCACACTCTGCTTTTGGAAAACCAAATCTGCAGCTATAACTATTTGTACCTCTTTTTTTCCTTAGGCAATAATCTCCATGTCTTGTGTGACGTTGGACTTGTTTTAAGAGCTGAGCGAGATCTTTTTCACGATCTTCACTGGAAATGTCTGAAAAGCGAACTCGACAGCGGTGTATATCATTTACGAGGACGTCCTTGTCAGGATTAACAGCAGTGCATAGTTTTTCAAAATATGCTGTTACGGCTGCTACATTTTCAGCGTTAGTCCTGTCTAGTGTTTCCATGTTTGGCGCCCCTCTTAACCACAACAGTCCATGCATGTGAGGACTTCCACGCCACTGCCATTCGAAACGAACCCAGTAGTCGTCTATTAAAAACAACGGCGTCAAGATTTTTCTCAAAAATATATCACAACGTTTTTGAAAGAGCCAACCAGTCAACAGAGGGTTGTCGTGCATTAATTGTCTGCGTTCTGTATCAGTCAGCTCATTTGGATCTTGTTAGGCTCTAAAAGTCTGAAAAGATCAGGCCAGTGATAATAAGCTGCAGACAGTGTAAAAAAAATTGTTGGTGCTCCAATTTGTCCTACCATGGAAAGGAGTTCCCCACAACGTGCACGCCAGTATCCTTTTGTGGATCTTAATTTGCTAGCATAAATCATAATGTGTTTTGCCATTTCTGGTTGCCTATTCAGAATATCACGCATCTGCTCTACAGTCTTATTGCTGAACCTATTTCGCTGAACGAAAAAACGCCCTTTAGCCAAAGACTGCCACCGAAGAATTGAATTCATGGCAAAGTAGCGAAATCGGGGGTCTTTAGCAAATCGCCCAGCATCATACTTCATTAGGAACTTAAAATACTCATCAGGAGAGACTTCTTTTTGACGAGGTTGTCGTAAGTCAGCTGTACTACAGCGCCTAGAATACATAGTGTGGAAACCGGCTATCCTTGTAATGCTTTAAAAAGTGCTAAAAAGTTGTAGCCTATAAATGTGCAACGGTGCTCTTATGATAATAAGCTCTAATGACATTGTAGTAAGCTGCTTATAAGCTAGCAGATGGCGCTGCGACCCCATCGTTATCTTTTGAGCAACGTTGTACATTTATTGGATTCAATTTTTTAGTACCATTTTGTAGCAGATTTCCACACTATGTATTCTAGGCGCTGTAGCTGTACCATGTGGAAAAAGATGAGGAAAAGCACGTGCTATGTAACCCTCTTCTTGAAATTCGCTGATAGGCTGTGAATTTAATGAAGGGTGAGGCACACGAATTGCGTCATTTATTAAGTTGTTTTGATCTACCTGTTCAAGTAGTGGTCTAAATGACTCGCGCCTTATTTCCTCGTTCAAAGTATCAATATCCTCAGTAATATCGGTTGCTGTTGGTAACATTTGAGATACATCACCATTCTCAGGTAATGTAGCGATCAAATCTTCATCAATTGTGATATTTGAATAATAAGGATTGTGAGTTTTAAGCCATCTGAGTGCTTCTAGAAGGCGTTGTGAGCGAACAGAAAACTCTGCACATCCTGATAAAGTATCTTTTGTCACTAACACAGTGGAAGTCATATCTGAAGGATTGACAGGCAGGCGCGAAATAAAACTCTCAATATTTTGTTTAAAGCTGATTACATTTCCGCTGTATCCATACTGTGAGCCTCGTATACGGTAAAGAGAAACCACTGGATGTATTTGAGCGATCATCATTTGTTCAATGTAGCTCAGATCTTTGAGACAAATAGGAACTGGGTCCATCGAATTAGTGGCAGAAAACTTGAAAGCACCGTCTCTACACTTGCATGTCTGGCAGAGCCCAGCAGTATTTAATATGATATCAGGGAAAGCTCTGTGACACGTATTACAGGACACATAGGTGATTTGCGATACCTCTCTATCAAACCTGATTGCTTCATTCATTTGAGTTGTCAGTATACCGGTACTCGGCAAAAAATCTGAAGGTAACTGACTTGTGCGACTTCTCCGCATTGAATTACGATTCGCAATTCTTCTCATTTCAGCTGATTGCTTTCTCTTAACTGGCATCCTTGCAAATTCTATATAATAAAAACATATAATCCGTTCATATATAAAATGTTTCTTAATATATATTTTTTTTATCCTGGATTGGCTGGACTATATCAAAATAAACAGATTTACTCTCATACTTCTTTTATACAATAAGCTTGAATGAAAAGAAAAAAAAAATTTGAAATAGAAACAAAAAGTTTAATTACACCAATTGCTGAGTTCGATTTAAAAAAAACTAAATTCATGTACTTAATACGATTTAAACTTCATTGCACGTGTTTTAAGATAAAAATGTATGGGGTCCTTATTTCAGAAAAGTAAAATATATGTAAAATATATAAAAGTAAAATATATGGGACCGAGATTAAGAGCTTTTACTAAAAGGTTGTTTCCGAGTATATTGTTATTTAAATAAGTTTCTCATGATAAAAAATGGCAACAATATAAATTATTTCAATTTTCTTTTTATTTAATTCAAAAGTTTCTCATGATAAAAAATGGCAACAATATAAATTATTTCAATTTTCTTTTTATTTAATTCAAACAATCGCAATGTTATCTCTATGGGGAAATGGAAAATTCTAGAGCAGACGATTCCGGGCGTTAGAGTTGACGAATATTTCTGTTTTTCAATCCCCGGCGAGATTTTGCCACTACCGACTTCCAATCCAATTTTGGTATCAATGCGGCAAATATTTTGGCCGCTATCGTGTACACAAAAGTGTAATTTTTCATGGGAAGCCGGAGCTTTGCTCCGACAATAATATCTCGTTCGCATTTCTATATTTTTAAATGATTTTTTTTTGCATTGGATAGCTGAGGTCAACCTCTATGCACGTTCCTTTTCCTTCTTCTTTGTACTTTTTCGATTTTGATTGCAAGATTTTTTTATTAAGATACTTTTACAATGCGTAAAGAGGAAGAATGCTAGAGGCTGGTGACTCTAGCATTTCTCTTTTCTCTTGTAGGCTTAGCATTTACGAAGTGGCAGCGCATTCATCCGTTCCTTATGAAGGCGATGAGTCTTTTGATTTGCCATTTTTAGCAGGAACGATCTTGCAGAATTTCACCTCTTTGCGAGGCTGGTGACTCTAGCATTTCTCTTTTCTCTTGTAGGCTTAGCATTTAGGAAGTGGCAGTGCATTCATCCGTTCCTTATGAAGGCGATGAGTCTTTTGATTTGCCATTTTTAGCAGGAACGATCTTGCAGAATTTCACCTCTTTGCGAGGCTGGTGACTCTAGCATTTCTCTTTTGTCTTGTAGGCTTAGCATTTAGGAAGTGGCAGTGCATTTATCCGTTCCTTATGAAAGCGATGAGTCTTTTGATTTGCGCACGTGCCTATGCCAATGTTTTGCCGGTCCTGAATGGACATATTTTTCAATTGCCGACTGTATTAAATTTGTTTTATTATTCTAAAATACTTTTTGATTTATTTCTAGATAATTTCTTCATCAGTTAATTAACTAATTACTTCGAAATTTACCGTTCATTAACTTTAATATTCCCCCATTTCAGTTTTATTTATACAGATGTAAAGTCATTTTTAGTCAGAAGTAGAAGAAAATGAATCTGACAATGCAGAACTTTGCTGTGTGTGTTTTGTTTTCAGTACAAGTTTCTTTCCACCGGAACTTGCATTAATATGCCGAAATTAAAATAACTTGAAATATTCTTAAGAGCCAGTGAAATGATAAAATCTAGTGATGTGTTGCAGTATGTTTTTATTTTAAATTTTAAAGAGTTTTGCCCAGTTATTTGAATTCTTCTGTATTTTTAAAGACTTTATTCCCATTGTATGCATCAAGTTCAAAGTTGCACTATGGAATCTTCAATAAGATTTTTATTGTTTTTAACATTTGCCAACATAGTTGAAAATTGTTTATTAATTCAGTCTGTCTGTGCTCTAACTCGCGTAATTATATCTGGATAGTCATGCAATTGATATATGTTATTGAGGTTTACTATAGCATGTTCGGTATTGAAAATAAAGTGTGCAGCACTTATACTTTTTTTACAGGGGCACTCAAAAGAATGCTGTTACATTATGGTCTATGGGGGAAAATCCTTTGCAGTGCATTTTAATGATGTGACACTGTTTCAAATATATAAAAATTGATATACATCACTGAAATACACTACAAGATGCTTACTATCGAACAGGGTATGTCTAGCATTTATACTTTTTTTACAGGGGCACTTAAAAGAATGCCGTTACATCATGGTCTACAGGAAAAAATCCTTTGCAGTGTACTTTAATGATGTGACACTATTTCAAACATATTGAAATTGGTATACATCACTGAAATACACTACAAGATGCTTATTATTGACCATGGTATGCCTAGCACTTATAATTTGTTTACAGGGAAAATGAAAAGAATTCCATTTCATTATGGTTTAATGTGGAAAATCGTTTGCGGTGCATTTTAATCATGTTACTTGATATCAATTTCTGAGATGCACTAAGACATGCTTTCTGTAGAATATGGAGTGTAAAGCTTTTCTCTTTCATATACAGTGCCACACAAAAGTATTCTTTTCCATAATGGTCTACGGGGAAAAAACTGTTTACAGCATATTTTAATTATGTTATGCCATTTCAAATATAATGAAATTAATATACATTATTGAGGTTTACTAAAAGATACTTGTTATGTGCATAGCATTTATCGTTTATTTACAGGGACACACAAAATATTTTGGGTACGGTACTGTGTCCGAAGTATTGTTTATAAGCCGTAATTGGAAGTGGGATTTTAGTGAGGTATGCGTTTAACTAAAATTTTGAATGCTATGATGTATGTATAAATGCTATAGATCATATACAGGGCTACACAAAAAAATTCGTAAGCATTAAGGTGCATCAGCGCAAATTGATTAAAATGGGTTTTTAATGGAGCTATGCATTTTGAATGTGAAATATATTTAGTATACCAAGAAAGGTTTGAAGAATATAAATAAAATCATATACAGGGCCACACAAAAAACTGAATACATGGCTGCCTGTGTATGATAATTTCTGGAAGTGTGATTTCAGCGTGTACTTGCCTGAATTAAGCTACAACTTAATATGTGGCATGTACAAAAAGCTTAAGGTAATTTACAGGGCTGTACAAAGTACACTGCTCAAAACAATTAAAGGATATTGCAGTTTTAGGTGGATTTTGTATCTGGGAAACTTTTTAGCTGATTGATACATGGTCGACAGACATAGTAGGTTATATGAGAATAAATTACACATGTTTGGCAGAAAAAAATGCATTTTATTGTGCATTTGTGTACAAAAGAAAAAAAACACAATTTGTGAATATGAGAAAAAAAGAATAAGAAAAGGTGTTTTCTTCAAAGAAAATCATTTTCAGTAGGGGGTATGGTTTCCACGGGCGGCCAGCAACGTTGAACACCTTTGAGGCATGGACTCAATGAGGCTATTAATGACGAGTTGGGGTATTCTGCCCCACTCTTCCAGAAGAGCTCTTTCCAGTTCTTGGAGAGTTTGTGGGGGTTGTTGGCGGCCAGAAACTCGTCTTCCTAGAGCGTCCCAAACGTGCTCGATTGGATTCATGTCTGGAGAACACGCTGGCCATTCCATTCGAACGATTCCTTCCTCGAAAAGGAAATCCTCCACCAGGTTTGCACGATGTGGCCTGCAGTTATCATCCATTAAAATGAAGTTATCTCTGATTGCTGCAGCGTAAGGGACTACAATAGGTCTGAGGATCTCATCCCTATATCGGCGACCAGTCAGAGCTCCATCTCGAATGATGTAGAGGTCAGTGTGCCCGTCAATAGAGATGCCACCATACACCAACACTCCTCCACCGCCAAATCTGACACTTTCGTGCACGAACGCAGGATTATTCCTACTGCCACGGTCCCTCCAGATGAAAATACGCCTATTATCCGGATGCACAGAAAAACGGGACTCGTCAGAAAACAGAATATTGCTCCATTCATTTCTCCTCCAGTTGACATGCTCGGTTGCCCACTCCCTGCAGTCGCGACGATGCCTTGATGTTAATCTAACACATACCATCGGTCGGCGAGCATACAGACCTACAGCATGGAGCCGGTTTCGGACAGTCTGAGTTGAAATCGTGGTGCCTGTAGCCGAGCGAAGGTGTTGTTGGAGAAGAGTAGCGTTCATGTTTCGGTGTCTCCGAGCTGTTAACGCTAAATACCGATCTTCATTGGGCGTTGTTGCCCGTCTACGACCTTGCCCTGGTCTTCGGCCTGCACATCCACTCTCCAAAAAACGGTTCCAGATCCTGGAAATGACACTTTGTGACACTCCAATGGCTTGCGCTACTTCGGCTTGAGTTTGGCCCCCTTCTAACCTACCAACAATTCTCCAAGCTTCTGAATCTGTCAAATGACTTCGCTGAGACATCGTACTCATCGAAACAAAGCAATCACTGAATGCCGATCATCCTTGTCTTCATTCTCTTTTATCCAGTTGAAAGTCAAATTTCATTCGCTGCCGCTGAAGCGACGTTTTTGACGTCGAACTTAAAATTTGCATACTCCACAGTTTGAAAACCAGAAAAATTTGCATTTGTGATTCTCTTCTTCTACTTTCGGCAAAAAAAATTTCGTTTATATCTTTATTTTATATAAAACTTCAAATATCCTTTAATTGTTTTGAGCAGTGCAATTCACGTATGTTTCCATCTATTGGTAGAAATTGATGAAGATGAATTTCCAACTGTGTTATGTGTTTTATTACTAAACTAAATTATAGCATACTATAGAGTATATACAAATAGTATATAAATTATATACAGGGCTGCAGAAAAGAATTGGAGTACTTTTCTGGCTGTAAATGGTAATTGCTGGAATCTGGTTTTCAAATGTGTTTTGTGTTTTTCTGAAATGTTTACTTAGATACCTTATTTACCTTGTTAAACAGCGATGGTTTGTTAAAGTAGTCTGTTAGTGCTGGAAAGTGTTTCATAATTGATGCTTAGTGCACGATTTTTCTTTCTTGTTTATTTTAGATGTTAGCATAGAATTTCTAAAGTTTGTCAGAAAGTTTAAAATCGAAGTGCATAAGCATTATTGAACATTTGATACTTTAGTTTAAATAATACTAATACTTTCAAAAGAAATGATTTTTTTCCCCCCGCTAGTAATTTTTTTATATTTTTTAACGTCACTAAATGAGATTACTGAACATGTTTAAAAGCTAATTCTGGAACTAAATCGTACAAAAATGTAAGTTATTTGTACATAAACACACACACAAACAGCAGGAAAAATTATTGTTCAATCTACTACGTTCATATTATCTCACATAGATTGAGCAATGCCAGTATCCCTGTCAACTTTAAAAGAAAACATAAGGGAGATTTTTTCCATCAACATTTTTTGGGTTAGCATGCGGTTTTTTTAAATCATAGGTAAATATAAAAATTCCAAAGAGAGGGGTAAAACAGAGATATTTTTTAAATAGATACTGCACTAATCACTTAAATCTAAGCACTAAGATAATTACTATAGTCATTGGTAACTGGTGTTATTCTTTAAATAAATATATGCATAGTCAGCCAAAAAACAAAAAGAGAACACCTCATATACTTTAATCACCAAATTTTCCCAGAAAAAAAATAGCCATTTGATTGGAAATTATGTCTTCTTTCAATTTATGTTAAAAAAATAAGCTTAGAGGAGGTTGTCTTCATACTGAAATTGTACCAAACTCTGAAATTTTCAATACAAATACCCAATATTGACAGTATATATATATATATATATATATATATATAATTATAATATCTATGAATTTCAAAAAACATATCAAGTTCTATTCTACTTAAATCTCCAAAGAGATAATCAATGATACTGTGTATACAGAATACCACATAGCTAATAATTAACATGTGCAAACATAATATTACCATAGCTGATGCTTCAATGGTAATTGGCCAAATTTTACTCATACCAAAATAATATTGAAAAAAGAAATAGAGAGAAAGGGGAAAAAAAAAAAAAAAATTATAAATTGGAGTTGCAATTAAGTAAACACAAATGGATTAACAAATTAAATATGAACCATACACAATGGAAAATTGGACCACATGAGAATTAAATATGAATTGGACATGGAAAAACACATGCACATGTACTCATCAGCCTGGATGCACCCACATGTGTTTTAATTAATAATTCAGTGTTTCATAATTCTACTGGCATAATGCTAAGATCAGTAGAATCATCCAGGTACACTGAATTATTATCAAACAACAATTGGAAATATTAAAATTTGGAAATATTTAAATAGGAAATAAAAAACCATTAAGAAAATACAATATATTTCACTCACATCGATTATCCAAAAAACTGTAATTAACACCTCACTAAATTACCACGAGATAACAGTTTTGAAATAATAAAATTGGAAATATGAACGCGTAAAGTGTAGATAAAATATTTTACTCACAATAATTATACAGAATCCTTAAAATGTCACAACGTCTACATAATATTCACATCCACATGGCAATGCATCATACATGTTAACTAAGTCGAGTTGAGAGAAATGATTTGTAAGACAAGTTGAGAGCACACTTTTTTTAAAACACAACCCCATAAATGACACCCAATCACAAAATGATTCAAAAACACTCAAAATAATTCTGGTTTTAATACACTTATAACAAATTTATATCCGTGAATATATATTACTCCATCCAATTTTAATTCCTGAAAGTAAAATTAATATACAATCAATAGCTCCCTCTATAGTTAAATTAAATATAATATTAACAATATTATCTACAACTACCTGAAAGGTAAAGTGTCGCCATCTATTGGTATTATAATAGTTCATAATTAATATTTAGTTAAATATCCACTTTATTAGTTACATACTATTCATTAGATTTATTTATATAAATAAACTTTAAAATACAATACTAACTTGTAATTTTACTCAAAATTCAAATAAAATATAATACTACTATATGAATAAATCTACACAGAATTAATTCAACTTGCACAGCATTTCAGATATTCTTAACAAGAATATATTATGTAAAAGAGATATTATTTTAATTCAAATTATTTTTGCTGCCAGCTGTGTTAATCCACTGATATTATAGACATTTATTAAATAATTAATGTTTTATTTTTACTACTACTTAAATATATATTAGACTGTTTTTAAATAATTAATGTTTAATTTATACTACATTGTAAATATATTTTATATTTATAGATTAATTTAAATATCTAATTAAATAATTCATAAACAATTCAAAATATCTCAAAATTTATAATGTTGATAATTAATAGTATTACTACTGTTTTTCAATCAAATTAATGCAATGCAGTAATTAAAATACTTGTTAATTTTAATTATTCATAGACAAAAATAAAAAATATATATATTTATTTTTATATATATTGCAAATAGATATATATATATATATATGAGTTATAATCACCAATGTTATCATTGTATAATTTAATTTGTTATTGTATAAGTTAATTTATAAATGTATGAAAACTGCACATCAATAATACCTTAAACAGAGGTGATCGGCAACGCACAATCACAACTATACAAAGTATAAATAATGTTCAATCAAATATTAAATTTCCTAATATGTTATAATTGTAATTATGTATGTTATATTTGTAATTTTCTACATAAAGTGTATATAATGTTCAAACAAATATTAAATATTAAATTTCCTAATATGTTATAATTGTAATAATGTATGTTATAATTATTATTTTCTATATCTTTTGTTATATGTTATCGCACACTAAAACAATAATTTATTACATACCATGTTTATATTTAAATTATATAATAAATGTTATTTAAAAGAGTTGATGATTGAATTTATCATAAAAATAGGATATCCATATATTTTTGCTTGATCTCGAATATATCTAATATTTTTGTTTTTATTTATATCTGAGCATAAGTATTTTATACGATGTAGATAATTGATAATTATATTTTTATAAACAGATTTATGTAAACATGAAGCATAATTGGTAAAAATATTTACTTTAAATGGGAAATCAAATCTCTTATCATAAATATCAAAAATTAATTTATAATTATTAGTAATATTAATTTTTAAGTCAAGAAAGTTTATATTATTATTAATTAAATCATTTTCGCTTAATTTAAGCTGAGTAGGATAAAAATTGAGTGGTGATGTGCAATTTTTTTCATTGAAATAAAATATGATAATGTCATCAATATAGCAATAAAATACATAATCATTGTTCGGACTTATATTTCTTTCATAATAATATAAGTAAAGGTCAGAGAGAATACTAGATGCGGTTCCGCCCTGCGGAATTCCCTGGCATTGTTTATAGATAATATTGTCATATATAATGTAATTATTATGCAATGTAAAATTTAGTAAAGTTTTAAAAAAATTTACTGAAATGTGTTCTTTTAATTTTAATTGAGATTTAAATTCTTTAAATAATATACACATTGTTTTATGTAAGTCTTTTATATCAATGTTATTAAATAAATCATTAAAATCCAATGTTTTTATGAATTTTACCGGATTGATATTATGTATTTTATTAATGAGTTGAAAACTATTTTTTAGGCAATGTTGGTTATTATGTTTTAGCGTTATATCATATATCTGCTTTAAAATATTAAGTAGTAAATTGCTTGCATTTTTATTATATGTGTTACAACCGATGGTAACAGTGCGAAATTTAATAGGATTTTTATGAAATTTTGGAATTATAACAAGATAAGGATAATTAAAATTATTACATTTGATTTTTAGTAATTTGTGATAATTTAATAATTTTCTGTTATTTATTTCAATATTTAATTTAGTTTTATTAAAAATATTACTTGTGTTGATTGCATTGTGAATTAACACTTTATAGTATTCTTTACAAATGATAGCATAATTATTTGGAGATTTATCTACATAAGTAATTATAAATTTGTTTTGTAATTCTGATATATGTTTATTTATGTTTTTAAAAGCTGCATGTGTAATATGATGATAATTTTTTATAATTTCATTTTTTAATTTATCAATTACAGAAAATCTCCATTCACTGAAATATTCGATCGGTTTATTGTAATCAACAGCAATTTTATATATAAACAAATCAATATCTTGAATAAACTGCAATATTATGGATTTGATATTACACTTATATGGAAGACGAAATTTTGTGCCATTATGCATTAAGTTATGTAAAATAGGTTGTTCTACAATATTAAGATCACCAGTAATGATATGACCATGTGTTGTATTTATATACTTTTGATATTTTGGGTCATTACAATAACATGGGTAATTCTTTGAAGAGACCAAATTTTTTGCAAATATATATATATATATATATATATATGTTGTTGTTGTTGTTGTTGGTTTGCAAATTTTACTGGAGGATATCAAACAGGAAGTTACTCAAAACAAGTTAGTCAAACAGTTTAGGATTTATGAAAGTTTAAAGTTTGATTCTCCTAATGTTAAATTCCGTTTTTTCGTTGCAAAACAGATTGCAATGTGGGTAGTTTATAAAGAACAACTCAAAACTACTTGCTGGAATGAGCTGGAATTTTTAATTTTTATATTTAAAACCTCTGAAATCTATTTCTGTTTTTAAAAAATTATACGCCACAATTCATATATATATATATATATATATATATATAAATTAATTTTTAAAATATATATTTTAAAAATTAATTAAAAAAAAAATATATGAACTGTAATCTATGAAATTTTTAACAGAAATCTATTTACAAAAGCTTCAAAATATGCAAATCTAAAATTACAGCTCATTCTGCTAAGTAGTTTTTGAGTTATGCTTTAAAAACTTTTCATATTGCAACATTTTTTAAACATAAATTGAAAAAGGATATAATTTCTAGTTGAATGTTTCTTTTTTATTTTCGTTTGCATCTCTTCGGGGTTTTTTTTCTTTTCTTTTCTGACTGATTGTACTTTTCTACATTAAATGCTTATATGCTAGATATGATAAGTAATTTTACTATTTCCATTTAATTTTCAGGGACAATTTAATGATTAAAATGTATATTTATTTATTTATTATTATTATTCTTTTTCTGTAACAAAATATTTAAGTTTCAATTCTTCACAGAAATGTTGGCCAAATTTGTGGTTTTGTTATGAAAACTTATGAAATATTATATATATTTTTTTAAACACCCAAGAAAAAGGGAGAAATGTTTAAAAGTAAGTAAGGAAGGAAGATAGTATCAAAATAAGGGAGTTTCCATTGAAAAAAAAAAAAGGAGAGAGATTTGGAGATATGTACCATGCATACCTTGACAGAGAGATACACAAAAGCTTTTTATGAACTTTGATTTTATATTTTGCCACATATAAAGATGTCTTACATTAACAATTATATACAAAATATAAACAATAGATTACATTACTTATGATAAATGCATTATATCAATTGACATTCTTAATAAGAATACACAAAAAAATCATTTTTTTATGCATTTATATATATATTTTTAATATTAATAAGAAAAAAATGAATTGATTTTATCTTTTTGTTGATGACAGGTGCTCATTACAAAACAGACCACAATGCTACCAATTGGCAATGTATTAGAATAACAAAATTAGCAACATTTTCTAAACAGTATGAACATTGAACACACATCATATAAACTGTAATCATATTTATTTAAGATTCAAAATTACACAACTAAAAATTCCTATATTTTTCCTTGTTTAGATTTCTGCTTTCTCTTTCTACGAAGACGTTCCTTAATAGTGACTCTTTGTAATAAGTTATAGTTGATATATTCACAATAAAAATCTGTGAAATATGGTACGTAAAATGATCTTAAGAATCTGTTTGATCTGAAAAAGAGGGCAGAAAAAAAATTAAGAATATCAAATAAAATTTAAGAAATGTATAAAACAAGTCCTTTCTATTTCAAATAAAAAACTAAGTTTCCAATCAGAGTATGAATTCAAAGCTTCAGCAGGTGAAAATGACATACACCAGATAATGTGCATATCCATTAATAAAACTAAAACACTTTACTATGTTTAAGTCAAAATAATATACATTTTACTATCTTTTCATACTGTATACATTGAGATAAGGGCCTCTGTTTCTGAATATTTATAATACAGGATTTCTAATTTTTTGCAATAGTTTTAGGAGCACTGACATAAAATATCAGGAGTTCCTAACATTATTCAGGACCAGTATAAGTTTTAAAACAAGTCATAGTGCAGTTTTAAATTAAAAAGAAAGCTTTAAAAACCTATATTTGCAAAGGTTTTTGTAACATGTTTATAAACACAAAGATATTTTAATTTTCGCATTTTAAAATCAAAATACTTGTATTTTTCTACATATAATCAGGACTTCCACATTTGAAACTAAAAAAATATTAATTTCCACAGGCCAAATATTTTTAAAACTACTTCCATGAATGTTAAAATATAGAACATAAAATAAGTATATTAGAAACATACAGGGTGCCCCCATTTATTGCTGACCAATAGCTAATTCCTAAACTACTAGCTTTAGAGAAATAGTTTACATTGCAAAAATGTTTCAGATGTTGTTCTTTTTCATATGAAAATCTATTTACATCACAATAAAAAGTAACACAATTAAAATAATGTTATATGGTTCCTATTTTCTCCAGGGTACTATAAATTATATTTCAGAAAACTTGCTTTATGCTCTAACAAGTTAAACATTAAAAATTCACCTTTTATATGATCAAAACTTATCGAGTTATGATACTTTGAATTTTAGGAATTTTCAATGTTGTCTGGCATTAAAAACAGAAAAATGTGTTTTATGTTAACATGCAAATCCAATAAAACATTCATTAGCTGAGTCAGAAAAACAGCAAAAACAATCTCTGTACACTGAAACATTCATTATACAAGGTACATATATTATAAATTATCAGTAAATACTTCAGGTAGATTCAGTTACAAATTTACATATGGTAACAAAATTATGTATAATGAAGCAACACACTTTTATCATTTGCATAAAAATTAATAACAACAGAATTTTATTTATTTTTTATTTAACAGAATTCATTTTTTATTATCTAAAAATAATATAATACAAATTTTTCAAATGAAATATTCTTTACAATCCTTCTTAAATTTTATTCACATTTTTTTTAAATGAAATATTTTTAAATTCTCTTATATCTAATAGAAATCCAGTACCTTAATTACAGTCCTTATTGGCCCTAACTTTAAGAGAGAGGAGGAAATGTATTGAGTCAGCCAATACATTTTGAGGAATAGGAAAGTAAACATTTAACATAAATAAATAATAACCAGAGGGCCCGTGCGAAAATTTCGCACTGAAATCTAATATTTTTAAGGTACTTCTCTATTAACCCATCGACCACTTTTCATAACAAAAAACTACCGCCAAACTGTAAGATTAAACGCCAAAAATGCAGTCCCATTTACTTGATGTCAGAATCATTATGCGTGTTTGTTACGTCATCTAGTGGTATTACATTCGACATTTGCGTGCATTTTTCATTATGTTTTACTGATTTAGTAGTTATTTTATTAATTAAAATAACAATTGTGTCCTTAAATTCTTATATTTTATTTATTTATTTATTTTTTGATATTCCAATGGCAACGTTCTCCCGTTTATTTGGCGATAGATTTTTGTTATGAAAAGTGGTTGACGGAATAATAGAGAAGTATCATTTTTTATCAATATGTAATAGTTATTAGATGCAGGTTTAAACTTCTAAAGAAAAAGCAAGGATAAAAATATCTGCAAACAATATTTAGTTTTTAGTCACGCCAGAATATCATCTAATTTATTTCATCAAAGTTAGACTAAAAACTGATCCAAGATTGCTAAAGACACGCGCGAGAAAAAAAAATTAACAATCGTATTTTGACTGCATTAGAGGATGACGTCATCCGCTTCGGGAAAACCATGGGACTTAGAAATATAAATCTAAACATTTCAATTTCAATTTCGCTTTTTAATCATAAGTATAAAATAAACCCGTGCAGTGTTTTTTTATAATAATTGCTATGAGCATCATATAATGTGGTATTTTATTTTTTTTTGGCAACAATAATTTCAGGAAAACCTTTCATTTCTTTCATGAAAACAATGCCGATTTAATTTTTTAATTTCAGCAAATTTTAATCAAAAACATGTTTTAACGAATTTTTAAGTGGGCTATGTCAGAAGCCTGTTCTAAAACCTTTCATATGGTATCTCATTCGTTGTTCTGCGTTTCATATTTTCTGCGTAAAAGGGATGTTGACAGGAGAAATAATATATAAGGATCATTAAAGCTCTTTAATAATCAAAACTTGAAAGATTCAAGTTCTGAAAATTAGGTACAACAATAAAACAATTCCATCGATAGATCTACAGGTTTTGGCCTTAAATTATAGTTATTGGTACAAAAAGTATGAACTTACATTAGTGCACAAGCTATCGCTCAATGATTAGAGCACTTGAAATAAATAAATGAAGAACTTATTGAAAACAATAAATTTTACAAAGCAGCAGTGCATATTTCAAGTTCATGCATATATCTTGCAATTTCAGCACTGATCCACTATTTTGGATAGATCAAAATTATCTACAGATGGACAGTTAATTCATGATAATAAATATTAAATTATTAAGGTTGTATAAACATGTAACTGTGCTGAGTTGGATGTAAAACAATGTGGTGTCTGGTGTTGTCATATCTTTGTGATGCTTTTAAATGTTTTAATAAATCAACTTTTTAATGGATTTGAACTTTTAATGTTACAATAGCCCTGCTGATGCAAAACAAAGAGTGTGTCAGTGTGTGATACGAGATAATATATCGAAAGTGAGAACCATGTTATTATTTTGAATTGCGAGCAACATGGATGTATTCAGACTGCCTGGTCCAATGAAATTTTATTCTGGTAATGTGAAAGAAAAGTGGCGTCAAGAACTGGATAATTATCTCCTAGCTTCTGAAAAAGTAAAGATACCATTGTTAAATCTGCTAGGTAGTGAAGGACTTGAAACTTTTAATACATTCCGATTTGAAGTTCTAGAAAATAAACAAAAGTTTGCTGAAGTGCTTAAGAATTTTGATGAAAATTGCTCATCTCCGCAGAATATTGTGTACAAAAGGTATAATTTTTTTTTTTTTTTTTTTTTTTTGTGTGTGTGTGTGTCCAAATTGAGAGACAGACCATTGAGTATTATATAACACAGTTGAGAATCCTGCATCCAAGCCAAGACAGAAATACTTCTGTGGTAGTGGATGTCATCCAATGAGCTAGAAGCTTTCTACTTGTCTTGTGCTATGACTAAAATTGATCTTAAAATAAAAGTCAATTATTAAAAGTTTCTGCTTATGAAATTGCTATCATTTAAAGGGGTAAAATTTAATTTATTATCAACATACCATAAACGTTACAACATACCATATGTTAAACACACGTGTATATAGTTACAATATAATGACATTTATAAGTTGGTCAAAAATTGATAGTAGCCAACTTATATTTAAATTGTTATTCAAAATACAGGTGGTAAATTCATACTTCCAGTAAACTGTGGAGTCAACTTTTCTTTAAAAGGATGATTAATATCACAGTAGAATAGAAAATAAACAAAAGGCAGAAAAGACTTCACACAAAGTGAATTAAATTATTGTTGAAAATTTTCAAATAAAATAAATAAATAAATAAATAATTTTCCAAGACAGCAGAACAAAATTTAATCTTATCTACTTTTCAGTTCTCAAGAACTTCTCCAAGACTAAAATCAGTCCTGTGACTGAAGGTCTTGCACCCTGGTATAAATTAACCAAATAAATCCCCTAAAAGTGATAATCATAAGTTAATATTTCTAAGCAATTTTGTTTCTTATAACCAAAGAAGACCAACAATAATAATAATAATAAATTTTTTATGACACAAGAGATTTTCGACTAACATTTAAGCTTAGTGATTAAAAGAAGAAAAAATCATTTCCTATTATCTTTGAAATTTAAACTTCAAAAAAGGAATATTTCGAAAAACAAAACCATGAGCAAATTTGGAAAGCGTGTCATTTTATTATACATTTTTGCAACTAAAGGCAAGAATTAGGAAATAATCAAATAGACAGAGACTTTTTTTTTTTTTAGTTACCACTTTTAAAGGTAAATGCAATTTTTTTTAAAGGTAATCAACTTTTTAAATGCTGATCACTACTTTTTCAGTTTATTTTAAAATGTGCATTACATGTTTAAAAAAAAAATTAAAAAGAAAAAAAATGGCTATCAAACTGGAGACCTATTAAAAATTTTTTTTAATGACCATTAACATTTTTTTTAATCAAATGGAAACTGCTAATTTTTATCTTAATGGTTAATCAACCAAATAATATGTATTCCAAAATTGCAAACAGGTGCAATTAATAAAATGTTATAAAACAAATTTCTTTATTTTCTTTATGAAATCAAGTAATCTTGTATTAGTCATATTAATTATTTTGTCTTATTTGTTAGACATTAATAAAAAAATAACTGACAAAGTTTTATTCTATATTTAGATAAATTTTAGATATTATATAGCATATAAAAATAAATAAATAAAGAAATACCTTTGAGCATCTAAAAATGGAAGAGAAAATGTCACATTCCAGGTGGTATCAAGAGAATACCTAGGTTCTAACTCAGTAAATGTTGGATAATCTGAATCTATTATGTAGTCACAGTACTTTATATCCACCTGTAGGGAAAAAAAAAACATATTTTAAGTAAGTACAATTTAGCTTCCATCTGCAATTTTAATTTTTGATATCTTGAAATAATTTTATATTTCCCACAGGGAAACATCTTTTTGAATTTTCAAAAAACTTGAAGGAAATTTTCTTTCTTCAAAACTTTGAGATACTGAAGTGTGACTGTATGATAAATAAAATAAAAAGAACATTTAATAAGAACAAATGGTATTTCCCCTTAGTTAAGTTCAAATTTTACCAAAGCAGATATTGTTTTCATTTTGGGTACAGCGCACCATCTTTACACCCATGGGGACCATGCCATCTTTAGTTAAGAAATTGAAATACTTCTTCAATAGGGAAATAAAAATAAAAACAGTTTGGGGGGGGAAAAAGAAAAATATGCTTTTATTATTATACTTAAAAGTAGAAATACACTAAATTTAAGGCTGTTATCAAATCCAAACTGGCTAAAATATATGAATCCTACAAATTCGAGGTGTATGCTACCAAAGGCAGTGTAACCAAGATTTTCATTTAAAAATATACAATCATTCAACACTGATTTTAGGTATTACCATTTCATTTTTCTTCAGTGAAAACAAAATCATAAATAGTTTCAATGTCTCTTAGTTCAGTAGATGTTAAATATTCATCAATATTTACAAAATCTTGAAACATGACAGAATTTTGAACCACGCTGCTCTAATCTTCTTCTTCACCTTCAGAAAATTCTTTTATAGATATCTAATACATTCAGTCAGTGAAATAACAAAAGTTTTTTGCACATAACTCAGAGACAATTCAAAGTAGTGCTTATAAGTAACAGATCTATATCATTATTTCCAATTCCTCATGGCACAACATAACGAAATTAATGTATAACTGTGAAGTGCATAAGAGAGTGGTCACTGTATTTTAAAAAGTCGGTATTATAGGTTTGCATTAATTTTATTTTGAGAACTAAAGCACAATAATTACACAATTCAAAAATATTATCATAATCATTTTCTTTATTACAGTAAAGTGGATGTAGCAGATACAAAGGATCCAGGCCCTATTCTTATGAACCCCCCCCCCCCCTCCTCTCTTTTCCAAAAATACTTTTTTTTTTAAATCTTTAAAGCAAAAATTTGTGCCAAATAAAATTTTAAACCTGAGCTCAAACTTAGCCTCTATGTTCCACTTTCAAATAAGGAGGAGGGGGGCGGAATACACTGTCAAAGGCAGTAGGGCCTCTAACTTTCGTTTAGAAATATCTTCGTTTAAAAATATAAAATCATTCATCACTGATTTTAGGTATATTTAAGATTATTATCATGTACCCAAGCAATGCCGGGTGGGTCAGCTAGTAGTTAATGTATTTTAATTTTAAGCAACATTAAAAAAAAAAAAATCTTCCAGTTTCTTCCTTTTTTTCTCCTGGTAGAAGAAACTAATTTTTTCTGGCAGGAAATCAACACTGTATTCCTAATAAAAGGGGGCTTTTTTAAATATAAACCCACTTTTGTTAATAAAAGCAGATTTTTAAGAAAAGTTAAAACAAAAAACAAAAGCCAACAACTTAATTTGGTCTGACTAAAATCCAGGTCAGAGGTACCATTTGATTGAGAATTGAGCCTCCTCTATAATGATTTGTGAATAAAATAAGTTTAAGAAATCATTTCCACATTGAAATACTAACAAACTTTAAACTTTTACAGTATAAATACCCAATCTTGACATCATATTTTGATTCTGGGGTAAATCTTACCAAATTTGAAGCCATTCAATGAATAAATATAGGAATTAAATAAATGTAAAGTTTAGTGTTTCTAATGTTAAATTCAGTTTTAATATTTTTATTCATATCTCTTGTAATTATTTTCATGCTGATTTCTCAGTAAATTTTTGGGTAAAAATGTTAAATTCAGTTTTAATATTTTTATTCATATCTCTTGTAATTATTTTCATGCTGATTTCTCAGTAAATTTTTGGGTAAATAGGCATGTTTCTAGACAGTTTCCAATTTTATGTTATGTATTAAAAGATTTTCAGAATCATATCCAAGGAAATTCTGAATCAACAAGTTAAACATAACTCCTAAAATTTTCAGATATTGTCAACCACAAATTATTGTAATATATATATATTAACAGTAACAGAGGGATTATTAATTCACTAAGAATATATAGTTTAATATCTCGGCATGCATAATATATATATGTAAACACATAATCCTCGGTATGCATCAATCAAATAATGTATTCTTTCTACCAGACTACTAATACAATACAGAAGTGACGAAAATTTTACAATTAAAAATTAAAAATTTAAAAATACTAATAAGTAAATACAACAATTCAAATTAAAAATAATTAACTTACATATCTAGTTTTCTCTTCCAGGTTAAGATCATTCATATCAGTAGGAATAATTTTAGTAGCATTGGGAAGATCTGAAAATGGTTTTGGCAATTGGCCTCTGAATTCTGACTGGAGGAACTTCAGTCTCCAGCTGAAAGATAGAAAAAAAATGTATATTATTCTGTAATATATCTGAACAGAAACACAATTCGGGGAAATCAAGTGCTGATGGCTTACTGATATTAGTCGCTTACTTTTCAGGCAAAAAGAAACTAGAAGGAAATCTATACCACTCCTTTCCGACACATAAATTAACAGGATATTCTGGAGGAAGAGGATGTAACTGCTCATCAGAAGCAAAACGTCCCAATTCCATATATGTTTCAATTGGAGCACGATAACCTAGAAATAAACAATAAACATAAAAAATTAAGAATATCACTTTTTGGCAACTTATATACATGCAAGTTCATAAAAAATGGAAAATATTCCTATATAGTTTAATAACTCCATTTTTAATGATGACCATACACCACGCCCCTCTTTCTTTAGATTTTCTAATAAACACAATTTGTAATGTTTTTAGCTAGCTTGTCATAATTCATTAAAGGTCTTACATATGACAACACTTTCTATAAATATATCTGTCATGGCCTCTGAAATGGTTTAGTAACATATATTTAACAGCAATTGTTGAATAAATATCAACTTAAACTAGTTACCAATCAACATTCATATTTAGCTGATCTATTACAAAATTGCTTCTAAAAACAGTACATTACGAATCACTCTACAGCACACACAAAAAAGTCAATCTATGGAAGATTTTCCATGCTGTACATTATTTATAAAAATTTTTATAATGCGTATTGTACATAAATACAGATAATGTTAAATAAAAATCTATTCATAGTAACAAGAAAAAAGTTTAACACCCCATCAAACAGTCCATAATAATTTCCAGTAACAAAGTCAAATATCCAATTCCAAATATTCATAAGTAAGCTTATATTCCAAAATTACACAAATATATATACAGTACAGAGCCATTTATCCAGAATGGTCGGGACCAGATGGATTCTGGATGACTGGTTGGGCATCAAAGCAACACTCATTTGATCAGATTTGTACCATATATGCGGATGTGCCAATGTTTCTTTCAAATTAATTATTAGATTAATCAGATCCAATCAAGATCAATGAAAATTTAAAATTACAACTCACTCAGACAAGTAGTTTTTTAGTTATGCTTTAAAAACTACCTGCATTGCAATCTATTTTGCAACAATTAAAAAAAAATTAACATTACGAATTCTAAACTTTAAACCTTCATAATTCCTAAACTAATTTGACCGATTGTCTTCCCATTTGGTATCTGAAAGTAAAATGTTCCGAAATATCCAAATATGCTGTCGAAATTGGGTGTTCATCTTGAAAATTTTAGAGTTTGGTGCAATTTCAGTGTAAAGCCTACGCTTATTTTTTAAAATAATTTATTCTAGGGAGTTAGATTTAGTTAGATTTTTTTCCATCGACAGCCATCTCATTCCCTGCTTGATGCAGAAGATACATTGGGAAACCATTTCTTTACAAAGTGCCTTAAACATTTGAGAATGTTTAAATTCCCCTTAAATTTTTTAAAATTAAAATTTACATGTTTTGCAAATGAATAACAACAAACATTAAATTATAAATGACTAGTACAATTTAAATTTCCAAAACTAAAAATCTAAAATTTTATAAATAAAAGAATTTTTTAGAATATTATCTTTGTTTTATTATTAACTTTTGAAGACATGGGCGGTTTGTAGTAACATAAAGAAACGGGTGGTACACTCTATGCACCATTGGTTTTAAAGCCTAAATAACAACTTTTAATGATATCCTTGTTTAATGCAATGCCCAGTAGTAGCATAGAAGTAATAAACATGAAATTGTTTAAAAAAAACTAAGTTAATTAGAATTAATATAACATGCATGGTTTGTAGTTAGCCATGCACCAAGCCTTTAAAACCTAAATATCAACTTTTAATGCTGAAGAAAAATAGTATCTAATGTCTAGTAATAGTATAAAAGTAATATACATTTATAAAAAATGTTCTAATTACAAATGAAAATAGAGCATATTACAGAAATATACAGGCAGTATATTCCATACAGCAGTAGTGACTTACCAATAAAAAAAATGAAACAGAACAGAAAAAATTGCAAACTTCAACTTTTAATGCTGAAGAAAAATAGTATCTAATGTCTAGTAATAGTATAAAAGTAATATACATTTATAAAAAATGTTCTAATTACAAATGAAAATAGAGCATATTACAGAAATATACAGGCAGTATATTCCATACAGCAGTAGTGACTTACCAATAAAAAAAATGAAACAGAACAGAAAAAATTGCAAACTTCAACTTTACACATTGGTTGAACATTAAAGAGGGTAAAGCACAAATGTTAATCACCTAATTATTATAGAATTTATAACAATTTTTTCATTGAGTGGTGCACTCAGTATGCCACCCACGTCTTTAAAAGTTAATAAAATATAAAAAACACAAATATTGTTCAGATTTTTCTGTATACAGAAAATGTCTTGGTTCATGGACCACCTGTTGGCAACTTATATAGTAGTACAGTCGAACCTTGTTAACAGGAAATCGCTTAACACGAAATAATACTTAGGTCCCATCAGATGAGTCTGAAAATCAATGTTATTTACTTCGTTTAACACGAAATAGAATTTCGGAAAATCCCGCTTAAGGCAAAAATTATTTTGTGCTCCAAAGTCAAAACATGATTCTTTACGCAAAGTTTTCGATATTTTAAACTTATATGTCAGATCCTCTTATTAAAAGTGGAATTTTCTCATGGTTTGAAAAAGATCTAAAGTGAAAAAGGATTTCAGAAAATCGTGAAATACTGAATTGCTAACAACTCCCTGCTTTTCTTTGATATCAAACATGTGTAAGTGTTCCTACATTAACCATATTAGCTATAAATCAGTCACAATGAAAGTTTGTGTGAAAGTATTTCTTTTTTTAAAGTGATTGTTTCATTACTTGGCTGACTGTATTGACAGTGACATAAACCATAAACCGAGTTTCCGAATTCCCTTATCTGTGAATGAAAGAAGTGACAACCCTTATTTCACTACCTGTCTAACATAAATGAAACTGTTCGTAGTTGCTTTGTAGAATTCTGTGAAAGATAAGTCGAAAACAGCAAGCTGGAGCTTCAGAAACCAAGCAAAAAAAATTTAACGAAGTTAGCGGTAAAGTGCTGAAAAATCAGAAAATGCGGTGAAGTATGGGATACCTACAATTGTTCTACAGTTGGTCTTCTCTACAATTTTAAAGAATCATGAAAAGATGGAAGCAACTTATGCAGTGAGTCAATTAAAACCAGCAAGAAAACGAATGTGTAGATGACAGAATGAATAAATTGAAATTGCTCTCTTACGGTGGGTAAAAGGGGCAAAAAGCCAGAACATTGTTTTAACTTTTGCAGTTTTGCAAGAGAAAGCAAAGGCTTTTGCTGATGCTCTCAGTGAGAGCAATTTCATATCTTCTAACGGATGACTGACAAGATTTAAAGAGTGTCATAGAATTGTCTGCAAGAAGATATGTAGCCAAAAAACGCCAAATTCTTTCTCAGACATTGTTTTTTCTGAATACATTTGCATAGATGAAGATGTGCTGACTTCGGATGTGACAACACATGAAGAAATAATTGCTGAAAAAAAAAGATGACAGCATTGAAGTGTCAGACAAGGATGAAGAAATTGACACAGAACGTAAAAGTTTAGTGTGATTAAATGAATCTACCGGCAAGATTGAAAACTGTACAACGTTTCCTTATGGAACAAGAGGATGCTGCTCAAGCTTTGGACAAATTAGAGGAGGTCCATCCATACGTTCCTAGAAGAAGTACTCTACAAAAATGGCAGCAAAAGTCAATAACGGACTTTTCAAAATAATTATTAGCAAGTAAATAAATTTATTATTGCCTAAAAAATGATTAATTTGTTAATGAAATTGTCTATTTCTTATTAATATATGAGAAGGGAAATATTTGTAGGTTAATCTAGTTAATTTTTATATCTAACATAGATGGCACCACTATTATGACGGTTAACATGAAATTTCGGATAACATGAAAAAAATTCGCAGTCCCTTCAATTTTGTGTTAACGAGGTTCGACTGTATATGCAAAATGACGATAGTGTGATAATACCAAAACTAGTGTAAAAAAATTCCCTCCCCCTTTCTTCATTTTTTTTCCTTAGATAAATCTGACAACCCTACCTGGACCAAAGTCAAAAAATCAAACATATTTAAAACAAAACAGAACTCTAGCCAATAAAACACAAGTTGGCGCTTATTTTAGTTTTGTTTATTTATTTTTCAAACTTTATTTTGCAACACTAATAAAATACTTTAAAAGTTTGAGCGTTGATAATTCTGCAGAATTAGACCAAATATCCCCACAGTTACAATGTTAACAAAACACATTTATTGGTCTTTCATGGTTTATCTTTTCTTTCATATATATATATATATATATATATATATATATTTGTTCATAAATTTGTAAAATAGTGTGGTATATGAAAGACTAGCGACTTAAAGGAAAACTATCTTTAATAGCCAGAAAATTTATGCAAAAACCAACAATGACTCTTATGTGAGTCTTAGCTACTTAGTTGAGATTTTGTATATGGTGTATGCCAATCACAAATCAGTATAATTCAAAATTAACTTTTGTTAGTTAAAAATAATTCTGCCTAAGTTTTTTGTTAACCTTGGAACTGTGGGTATATTTAGTATACAGCTACAGAATAATAAATTTAAGCTCTTTAAGTATTTTATTAGTGTATTAGTGTTGTGTTATTACAACAGAATACAAGTTAGGTTCTTTAAATAATATCTTTAAACTTTTGTTACCAATTAAATTAGAACCGATACCAGTTTAAGAAAGTAAGGCTCTTTGAGAGAAACTTTTATGCATAACATTTTAAAAGGATAAACTAAAATATTAAAAATATTAACATATAAAAATGGTTAAAAAAATTTATACACATTAGAATGTAACAAACCTTTATAAGAAACAACAGTTCGAGAAATTGAAATTAAGCAAAAAGCTATACATATGATGATGGAAAACCAATCAGTAATGTCCATTTGACTACTGCTTTTCTTATTAAATACACGTTGATATATTTTCTGAAAAATTAAAAGAAATCATAAGCATTATACAAATGTAAATAATTTATTAAGACACATTAACATTAAAAGTAATAACAAAAAATAGGAAACTTATATACCTGAATGGAATCAATTGTTGAAGCACCAGCAAGACAAATCATGGGATAAATTGGGAACAGAAATCTTTCTTCCTACAAGAAAATCATCACCAAGATTTCTGAAACATCAGAATTCCAAATAAGAAAGAAAAACATCGCTTTAAATTACTATTCTATAAAATAATTATCTAAAAATCTAAAGTTATGTTGAAATTTATTATGTGCATGGTGGAAACTCAGTTTATTGCAACAAACATATAGAAACTCGATAATTTCTCACCAAGCACAAAAAGCAACAACTCAATGAACAACAAAACAAATTAATTTCTGCCAATTTGATTTTTCAAGATTAAATAGTACTCTGTCTAGTTTATATTTTGCAGACTGAACAAAATAGGTTTTTGATCAAATTCTATTTGCCATAGAAACAAATTTCTCATTTCTAGGAACTGGGCAAGCCAAGTGGCTAAATAACTAAAAGTAAACTGTAATCAGACAAATGGATTTTTAGTGAATGTGGTTTTAAAAGTGTACTTTTTCACCTTTTTAAAATTTTCTGCTTCCTGTTCGGCCCAAATCTTCTGATGGAGCTATGGAGATATGCAATTATCAGATTTATATGTGTTTTCATTATATATGTTTTTAAATTCGGTCTTTCGTAGTTTCATGTAAAAATATTAGTTTTTCATTTATATCCGTTTAAAATATTTGATTACTATTACTAGACTTACTATAGAGCCAAAAAGTACTAAATGTCCTAACACTTGTAAAAATGGTCTTTCACACAGGATATTAAGATATGCTACGGCAGTCGAATACAATAAGCTTCCTATTGTAAAAGGGCATTGTAGCATTCTGAAAAGGTTGGTTGTATAGAGTTTAATGGCACAAGGTCCCATTGGGGACAAGCTGCGCCAAGCATTCTGAAAAGGAATCCTGTTTAAATTTTTTAAGCTATCTTCATAAATTTTATCCTCTTTTCAGTAAAGTTTATTCAAAATTTGTACAGCGATTTTTGACTAATTGAATTTTGGCTAATTTTTTGTTTATTTATATATAATTTTTATTATTATTATTTTGTTTATTTTTATTTATTTTTTTGCATTTTGTGGGGATTTTTTGACAATAAATTTTGTTTTGTCCTCTGAAATTTTTGAATTTTTAATGATTTTTAATGAAATTTCCAATGTGTTTTTTAACGTTTTTCCACATTCTGTGGCATTTTTTTTACATTCATGAAAGAATTCTGGTTACAATGTTAGCCCATTATAGTAAATTTTGTCCTCTATGATTTTTGAACGTTTAGCAATTTTAAAGTTTTTTGCATTTTGCGGCAATCTTTCCACTTTAGCAAATTTTTTAATTTCTTTTCCCCATCACTAAAAGGGGACTAAGGGGACCAAAGCGCTGCGATTACTTCCTTTGATTTGAATGTTTACCAATTTACAGTTTACTTTTGCTTCCATGTCAATTTTTTGACATTTGTGAAAGAATTCCGGTTGCAATGTTATTGTTAACTATAGTATATTTTTTCTTCTATGATTTTTTTGAATTTTTAGCAGTTTTTATACGTTTTGTAGTGATTTTTTGTTTGCAGAAAAGTAAAAAGAATCCAGTTTAATTTTTTTTTTGCCCAATATAGTAAATGTTGTCTTTTTTTTTTTTTTAATAAAGTTTATTTGAAATTTGTGCAGCAATTTTTTATGGAATTTTTAGTTTTTTTCATGTTTTGCGCCAATTTTTCAACAATCTGAAAAAAAATCCAGTTTCAATCTTTCAGTCCAGTTTAATAAATTTTGTCCTCTTTCCAATAAAATTTATTCATAATTCATACAGCAATTTTTGAATTTTTGGATAATTTGAGTTTTTTTTTTTTTTTTTTTTTTTTTTTTTTGCGTTTTACGATGATTTTTTGACAGTAAATTTTGACTTGTCCTTAGAGTTTTTTGAACTTTTATTGATTTTTAATGAGATTTTCAATCGCTTTTAAAAGTTTTTCACATTCCGCGGCGATTTATTGACATTTGTGAAAGAATACCAATTACAACGTTTCAGCTCATTATAGTAAATTTTGTCCTCTATGATTTTTTGAACTTTCAGCAATTCTTTGCATTTTGCAGCAATTTTTTTTAAAAAAAATTTGCAGTCACTAAAAAGGGACTAAGGGGACCAAAATGCATAAAAGGGGACTAAAGGGGACCTTTTTCTAAGAAGGGGATTTTAGACAGGAAAGGGGACCATTTGGGAGGCCTGCAAATGAATACATTTTAATATTTTAATGAAACTTGAGTAAACTTTCTGGCCTTTCTAGTGTTAAACTTTGACAAAATTTTGAAAGAATTTTCAGAGAAAAAGCAAGAAAATAAATTTTCTCATATTAAAAAGGCAATAATAATGGCTCATTTTTCATTTATATTTTTGGAATGTTAAGTGATTTTTAGAAGCCCTTTAAAGATCTTTTATTTACAACAGAGCACTTAAATCCAAAATTGTTTTCCTAAATAAAAATAAATTAATATTTTTAATAAATCACTTCACAGTCCCTAAAACAAGTGGTATTAAAACTATGTAGCTTTTTAGAGGTGATATAAAAAAATTTCTTGCATTTGTAGGCTTACATGTATGCAAATTTATATTAAGATGCAGCTTACAGCCATTTGGTCTAACAGCTTGCATGCAATTTGTAAGCACACATTTTGATTGCTTTCCAGAAACATAGTTTATAATGGGTTTTTTTTTTTATATATATAATTTTATGATTTTACATACATTGGTATATGTTGGCTGGTGACATCAGGGTGTATCAAAGTTCTACATTTTGAGTACCCCTATTTCCAAATAGTAATCTTTGCAGAATTATTCAATTAAAGATGAATATTACTATTTGAAAATAGTGGCTTCAAAAAGTAAACACGTTTACACACTCACGACCTGGAGCTGATCAAAATCCTTCCCAAACAGGCCTCGCCCCTCATTGGGCTAACCCTAAATAAAACTGTATTAATTACTTCTCAGGTGTACACAAGATCAAATAAAAGTTTGCTCCCTCCCTCAATCTCCCAAAAACGTTCTGAAATGACACCCATGCTTCTATAATCCTAAATTACAATACAATAACTGATAGGACGAGATTATGCATAATTGGGGAGCTTTTTCCGTAAACAGATTTCTTTTTTTGTGATTAAAGCAATCAGCAACTCTATTGCTTAAGAAATAAACATTTAGATTTTGAGAATCTTTAGGACATAATAAATATTTTGACATTGTTGGTAGCTGTGAAAAAAGATGGCACTGTGAAATAAAAGTGCAATAAATATACCAGAGTTAAAAATATTTTCCATATTTTATTACTTATTTTTTAACTTTTATGCTTCACTTTCTTTTAATTTCCTTTTTAAATAACATATATCTTGCATTTTGTTCAAAATGAGATTTGGTTTGGAATAGAAACATAATGTGGTATGTTGAGTTACTGATATTTTGGTTACTTTAATCACCTCAAAGTCATGTCTGAAGAATCCGTTAATTAACAAATTTCATCTAAAACATTTACTAATATAATCACTTTAACTAACAATATTCTTTGACACAAAAACATAAATTAAATCAATATCTATAAATTCAATAAATGTAAAACAGAATAAATATAAATGAAAAAATAGAAAATAACAAGGAAGTAAATTTACTCAAGACACTTAATCTTCAAGAAAGTAAAAATTTCAAGCACATTAAAGAAATTTAGATGATCTTATATATAAAAACAAATATGCAAACTGGGATCACCAGAAGTATTATATATTATAAAATGTAATAAAAAGTTGTTTGATTATATATGTTTTTAATTATCGGGCTTTAAATTTTTCACATAATTAATGTATTGATTCTTCTTTAAATCTTACGTTAAAGTCATAGTAACAGCTAGTTAAATATAGATGGAAATCAGTTACAGCAAAATCTATGTATAGTGAAAATAATTTACATTCCCTTCAACTTGGTTATAAGTGGTTTCCACTGCACTGTAAAATAAATTAAAACAAAAAGACAAACTTACCTTATGAGCAAGTGGAAAAAACACTAACATCCACAAATACATGGGAAGAAGACACAAAATGTAGGAAGGAATTAGATACTTCTTTTGATGCTTTTCAACATATAACAAAAGAACCTGCAAAATGATAGCAAAAACAAGGTTTTTAAAATGAAGAGTTACTACCAAGTATGAGCAATGTAAAGGAAAACAAAAATAATATATCTTACAAAGAATGGTATTGCAAGGATTGAGAGTAGAAACACAACATTGAAATTGAGAATGCCATTTAAAAAATAGTATGAACAAGGTTCTGTACCTGAAAAAAATAAAATAATTGAATATAATTAGAATTATCATCGTTAAATTTTTTATATGCAAGAAAAGAAGAAAAAAGTACTTCCGGACTGTACTGGGAGGAAAAGGTAGCTTCCCTATCCCTTGTTTTTAAGAATTCATCTAATTTTACCTAAACACATTGTTCCTGATTATAGAAGATTCCCAGTTTTCGTTAATATTCAATTTGAATGAGAATTTCACAAAACTAGTCAGCTATCGCAAAGTTGGCTTCATTTATGGCAACTTATTTTTGTCGCCAAATGTGGCAATATTTCTCCAAATATCACCAAGCTTGGCAAAAATTTGACACTGGTGGATGTAACTATACATAGTTTTAAGCATATGATACAACAATTAAAGAAAATTTGCAAAAAACCCTGTTTAATAAAACTTATAAATTAAACGTGTTTGTGGAGGAATATCTTATTTTTATTTAATTTGTTGTCTTGTTTCAAAATGTCAGCCACCGTAGAATTTCAAATTGCTATATCTCAGCCATTTTAATGATAGAAGAGAAACAAAAAATGTCCCAGAAGCCTTGTATCAAGGCCCAAAAGTTAAGGGAAAAAACGTTTTGGGTTTAAAATTTTTTGTACATTTTCTTGAATTTGAAAACTTTGAAATTTTGAAAGAAGATGACAGATGAAGTGGGCCAATGAACTTAGTTAAGATCTTAGTAAGCGCTGTATACATGCCTAATCACATCCAAATTGGTTCATAAATATACATGCTATTGTATGACAAAAATCAGATACATATATATATATATATATATATATATATATAATTAAAATATCTTTGAATTTCAAAAAACATATCAAGTTCTTGTAACATTCTAATTAAATCTCCAAAGAGATAATTAGTAATAATGTGTATATATATATAACCATAAATGATACATTACCATAACACCAACTTAAACTATGAAATAATGATTAAGTATGTAATAATTAGTTGACAATGAAAGTATTCCCCAACACACTGAATATAGATACCAAAAACTTATTTAAAAGAAGAAATTAAATTAAAAATTGAATAAATGAAATTGAATGAATAAAATGAAATTTGTGGAATTTAGACAGAATTATCAAGTCACAAATGCCTAAATACCACAAATAAAATGAGTGGTTTCATCATCATATTAGCCATAACATTGCTAAAGAATATGATTTTGGGACTACCTACTCATAAACAATGAATCAAACCTGTGAAAAAATAAAAAATAAATACAATATTAAAAAGGAAAGAAACCATACCTATAATATACAGATAAAACTTGAAATAGAGTCATAAAGTACATAATCTATTTGGATTAAAAAAGATACCTGTGCACCACATGAGCTAGACACATGAACACAACCAAACAGAGGGACTGAATTGCAAAAAATCATTACATGTTGCCAAATTTAGTTTTAGAAAATGATTTACCATGTTGCCAGAATAGGTTTTAGAATAATATGAATATTATTGTAATGAAACAGAAACCATGGTGCTGCCATCTATGAGGGTAAAAAGTGAATATACGATGAATAAATGTTGGGTTGTTTTGTTTTTGTTGCTAGGTGAGATGCTATCACCTTTTTCAAAAACAATGAATGAGTGCAAATTACCTGTGACTAACAATTGAAATGAATCCTGTCAATATGCATACCTACAAAATTATTCTTAAACTAAAATAAATTTGGAAAAAAGAAAATGGATTAAATTAAACAGAAACAATTAAAATTTAAAGAATTTAAATTTACCTGAATTCTAAATTTTGAATTCAAAATTGAATAAGAATTAATCATTTAAAAGCACTGACAAGATCCTCAATTTGCACTACATCCAATTCCCCAACAATCAGCATTGTGAATTCAAGAATTAATATGAAGGGTAACAGCAAGGAATTTTCATAAACATAATAATTTAGACTAAGTGAAAATTTTGGAATAAAAGGGAAAAATCTTTCTTTTAAAGAAAGTATAGAAAGGGGGTTATAAAATTGATGAGATAGGTTAAACAAAATAATATTTGGCCAATAATAAAAAAATGCAGAATTAATTTCAAGAATTCACAACACTGAAGCTGTGATCGTATAGTTTCATCATTATTTAAGAGACCATGAGTTAATAATTAAATTTTGAATAAGTAATTCATTATAATAAAATGCTTCTCAAAAGACTTTAGATCAAAATATTAAAATTACTTTATGTGAAAATTTCAGATAAGTATGTCCTGTAATTAATTAAAGAATAGTAAAAGGTCTCAGCTACTTAAATAAAATAAGTTTGAATATTAAAGATTACAACATCCAGTAAATTAGCAGTTTATTTTTTTATTAGATTTAATGCTTAAAATAATATTTAGAAATTCCATGACTAGAGAATACAATAATTTATTTTAATTAATTAATTTATTTATTTATCTTTTTTACCAGAATTAATATTTAGATCAATAGAATAAATTAAGTTAAAGGATTAATAGAAATCCTAAGGAGATTGATTTTCGTAAGTTAAATAAAAGGTAAAATATTAAAAGCAGACCTTTTGAATTAATTAAGCAAGTAATAAAAAAAAAAAGAAAACAGAGAAGGAGTTAAATTAGAAAGAACAAATATTTATTTACAAATAACACTTTAAATGATTTAAATATCCTCTTAGATATATATATATGCATCAAAATACTAAGACACAGATAAGTTCCGTCATATCAAACAGAAAACATAATTTATAAATCATAATAGCGATAAGAATTGTTTTTACTTACAAGGCTTCTTAATTTTGGAAAACTTAGCATTATTTGGATAGGACGTTACTTTCGAGAGGTATTCGTCTTTCAAGGAGGTAACTTAATGATCAAGACTTTTATTCAGAACTTTCCAATTTTAGAGGGAATTTTCACAGTTTAGACTCAGTGTCAGGAACATTGCACAACTTCACCGTGCACTCTTCAAATCACACTTTACAGGAGTGCAGTTTTGATATCTCACAGTCTCGCTGAAAGTATGCACCAATACTTTTTTTAATTTTTTTTTTTTGCACCTATGCACCTTTGAGCTGTCAGTACTGCATTCACGGTTGTCGGAACTGGAGTTTGTGAATTCATAGGCTGAGATTTTGTCGACTCTGGATTTTAGCAATCCAATCCTATATAACTAGTTATTCCTGTAGAAAATTACGAGATACGACACAGTCTTTTTATTGAAGAACATCCTATCATTTTTCGATAAGCTGGATTCTAATATTCATAGTTGTTTCAATCAGTTAAACGCTACTTTCTCGTCCTTTCAGGCCGCTTGATGAGCGCACATTTTCTATCAACCCACTGTCGCTACTGCTGGGAGAGAAATCTCTGTCTCGAAAAAAAATCGCTAATGCCTAACCGGCGGGGTGAGGGAGGGAACCCTCCACCCTCACACACCTAAACTATCCGAGCTTCAAGACATGACTGCCTGCTAACTAGCTCTTCGTTCCCTTGGTAACGCTACCAGGGGGGAAAAGGGTCAACGCTGATTGGTTGAGTGGGGGGAGCAAATAACATGCCTATTGGATTAGTTGTTGCTAGGTGAAAAATCCTAGCTACTATTCCTGGAAATAAGCCGTCTGTTGGGTCCCACGAAAAGAAAGAAATCACGTGTACGCTTGCACCTGTTATCTCGTAAACAACGACTCGAAAGCAATATACTGTGCATAACAAGCCTTCGAAATAGTTTTATGACTCTCTTTACTGAGGGTAATAAAAAGTCGCACACAAAACAACTGACAATAATGCTTCAGTTATTCCCATGACTTCTTATAAAAGCTTATTGTACTATATCCAATCTGCCTGTGTGTGTTCCGAATTTACGATCCCTTAAACTACGTGAGAATTTCAAGTAAAAGTTGTTTGTGTGGACACTATCTCATAGTGAAAAAGGAAGCACTTGGGTGGTCTTGACTTATAGAGAAATACAAATGTTTGGATTTTGAAAATAAGAGTTTTAATTAATAATGTTTAAGAAAAATAAGAAAAAGGAGGAGGGGGTTTGATTAAATATTAAAATAGAATGAGTTTATAAAAAAGAAATGTTTTAAGATATTAATGAAAATATAAATATAAAAATTTAGATTAAATTACCTCTAACAAGAATCCCCCGTCTCTATTTAAAAAACACAATTTTTTGAAAAAAAAAAAAAAAAATTTTGTTTTTTAAGTAAAAAGTGCGAGTAAAAATTCAATGGATGCGGGAGAGATCACTAAATGGGGCCTAACATTTCAAACAAACCAGACCTCGGTCCGAAGAATTATCAAGAAACACTTAGCAAGCCTACCCCTCAAGGTATACAGTCCGGAATGCATAACCTGAGTTTGCATACACAAAACTCTCCTCACCTGTCAACAAAATCCTAGACACACCTGTAGAATAACAAAAAAAAATTAACAGATGAACACAAGGCTGGACATTGCTTTTGTCACCACTAACCTTATCAATCGGGAAGGTTCCATTCAAAGTATTTACCTGAACACTGTTTGCTAAACCACAAAAAAAAAATTTGAAAATTGCCAAAATAATTTTTTTTTTTTTTTAAGCCAAATAAAAATTTGGGAGAGAACATTGCCAACCGAAAGAATCGCCAAATCCATTACAATAATAATGCATATCAATATAGGTATAAATTGTTAGCTCGATGTACACAGATATATAAAAACATATGAACTAGTAATGTATATGCATATAAAAACACAAACAAAAAGAATAAAAAAAAATGGGTAAAAGGCAATTTGCACAATATACAGTTAATTCACAATAAAATACATTTCACTAATTAAAATTCAGTTAACACAAATTGTATCAATGTGTAAAAATTGAGAAACACTTTCTCCAGTTGATTGATATGCAAGTTGAAACTATGAAGTAAGGTATTTACATATGCACTTACAGCGACACTGTGCATATTGGAAGAGCAACCCATTTATCTGTGCTATAAACAATTGCCAAAATAAAAGCATGATGGGGCGAAGAAGACCCAAAAGCTATGGTGAAGATTATCACCATCAGAAACTTAATTTATACAGTAAAAATTTAAATTTTGACAAAAGAAATCCTTTAAAAAAAAAGGAAAAAAAAATAGCACAGAACCAGATAAAATTTTATAAATTTTTCAATAAAACCACACCACTATACTTTAATGAAGTAATGTACTCAAGAACAAAATTAATAACCTCAAAAGTTTTCAGGTTAAAAAAATTATACACAAAACAGTACACTAATACTACCTTACACTACGAAATACCTACATATTATATCTAGTAATGAGTAAAATTAATAGTTCCCTCAAATATAGTATTATCCTGTAAATCCACTTATACTCATCTACTGAGAACTTAACTAGAACATCAATTAAAATATAAATAATATGCAAATCGATGGATACTATCGTATTTAACAAACAGGGAGTACTACATGAAAATAAAAGGGGAGGGGAAAAAAAATTTGGATTCCCATTTTCAAAATGCACTAAAAATTTTCAAAGTCTCGAAATTACCCAAAAATCGAGAAAAAACGTAACATAATTCCAAAAATATACCTGCGGAGAGGTTATTTGCACTATAACTATCGAAATCTACCTTATTTACACTAAAATTAGCTATATAGAACATTAAATGTGATGAAAACACAACCGCTCAGATCGTTACCGCTAACCAAAACAAACGGTACAAGTACTCTAAAAAGCTTATTTTTCACGTTAAAATACAATAAAAACTAACTCTATACTATCTATATACATTATACAAACAAAATATAAGGTTATTAAAATAAAAATACTATAATTACTACAACTTAAAGTTTATAATTGGGACGCTTGTCCCTGTTCCTGAATCCATAGGTATTTCTGGACGAAGGAATCGAATCAGTTGGTTTGCACTGAGATTCGATTAAAGTCGGAAAACGACTGGTTGAAGGAATAACAGAGGATTGAGCTTCAACAACTTCGTTAGCTACCGCGATATCTGGCATGTCCGTAACTGGATTTTCAGCCGTGGAGGGGGAGGGGGTGGTTTCAGCTCGTGAGTTCTCGAACTCGGCTGAAGGAAGAGAGGGGGAAAGGGGTTCGTTGTTGGTGGCTAGTGAAGGCAACGTGTTGGCTGTTGGTTGCATGGGCAATGCTTCATCTCTGTTTACTGCTGATGCTGTAGGTATGATAAACGCGCGCCTGCGTTTTTTCGTCCGCCGTTCTGGGTTATCGTTAATCGATTGGTGAATGGGAGTAGTTGGATTCTGAATATTCGATTGATCATCGAATTGACTCTGCGGCCGTTGGTCATTTGTTTGGAAATCAACATGCCTGTTTTTAAATTCAGTCAGCCTATCGACGTGTACCACTTGCGTTAATTTTAAATTTGATTGGAGGGCGATTTTAAAATTTACCTCATTTATTTTTTCAGTTATTGTATAGGGACCATTATTAAATTTAGATAGTTTTTTACATTGTCCCGGTTTAACAGCTGGTGTAAAGAGCCAAACTGAATCACCTATTTTAAAATTCTTTGAAACAGCAGTTTTTTCTCTGTATTTTTCTTGCTTTTCTGAAACTTCCACCAAACTACTGTGCACTTCAGCATACACTTTCTTCAAAGCAGGGAATAAAAGTTCACAATAGGTGGGGGCGTCATTATAATTTAAAGTTTGGGGGGTGGAAAAAAGTTTATAGGGGAGATTTAAATTTCTGCCAAACATTACTGCGGCTGGGGTTAATTTTGTAGAAGAATGCACGGCTGTCCTGAGAGCTAAAAGAGCAAATTTTAATTTTGTATCCCAGTCCGACTGATTTTCATTGACAACATGGCATAGGGCATTAATTAGAGTTCTGTTTTGACGTTCAATCTGAGAATTTCCTGCTGGGTGGTAAGCTGACGTGTGAATATGTTTCATTCCAAAGTTTTTATAGACTCTCTCAATGGCTTCTGATATAAGGTTTCTACCCTTGTCGGAAACAATATAGCTAGGAGCACCGTACCTTGAAACGAAATCTGCTAGAGTATCCGCTACAACGTCTGAGGTGATAGAGGATACAGCATATGCTTCAGGCCACTTAGAAAAAGCATCGATATATGTCACGATAAACTTGTTACCCGAAAAGGTTGTCGGTAAAGGACCAATTATGTCGAAATTCACTTTTGCCAATGGAAATTCTGGTGTTGGCATTCTCTGCAAAGGGGCTAGATGTTTAGGTCTATAAGCTCTTCTTTGTTGGCAACTAATGCAAGATTCTACTAGATGCTTGACATCTGCAGACATACCTGGCCAGTAAAAATTTTCGCGAATGCGATCAATAGTTTTCTGGAAGGCTTGATGACAAGCTGCCAGAGAATCATGTGTTAGTGCGAACACTTGGGGGATTAGTTCTTTTGGCACCACCAGTTTGGGCAATTTATTTAAAATGGGAGAGTCTCGAGTGTCCTCGCACATCAAGAGATCATCTCGGAAGAAAAATTTCATGTACTTTGGTGCTATATCCACTCCTTGATCTAGCTTCTGAGCAATTTGGCAACACTTTTTGTCAGTCTTTTGGAGTTCTTGAATTTTTTCAAGAAGATCAGTTTGGGGCATAAAAACATTCTCCTTTGCTATTTGTACACAAAAATTACAATTTACAGTATTTACAGAGATTTCATTAGAAGTAGTGTATCTAGACAGAAAATCCGCAACACTATTGCATTTGCCCTTGATAAATTTGATTGAAAAAGTAAAATCAGATAAGGTGCAAATCCACTTTGCCATACGAGAAGTTGGGTCCTGAATTTTAAGCATATAAGTTAGGGGAGCATGATCAGTGAAAATAAAAAAGTGGGTGTTAGCTAGGTAACACTTAAAATGGGCGGTTGCCCAGACAACAGCTAAAAGTTCCCTTTCTGTGGCTGAGTACCTTGTTTCAGGGTCCTTCAACTTTCTGCTAGCAAAAGCCACAGGGTGTAAAAAGTTGTTCTCATCCAGTTGAGATAAAACTGCGCCTAAAGCTTCACCACTCGCATCAGTATAAAGATAAAATTCCTTCGAAAAATCAGGGAGGGCAATACATGGCTTAGAAATTAAAGCAGCTTTTAAATCTTCGAATTCTGCTTGCGCTGCAGGGTTCCATGAAAAACGACCATTTTCTTTAGTTAGTTCAATTAGGTTTTTAGCTCGTTTAGAAAAATCAGGGATAAATCTCCTGTAAAATGAAATTGTACCAATAAAAGATCTAACTGCTTTGCGGGTATCAGGGGGTTGAAATTTTTCAATTACTTCTATATTTTTATTAATGGGTGAGACTTTACCTTTATGGATTTCAAAACCTAAATATTTAATTTTATCTGATAGAAAAAGGCATTTACTGGGTTTTAATTTTAAATTATGCTGGCGAAGTCTATCAAAAACAGTTGTTAATTTTTCAAGGTGGGATTCTACATCTTTGCTAGCAATCACAATATCATCTATATATACAAGAATTCCCATATTTCCCAGATCTCCAAATATTGCACTCATGAGTCGTTGAAAAGAATTTCCTGAGTTTGATAAGCCAAAACAATTTCTCGACCACTCAAATAGTCCTTTATGAGTTATGATTGCTGTTTTGTGTCTGTCCTCAGGACGCACAACTTGCTGGAAAAAGCCACTTGTTAAATCAAGTGTAGAAAAGAAATTTGAACCGGATAGTGCATCAACCGAATCTGTGATATTAGGGATGGGGTATGCATCTTTAACTAAATTTTTGTTTAATTTTCTAAAATCGACAGCCAATCTATAAGATCCGTCTGCTTTCTTAACCAAAATGACTGGAGCCGCAAATTCAGAAATGGAGGGGGATATTATATTAGCTTTTAACAGGATATCTAATTGATCTTCCATTTCTTGTTTAAGATTATGGGGAACTCTATAGGCTTTACATTTTACAGGTTTATCAGAAGTTAAATTTATTACATGGGGAATAGTGTCACAGCCGGGCAAGTCTAGGACTGATGCTGCAAACACATCTTTATTTTTATTAAGAAAATCCTGCATTTTAAGTTTAAGAGGGGGGTCTAAATGGTCAAGATTAATATCTGAACTCCAGCTGAGATCAGCATGATCAAAATCAGCTAGTGGAGTGGGCACATTAACATTAAGGGCATAATTACAATTATTAGAATTACACTCAGAATCATCGATGCACTTTTGAATTTTAGCAACCCTCATTCCCTTATTCAAAGTAACCTCATCATCTGAAAAGTTAGCAAATGAAATAAATAACCCGTGTTCCTGAGAACAGATTGTTCTAGATGATAAAACACCATTACCAAATTTTTTTACTAGGGGTTCCAAAATAACAACATCATTATTATCAATAAAATTACTTCTCGAGCAGTTTACTTGAGCTAAAATTTTAGATTGGGGGGGGGATAGTTACTAAATTTTTCAAAACAGCAAAACTAATTTTAATAATCTTAGACTTTTCACATGTATCACTTACTTCAGTTTCGACATCATTAGATTGTGACTTTTCGCTATCATGACAACTCACTTGGCATACAGGGGCATTGATTTCATTTTCATTATTTTTCACAACCCTGATATTATTTACACTAAGATCACAACCATTTGTTTCACATATATTATCCCGACCAATTGCCTTATTTTCATTTAATTTATCACTACACATATAACTACAGGTCTCATGATTATTTGTATTATTAACATTTTCTAATTTTGAAACACTTTCAGAAGATTTTTGAACAGAAGAATTGCTATCATTACCTTCACATTTATCTAAATTCACATTATTTCTATCTTCGCTACTACATTTTTCATTATCTCGAATCTCTATTTGTTCTCTACTCTCCCTTACATTGGCTTTTACTACCATACAATTGTTCTCACTGTTCTTATTCTTCTCAGAAATATTACTAACATTAGAAAAACATTCTACATTACCCTCAGTTTGACATGACACACTTTTAAGGCAAGAAATTTTGTTATTTACAATAATTGGCGGTTTAATATTTACATGACATTCTGAAATTTTTGGAACATATTTACAAAAAGTTTGCTCATTAATACCAAGACTAGTAGATTTGTCACTACACTTTATGATAGCCTTGTACTTACTCAAAAAGGGTATACCTAAGATAGCAGTAAATTCATCAGCGAGTTTACCTGCTACTACAAAAAATTCAGCTTGGCAGCTGACATTACTGAAATTGAAAGATAACTTAACTTTCTCAGTGAGAGGGACACATTCACCTGTCACAGTTAGAATGGGTACATTGCATGCCTCAGTTTTTACACCTGGGAATAAACACAATCCCTGTCGAGAAATTAAATTGATACCTGATCCCGTATCACACAGTGCAGTAATAAAAATATCACCGACAGCAATTCTTGCGGTAGGGAGATTGCATGCTGATGGTGGGAAAACATTATACACAGAGGGGGTTTTGTCGTTCGGCTTCTCATGAGTTAGTCCGACTACTCCAGACTCAGCCATTACCCGTTTAAATTTTGTTGAACATTGTGTTCATTGGCAGTGTTGTTATTCTGCTGGGTTACATTATTGTGATTACCCCTATTCCTATAATTACCTCTCAGGCCATTGTTGGTACCTCTGTTTCTCTGGTTATTGCCATTTCCCCTATAGTTTCTTTGATTTTGATATCCCCTGTTACTATAACTGCCTCTGTAGTTATTGTTAGGTCTGGCCATACCTCTACGACCATAGGGATTTTCATTATAATTTTGCCAGCCTTGATTTCTGGGGTTTTGGGGGCAGTCCTGAAAAAAATGGTTGGGGTCGCCACATCCAAAACAGAAAAAAGGGTTGTACTGGACATTTTCCTGGGCTGGTGGTCTCGCTGCAGCTGGTTGTTGTATAACCAGACTATCAATTTTAGCCGTTAAGATTTCCATTTTGTTTTGGAGTTCTACAATTTCACGGTTGGGATGGCTAACCTGGGGTGTAGGGGGGTAAACAGCAGCACATGCTACACCTGAGGGGACCTGGGGGGCAATGTTTGCTGGTTCATAGCTGTAGAAGGGGTTAACACTCCTACAAGCCCTTTCTTCAAGTAAGGCTAACGTTAGTATTTCCTGAGGGGTCTTTGGATCTTTTGAAATGACACCCTTCCGAATTTCTGGAGATAGGTTACCTAGAAGCATAGAGTGCAGTATAGCATCTCTACTTTTATTTACAATGCCCTCAGCAATTCCATCAATGACAAGAGCTCTGCGTGACAGATCAGAGGCTCTGTCGAAAAAATCTTGGACAGACATTGAGGGTGTCTGTTTGAAGTTAAGAAACTTCGATAATGCCACATCTGGCGACTCCTGTTCCGTGAATCTGTCTTGTATAATTTCCACTAATTCCGTATAATTTTTGCCTTTATTAACCTTAAATAATTTGGCTGCTTTCCCTGACAGTCTGTTAAACAGGGCGAAAATTTTTTCTTTTTCATCCCAGTTAAAGAAGGTGGAAATATCTGTGAACTTTTCAATAAAGTCGGAAAAGGATATAGTGGAGTCCCCGCTAAAAGGTGGGATGTTGGATAAATTATCCATCAAAGACGATTTCTTCTGCAGCTCAGCCATCTCCTTGGTAAGGGTTTCCGCCATATTTATGAAATGTTTTGACAACAAAAAATTCAGCGATAAAAAAAATTTTTATAATTAACCCTACCTAAACCTTAAGCAAAGAAAAAAAATTTTACACAAATGCAAAATCTAACTAAAATTACTGAGAGCTACACTCATGTATACACTAGTCGCCTTTGTCAATATATATAATCAATTGCAAATAAATATAAACAAATGGGAAAGGTATGTTAAAATTTCTAAAAATTCAGTGCGGGTGGGGTATTATGAAAAAAAAAATTTTTTAACAGCACAGATATGAGGGTTAACACTTCATAATATATACTCAAAGACATAATGCACAATACATTTTGAAAAAAAAAATAGTTGCCTTATACCCTTAACTTTAAGTATACACAAATAAACATTAAAAATTTGAATTGTGCCACACAGGTAAGTGTCACGGCATCAATTCTTTGTTGGGTTGTTTTGTTTTTGTTGCTAGGTGAGATGCTATCACCTTTTTCAAAAACAATGAATGAGTGCAAATTACCTGTGACTAACAATTGAAATGAATCCTGTCAATATGCATACCTACAAAATTATTCTTAAACTAAAATAAATTTGGAAAAAAGAAAATGGATTAAATTAAACAGAAACAATTAAAATTTAAAGAATTTAAATTTACCTGAATTCTAAATTTTGAATTCAAAATTGAATAAGAATTAATCATTTAAAAGCACTGACAAGATCCTCAATTTGCACTACATCCAATTCCCCAACAATCAGCATTGTGAATTCAAGAATTAATATGAAGGGTAACAGCAAGGAATTTTCATAAACATAATAATTTAGACTAAGTGAAAATTTTGGAATAAAAGGGAAAAATCTTTCTTTTAAAGAAAGTATAGAAAGGGGGTTATAAAATTGATGAGATAGGTTAAACAAAATAATATTTGGCCAATAATAAAAAAATGCAGAATTAATTTCAAGAATTCACAACACTGAAGCTGTGATCGTATAGTTTCATCATTATTTAAGAGACCATGAGTTAATAATTAAATTTTGAATAAGTAATTCATTATAATAAAATGCTTCTCAAAAGACTTTAGATCAAAATATTAAAATTACTTTATGTGAAAATTTCAGATAAGTATGTCCTGTAATTAATTAAAGAATAGTAAAAGGTCTCAGCTACTTAAATAAAATAAGTTTGAATATTAAAGATTACAACATCCAGTAAATTAGCAGTTTATTTTTTTATTAGATTTAATGCTTAAAATAATATTTAGAAATTCCATGACTAGAGAATACAATAATTTATTTTAATTAATTAATTTATTTATTTATCTTTTTTACCAGAATTAATATTTAGATCAATAGAATAAATTAAGTTAAAGGATTAATAGAAATCCTAAGGAGATTGATTTTCGTAAGTTAAATAAAAGGTAAAATATTAAAAGCAGACCTTTTGAATTAATTAAGCAAGTAATCAAAAAAAAAAGAAAACAGAGAAGGAGTTAAATTAGAAAGAACAAATATTTATTTACAAATAACACTTTAAATGATTTAAATATCCTCTTAGATATATATATATGCATCAAAATACTAAGACACAGATAAGTTCCGTCATATCAAACAGAAAACATAATTTATAAATCATAATAGCGATAAGAATTGTTTTTACTTACAAGGCTTCTTAATTTTGGAAAACTTAGCATTATTTGGATAGGACGTTACTTTCGAGAGGTATTCGTCTTTCAAGGAGGTAACTTAATGATCAAGACTTTTATTCAGAACTTTCCAATTTTAGAGGGAATTTTCACAGTTTAGACTGAGTGTCAGGAACATTGCACAACTTCACCGTGCACTCTTCAAATCACACTTTACAGGAGTGCAGTTTTGATATCTCACAGTCTCGCTGAAAGTATGCACCAATACTTTTTTTTTATTTTTTTTTTTTTGCACCTATGCACCTTTGAGCTGTCAGTACTGCATTCACGGTTGTCGGAACTGGAGTTTGTGAATTCATAGGCTGAGATTTTGTCGACTCTGGATTTTAGCAATCCAATCCTATATAACTAGTTATTCCTGTAGAAAATTACGAGATACGACACGGTCTTTTTATTGAAGAACATCCTATCATTTTTCGATAAGCTGGATTCTAATATTCATAGTTGTTTCAATCAGTTAAACGCTACTTTCTCGTCCTTTCAGGCCGCTTGATGAGCGCACATTTTCTATCAACCCACTGTCGCTACTGCTGGGAGAGAAATCTCTGTCTCGAAAAAAAATCGCTAATGCCTAACCGGCGGGGTGAGGGAGGGAACCCTCCACCCTCACACACCTAAACTATCCGAGCTTCAAGACATGACTGCCTGCTAACTAGCTCTTCGTTCCCTTGGTAACGCTACCAGGGGGGAAAAGGGTCAACGCTGATTGGTTGAGTGGGGGGAGCAAATAACATGCCTATTGGATTAGATGTTGCTAGGTGAAAAATCCTAGCTACTATTCCTGGAAATAAGCCGTCTGTTGGGTCCCACGAAAAGAAAGAAATCACGTGTACGCTTGCACCTGTTATCTCGTAAACAACGACTCGAAAGCAATATACTGTGCATAACAAGCCTTCGAAATAGTTTTATGACTCTCTTTACTGAGGGTAATAAAAAGTCGCACACAAAACAACTGACAATAATGCTTCAGTTATTCCCATGACTTCTTATAAAAGCTTATTGTACTATATCCAATCTGCCTGTGTGTGTTCCGAATTTACGATCCCTTAAACTACGTGAGAATTTCAAGTAAAAGTTGTTTGCGTGGACACTATCTCATAGTGAAAAAGGAAGCACTTGGGTGGTCTTGACTTATAGAGAAATACAAATGTTTGGATTTTGAAAATAAGAGTTTTAATTAATAATGTTTAAGAAAAATAAGAAAAAGGAGGAGGGGGTTTGATTAAATATTAAAATAGAATGAGTTTATAAAAAAGAAATGTTTTAAGATATTAATGAAAATATAAATATAAAAATTTAGATTAAATTACCTCTAACATAAAAATAGCATTGAATGAAAATTAATATTTAAAAATTAAAACCATATACTATCTAAAGATGATAGCAAATAGTTAAATAATATATATATATATATATATATATATCAATATTTGAATGGAGTGAGGTTTTGGCGTCTATGTGTCATGTCATGATCAGTGAAAATATACTGAAATTTTCAAGAACTGCTTTCCTCTGGATGGCTGCAATAGGTAGCTAGCTTCTTACTCTTTGTAACAAAAGCTGCCTAATAATTTTAACACTTTCAAGCTTATTTTATGGAACACTTTTTTCTTCTCCTAATAATCAATTTAAAGAGTTAATTTACACACATTTTACTTTTTTTATGATAAAAATTAAAAAACTCCCATTTCTCTAAGTTTACAAGCATTAATCAAATATACATTCAAACTTGTTATAACAATCCTCTTTATTCCGAACGTAAAAGTCATTATAGTTTGGGCTGCAGCAGCACACTTTTGCCAACAATTTTAGCATTTGTGATTTTGGTATATATGAAAGATTAGATGGCACTGATTGATTTTATATTACCCTGAATTGGGGGAAGTCATCAGTAATTGGGTTGCCATTCATTTCACATTGCAGCAGGCTATGTGATGTTGCTATGGCATTCCTCTCTTCCCCTACTGGTGCACCAGCTGACCACTTAATCTATCATACAAGTAAGTACTTGCCAAAAGTCTGAAAACACTTCCAGAAATCAAAAAGAAGCTTGTTTATCGTATATTCTGCTACTTGTGTATGAATAGAATATGACAAAAATGACAAAATATATCATTTCCACACCGATTAAACCTGAAAAACTGATAGAAATGTGTCAAAAAGTTAGTTTTAGGCTTGGAGAAATAATTGCAGCATTTTACTTTGCACTTTTTGCTCGAATTGCATCTCTACATTGCCATCTATCAGGAATTTCTTCTACCTTTTAGCATTAGTTGTTTGTTTACTATCAAGAACAGTCATGTAAAGCTGTGTAGTAAAGTGTCGTGTGAGCACAAAGTAATCGTAAATAATCAAACATTATCAACATGTGATTGGTTTTCTTTACATTCTAAATTGTCAACAAGTCTGAAAGCTCCAGGTAGTTAAAAATGCTTAAAAAGAACTGTGATTTAAGTGTGGAAACATGTACTGAAATTATTGCTTTGAAAGAATGAGGTTATTCTTGGCGGGAAATCCTCAAACAGTTGAAAGTTTCCATTGAGGCCATGCATCAGGCTATAGAACAAAAGTCAAAATCTGGTTAAAATACTACAAAAAAAGAACTGGTCATCCAAAAAGAACAACTGTTCATGAGGACAACTTCATTATGACTACTAGCAAGCATAACAGAAGTTTGACTGCTCCAGAAATAGGAAGGGATTTGCAGAAAAGTGGCCTGAAGCATGTAGAAATATGACCTTAATGGTAGAGTTGCAGTATGAAAATCACTTCTATGTGCTAAAGATACGTGTGGGCTAAGAAGCATAAGGATTGGGCTGAGGAACAGTAGAAGAGGATCCTTGGACCGACGAATCAAAATTTTAACTGTTTGGCTTGCATCATCGTTCAGGTGAGTGTTTTCTCTCAGATGGTGTAGTGCCAACAGGAGTAGAGGCAATGTGATAGTTTGGAAATGCTTCACATGCAACCAAGTTGGTGAATTAGTGAAAATCGATGGAATAATGGATCAAAATTTGTACCACAACATATTATGGTATCATGTGATCCCCTCCGGAAGGAGACTTGTGAGTCAGAACCTCATTTTCCAACAACGTAACAATCCAAAGCATATGTCCAAGTTGTGTATAAATTATTTGCAAAAGAAAGAAGACACTCAAGTCATAACAAAAATGGAATGGCCACCTCAATCACCAGATGTTTCACCTTTCGAGTTTTTGTAGTAAGCATTAGACAGGGAAGTCTGAAAACAAATGCATATCAACACTGAGGGCATCTGGGAGGCTTTTCAGAACTGCTGGAGTCGAATTCATCGACAAAAGCTGGAACAATTAGTAAATAGGATGCCAAGGATATAAAAAGTGCTTATCAAAGCTAAGGGTCATCACTACCATGAAGGCAGACTACCTGAAACTATTTAAATAAACTTTCCTAAAAGTCAAAACAAGTATTTTTTTTTTGTTTTGTTGTTTCTTTATTATTCAAACAGTTGTTTGATTTTTTTACCAAAGCCAGTAAAACAGGTTTTATTTTGTTATTATGCAGTTTAACTGAAAATTCCTTAAAATATACTGTTGTGCCTAGACATTTGTCAAGTACTGTATATATTAAATACATATCAAAATCATTTATGCTAAAATTGGCTTAAAAAATGTGACACTTCCTCCTGAACTATTACAATAGGAGGTTACTGTAATGAAATTTTTAGTCAAAGGTATTTGTTTTCATATATCAAAAATTTTTTTAATTTCATTTAAAAATCTCAATATATATTTAACTTTAATTATATCTAGTTGTATAGAAAAGGGCTATTTCCAGAGCATTTTTTTCTGGCAGGGATGGTGGGAGGAGTACAAATGGCACACATACCCTAAACATTAAAAAAAAAATAATAAATAACAATTAATTTTTTTAATTCCTGCTAAATTAACTTCAAAAGAATTGTAGATATTTATACAGTTTGTTAATTTTTATGAATAATTTTTTAACAACAAAGATACAGTCGCTTAATCGGGTAGCGGATAAACAAATACCCCACTTATAGAAACAAAATCTTCTAGAACCAAAGTTTTTCCCATAGAGGCATTGTTAAAATTCCCCACTTATTCGAATAATTTCCCCGGATAATGCAATAATGACTAATCTGGTGTGACAAATATTTTTCCTAGAAAAGGTCTTCTGTTTGAAAATTTCAAACCACCGAAACACAAGTTTCTCAGAGGAAAGGGAGTAATGGCATTATCACATGCAGTCCAATTACGCGTGTCACGTCAAATTCGAACAACTTTTCCTAGGATCGCCATAGCAATGGACGTCTTGAATGAAAGGGTGTTGAGGGGGGAGGGAAACAAAGAGACTATGTCTGTATGATTACGATAAAGAAAAATGGATTGGTCACGTGATGTTGTAGAATATTCAAGGTTATTGCACTGTGACACTGAAAAAATAGACAGTTCTGACCAAAATTCGGTTCTCACTTTATTTATTCAGTTTGTTTTAAGGTTCTGAAGTAGAAAAATATGAACGTGAAAAGAAAAGATTTAAGTTTGTGCGATAAATTGAAGGTTTTGGATGCCATAAAGCACAGAAAACCACAAACTGAAATCGCTAAAGAGTTTCAAATTTCTCAGTCTCAAGTCTCGACCATTAAGAAAAGTGCTGATAAAATTGAAGAAGAATGGAGAAACAATGGAAACTTACACCGAAAACGGAAAAGAAAATCTAATGACGATCTCGACAATGCTATGTTGGAAGGGTTTCATTCAAAAAGAAGCAAAGGAGCTTTAATAAACGGGGCAGTGATTATGCAGAAAACCGAAGGAATTGCGAAAGGTTCTATTAATGAGAATTTTTCTGCATCTAAAGGATGGTTAGATAGATTCCAGCAAAGACACAATTTAACATTTAAGAATCTACATGGAGAATTGGGTTCTGTAAACAATGCAGTTTGTGATGAATGGATTGAAGAAACTTTACATCCAATTCTTGCTGAGTACAAACCATGCGATATTTTTAATTGTGATGAAATAAGTCTACCGTATAGAAAAAGGAACAATTGCAAAAAAAACCCCGAAAAATTACACAGATTAAAATAAGTAAAGATCGCGTAACTGTGCTACTCTGTGTAAATCAAACGGGAGAAGAAAAGCTTCAACCTCTTCTCATTGGCAAAAGCAAACAGCCTAGATGTCTAAAAAATGTAAAAAAGTATCCTGTTGCATATGATTACTCACAGAATGATTGGTTGACAAAACATATTTTTGCAAGTTGGCAGACAAAATTAGACCTAAACAGGAAAAAGCAAAATAGAAAAATTGTTCTATCAATGAATAATGTTGGCAGTCACAAAACAGAAAACTCAATTCGACTGAATAATATCAGAGTAGAATTTTTGCCTGCAAATACAATGGCCAAAATACAACCTCTTGATCAAGGAATCATAAGAACATTCAAGGCGTTATATAGACGGGAGATTATAAATGAACTTCTCCATATTTTGGACTTGGAAACAGAGAACTGTAATGAAACATTATCCAGTCTTTCAAAAAAAAATTAATCTTTTGACTGCTATGCATTTCTGCAAGAAAGCTTGGAATAATGTTCCTGTTAGTGTAATTAAAAACAGTTTTAAAAAAGCGAAATTTTTAAAGCCTAAATCTGATGAAGATGATTGTTGGGACACAGAAACTGAAATTTGTGATCTTCAAGAAGAGCTCGATAAACTCCAAATTACACAAGAAATTTTGGAATTTATAGAATTTGAGGAAAATGAGGCTACAGAAACTGATGAGGTGTCAGAATCATCTGCTTGCACAAAAGAAGATGAAAATAATGAAGTTGTAATAGATCCTCCCCCATCCATGAGTGAAGTACAGAAATCATTATCAATTATACGAAGACATTTAGAAGCTCGAGGTGGAGATTATAAAATATTATATGGTTTGGAAAAAGAACTGCAGAAATGTGCATAAAAAACATTAAATAAACAATCAACTGTATTGGATTTTTTCAAAAAATTGTAATGAGGTAAGCGATAAAACCAAAATATTCATCACGTAATTTAAGTGAATGTGTATTATAATGCTTAATATAAGAATTTTTATTTCATTTTGTAGTTCTCATTTTTTTTTAAAGAAAGTAATTTTTTTACAATTAAAATAATTGTTTTTTTAACTGCTATAGATTATTAGTTAGATTTTAAGGTATTATTAACGATGTGGTAAGGTAGAATAAATTTCCCCACTTAATTGAATAATAGATGTTGGAACCACACATATTCGTTTAAGCGGGGCCGACTGTATTTACATTTGCTCGGCGTAGAAATCCCTCAAAACCAGATTGTCAAAATGGTGATTTTCCTGAGTCAAATTGAAAGTACCCCTAATCATTTTTTTAGAAGGAAAAAAAAAAGAAAGCTCTAGGTATTTCTAAAATAAAAGCTAAATGAAAGTTGAAATATCTAAATATGTAATACTTATATTCATTTAGTAATAAAAATCACAAGTCTTTCAGAAAAATGTATATTTAGGCAACATTTATTTCTAATGAAAATAATTAGAAATATTTATTTGCTTTTTAGCACTTTCTAACATAGTAGAAATGTGTTTATGAATTCGGTCTGTCTGTCTGTCTGGCCATGCTCTAACCCTTGTAAATATATTTGGATTGTCATGTAATTTTGATATGTTATTGAAGTTTACTATATAATGTTCAGTATTGAAAATGAAGTATACATATAGTGAATGTATAATGCAGTACATACATAGTCCGTTTACAGAGACGCAAAAAAATTATGTCACATTCTGATCTACAGGAAAAAAGTGTTTCTGGTGTATTTTGTTGATGTTACAATATTTCAATCATAATGAGATTGATATGCATCATCGAGGTGTGCTAAAACATGCTTTCTTAAAAGCATAAAATAAGTTACATTTACATTTTTTTACATAGGTGCACAAAAGAATTCGTTACATTACCATCTATGGGGTAAAAAATATTTGTGGTGCAGTTTAATGATGTTATAATACTTTAAATATAGTGTAATTAAAAAGGATCACTGAGGGGCACTACAACATGTTTTCTATAGATTATAGAGTAAGTAGCATTTATCATTTATTTACAGACACACAACAGAATTCAATTACAGAACTGACTGTGAACGATAATTGCTGGAAGTGCATTTTCTGCTGTGGTATGCATTTTTAAACTTATTACATTTTTAGTGTGTATACATTCTATAGATCATATATAGGGCTGCTCAAAATAATTCCCACACATTACGAGATATGAACAGCAATTGCTGGAAATGAATTTTTATTGAATTATACTTTTTTTAAATTGCCTAATTAGATATCTCATTTCATTATATGAAAATAAAAAATTCAATTTCATAATAATGCTGTGTTAGTGTTGGAAAATGTTTCACAATCTATACCTGATGCATAATATTTCATTCTTGTTATGTAATAATATTGAGATATCTAATGAATGTAATTTTTCTAATGAGGGAAAGTTTAAACAAATAGAAAAATGGCTAACGTTTAATCAATCAGAATGTTCCTTTTCTTTCTTCAATTAATTTTGAACAACCAATCTTCTTTTATAGATTTGCTCAAACATAATTTTCTAGGAGTATTCAGTTGACATAGAGCATTTTGATGTCAAACACCTGTTACAATAATTCTAGATACATAATGCTTACTGTCCCCAGAACAACTATGGACAACATTAACTTTGCAATACTTTTCCATGATGAATCACGAATTGTAAAAGGAAGAGATGATTTATTTTTCTCTTTTTTTAATTCTAATGCATTCTCAAGTTTTTCTTACACCCAAGTATTCTCAAACAAATATTAGTAGAAAGGCTCAAATGGTTGTTGTATTGAATGGGAAAATAACATTGCATGAATAGGTAAACATTTAAATATTTTTTTATCAGTCATGTTATAATAGAAAGGTTGCTGCAACGGACAGGTGTTATGCACATGCTTCAACATTTTTTTGAAGGCTTCTCACCTCAGAAACGGGAAACGTCAAAGTGTTTAGCCCTAACCGGTTTAACCTAGGGGGATTGAAAATGGATGGCGTAATATGGCCATTGCATTGAAAGCTTTTTTTGTTTAAGAACTCATGCTTTCACTACTAAATATGCATATATTTCACAAAATTTTAAAAAGAGCTCGGATATAGTTATATTTACAACCGATTGAAATTTTAAAGAGTTCAGAGATTATTTTTTTTATTGCTATGTTAAAGGCGCTGACGCAAAAACAAACAAACAAAAAAGCAAGAAGAAAACATTCCTTTTACAACTAGATAACAATATTTTTTCACGAAATTTTTTACACAGACTGTAAAACTGTTTAATTTATAACAAATAAAGATTTAAAAGATTTTGGACAAAGATAACAAGAAAATGAGCGCTTTCATCACTAAGCATCAATATTTTTTCGCGAATTTTTCATTTTAAAATATATTTTCATACACTAAAGATATAAAATAATAAAAACTTGATTTTTTAAAAAATATATTACTATGGGCCCAGACAACGCCAGGCAGTGGTCAGCTAGTTGCATATAAAAACACAAAATCTGGTAGTTTTATAGCGAAATGTATGATAAACACATTAGAAAAGATAGTTTTAAACCAAAGAATTATTTTAAGTGAAATTTAATATTGAAATCAGTCAAGATAGTTCAGTTATATAAGTTTTATAGCATCAGAAACAACTCATAATAATTTAAACATCTTTTGCAGGCATATACTTGACTAGTGTGCAATCATTTTTTTTAAATGTCTAATTTTTTTAGTTTTTTTCCAATGTTCTACTGTAAATTTCATTATCGGAATAAAAATTTAATTCATATTTTGAAATAGTTTTAACTGTTAATTAACTGTTTTTATCTATAGTTGCCAGATTAAAATAAAAAACCCAAATAATGTTTTTTTTTTTTTTTTTTTTTTACATTATTAACTCCACAGCAACCTGTTGTGTTGCATTTAAATAACATGAGGTCTTTTGATTGTTTGGAAGAAAAAGAAATCTAGTTTTATTATACATTTCAAGTTTCTAGCATTAACAACTCCAAATAAATTGTAATTTAGATTGTTTTCCACTTATTTCGCCTTTTTAAATTTAGAATTTTTTTAGAAAGCATTCTTAGAGAGCATTTACATCTTAAAAGTAACCACCATATGAAATTTCAAACTTTTTCACAATTTTAGAATGTTTTTAGCCCCTGCATCCTTTTACATATTTAAATGTTTAAAAATAGTTCTGTGCAAGCATTTATGTCTTAAAAGTACCAACCATGTCAAATTTCAAGTTTCTAACCCTAACAGTTCTAAATAAATCATAATTTAGATTGTTTACAGAACGTTTCCTTGTTTCACAGTTTGAAATTTTGAATTTTTTTAAAACTATTCATAGCAAGTATTTACATCTTAAAAGTAACCAACAACTTCAAGTTGGTGGAATCCCCAACAATATTACAGAAATTGCAATTTTAGAACGTTTTTTGTCCCTGCATCCCTTTGGTTATTGTTGAACCAAATTAAATATAGCTTACATTGGAGCAGAGATGTCATCACCAGCATTTTACTAACATTATTTTTTCTAATTGTCTCGGTAGTTCCAGAGATTAATCCCTACAAAGAAATACTTTACACACGTAACTTCTTTATAATTTTAATATAGATTCAAGACCAAGTAAAGTAAAAACATTATACAAAACAATACTCAAAGAATATATAACTAAAAGAAGTGTGACATAAAAAGAAATGTAAAATAAATTATGTTTGTAATTTGAATTAATAAGATTTACCATATAAATCAGGACCATGAGATGTAAAAACATTATACAAAATAATATTCACAGGAGCTATAACTAGTTTGCCAAAGTGCTTGGAGTCTATGAGTATGAGAGGTACCTAAAAATTAGAGTATCTTTTTTAGAAATGAATACTTTAAAAAAATCAGATGGACATATCTAAAATTTACTCCAGTAGAGCCTTCATTTAACATTCTTGGAATGTTTACATAACATAAAAATTAACAATACACTATATATTATTGTGTTGTTTTATAATGTATTTTAATAAACTACAGGGTGGCTAAAAAATAATGTTGCACTCCAAAAAACAAGAATTAATTTTAATCATTTGGTAAAACTGTTTATCTCTCTATTTCTAAGATTGATAATTTTCTATTAATGAAGGCAATTTTTGTATAAAACAAAAATTAGAATTATTAGGATGACCGAAGCTAATCCTCTACTAGGCTACACAAATTACATTTTGTCTTACACTTTACAAAAAAACTATTCAGTATTTTGATTTGAAATTAAACATAAAAATAAATTATGATCTGTAGATTTGCACACTATTATTTTTTTTACAGAATAACCTTAAAAAATTTATTATTTTAATTAATTTATTTTACACGTTTTTCCATTATGGATGCATTTTTTCAAATAAAAAATGAAACCCATATATTTTAAAAGAAAAAAATAAATCATGGAATTAGAAATTATAGATAGAATTATGATTAATTAAATAAATCTGCCAAAATATCTCAAAAACTGTTTTTTAAATTTAATTAAGGAAAGAAATATTTTTGGACTTGATAGAAATAAAATATGATCTGTAGATTCTGATAATATAATTTTCTTATCGAATGATTTAAAAAAAAAAAAAACATTTTTTATTATTTTGTTGAATATATTTTTCCATTATACGGATTCATTTTTGTAAACGATAATGAAACCTGCGTATTTCTTGCAGTAAATAAAAATCATTGAGTCAGTAAAAATGAATAAAGTCATGAATCATTAAGTACGTGAAATATTATCTTTGCATCAAAATTTCTCATTTTTTAAAAATTATTTAAATAAGGAAAGAAACCTATATATCTGCATTTTGCGAAGATGAAATATTTTAAATATTGAAAACAACTGCAGAATTTATACTTCAAACTGTAAAAGAACATTAAACTTTCTTATATTAAAAGTGTATGTTATTTGAGAGGAAAATATGCATTTTAATAGAATACTTTATTAAGATTGGTTGGAAATGGTGCATATTTTGGTGTTCATTCCTTTTAATCATATAATAGTATCACGATTTCTTTTACGAAATTTTTAAAATACCTTTTTTTATGAAAATTACAGCATATTTTTAATGAATTAAAATTTGTAAAAATTCAAATATTTACATTCAATTTTAAAAGTATTTTTCAGTGTTAAGAATTCAAATACACAATTTATTCTTATTATGTGATATCATTTACGCAGACGATACTTACCCAATTTAAAAGAATTATATTATGTTTTTTTTTTTTTTTTTTGTAAAGTGGCAACAAAAAAAATTGTAAACAAATAAAATTGATTGTTAAATTCGTTATATAAAGTGTTATTCGAATTCAAAGGTTGAAAATTGAACCAAATGAAACAGATTTACTATTAAGAAGTAATTACTATTAGTATTATTTTTAATATGTTTGCCGTTTAAAAATAATTTATGGAATGTACTAGTTCTATTATAAAAAATGCCAAGAAAATGTACACTTACTGGTCGAAAAGAACGCAAACATGATTTAGCTTTAAGGCAAGAGGCTAGATATCAGTGTAAAAAATGACAACATGACGAATCTCTTCTGTCAGAGAATAAATGTATTTAACATGTATTGTATGTAACAAATATTTATCTTATGAAATAATGCTTCACGAATCCAAACAAAGCATGGCTTTTGCTAGTTTTAAAGATGAAAGTTATACAGCTCTTTGATCTCAGATTTTCTGCAGATAAAATCTTTAACCAATTAAAATGCCTTGATTTTAATAGGACATTTTCATATAGAACTATAAATTGATTATTGGATACTAATAACTGTAAAGATCGACCTAGGTCTGGTTGTCTACACTCAGTTCATACAAAAGAGCGCATCAAATTTTGGTGTTCAGGAAAAATCTGTTTGCTGCATAATTTAATTGGGTTACACTATTTTAAATATACTGAAATTAATATACATTACTGAGATTTACTACAAGATACTTGCTGTAAAATATGATGTGCATAGCAGCATTTATTGTCCATTTACAGTGCCACACAAAAGATTTCAGATACAGCACTGTATCTAAAATAGCAATAACTGCTGGAAGTGAATTTTGAGTTATGTTATGTATTTTTAAGTTAATTTTTTTTTTTTTTTTTTTTTTTTTTTTTTTTTTTCATTTTACATGGAGTGTATAACTGCTGTATGTCACGTCACATACAAGGCTACACAAAAAAATTCATAAGCGTTACTGAGTATTAGCATGAATTGCTTAAAGGTGGTTTTTAATTCAGTTATATAGAATATAAATAAAGTCATATACAGGACCATGCAAAGAGATGCATATGTGGCCACCTATGGATGATATTTTCTGAAAGTGTGATTTCAATAGTTTTACATTGAATTAAATTTTAGCTTAGTATCTCACTTATAAACATCTGTAGGTAATATACAGGGCTGTACAAAGAAATTCATGTATGTTTGTTGCTTAGTTAATTTGAAACTAAACAGAACATAAAATAAAATAACATAAGAATATTACCAAAAAATATTTTACATAAAAAATTATATTAATATTTAACTATATGTTACCATTATTAAGAAGAGAGAGACTATAGACGACTTGATAAATACCAATGGTTTCTTTTTCATGAATATTACATCAAATAAAATAGGGAGCCTAGAACATAAAAGAAATTTTAAGCAAGTACGAGAATTATAAATAAACAGTTAAGAAACACTGCACATAATAAAGTTTTAATTATAAAATTTTGCATTATAACAAAAATTTAATCATCTAATAAATTTCAGTACTTTTCCATTATCCTGTCGACCAATTTCCATGAAAAAACTATCACAAAACTATAGGATTTAACGGCAAAAATGTACGATTGTGGCGTCACATTCACTTGATATCAGATATGTCACATTCACTTGATATCAGATATGTTACTCGTGTTTGTTAAGTAATCAAGTTATTTATAAATCGATGTTTATATGTATTTTTAATTATGTTTGCTGCTTTATAATTTATTTCATTAATTAAAATAACAACTACATCATTAAACGGCAATGTCATAATATTAAAAGAAAAAAGTATTAAAACAATATTGCGATACATAATTAAATTGAATAGATCAGTTTTAATGGACATCACAAACATTTATCCACCAGCCAAGAGTGATAATTAAGAAAAATAACGTAAATAAATAAATATCCAAGATAATTTGTTTTCTGTTTACATTCATATATTATAAATTTTATTGTTACAAAAATAAAGTTACTGACAATTGACACTTCAGTGAGTGAGGCTTTTCCGAAAGTTCTTTTTATTAACACTTTCCAACCTAGTTGAAAAGTGTTTATGACTTCGGTTTGTCTGACCGTCTGCCGCCTGGCTGTCTGTCCGTGCTCTAACTCTAGTAAATATGCTCGGAGTGCCCTGAAATTTTTGTATGTTATTGTCGTTTATTATAGTATGTTCCTTATTTCAACTGAAGTGTGTAGCACTTAAAGTTTTTTTACAGGGACAGTCAAAAGTATTCCATTACATTACAGTCAATGGGAATTGTTTCAAGTGCTTTTTGATGATGCTACGTCATTTAAAACATAATGAAATTGATATATAATTATGAAGTGCATTAAAACATGCTTTTTGTAGAATATGGTGTGCAAAGCATTTACTATTCATTTACAGGGTCAAACAAAAGAATTCTGTTACACATCGTTCTATGGGGGAAAAATCATTTGCAGTGTAATTTAGTGATATTTTGCTATTTTCAAACATAATGAAAATTATATGTATTACTGAGGTGCACTATAAATTGCTCTCTTGTGTGCATTCTGTTTATTTAGAGGGACACACACAAGATATTGGTTACAGTATGTGTGCGATATTTACAATCTATGTGTGATAAGTGCGTTTTCAACTTTGGTTTGCATTTTTAAGTTTAACTAAATTTTTTCATAGTACGTGTGTGTTTATAAACTCGGTTGATCATATAAAGGGTTACACAAGGGATTTCGTAAGTATTATAGACTATGGAAGTGAATTATTTAAGGGTAGTTTTAAATTGTGTTTACGCATTTTCTTGCTGAACTATATTTAGTAGACTAATAGACGTTTGTGGAATATAAATAAATTCATATACAGGGCTATGTAAAAAAAGATACATTGTTGGTTACGTTTGGTAATTGCTGCAAGTGAGTTTTAAATTGCCTTTTAGGTTAATATGTGGTGTGTACAAAAGTCTTCAGATAATATACAGGGCTGTACAAAACATTTCGAGTGTATTTCCATCGATTGGCGAAAATTGCTAAATGTGAATATTTTAACTGAACTAAATATTTTCATACTATATATCTACATCTATTGATCATATACAGGGGTGCACAAAATAATTCGACTACTGTTTTGACACTGGAAGGTAATTTAAAAAACTGTATTTTTCAATGTGTTATATGTTTTCTAAACTGTTTACTTACATATCTTCTTTCACCTTATTTAACGCTGAAGTTTCGTTACAGTTTTCTGGCTGGGTTGAAAAGTGTTTCATAATCTATCCTTGACTCATGATTTTTCGTTCTTGTTTTAGTTTATAATGGAAACAATCTTCCATTTCTTTATTAGTGTTACAGTTTGCTGATAGTTTTTTTTTTAAATGTAAAGGGGTCGATGGGATAATGGAGAAGTACCTAAATTTCTTATGAGTAAAATTAATAAGTTTCATTTATTTATCATCTAAGCAAGATAATACAACTTACAAGAAAGGTCTCCATAAGTGCATACTCAGAAAAATTTGAAAAAAATTACAGAATATTCTTCTCATGAGGATATATAAGTTTTCTAAAAAAAAATTGCTGCAGAACTTCAATATAACGTCTGTAAAAAAAATCATGAAAATTTCATGTTTTTGGCGATTTATCAATAGTTGGCGACACAATGAAATTTTTAAAATATGCATTTATGATAAATACTCTTTTAGGAAAAACATTTTCTACTCTTTATACTGAACTAGTTTAAGTAAGTTTAACTTAAATAAGTACATTTTTATAACGGTTTTGCCATATACATTTATATGTATATCTAAAGAAAATTGACGATTACATTCTATGGTTTAGAACAAAATTTAAATTGATTAAAAATGCTGCAAACTAAAATTTAATTCCACTTCGATGTTGTTAGTGTCAGAGACAACAAGAGATGAATGGAATGTTGTTGCCATGGAAATGACGACTTATTCAAAATTGAAATGTATAATGAGGACGGTCTTAATCAGACAGTTACTGTTAAAATACACTTAAAACTTATCCAGCCGGTGAAACCATGTAAAATTAAATAACCAATACTTAACTTGTATATATATTATGTAAGTTTATAGAAAAAATAATAAACTATATAATCGCTGAAGTTTAAATTCATAAAGTACTATACATTTAAATACTCATTTAATCAGGAATTTTCAAATACATTAAAATCGCTTGCATTTGGCGAGGAAAAAGTTTTGGTCGCGAAATTGCAACTTTTTGAGCCAAATACTTGAAAATATTTTATTTTTTTACAGATTTTCTACTGGTATTCATTCTACAGCTAAATTTGACTGATCCTTTATCACGTACGTGAGTAGTTCCATTAGCATTTTTTTTTTTTTTTAATATTCTGAGTACGTTCTTTAAAGAGACCTTCCTTGTTAGTTGCATCAATTATTTTTACTAGTTTGCATTTTCACTTACTAATAGATACAATCAGGGTTGTTATTTAATTCTGTGCTTTTTTTTTTCTTAAAAAATAAAATTAAATTAAAAAAAAAAACCTAAGAAATAAGCACAAATGGCAGTTTTCCCTTTTCCTCCACCCTTATTCGTACATGTCAAGTAGTGATCTTTCTCTTCTCTCTTAGTTTTAATGGAAGAAACAAGTTTAAAAGACATTTTCCATCTAATGCTCAGAAAAAGCCATTCTTTTCCACTCTAGTCAGTTAGCATATCACGTGATTAGAATGGGAGCAAGGGGAGGGGGGGGGGTCAATAAAATAATAAGAAATATTGTCAATTCAGCCTCTATGTCATCTAAAATTGAATACAATGCTAAAAAATGCAGAAAATTTTTATTATTTGAGCCAGCTTATGTATATAAATAAGCTTATTTTTCTTACAATCAATATGTTTACGGCAATTATTTGCCTACAATTTCTATCAAAAGCAGCATCTGTTACTCATCTTAATCGCAATGATAAATTAAAATTCTCATAAAGTGTCTCATTATAGATGTTGCTCAGTTACAAAATGTTAAGAAATAAACTTAGAAATTATAATATTTAAACAAAAAATGTTTCAATTTGGCAAAAATAAGTTCATTAAATGCAAATTTTTAAAATGATAAAATCAGAATTTTTTGATGACCAGATAATAGACAAAAAATTGTTTTCCTGCTTCATTATTTAATCGTTGTCTACCACTCCCCCTCCTCAGATATAGATTTTATAGCATCTAGCTAACCGATTAGCATTTTTCGAACATACTGGTTAATTCAGCCTTTACAGTATTTCTTTCTTTTTCTTTCAGATATATATATAATTTGGATAAGCTTCATTAGAAAACTTAGTTAATATTATCTTTCTAAGTTATATATTATTCTAAATTTTGCAAGTAATAATTCTAAAATTTGCTTTTCTTATTTTTTCTCAATTAATTCACAATTTTTTTTTTTTTTTTATATTTTTAAAAATGAATGAAGTGGAAGGGAGAGTGGGTAAATATTTTTTACAGGCGACTAGAATATTTTGCTGGCTGCAGATTTTATCAAATTTGTAAAACCTTGAATACAACAATATTCATTAAATAAAAATAAGTTTTTTACAAGAATGTAAAAAATGCATTTATATTTCAGTGATAAGTTTCAAGAATTTCAAAATATTATCACTGATACCAACTTATCAGAATAGTAATTTTTAAAAAAACTGTACAGTGATTTTTAGCATTTTTTGTGTTTCACAACAATTAATATTTATTTATTTATTGACATTCATAAAAGGAATCCGGTTACAATCTTTTAGTTCAATATAGTAAATTTTGTCGTCTACAGTTTATTTCTTTCGAAAAATTTTTATGCAAATTTTAGCATTTTTTCACGTTCTATGGCAATTATTTTTATAATTTTTTTCTGAAACAGAGAAACTCTCTACTAAGTTTTGCTACTGCCATTATTACATTCAAAGTAGAAGAATGCTGAATCAGTTCGGATAGCAACATGAACAACGATGATCAAAATTTAAATTCAATCTGGTTCAAATTAGAAAATCATACTAATTCAATATTCGCTTGATTTGAGACCGCACTGGTGTACACTGCAGAAAGCAATAAGGCCCTAATTTCAGGTTCCATTTAATTTGGGGTACGTTTGGGAAAAAACAACCAATCTGCTAGTGTAGAATATAATTTATATCTTTTTAAAAGATAAGACCAATAATTAGGTAGTATATCTTATTTGATATTTCTCCCAGATTAACTGGGTCAGTCAATAATTTAAGTGTAAAATAATCATCATTGTGATGATTATTATAATGTACTAAGTAGAAAAGGGCAAGAGAAAATGTAATATTGCATGCAGCAACGATGAAAAAAGACAAATGTGTATATTTAGGTATGATAAATAAACTAACATTAATTTCAAATAATCTTGTGAATTATAAGTAAAAAAAAAAAAAAAAAAAAATGCAGTTAAATTACAATATAATTTAATAATCTCTTGTTTTTTTTTTAAGAAATGAGAAAGTTCTGTAACTTTTGCAATCTCTCACATATTTAGAAATGCAGTGGTATGAGAAATTTTTTTACAAAATATATCTGGGTATGTGCATTTCACTATTTTTTAAAAGGACAGTGTGCATTTTGCCAATTTAAAAAAAGGCAGGTTGCTGCATCCTTAAAAAATGGCCTAGAGCAGGGGTTCCCAAACTTTTAGACCGACGTACCACTAAATCGAAGTACCACCAGGTAACAAACGTAAAGCTAATATAGAAAAACCTGTAAAAAAGGAACCTGTCAAAATCGAAATACATAACAGGAAATATAACAAAATATGTTTCCGTCTTAGCAAGTTTTATTATATTTAAAAATGAATAATAACATTACTAAATTGATACTTAGAGTGACTGCTTTGTAATAACATTCAAGTAAAAAGTAGTATTAACATTAATTTTTAATATTTTTTCTACTATCAACAGAATGTATTAATTTATGAATTATGTTTGAAATAAAATTTTTATTTCAACACCTCCTAGAAGCTTTTCTAGAACAAAGAGAACAATTTATAAAACCTGCTTAAAAACAATTCTTTCTCTAATTAAAAATACTTTTCAATAATTTTAAAATTAGTTCTTTATTAAAAAATTAAATTTTTATCCATATAAATCTGATAATTATGTTTTTAATTCTGGAAAACTAATTGTATCATTAGCTGTGTGTGCGAATTTCAACAAATCTGGTATAACATGGTTGGTACGCTTACACCAGAATTTTTTAATAGAATTTTTCGCCTTATTTAAATACAGAAAAGTATTACAAATCCTGTGATTAAACGAGACGTCTACAATTTCTGCTATTTAAATATTAAATAGAGAATTCTATTAAATATTTGTGTTAAAAGTGTATGAATCCTGTATAACTAAAACTTCTCGTAACAACAACAATAACAACAAAAAAAAGATAAGAAAAAGCGTTTACACATGCTAAATCGTATCCGAAAATTTTTTGAAAATTTCCAAGCTAATAAAGACAAGCTGTTTTTGATTCCATAATAATATGCTGAACTCTGTATTTTATTCCACGTACCAATAGCCAGAGTTTCGCGTACCAGTACTGGTACGCGTACCATAGTTTGAGAACCCCTGGCCTAGAGGGAACACTATACACAATGAAACTTTTCAGAAAACTGAAATAAAATTAACAAATTATGAATATTATAAAAGCAATTATTTTTACAAATATACACAAACTCACGACAAAAAATGAACTTTTAAGAACCACATTAAAACATGCTTGAAGTTGTTTATAGAATAAATACTTAAGTACCATTACAACTGAATAAAAAAGCTGAAATAAAATTAAAATATTAAAATTTTTAAAGTATACTACTTACCCTAAAATAGCAACAAAAGGCCAACCAACTAACGAACTGACAGCAGTAGCAAGAATTGCAATCTATAATACAGAATGTTAAGCTATACCGTATTTACAAGAAACAACAAACAAATGATAAATTAATAGACAGCAAAGTTTTTAAAAGAAAATAAAGAGATATTCAAACGTAGGATAAATGCACTGTAGTTCAACAGGTTAAGCTCAATCTCGCTATTTAATTTACACTTCCCTGTAGAAGTTTCTATTCTTTTTTCTTTATTAATTAGAATATCTTTTAACAAGGTGTTCACAGAAAAGCCTAAAATTATTGATTCCGAATTGAAAAAAAATATATATGAAGATTTTTTAAAAGTATTTTTTGCATCAGTAGTTGATACTGTCAAAAAGTGAAAGGGCCAGTGTAGTTGGCAGGTTAGAAACATGTCTCGGGTATTAAATTAACAAATGGGCAATTTCATGTTTAAGGAGACATGACTTCCAAAAATTGAATCATCTTTTTTACTTTCTTCTATCTTTACAAGAAGAAAGTATTGGATTCATGAAAATTTCCGACTTCTAGTTTTCGACGGATTTATATGTTTTAGAAGGTCCTGAACACGATTTGACTGTTTTTAGAAAATGTCTGTCTGTATGTGGCAAAAATTTTGTGGACACTCTATCTCAAGAACTAATGCACAAAATTTAATAAAACTTTATGTTCAGTTAGTCCCTGATATAAATTGGTGCTGATTATTTTTTGGAGAAAATCGCCCGACAGGTGGCGCTGTTAGGCTGCATTTTTCGCGATTTCCGCAATAGCTATATCTCAAGAACTAATCCACTTATTTTCATCAAACTTCAGATTCAGTTAGACCTTGACATAAATAGACGCTGATTATGTTTTGGTTTAAATATCCCAACAGGTGGTGCTACTATACCCACTTTTTTCATTCTTTTTACGATAGCTATATCTCAAGAACTAATGCATGGAATTTCATCAAACTTCAGATTCAGTTAGACCTTGACATAAATAGATGCTGATAATGTTTTGGTGTAGATATTCCAACAGGTGGCGCTGCTATACCACTTTTCTTATTATTTTTACGATAGCTATATCTCAAGAACTAATGCACAGAATTTCATCAAACTTCAGATTCAGTTAGACCATGGCATAAATAGATACTGCTTACGTTTTGGTATAAATAGCCCAACAGTAGGTGCTGCTATGCTACTTTTTTAATTATTATCACGATAACTACATCTCAAGAACTAATGCACGGATTTTCATCAAACTTCAGATTCAGTTAGACGTTGCCATAAGTTGTTGTTGATTAGGTTTTGGTGTAAGTCTCCCAACAGGTGGCGCTGGTATGCTGCATTTTGAAGGATTTACACGATTTTAATAATAGTCATATCTAAAGAGCTAATGTACGGAATTCAATAAAGCTTTCGACCTTGATATAAATTGGTGCTGATTCTTTTTAGTGAATGTGAAACCTGCGTGAGATAGATGAAAGTTTTGGGATTGGCACACCCGACTAGTTTCCATATGTGTTTTAATCAAAATTTTCAGAATTGATTGAATTTTTCATATTTTATGGAAATGGATATATTTATAATAAAATGAGACAGATGCTGGGTCTACAAATGTCAAATCTAAGAAAAACTTTCTGGATCAAAACAATTGACTAATGAGTCTTGCATATGTATCCAAGTCTCATGTTTTAGTTTAAAGACTATAGAAAAAAATATATATATAACTCATTAATTATTTTTTTTTTTTAAATAATAATATATATATATATAACCGATCATAATATTTAGCGAAGTGTTTAAAAACTATCTTTAAGTAAGTGAAATTTCACAGGCATGAAAAAAAAAAAATTAGCTGAATTATTCGACAGAATCTAACATCAAAATGCATGCTACGTCCTTCAGTTAGCACATTTAAAAAATCACTTAAAATAAATAATAGTGAGCAAATTTTTGGAGTAACACTTGTTTATAATTTTATGAATTAAGGCACATAAAGAATAAAGATTCATTGATTTAACATAAATTATTATTTTAGAAAGCAGAAATAATGGATAACTTTTGTAAAATATCCATCCATTACTGCATGGAATGGCTCAAAGTTTAAATGACAAATATTTTAAAACTAGTAAGCAACTATAAAACAAATAATTTTTACAAATTTTTACTTTTAATTTTCACAAAATTAGGAAGAAGGATTCTCTTCTTCAGCAATCAAGGATGGAAATATGTATGCCAGATATTCATAAAATAGTATGGAGTTTATCCATCTAATTTCAAATCTTCCTATATACCCCATTTAAGAGAGATGCTATGGGCAATATCTAGGATGTCAATTATTTTAATCAGAAGATAAAAATCAGAATCAGATTATTTTTCTTTAAATCGTTGATTAATCATATATATTTTTAAATGATGTAAAAAAGTATTAAAATCTAAGATGAATATAATTTGCAATGTTTCTAAAAATATTTTGCCTACTAAATCAATGAAAGAAGTTTTAAATAATTGTTTACAAGCTTAATCATTTAAGTTTGTAAACAGAAAGTTTTTATCAGGCATAAAATGCATTAAAAATTGATATTTAATTTGTAATTCCCACTGTTATAATAACTTCCTTTGAGTAATGAAATTATTTACACTTTCATATAAAATAAACACAATAAGCATAATGAACTTCTCTATATAAAATAATGATTCTCTTACTATCTCATTCTACTTTTACAAATAAATATATAACAATAAATTGGAGTTAAAGGAGAATAAAAGAATGGCAACATCTGCAACAGTTATCGTCAAAATAGGAAACAAAAAACTAATTAGTAAAGTAAAACCCCGGTTATACAAAAAGCATGGGACCAAAGGATTTTCGGTTAACCGGGAGGCTTCCTAATTTTATTCTACCAGATGACACTACTCATCTTTCTCACTTCCTCACGGTCAGGTAACCCGTTAGTGCTTGCAGGTGCTGCAAGAGTCTGTATTCTGTTAGATTTCCTCTTCCTGTTTATACGAGTTTTAATTTCCTCCAAACTTTAATTACAATGAGTAATATTTTAAAATACAAACGGGTTTTTATAAGTATAAAGAGCTAAACGAGTTAAAAAAGTTGATATCGTGGCACCTCAATATATTGAAGTACAGGAAGATGCAACAGCGTCAGATTTGTTGTTGTTTAAAAGGTGGCGTGATAAGGCAGCATTGAAGCAATGCAAAGTTGAAAAACAAAAAAAAATCACAATATATTTTATAAAAAAATGAAGTGTTGTATGTGTCTATGCAATAAAATGCCTGCGTTTACGCAATAGTCCAAATAAGTAAGTTGACACTATTTATTTATTTCATAAACAGCATGCTTGTTTAAAAATAAATTTTTTCATATTTAAAAAAAAAAAAAAAAAAAAAAAAAAAAAGAGTTTTAAGGTTTTTTGGTTAAGCCGATTTTCAGATAACCGTGATTCGGATAATTTGGGTTCTACTGTATTAAAATGCTGAGCATAGCAAGAGTTACTTTCTGGAAATTGAAAGAATGCTTTCTACTTTTGGGATATTTCACAGCAAATACAGAAATCAGTTAAGAATGGAAAAGACAGCTAAACTTTTTTTTTAATTGAAATCACCCTGCCAATAAATGAATGAATATCTATTTAATTTCTTTTTTTTTCTTCTTCTAAGAAATTTATATATATAGATGACCCCCTAAGCAAAATTTAAATATTAGATTAATTCACTGACATTATTACTAATCAAATGGTACCAGTCACATTTATATATGATGATTTGCTGCAGCAATAATAGAGGGATAGAGCAAATTTATTTCCAGGACTGTACATTGACAGCTGCGAGTATATCCATCACCTAATAGTATTAGTAATACTATTTATTTTTATTAATATAACTATTTTTGAGACATAATGCATATACATAAAAAATACTAACTTCATATTTTTGTAAAAACCATGTTGCTGCAGCAAGAGTAGAAATATACATTGAAAATGAACTTGGAAGAAAAGCAGTAGAAGAAATGAACATGCCAGTTCCTACAGTCAAAAATAAGAGTGTAAGTCGTCCTATATTTGCACCAAAGTGCTGACAAATTGCCCTAAAATAAAATTAAAGATTAATAATAAAAAATAATTTAAATTCTATTCAAACTTTTCAGATACTTATTTAAACAGAAATACTGTATTTACACATGTATGATACACATTTATTTTTTTCAAAATTTTAGGCTTGGAATAGAATGTGAATTGGGTAGTATATACAGAACATTTCTGATAGCTATATCAAACTACACATGCTTGCACTGAATAAAAAATACATAATTATAATATTATGATAAAACCTTACAAGCATAGAAGCAGTAAGAAAAGTAAGTGAAAAAATCGCCCCTTTGCATGTCATAGCTGATGATATGGTGTATTATAAACAAATATGCAGTATCCATTTTTGATGTCAATAAATATTTTAAAACTAACTTTCCAATGAAAGAAAAGTATTACATTGCAGAAATCTTAATTTTGTGGTATTTTATATGGGGACTAAATATACATATTTTAGTAATTTAGGTTATCAGATTTTCTGTTATTAAAATAGCATGGTGCACATTATACAAGAGTAAATACAGTAAACAATAATTATAGCCACTGACAGTTACAAAAATAAACATGAAGAATAGATACTTAATTTTTTCAAATCTTTGACATAGTGATTTTTCAAGTTTCACAATTCAATATTTTACTTTTTCAATATTTTTTTAAGTCTACATATTGAAGTAGAAATTAAACACACAGAAACAAAAAAAGAAAGATAATATAATATGCAGATGCAAAAAAAAAACTTACTTGTAAAAGTAGACATCACAAAGGGCACTGCAGAAAGCCAAAACACATCTCAAAAAGTAAAAAACTAAGACCTGAAGAAGAAAAAGAAACTACAGTTAACAAGAAAAAAAAAGTTAAAACCAAATTTAACAGAAAAAAAAAAAAAAAAAAAAAAAAAAAATTGAAAATACAATATAATGTAAGAAACTGTAACCTGGCAATTGCTTAAGAGGCAAAATACCATGTAAAATAGCGGACATTGAGGTTCCTTTTCTCAGAAACTACTAAAGTGATGATCTACCTTCAATTTGATCCTTTAAAAAGGATATTAAAATATAAAACTGAAAGAATAATAACATGCAAAGAGAAATTTAAGTAACTAAATGGGTAAACTGTTAAGCCAAAAATACATACAAAGAACTAAGAAAATAACTGCTTGAAATAAAGAGATAAGAAATCGTTGGGGACATACATAAAGAATAATTGTTTAAACTACTTGTGTCAAAACTTTCATGACATTCCGAATTCTTTTAAATTCATGCATAGGTCTCAATTGTTCTAATGTGGCATTTTGTTGAGCTTTAAAAGGGGTACAAATTACTAATTTACATCACTAAGAAATTTTGCTTACAGAAAAAGTTAGGACAGAAAAACATATCATCTCAAAATTTTTGGCAGCTACTGTATATACTAAGAATAGAATATCTACATCCATTTCAATGTAATAATTGAACATTAAAATAAGATTTTTTAAATTATTTTCTATCTGTCTTAATCATAAAAGTTTTATCTGTACATTTCCTTTAAATACTACATTTCTTTAAATTTATTTAAGGTTGTTCTCAAATTCAAAAGAGCTACTTTCTGACACATTTTTTAATTCATTTTTATTCAGAAAAATATGAAATTGGCAGGTGTTCTTATTCAGAAACTATGAAATCAAGTACTGTTTTCCATTTTTTTGGTGAAAGTAGAAGATCTTGCAGAAAATGCTGTCAAAGTTGGAGAGTTTTGAACCAAATTTCTGGAGCAACGACACGAGAAAAGAGAAAAATTGGTCATCACATATATATTTTTTTCCTTTCAAAGTCGATATTTCTTCTTTCCAACCCCTTTAAAAATATATCAAGATTAATTATTCTCAATAAAAGGGTGATATTTGTTAGTTTCACATCATCAAGCTATATTTCTTCGCCTTTTATTTTTTTACATAATAATAATAATTATCTACCACATCATAAATCAAACAGAATATTATAAATTTATACATACAGATGAAAATCTAATAAAATTAGATCTTAAATAAGTAAATATCTTGAATTTTATAAATTTTTGATATTACCTGACACTAAAAACACATTTTCCATTTTTAGTGCTAGAAAATGACAAAAATTCAAAAAACTTTTTTTATTTACCTTGTTTGATTGTAAAAAGCTTCCATAAAGTGAACTGGGAATGGCATGAAGCCATAAATAAGCATATGAACGAATTGCATATTGAGGTGAGTACTCCCAAGTTTGAAATCCTTCACCATACAATAAGTAATGCATCTGAAAGAGAAAGGTTACCACAGTTATGAATTTACTAAATTAAACAATAATTAAACAAAAGAAATATTTCAACTTAGTTTAAAAAAAATAACTAACTGAATGAAACAAAATATTTTCTTACTGGTTCCCAATAATTGAACACTTCATCACAATCAGAAATGTTACTCCAAACAGCAGCACACAATCGAGCAGATAGTAAAACCTTAAATGCAGTATATGTTGAAGGGCACCAAGCTTTGTTTGGATTTATATCTGCTACCACTTTTCTATCAAAAAATATACCAATGATAAATATTAATACTAAAAAATATAGCTGAGGATTTTTTAAAGATATATAAAAAAAAATTCTGAAGCTTTCCCTAATCATTCTTAATAAGAAAAAAAAATTATAAGACGTATAGTTAATTTCATAACAAACAAGAGGGAGTTTCAGAAGAAATTTGAATCCCCATTGAAAAGAGGAAACATTATGATTTTTAACCCTGCATTAAAGTATTGAATGGCTACTAAGAATTGTAGATTTCCAAAATAATTAAGCCTCTAATTTGTTGATAGTAAGAAGCAGAGCCACAACAACATTATTTGGTGCCCGGTGCCACAAAAAAAAAAAAAAAAAACTAAAGTCGAAAATTATCATTTGCCGTCTTTTCAGTTTAAGGCTGTTCTCTAATCCAAACTGGCTACTTTCTAACACATTTTTTAATTCATTTCTTTTCTCAAACGTATGAAATCAGCAGATGCTATTATTCAAAAACTATGTAATCGAAGAGTTTTTTTTATTTTTTAGTAAAGACAGAAAATACCGTCAAAGTTGGTGTTTTGAATGAAATTTCCAGAAGTGACAGTGTGGAATTGGAAAACAAAAGAACTGCCGTCATAATCCATAAAAATTGCTTATAATTCAGGATATTCTTACTATCAATAAATTAGAGGCTTAATTATTTTGGAAATCTACAATTCTTAGTAGCCATTCAATACCTTAATGCAGGGAAAAATAATCATAATATTTACACTTTTGAGAATGGGGATTAAAATTTCTTCTGAATCTCCCTCTTATTAATTCATTTAAAACTGAAAAATTGTTTGTTTACAAATCACTTCATTAATTACAATCACACCTGAAAGTCAGTGTCATGCTTTTAGCTTTAAAAATGAGTCCGTAGAAAGTTTCGGATTGTTGAGAATGATTTTTGAAAACCGCCTTAAACTTTCTTTTAAAAAAAATGTCGCTGCTATCAATTTTACAGGTTAAATCACTATTCTTCTGTATAATTTTTTACTTTCTTCTATCTATAATAGAAGAAAATATTGTAATAGAAATATTTTTCGACGGATTTACACGTTTTAGAGATCAGATATTCCGAAAAATGTGTTTTTACAAAATGTCTTTCTGTCCGTGTGTCTGTCCTCTCTGTACCATCGAAAAGTATATGAAGTTATGCTTCAAATTGAACTGAATAACATTTTATTCCAGTTGCTTTGAGACTTTAAAGTTTAACTTTTAGTAAAAACTTTTTTTTTGCTCTCAATTTGCTTTAGAGGTGAACTTTTTCTTTTAGCTATACGACCATTGTAATTTGTCATCACTTTATACTATGTCTCAATTGCAACCAAAAGATGTTTCTCCCTAATTATATTTGAAATACAAAGTTCCTCACAAACAATTTTTCTTTAAGTTTGTCAACAAACATTATCCCTATCACAATCTTTTGAATATATATTGAACAATTGTGTAAGGGAAAAACCAAAACTAACTTGCCCAGAAATAAGAAAAAAAAATTTTAAATCATTGCTGTCGCAAATGGACACTTTTTAAATTAGCTACTAAAAGAGGAAAATTAATATAAAGAAAAAAAAATATTATATAATTAGAAACAATCTGGAAATGACCAAACTACAAAATTTCCAGATAAGAATTTCCCAAAACAGAGCACTGAATTCCGCAACTAAACTAAATTAGAACATTTAATGAAGTAAAATATGTAGGGTCAGGTGGGGTAAAATAGGGAAAAAAAAATTTAATTCCACCACTGAAAAAACAGCTCAGAATATGCAAATGGACACTTCTTATTACATTTTAAGAGAAATATTTCTGAATTAATAAATTTTTGGAACTGATAAACAAGATTTAAAATGTGTTGTTTATGACTTGTTTTACCCCATAGGGTGGGGTAAAGTAAGTCAGTAGTGGGGTAAAATAAGTCATGCTAAAAACAGGTTCAATTGCCCAATTTATTGAATACTATTTATGTAAATATGTATATAAATGTGAAAAGAATGAGGTTGAACACTTATATAAAAAATACTGTCCCCTGTGATTCATTTCAGGTTCTAGAAGGACCTTAACTATTTGTGATACATCAACTTCAGATATACATCATCTATTTCTGGGAACACAAAGTAAGAACTTCCACTTTGATTGGCAAATTTTACAATGTAGGCATCATTAATTTGTGAAAGTATGTTGCAATGAAATATTTTCTTTTTTTTTCCCCAAAAAAAACTCTACTTGCACCCATTTCTCAACTTTTAAAGAATGCTCATTATCAATCTGCTCTGAATCAGAGCATGTTGTATTTTCTTCTGAAGAAAAGTTGGCATTTTTCTTCTGTTAATTTAGACACATCTTAGTTGTTTTATTTTTTCTGTGGACTTTTTCAGCATGAAGTCTGTCCAGTGTTGTTGCAGTTGTGAAAATTTCACCTGTTTTTCTTCGTAGTTTTTAATTAAATTTTATTAAAATTTCAGGCTTTCACTTTTCCAATTCTTTCTCCCAACTCTTTTCAAAATTCCTTACCCAATCGGGTCCTGGAGTACTCTTTGGAAAAGGACTTGGCTTACTTGAATATTCTAAATAGCTATTGACCATTCTAACAAGGTCATTTCGATCAAGAGGAAAACCACATGAAGCTGTGAACTTCATGGTTCGAACAAGACATTGTTCTTCTAGTGACGTCAAATATGTATTTCCTCTTGAACCTTCATGTATTAGTGGGTTTACAACATATCTTTTAAGTGTATCAAATGGTATGTTATGTCTTGGCTGCAGTACGTAAACACCATGAAAAAATAAAAATGGAACAATTATTTAAAATTATGCCTGAAAGCAGCATTTTTAATTTTGCTTCAGTCTATTTAAAAATCAGAACAAACATATTTATCACCATAAAAGTGATTTAAAAAGAAAAATTGCAATTATATACATTGTGTATACTAAGCCTAATCTGTAGCAAAACATGACCTATTTTATTCCACACAGGTTTTTTTGTCTTAAAATATTTGTTTTTGCAGTTATATTTTTAAAAATGTAGAAAATTTATCTTGATAAAGTACTTTATCTAATAAAATTATAAAAACATGTGAACTTATCTCTGAATTTTCTGAAATCAAAAGTTTTTATGACCAACTTATGCCAGCTTCAAGCACCAAAACGTCAAATTGTCATAAACTATAACTGCAGAGTAAAAGTTGAAGCTAATTTTAGATGTAAAATAATGACAAGTATCAGTATTACTATATAAAAATAGCAACACAAAAATAAAAACTCATTTGTTTATTTTTTTAGAATCTTTTCAAAACTGACCTATTTTACCCCGTGACTTATTTTACCCCACCTGACCCTACTGAAAAATATTCAAACTGCAAAATAAGAACATTATTTTATGCTGTACATTATAACAATTACATGACTGTCAACTTATATGCTTTTTTAAGTCAAAGAAACATATTTTAACCAGAACTTTGTTTCATAAATAAAATAAAATATGTACAAGATTTCATTAATTTAAAAGGCACACATTTTAGAAATTTTTTTTTTTTTTTTTGGTTCAATGCACGTTAATATGATTTAACATAGCATAGAAATTGGCAGCTATGCAATTACCATTTTAACAACACAGGATAAATGCTGGAAGTAGAAAACAATAAAGTTGAAATAAACGTTTTAGTCAAAAAATGTGAGAAATCTTGACTTGCCCATATATAGTTGAATTGAAACTCTTTAAATATTAGATAGATATTTTATAGGGCGATTCATGAGCTGATTCATTATTAATGGCAATAACTCCATAAACACTGCTTAAAAATGCTAAAAAAAAAAAAAAAAAAAGCTGCAATATTATTTGGAGAAATTAAAATGTTTGCCTTTGTTTAAAGTTTAAAATGATTTTTTGAGAAAAACATATTTCTTAACTCTAATACTCTATTTTTATTTAAAGTTTTTAGTTGATTCTAATGTCATAAAGTACAATTTTAAGTAACCTTTCGTAGGTAAATATAAAAAATTGTGATCAGAAATTACTCTGATACTTGATGCCGAGGTAATTCCTGATCACTTAAAAATTTAAACTGTTCAAATACTATTTAATTTCTGTATGAAATGAATATGCTACAAGAATCATATGTAGACTTAGTGTTAAAACTTTATCTTAAGTAGTTTTTTTAATATTAAAATGTTTGTAATCCTTGATCGAGAATTACCCCATTATGACACTATAATTTGTTTTTCTCCTATGGGTGTATTACAGGCACCCTGTAATGTGTTCTGTTCTCAACAAGCATGCATAATTACCAGTAAAGAAACAAAAAAAAAAAAAGGAAATAAAACTTACACTTCAGAAGCATTTTTTTCTAATGTTGCAAGCTTTGACTCTTTTAATTCTTTTTTTGATTTGGTATGCTGTCTATTCCTTGTAGGCATAGTACTTAACTTTTAAAAATATATAAAAACCTGTAATAAAAATATAATATGAATTCATTTCAATTTTTTTTTTCGTTGAAATTTAATGTATATAAAACTTTATTGGGTAATTCCATGTGTGACGGAATGACATTTTGAGTTGTAGAATTAAGTTAAAGCAATTAGCCTGAAGCTATTTTCAAATTAAAATAGACTTTTCAGTATGCACATGACTAGAAATGGGAATGCTCGGAAAAAAAACGGAAACTTTGGGAAAAAAACTGGGTTTTTTTTCCGAAGATGTATTTTTCAATTTTTCCAAATTGGAAAAATTGAAATTTAATTTATAAAATAATACATGCAAAATGTTCTTATGGCTACATTCTAATATTTTTTTCATGTTCAGTGTCTCGCATGAAAATGTTAACCATGAAAAATAAGATCTGTAAGCAGTTTAGGAAGAACTTCAGTCCTTTAAAGGACCCTTCACAAAATTCGGAAAATTTTTCAATCTTCATTTTGAATCCTCTAGAAAATAAGACGATTTTAGAATAACAAAATCTGTCACATAATAGCTGGAAATCATCAATGAATCTACTATCTAGCTATATATATGTATGACGGACCTTATTAAAAATATCTAAATAGGAACCTAAATATAACAATAATTTCTAATTCACAAAATTTTTATTATATTTTTTATGATAATTTTGTAAGATTTTTTTTTTTTTAGAAGGCAATATTTTTTTATACAAAGGTTTACAAAAACAGGATTGCGTGAAAAAAATGTAAGCAGACCCATGCAATTTCTCTTGTTAAAAATGAAAATCCGTGTGCAAAATTATTTCAATAATACGAATAGATTGAAAAATGAATACACAATTTGAAGCATGCATTATTTTTATAGGCATAGCTGCGATTTTTCATGCAATCAGAAGATAATCTCCAGAAATATATAACTATTATTAGAAACAAATTCATTTTTAATAACATGCAATTGTAATTATTTAGTCTTTTCAAGCTTTTTTCTCTTCTCTTCCTTTTATTTAAAATATAGATTCCAAGACTTGTCTGTCTAACTGTATTTTTTAAAAAAATAAATGCATACAAATAAACTTTGCATAGAAAATGTAAATTTTCTGTGAAAATTTAATTGAAAACAATTTTTATAAGTATTCAAAAATCCACCTGTTTTATAACTTTCATTAATAATAACTCTCATTATAACTTTCATAAGTATGTATATATATTACTTTAATATTAAGAATCAAACTTAAACTTAAACCAAAACATATAGAGTTCGTTTAGACTGGAAAGTTATACCAAAACTAAATACACGGGAAATGAAAATTCTAATTGTAAGGGGGAAAAAAATGTAATATTATAAATTAGTATAAATTTTTAAGGAATGGAAGTTTTAAAAATGATAATATTTATAATGTCACAGCTACAATAATTTGTTTCTTTAAAATGGCATCATTTATATACTTAAGCACTACTATGTTGATATTTAATGCAATTTAAATTTTCTTTCAAACTGCAGTGAGAATTAGAATAATTTTCTCATAAGAATTTTTTTTCTTTTTTTTTTTTTTTTTTTAATTGTCTCTACTGGAAGAAATGCAACTGAAAAATCATTTCAACAGAGACATGATATATTACAAACAATGGTGTCAAATTAAGCAAGAAAAGCTACTATGAAAATTCTGAGGCTGAAAGGTTAAACTTTTAAAAGCTGACTTTTCATAAGAACATTTGACTCATCATAAGAAATTACATTATATAAATGTTCCATGTAACAGCTCTTTCAAACACACACACAGTTTTTTTCACAGTTTTCTTCAAGAATAGTACTATTTGTACACAACTATAAATATTTTACTTTTCAGCTATAATCTAAAACATTAATTTAAAAACTTGGAATATATTTTAAATATTTTTCAACTTGATTCATAAAAATGATAAAAAAATTTTTTTTTTGGAGCAAAGTTGGTACTTTTATGGATTTGCCCTATTTTAACTTAATTTGGATTTATAATAGAGTATATTAGTAACTAGATAACAATACAAAGTAGTAGCAATTTTAAATAAGTTTGAGACAATAAAATATGTTTAATTTACTTTGAAAATATGAATTTTTTAATTTAAGATACAAAGATATTAATGGGATACTTGACTTGAGGATGATGTAGTGAAATTAAATATTTGACATTTGGTTCAATTTTTGACATATTTAATTTAAAATCAGCACTTTAATACTTTAGTGATAATACACTGGCTTGATAGGGATAATACACTAGGGGGATAATACACTTTTAGGGATAATACACTAAGGCTTGAAATCAATTTTTCCACTAACAACTTTCTCCCTAACAACATTTTTATATGAAGGGGAGTTGTAATGTTTGGTAGGGAGAAAAAAAACATCTTTAAACCACACTATTATTTTACGTGCTACTTAAAGAATTACATTAATGCAGAATGACAAAATACTATTGAAAAAATTAAGTCAACTGAGAATGATTATGTTTCTTTGTTTCTTTTTATTATACAAAAAGGAGGAAAGTTAAATTTTATATATGCAGTGTATTTTTCAACTTCCACCAAATATTAGGAGCCTATAACAATTAGGTTGTTAAATGAATTTCTGAATTTAGATTTTATTTGATTTAGGGTGCTGAAGTCTCTTTCACAAGGTACATTTTTACTCCTTCACAATGATTAAAAAGGTTTACTCCTTTACCTCAAGGAGCAAAAGTAATAAGATCTTTGCAGTTTTTCTAATCTCATTTTTGTTTAGTGCTGACTCTAGGGCAATTTGACATGGTGCAACGACCGGTGGCTCTTACTGCCCTTTTTAGTTCTTTTCCCTCTTTTCGGTAACAGGAAAAAAAATCTTTAAATACAAATACATCTATTGGTTGTAGAAAAAATATGTGAATTTAGTCAATTGGTTGAGGTAATAAAATAATGAAATTCATCTGACGCATGAACATAGAAATATAGATAAGGACTTCTAACGAAGTAGTGTTAATATCGATTTGCAACTTTGGAACTACATGACAGCCAGTGTACTACTGTGCTAAGGTAATGCCACCTACAAACAACAATACGGATACATGAATAAATCTATTATACTTTCCAGACAATGGCTGCCAAGCAGACGATTTGAAGAAGTAGGTGAACTAATACAACTGTCATACACATTGTATTTGAAACATTTTTCGAGAAACGATTTTCTTCTTCGAAAGGCTATTTTATTAGAAGTCCTTATCTATGTCTATGTTCATAGAAAAAAAATCGCTAAATTCGTCGATCGGTCCTGGAAAAAACGCAATGTTCGTCGATCGGTTGCGGAAAAATGCAAAGTTCGTCGATCGGTCGTGGTAAAAAAGCAAAGTTCATCAATCAGTCACAGTAAAAAAGCAAAGTTCTTCGATCAGTCGCAGAAAAAACACAAAGTTCGTCGATCAGTTGCGGTAAAAAAGCAAAGTTCGCCGATCAGTCGCGGAAAAAACGCAAAGTTCGTTGATCGATTGCGGGAAAAAAAAAATCATGAAATTTATCGTTCCCAAATTTATTGCAAATCCCAACCTGAAATTAAAGCCTGATACTAGTATAACCCACGGATTTGCATGTGTGGTTATTGAAATATGCCAAGTGGTACTTTTATGCCTATTTATATTAGGGGAAATAATATACTGCTGTGGTACAGATAATTTAAATATTATTAATTAGGTCACATTTTGAGGAAACCTCATTCTTGCATTGCATTAGGTGAAGATGAGATTTGAATTAAGAAGAAAAAATCTTCATACCAACCCATTTGCAGTCACAACTTTCCAAAAAACAGATACATTGCAATCTACTTGGGAACTCTGTTTATTATTTATCGTACAGTGAATGAATATGAATGATTACATATTATTTCTGTTGTCAACATCCCTTTTTTTTTATGATTTTACGAAATGCACAACAACAAATGATGTATTATTCGAAAGGTTTTTGAACCGGCTTCTGTCATAGTACACTCACATTTCATTAAAAAACATGTTGTTTGATCAAAAATTGCTGTTAATTAAAAATTAAATCGGTATTGTTTTCATAAATGAAATGAAAGGTTTTCCTCAAAATAGTGTTGTCACAAAAATTAAATACTGCATTATTATATGATGCTCAACAATGATTGTAAAAAAAATAAATAGTACAAAAAAGATAAAGTATGTTTTCTCTGCAAGGGTTTATTTTATTTATAGTTAAAAAGCAAAATTTAAATTTAAATTGTATTTCACGTGTAGAATAAACGGTATGCTTTGTTATATTACACTAAATGGTATTCTTAATGCATTCAATTTATTTTTCTTTGTTTCATGTTTTTCAAGAGGCGGATGACACAATTTTCTAATGGAGTTAAAATATGACTGTTGCTTTTTTTTCATGCACATGCCTTTTGCTATCTTCAATCAGTTTTAACTGTAACTTTGATGGAATAAATGAGATGATATTCTGGCTTGACTAATGCTGTTTACAGATATTTTTATCCCTAATTTTAAAGCTGCATCTAAAAATATTAGACATTGCTAAATATTATTAGACTGCAGTGCGAGATCCTCACACAGGTCCACTGGTACTTTTAAAATCAGTTCAGTAGTCTCAGAGTCTATTTCCTACAAACAAGCAATTGTTTCTTTTTTACAGTATTAGTATAACTTGAATCAACATAATAATTAAAATGTTCTTTTAAGTAAAAAGTTGGAAAACATTGGTTTCATATATTTAACCATCATTTTTGTGGGGTGAAAGGCTAAATATGTATTACTTCCTTACGTAGTTCGCAATCATATTTTTGTATTACAGTAATTACTGCCACTTGCATTTTCCCTTATTGCTCAGAAAAGTTGTATCTAACACTGGGATTACAAATGATTGATTTTTCTTCTCTTTTCAATAAAAAAAAAAAAAAAAAAAAAAAGCATTGTTTATGTGCATGTACATTTTAGTTATCTCTATGCCAAATTTAAAGTTTTTCGCTCTTGCACCTCTTTGAGGGCAATTGCACAGAGGTAAGCAGGGTTTGAACAGTTTAAACAAGTTTTTTTTTTTTTTTTTTTTTTTCAGAAAAACATTATATATATATATATATATATATATTTTTTTAATTGATTTTCTTAGAACAGTTCTTTTTTTTTCTTTTTAAATACAATTGTTTAAAAAAAAATCAATTGGTTTTTTTAGAACAACTCAAATATATATTTTTCTTTTTTATAATTAATTTTTTATAATTTCAAATTATTGGATATAAATAATGTCTACTTTTAACAATTTTGTATCAGCATTCAACATGAGACATAGAGAAATTCTTTTATTGGTCTGGCCTCAATCAAAATTGCACAAGAGGTTGGATATTCAAAAAACTAGAAAAAAGTTCATTTATCATTTTAAAATATGAATGAAAATTCTGTTGAATAAGCACCTGTTTAACTTTTAACTAAATTATTGCTCTATAACACAGTTGAACCCCACTATCTAGAACCTTATAGGGAAATAGGGGGAAAAATGATAAAGTTTACTTGAGACATAAAAGTTTAGTAAAAAAAAAAAATGCCTAAAAATATATAATTTTATCAACGTTTAATTTAGTAATTTTCCAGAAATTTGTACTATAACATAACTTAAAAAAAAAATCCTGTTAATTAAGTCTGATAGGTGTTTTAATTTTTTACTGCATGACAATTTTTTGTAAAGCTACTGTATATTTCAAGATCAATATTTTCAGTAGTCTAAAAGTTGGTAAATGGGATTTTTTCCCCTACTTCTTTTACTGTCACCTTTTTTTTTTTTTTTTTAACTTGGCAGATTTAGAGAAGTGTCAAGTGACAATACATAGTACTTCTCAAACGAAGGTGTAAAGACTCAACTGCTAAATGTAAAATCATTCTAGGAATTTATTATGAAAAGCTTTCTTTTGAATATTTGAATTTAATGAAAAAAAATAAGTGCTCATTTAGTACTCTGACAGAAAAATCAGACATCTCAGATAGCAAAGATTTCAAGGAAAATGTTTTGAATAACTGTGGGAGAAAAATTGGGTGAATCGTAGCGTCCACCACTGCTTGGTGTTAATTTTTTTTTGGCAATCTAGTGCACTTTACATTGCAACCCTCTTAATTCCTCCTGTGGAGATTTCTTTTCGTCCGATCGAAATTTCTACAAGAGCATCTTGTTTTTTCGCATGCTTCATTCGATCTTTTGTTTTTGCCTGTTTGATTGGACAAAAAGAGGAGTAACTGTTGGATTTTTTGCCACTAATAGCGTCAGCGTCATTTTTAATTTTAATTCTACCTTCACTCGTGGAAGCATTTTAAGATGTGATTGCAGTTTATAATTAAAATTTTCCTTTTAGTCGTTTTAATTTAAATGTGATATGCTTCTAGTATGTTTCTTTAAAAATGCTCATTTATTAATTTTTTTTTTTAATTAAAAAGGTTGTTTTTTATTCTACATTAGCTGATATAACTTTTGTCCGTGTAGCAGTTGCTTTGAATGCAATTTAGTTACGTTGAATTTAGTAATTTAGTTACGTTTAACAGAAAAAAAAAAAATATTATTTGCTATCAAAGCTGTATGAGATTCTTAAAAAAAAACTCTTATTTTACGTTTTCTAATTTAAAAAAACAGTTTGTTTTGTATTAAGTAAATGCATGTTATTTTCTTTTGACCATTTTTTATTGTTATTTGGAATTCATCCTTGTTTTAAGCGATATGATTACTGGGGAGGGGGGGGGGGGGAGTTTTAAATTAAAAAAAAAATTATTAGACTTCATGATTTTTAGGTGAGATCATTGGTTTTCTGCTATTTTTCATAAAATGTATGTTTTTCAAAACGTAATTTTGATGTTATTTTGCCGTTTTATCATTTAAATTATGTATTTTTGCTTTTATTTTGATTCTCACGATTTCAATTTGAGTGGTTTTCAGAACACTTTGCACAAACGCAGGTGAGTTTGATTCTTACCTAGCCATTTCAAAAAGTGGATTTATCGTTTATAGAAAACAAACAGGGGGTTCAGGGGGGACAGAGAGATCATTGTTTAAATTGTAAATGAATTGAATTTTCTACATAACTCTGAATTATTTTATTTAAATTATTTTCAAATGAAATATTATTACTTAATCAATACCCGACACTTTATATTTATCAAAAAATATGCTACAGAAAATGATTACAAAGAAAAAAAAACTTTGGTTTAAACAAAAAAAATTTTTTTTTTCTTACCAACCCTGAGTAAAAGAAGCCCAGTAGCTATGGCAGAGAATGTCAGCAATAATATCATCACAGAATTTTTTTAATTAGCTCAGTAGTTTAAAAAAAAAACTTATTTTAGAATGTTTTCCACCCATTTCATCTTTTTAAATTTTGATTTTTTTATAAAACTTTCTTAGCGAGCATTTACATCTGAAGTAACCTCCATACCTAATTTCAAGTTTCTAACCCCAACAGTATCTCAGAAATCGTAAGTTTACAATGCTTTTTATTCCTGTGTGCGTGCGGCTTTTTAATATAAATTTTTTTTTTTAACTGTTCTGTGTGTGCATTTACATCGTAAAAGTAACAGCCATGTCAAATTTTCAGCTTCTACAATTTTGAATAAAACGTAATTTAGGACGAATTCTGCTTGTTACACCCTTTTAAATTTCACATTTTTTAGAAACTGCATTTACATCTTATAATTAATGACCATGCAAAATTTAAAGTTTTTAGCTCCAGAAGTATCACAGGAATTATAATTTTAGAATGTTTGTTTCTCCTGTACCCTTTTATATTTTGATTTTTTTTTAAACTGTTCTGTGAGAGCCTTTATGTTATTAAAGTAACACAGTCAAATTTAAAGTATATCTATACCTCACAATTCCAAATAAATCATAATTTAGAATGTTTTCCGCTCACTTCACGTTTTTAAATTTCAAAAACCATTCTTATGCAAGTATTTACGTCTTATAAGTAATGTAACCACAATGCCAAAATTTTAAGTTTCTAGCCCCAACAATATCACGAAAATCCCAGTGTAATCGCAGAAAGTTTTTTGGTCCTGAACCCTGTTGGGAGGGGGGTACTGACACAAAATATAGGCTATGTTGAAGCAGAGACTGACACCACCATTTTACCACCATTACTTTTGAAATCGGTTTGTTAGTTCCAGAGATTATCTCCTATAAAAAAACATTTCTTCTTTATAATATTAGTATAGATTTAGACAGTTTGTTCATATTAATACAGCAGACTCATGACTGGTGTTGAATTCAGACATTTTTCTCCGGGAGGGATTTCTATGGCTCTGGGAGGTAGGGCTGGGCGATATATTGATACATCATCAAATATCGATTTTTATGACATATCGTCTCAATCCTCTTTAAATATTGATATATCAGCTCTGATTATATTCATTCATACAATTCCTCATTCTCTAATTAATGCTAAAGTGTAAACAACAAAACTGCCAAAAGAATAGGTAATTTTTCCCCTTTGTCTCCCTCTCTCTTATATCTAGAGATCCTTCATTTACTTATGTGCTATTGAAGTGATTTAGAAACGAATAGCATTTTTCGATAAATGTATTGCATTTTACATTATAAGTGAGTCTTTTAATGACCATTTCCGGGCTGTGGTGTTGCGAAAATTGGTTCAAACCGTTTAATTTTTAGTTGCATTTTTTAGTGTTTAATTACTTTAATTCACTCTTAGGAACAATATATTTTATCTTTTCATATATAAAGAGAATTTAATTTATTAAATTTCAGAATCCACGGCGAAATAATAGCCCTTCCTCACACCCCTTTGTGGGTGCCCATAGTGGCAAATATTACATTAATGCAGCAGCCACACGTTATGTTTCACCTCTTTACATTGCTCATTTGGCTATATCATTCTTTTTACGTGTACATCGAAAAATAATAAGTTTTACTTTGTCTTTAACGGAAATTTTAAATAGCTTATAAGATATAATTTGATTAGAATAAGTGCATTTATTTATCGCTTTTTTATTAAAATATTGTAAAATTATTATAAAGTATTATTCTGGAAACAAATATAAACATTTTCTTGTTTGTTATCATATTTCTTAATGTTTTAATGATATCTCTGTTATATCGCGTTTTTTTATGCGCGATGGAAAAAAAGTCTACCGTATTTAGAATTTAGACGGACAAAAATAAATTAATAAAAAGAGTATGGAATTTGCACTGTTTCCTTTTATTATTAGTTCAGGCTGACGGAAAGTTGATGCGGCATCTTTGCGTTCTCCTTTCTCTGAAAACACATATCAACTCATCTGATAATTCTTGCAGGGGTCTAACAGGAGCGAAGGGTTCAGATTTTTTGAAAATATACCATACATTTAATATCAATAATTTGATCAGTTTTATACAGAACTTGATATTTTACTACTTTCCTCCTATGTCACAATATCGATATATCGGAATATCATGATATAAAGATGCCAATTTATCATGATATTTAATTCCAGATATTACTCAGCCCTACTGGGAAAGGGGGGGGGGGGAACACTGCAGAGTTCCAGGGGAAAAATTGCGCTTTTTGACCATTAAAAAGTATTAAACTTCCAACCTTCCAGGGGCATGCCCCTTGGGCCACCCCCTGAATTCATCACTGCTCCCGACTATCTGTCCTATTGCAAAGAAAAAATTGCCTATTTATTCCAGTAAAATTCATTGTTAAAATAAGACGGTCCTTTTGAGGCTAGAGACTCAATATCAATGTCTACATGAAAATAATTTGTTAAATTACTTACTGTAAATTCATTATAAACGAAAACTTCTGCAAAATTTTTTTTTTAAATGTTCTCATTAATTGAATATACTGGATGATTGAAAATAGATGTCTCCTCGATTATCTCTTAAACCACTGATGATAGAAATGTATACTTCTAATTGCAAACATTAAACAAATCAAGTATAGCTTGTATATATGCCTTTTTTATAAAGGGCTCTATACATATTAAAATACAAAATTTTATTTTTTATATGGTCCCTGTGTCTTAATGACTTATTTTATAGAAAAATTTTGTCCTCCGTCTACGAAGAACATTTAAAAATCCCCATTTTGTTATGATCAAAACTTGCCGAATTATGACACTTTCAAGTTTATGAAATTTCAATGTTTACCTGCACTGTGCACTAGGGCTCTTTCCTTTGAAGTATCATAATTTAATAAGTTTTGGTCATAAAAGAATAAGATTTTTTATGTCCTTCGGAAACGAAGGACATTTTATTAAATAGTATAACTTATATTACTCAAAGGCCGTATAAAAATTAAATTTCGTATTTTAATATGTATACATCCTCTTGTAAACAAATGTCATGTCTGAAATCTGTACTTGATTTGCGTATTTCTTGTTACTGGAAGTATGTTTCTATCATCTGTGGTTTAGGAGATAAATGAGCAAACATGTATTTTGAATTATCCAGTATATATATATTGCTTTGAAGGAGGGGAGGGGCAAAAAAGATCAAGCCTAGGCACAGGAATGTAGTTGATCCGCCGGCTATGATGTACGAAACTCAGTTTTTTTTTTTTTTTTATTGGTTATAAAAAGGAAAAAAGTCACCAAATTTAGAGGATTTTTGGAATTGATGCTTTACACTCACGCAAACATAAGTTTAGCGACTTTTTGGTTGGCGCGATTTTCAAGACCGCGCCAAACGAATAACTTAATACAATGGCTAGGTTGCGATTAAAGGAAAAAATCCCCTAAATTTGGCGACTTTTTTCCTTTTTTTAACCGATTATTTTTTTTCTGCGTGAGTGTAAAGCATCTTAGCCAGATTTTTTTCTTTAATAGCAAACCCAGCCATTGTATTAAGTTATTGGTTTGGCGCGGGCTTGAAAATCGCGCCAATAAAAGTCGCCAAACATCGCTGCGTGAGTGTAAAGCATCTGTTCCGATCCACCCAGAGGCTTTACTTTTGTTAGTACTTTACTTACTTACCACTACTTTCAAATAATAATCATAGAACATTCTACGATAATTAAATAATGATACATAATCATTTTGTAAGTTTTTGAGTGCATTTCTTTATAAGCAAATGTTGAAAAATAACATAAAGCAGTGTTAAATAAATTTCTGATCTTTTTCACCAAAGAGGACTTCTTTGCTGCAGAGAGGGAGCGGTATATTGTGAAAATCTCCAGCGAGAGGGTGGGGGGTGTTCTGTATGATAAATATTTTTAAAAAAATCGAAATCTTCCTGGGGTACTTTTTTTGTTCAACGCTTTCCCTCCCCTCCCGCATGAATTTATCACTGACGTGCAGCACCTACATAAAAGGAAATCACGAGACGTCACTCTATGAAGTACGAGAGAAGTAAACTTCTCTTACTAAATCACATAATACTTTGCAAAATGAATTACCTTATCATAAGGAAGGAATACAGAACGGTTAATAACTATTAATTGGCACAAATAAACGATAAATAAGCTGTGCTATGCTATTTTAATTATAAACAATTTACAATCGCGGCGTAAAAATTATTTGTTTACGTTATACGTTTATGTAGAGTGGAGTTGTATCGATAAAAGCGGTGCAGCAACAAAAAAAACCTGTTTTTGCAATCTGTTTCGCAAAATTTTGAAAATTAGAACGTACAATATTTTTTCTTTAATGAGTAAAAATTAAGAAATAATTCTCTAAACAAAATTTTAAGCGTATTTGCGCGAAAAGTAATAATTTCATAAGGAAATTATTTCCATTCTTGGTTGGCAATAGATTGGTTGCTATGACAACAGAAAGTAAAAAAAGGCAGGCTTTTGGTAAAAACAAAAGTTTCTTATAATAACAACATATTTATGTATGGCAGAGTATGTGGAACTTATTATAAGTTTTAACTATTACTCTTTATGGAGAAAAAATAAAAAGGCGAAAGTCTAACTGTTTACTGAAGGAAAAATCTTTGACAACCATGCTTCAAAACAACATCGATATTGGAGGGAATGACTATTTATGGCTTAATAAGCCCGAGTTACCCGTTGCTAATGAAGAAAATTTGAAATTGGAAGAAACGGTAAAAGATAATTTTCTATTTAAACATTCACAAAAGTATTTTATATAATATTTTTCATTTTATTTAAATACGTTTTTCATTTTCTTAAATAGCTTAGGCAAAAGAAGATTGAAATTGAGCGCCTGAAATTAATTTTGGAAAACAACATTAACAAAGGGCAAACTATGAAAGAACATTTTAACAACTTGTCCCAAAATCTTAGTTATAAACAAGTAATTAAACTCTATATTTATACATTTGTTTACTTTTCATTTATTTAAGTATGTCATTCAGTTATTGATACAGATGTCGCAGACGCACCAAAGTTCCCTTTCGACTCCAAAATGGCAATTTTTGTGCCTGCAAGTCGTATTCTTGACATTGTGTGTGTTTTGTAATAAATTAAAAATTGAGTTTGTTTTATTGCTGTAAATTAAACATTGAGTGTGCTTTATAATAAATTAAACATTGTGCATGATTTCTGTTAAAATAATTTTGTGTGTGTTTTATAATAAGATAAATTATTTCAGAATAAAATAAAAGTAACATGCTGTTTTCACACTCTAGGCCTCTAACAGGTATTCAAAAACTGGGTTTACTCACCAAAATAGTGCAAAAAAAAAAAAAAGTGCCAACCCCAGTGCATCTGCGACAATTGTTTTCTATTCTAAGTTTGTATCCTCTGTTTTCTATTCCTTCTTATATTCCCAATTATTTTCTATTCTAAGAAAATAAAATCATTATCATTTTAGTTTGTGTACTATAATCAGAAACAACCTTATTGGCAAGCGACTGAGGTGTTTGTTAGGTTAGTTAGGTTGTAAATTTTCGCCAAACATTTTCATTATTATACATGTAATAATACTGGGTGATTCAAAATATAGGTTACAGCAATAAACTTTTAAACTGATGGGGATAGACACTTACCTCCAATTACAGAAAGCATGCAATTCAAGTATAGCTTTTAAATATTGAATTTATTTTGGAAGGGACTGTATACATATTAAAATACAAAATTTTTTATATGGTCTCTGGGTCCTATAAGTTATATTTAGAAACATTTTCTATGTGCTCTGACAAGTTAAACAGTAAAAATTCCATTCTTTTACAGCCAAAGCTCACTGAGTTATGAGAGTTTGAATTTTATTAAATTTCAGAGCTTTCTGGCACTAAAAAAGACAGCTGATTTTTTAGTGCTAGAAGCTCTAAAATTTCATAAAATTCAAAATACCATATCTCAGTGAGTTTTGGTTGTAGAAGATTGAAATTTTTACTATTTTACTTGTCAGAGTACGGAGAAGGTGTTTTTAAATCATATATTAAACGAGGAAGCAATTTTCTTAATTTCGGATGATATCAAAAACGGCTGGAATGATTTTCTCGAAACTTGCCTTCGAATACTAAATCAAGCACAAATAAACAATCTAATTAGGTCCCAGGACTGTACGAAGGAGTTCTGGGGACCCCCTGCCCCTCCAAAAAGCATTTTTAGGGTGTCCCCCCCCCCCTTTCAGATTTTGAAGAAATTATTATATTGATTTTTCGGTACTTACGTATTATCCATGCCAGTTTTAAGCCAACTGCGCCAGGTATGGAACCAATATTACTAATTATAGTAACCCTTATATATTTTTTTCTTACTACATGGTACATGCCTGGGAATAATCTACTTTTTTTAGTCAGGGTCATTTCTATCCGTAGTAAGATTTAAAACAAAATTAACTTTCTAGAATATGCTATATTATTTACCATTTCTTATATTATTTATTATTCTTTCTTATTTACTATGTTATTTACATTTATTAATTTTACTAAAATAATGTTATTTACTATTTTTAACAATGTTATAAAGTTAATAAACATAAATTACATTTTATTTATTTTAGATTAGTTACCATTTTTAACAATGTTATTTGATAACGTTAAATTACTGTGTTTGAAAACATGATTGGCAACGATAAACAAGATTGGTACTTGGCACCCATTTTTGGCGATCAATCTCCTGGCACGGATAATACGTAAGTACCGATTTTTCCATACGAGTTTCATTTTAAAACCATACCAGTGGAGCTTTGCTGGGCGGTGTTTCCTAAACTACTGTCTATGGCAGCGAACATCCATGAAGCCTATGCCTGCTCTGGTCTCGAATCAAATTAACCTTGAATTACTGTGATTTTGTATTTCAACCCAGATTAAATTCAAATTTTCAACATCTCACTCACAATAATATATGAACAGATATGGTATCATGGCAGTAGCAAAATTTACTGAAAAGTTCTTTCATTTCAGAAAACAATTGCCACAAAACATGAAAAAACACAAAAAGTTTGGGAAAACACAAAAACTGCAGAGAACGAAATTTAGTATATTGTGCTAAGAGACCACCGAATTCATTTTACAAATGTAAAAAAAAAAAAAAACCTCAAAAGTCAAAAAAAAAAAATCACATTGAAAATGAAATTAAATCCAGAAACTGGCTTCAAGTTGCAAAAACTAACTTCAAACATGCAGTTACTTTCCTTTCAAATCCTGTAACTCTGCGCCCAGCATCCTCATCAGAAAATTCTGGACAGATGTTACTGACATTATGTCTGTATCTATATTGGAATTGCCATCTGCATGGCCCAGATGAAATACCAAAAACAAAAAGCACACACTTATACCAAATTCTTTCCAATGATACCTTTCATTAAAAAAATATATATACTATTTCAAAAAAATGTAGTCTTTTTTATATTTTTCGTTTTATCTTGAGCTTGAAATTATCATCTGCCTGGCAAAGATGGGGAAAAATACACACTTATAGCATATTCTTTTCTGTTCTCAACGGTACCTTTCATTTTTAAAATGTACATATTTGTTATTTAAAAAATTGGAGGTTCATTTTCATATTTTTCTAGCCTGATTTAAAAAAAAATTGTATCTCTATTGCATGCAGCCCAATTATGAAAGATTAATATGTTTACATTTAAAACTATATAAATAGTCCAGCATATGTTTCCAGTTAATATTCCATAACAAAATTAAAACTTAATCAATAAATGAATAAAATAATATAAAATTTTTCTCTCAATTAGTGTGGACAAGTAACACAAAATTTGATTTTCTAATCTTCGGTGTACTTGCATAATTCTATCAATGTCAGGGTCTATATCTATCAAATTTTGTTTAGAAATTATAATTTTTGAAAAGCTACACTTTGAATTATTTTGTTTTATTTATTTATTTATTTGCATTTTCTGCAAATTTCATTTTAAAAAATTCAACATTCTCCTGCTGAAAAAAAAGGATCACCCACTTTGGACTTTGTGCCTCACTAATCGAGGGAACATCTAAAAGAAGTTTACCACATTAACTGAGGAAAACCTGTAAATGAAATAAAAATTTAACAGACATATAATTTAACTATGTGCTTAAACCATTGAATTTATCATAATTAAAGAGTGCTACTGTAAGCAGCAAAATTGTTAGAGATTCCTTTGAATATTAATCACTGACATGCAGCTAATATGAAAGTATCACTTTTAATAAATTTCAAAACTTTCTTTGAATACTTAATTGATATTTTTGTGTTATTAGTGGGGAATCTAAAAAATATATTAAATGTAAAAAATCAATTAGAGTTTCCACCTATGTTCTGTAATCCAGGAAGCTGGATCATATCCTCTGGTTATTAAAAAAAAAAAGTAAAATAAAATCAGAAAATTGAAATTCAATTTTCCAAAAAATTGAATTTGAAAGAACATTTTTTCCCCTATTCAATAGTATAAAAATTTAAATTGTGCAATTTTTAGAAGTTAAAAAAAATCAGAAAAGAAAAATTTATTTTTCAGATGTTTCCACTATCCATATGATGTCAGAATTACTCATGGGCCTGTTTTTGCTTTATAATATAGATTTTTGATTTACATTACCAGCTATATTTTTATTTATTTTTGTCACTTGGTATGCTTAAATATAATATTTCTTGTATTATAAAAAAAGGAGAAATTAACAGCATTTATTTCAGGTTAACAATTACTTTTTAGTAATATTTTTCCTCATAATTTAGTTCTTTAAATTATCCACTTCATCCCAATCACATCACAACTATTTCCTAAAAAGTATGAATATTTACAACTAGTATGCAAATTAAAATATTTTTCACCATTCATATCTTATACTTTGGGGAAATTCTGTATCAGTGTTAAAGAGGTATAAATTAAATTGTTGTGTGAGATTAAAATTTAAAAAAAAAAAAATGCTTAAAATATTTTTAGGAAATCACTGAAAGTTAAGAACTAATGTCAGATATTTAAAACAGACTTTCATTTAAAGTTTGCAATGATGTAAATGTAATTATACGATAATTAAAAAGTATTGGGAGATAATATTTAAACTATTGATCTAGATAAAAATTCAATTAAAAAAATCCCTAACAAATCTATATCTGTTTTTAAAAAAAATCTTTTTAAAGTATTCTCAGCTTCACCATAGAATATCGTCGTATCCAAGACTCAACAAATGTACCACTGGTGACTAAAGTGTTTTAACTAATGACTCTGTTCATATTACTTTTCAAAATTAATTCATTAATTGAGTTGAAGAGTTAAATCAATTCATGAATCATGATGTATTATTACTACACTAGGTTGATTCCATGCATGAATGTAGTGCAAGTCACATAGCCGCAGCTTTCCTTTACTATAATACTGGTAGTCAACATCATAGTCATTTACATCTCTGTGACTGACACTACATTCGACGCATGGAATTAGCCACTAGTAATAATTCTTGAGTTATTTATAAAAAAACTTATGTACTTTTTGAAATTCAATGACTAGGTATTGGGAAGGTGGGGGCACAAATATTTTTTATTGTCAACTAGAAATGTTTGCTGGCTACCAGATTTTTTCCCCTATTTGTAGAGCCCTGGTCTTAACAACTTTCATAACTATGAGCTTACCATCACAGTACTATGTTTTTTTACAGACACCTAGACACATTCATCCTTGCAACTATTTTCCTTAATTTAGTAATTTTTTTTATGTATATCCACAACATAATCTGCAGTAATCTAACCTGAGGTAGAGATTGGTTCAGATGAGAATAAAATGTCTTTCTGATTTAAGTGCAGATGTAGTGTATAGTATTAGAGTTACTGCTGCAGTATATAATATAAATGTATGTTGTTTATTATCAAAATTGTGTAATTATTGTGAAATAAATAAATAAATATATTTTGTTTTTCAGCAACTTCTCAAATCAAAAGAGCATGAATTGGAAATGGAGGCCCACATTCAAAAGCTTTTTGAACGGGAATGCAGCCGTCTTGAACAAGAAACAAAAAGAATGAATCAAGACATTAAAACTCTGGTAGAACGTGAGGATAACCGAAAAGTATGATTTTATTTGAATTTTTCTTTCTTTTTGTATGTACAGTAGAGCGCCGCTAATCCGCAAACCTGTAATCCGCAATCAATTTATGAATGTAAACAAAGAAATTTAATTCTTGAAAAATGCTTCAATGGTGACAAAATTTTGAATTTTGAAATTTTTTTTCACCAATTTTAACATTTTTCTTATCTTTATCTTCATATATAGTATTATATATCATATAACATTCTTCTTTATAGTTTAAAATGAAAGCACATTTAATTAATATATTATTTTATATATTCATTTCTTCATACAATACTTGTAAAATACAATTTGAGCTTTTTTTATGATAAAAAAATCCTTACTTGGACAATATATTTTATAATTTATTTATTTTTTCATTAAATCGTAATTATAAAATTGAAAAACACATAAAAAATACATATATAGGGCTTTTGAACTCTTACTTAAAGATAAAATTCAACACTATAAACCAAATGTCTTAAAACAGACAACAACTGATGCTATATTTAAGAAATTTAAAAAATAATAAATTATTTTTTACATAGTTATTACTTTATCTATATATTAAAATGTGTAATTAATTTATTTTTTAGTATTAGCAATCTAAATTTGTCCAAAATATGAATTTAAAAAAATGTAAACAAAGATTAAATAGACATGGCCTGTAATCCGCAAAAAGCCTCTAATCCACACAACACTTGGAACCAAGCTCTGCGGATTAATGGCTTTCTACTGTATTTAAAACACAAGGGTTTTCAGGAGACATTACAGACAAAAATTGAGTCCTCTTTGTGGCTCCTTCACAAAACTCTATTTCATAAAAGCAAACTCTTGTTTTTGTAATTAATTGAGGTACTTATTTACTTTCCTGTCAACCATAAACAGGGCTTGAATTTGAGGGCGGGATTTGCACCGAAAATTTTGAAATCCTGTCCAAAAAAATATCGTGGGCGGGAACCTCCCGCCCAAAAAATTGCACCTTTTTCCAGAGAAATTTGCATTATTTAATTTACCTGCAACCTAACGATAAATTTCGTGACTTTTTTTCGAAAACCGATCGACGAACTTTGCGTTTTTTCCCCGACTAATCGATGAACTTTGTGCTTTTTCCGCGACGGATCGAAGAACTTTGTGCTTTTTCCGCGTTTGATCGACGAACTTTGCGCTTTTTAAGCGACAGATCGACAAACTTTGCGTTTTTAAGTGACAGCTCGACCACCTTTGCGTTTTTAAAGCGATTGATCGACGAACTTTGCGTTTCTTCCGCAACTGATCGATGAACTTTGCTTTTTTTTCGTGACTAATCGAAGAACTTTGCTTTTTCCGCGACTGATGGAAGAACTTTGTGTTTTTTCTGCGACTAATTGATGAACTTTGCGCTTTTTCTACGACTGATCGACGAATTTAGCGATTTTTTTCTATGAATATAGACATAGATAAGGACTTCTAATAAAATAGCCTTTCGCAGAAGAAAATAGTTTCTCGAAAAATGTTTCAAATACAATGTCTGTGTAGCACAGTTGTATTAGTTCGCCTACTTTTTCAAATTGTCTGCTTGACAGCCATCGTCTGGTAGGTATAATAGATTTATTCTATGGTATGTATCTATATTGTTGTTTGTAGGTGGCGTTACCTGAACACAGTTGTACACTAGTTGCCATGTAGTTCCAAAGTCGCAAATCGATATTAACACTATTTCGTTAGAAGTCCTTTTCTATTTCTATGTTCAAATATAAGACTAATTTCATTATTTTATTCCAATTGACTAAATTCCAAATGACTCAAACAACTGACTAAATTCACAATTTTTTCCTACGACCATTAGACGTATTTAAAGATTTTTTTTTTTTCCTGCGACTAAAAAGAGGGAAAAGAACAAAAAAGGGCAGTGAGAGTAGCGGTCGCTGCACCCTGTCAAATTGGCCTAGAGTCAGCACTAAACAAAAATGAGATTAGAACTGCAAAATCTTGTTACTTTTACTCCTTGAGGTAAAGGAGTAAACCTTTTAAATCCTTGTAAAGGAGTAAAAGTGTACCTTCTTGTGAAAGAGGCTTCAGCACCCTAAATCAGATAAAATCTAAATTCAGAAATTCATTTAACAACCTAATTGTTAAGGGCCCTTTACTATTTGGTGAAAATTGAAAAATACACTGCATATATAAAATTTAGCTTTCTCCCTTTTTTCATAATAAAAATAAACATTTTACATAATCATACCGAGTTGACTTAATTTTTTCAATGGTATTTTGTAATGTCTGCATTAAAGTAATTCTTTAAATAGCACGTAAAATAATAGTGAGGTTTAAAGATATTTTTTCCCCTCCCAAACATTACAACTCCCTTCCATTTAAAAATGTTGGGAGAGAGACTCCCCCTCTCTCCTTGGAAAAATTGAATTTCAAGCCCTGCATAAAGGTAATCTGTCACCAAACAATGTGGCTTGCTGCCAATTGTGTAAGCGTGACATCAAAACATACTCATAATAAGATGTTTCCTTAGATTTATGTAATCTGAGTTAATTTTTCCAATTTATACCCATTTTCATTTTCTATTTAATCTATGTTAATTTTTTTGACTAACTGTAAATATAAAGCATAGAAATAGCTGTTAATTTATATCCTTCATTTCAAAAGCTAAACTGGCTTATCCCCAAAATAAAAAATAGAATATGTACATCACGACATGGGTGGAGTGTGGGAGGACGTTCATCATCCCTTGTATAAATTCATAATGTAGCATACACTTTAATTTAAATAATTTTCAACATTTAATGAAGATGAACTTATAGGTGAAAACTGGGAAATTTAGTTAGTAGCCAGTGGCCGGTAGACTCAGTTCCATTAGTGGCCACTTTTTAAAGTTAGTAGCCACTTTTTAAAGTTAGTAGCCACTATTATGTTACAAATTTTCTTGACATCTAGATAAATTATAATCGTTGTACATAAACATATTTTTATATAACAGTTTTATACCTGTTGTATGAGTATGAGTGTATTTCGCAAGATTAAATAGTATCTCTTGAAGAAAAATAATCAAACTGATGAGCATGTGGTAGGTGTTGAAATATTGAAGATGCTGAAATAACCTTAAAATCTGCTTGTATCTGGTGGGAATAAAGGAATAAATTACTTCAAATGCATGCGGAATCAAAGCTGATGAATATATTTTGCAGAATAAAACAGTATCTCTAGAAAAAAAAATCCAACTAAAGAGTAATCATAACATGCACGTAAGAGCACATGAGAAAAAGCCAAAATATTGAAAATACAGCTAAGTCGTTGAAATCTGATTGCATCTGGTAGGAAAAAGAATTAACTAGTTCTCTAATTAGATGTAATCAATGTAGAGATGCATATTTCCATGAAAAATGCTGTATTTCACTTGGCGATCGATAACAGATTTTTTTTAATCGCCACTTGGCGAGTGACGACTAGGGTAGCGATCGATGGCTGATTTTTTAATCGCCACTTTTTAAACTTTAATCGCCACGTGGCGAGTGGCTACCGCTAGTATTCACCTATAGATGAACTCACAATAATAAGCTTTTTATAAAGTGAAACTCATTTAACAGTGCATTTCTCACTACTAATAGAGAGTAGAGAACAGGAGCTCATGATGCCAATATATTATTGCCAGAAAAGCTGAAACTCAACATTGTGCTTTGATGATCAAAGCCTTCAGAGTATAATCACCAAGGAAACGAAGAAATTTTTTGTTTGTGCAGGTCTGTGGAAACAAGACCCTTTCAAATTTTGACTGACAAGGGACGCCAGCTTCAAGCATATGGAATTTGATTATAAATGTCAGTTTTTGCAATTGTTTATGTGTGTTTAGTTGCCCTCTCTTTCATATATAAAGAAAAAACTTATGACACTGCTGCAGTAGTGGAAAATGATCTTATAGATATAGAGTACTTAAAAAAGATTCTCAGCTGCAAAATTACATTAGAAAAAATGTGTTTTTTAAAAATAAATTTTAAATAAGATGTTTTTTAATATTATAAATGAAACTATTTTACAGCATATATTAGCTGCAAATTTACATACCTTGCATCTCTTGTGTTCACACATCTTTAACTTTAATATTTCATATCCCTCATCTAAACCTGTGTTCTTATTGTAAAATCATCTAGTTTTACATTTCTTCACTTTATTATTTTATTCATTGTCTTTTTTACCATAGCACTGTTGAAAAAATATTTTGTTTAAACTTAGCACTGTGTAAATTTTTATTATGATAATTACTTTTATCACTTGAAAAAATCAACTCACTTATTTTTATAAATTTTACCACTCTTATTTTTATCTTTTGTTTTTTATTATATTCCCTGGATCTCCTTCCCCTTCAGTGTAATCAGTCCTAAAGCCACAATCATATCTCACCACATAACTACATGGTTATTCTTTGTTGATACATCCCTTACCATGTATTTGGTAGCCAACTGTGCACTACAGGTGTCGTTAAGACTCTGTATTCTGCAGTATCTAATTTATAATTCATTTTGTATTTCATAATAACTTTTACTTAAATTTGTACGTGTAATCTGCAAATCATCAACCATCTGAAAAAAACAATCCATACTGTAACTCTAAGCATCAACAAGTGTCATCGAAATTTTCCAATATCTTCACAGTTCAACCAACCTAAAAAAGCTCCTAATTTTTAAATCTGAGAAAGATCCAGGAAAAATATTTTTAGCATAACACATACATCTATACACAGGGGTTGGAAGTAGTTGTTACTTTTTACAGTAGTTTGTAGTGTAGCTTGCTACATTTTTAACAATGTAGTGCAGCGAGTAGCGCAATATAAAACTAGTCGTTGGGGGCCACCATAATACTTACCCATCATGGATATGCATAATGTAAAATATCAAAATAAAAATGTGTAAACTACTTATAAAATGCATTGCAATTCAATTAAAATCGTGGCTTGATGACATCATAAACTTTAAAGGCTCGATTACTGAATTGCTTGAAAGAAACATCCTTATAACTCCAAAAATAATAATCCTATTAACTAGCGGTTTATTGAATTTGATTAAGCATCATATATCTTTGAAGTGAAATTTGGATGAAATACAGGGTCATGAAAAATCGAAGAGTGTGGAAAATAGGATTCCAAATATCTCGGCAACTAATTATCCGATCGACTTCATGCTTTATGCAAAATTTATGTTTTTTTATTGTCTTTTATATTCATTTCTTAAAATAAACAATTTCGAAAATTTAGATATACCTTTTATCAGAACGAATATTTCGAGAGTCCGAAAAAAATAGTTCCAGTTAATCAAAGTTATTGAAATTAAATAGGCTTCTTCCCATTATTACATACTAAGTACATACCAAATTGCAAGTCTCTATCTCAATTTTTTCGTGTGATAGAGCGTTTACAGACACACAGACGGACGGCAAATTTTTTTTTCTAAAAATATGTTTTTCGGAATCTCCAGTGTCTGAAACATGTAAATCCGTCAAATTTTTTTTTTCGATTTTCAAAACAATTACAAGACTTACTCTATACTGCATATGATGGGTAAGTAAAATCAGTAGTTTGTAGCGAGAACCGGCGCTACTTTTAACGCTACTTCAGGGGGAAAAAAGTGCCATTCTGCAAATCACGTGGTTGAAGCTTGGTTCTTTTGTGCAGAATTTGTCCTGCTCTACAGTTTCTAAATCGCAGTGGCAAATCTCAGCTGCAGTGTATAGCAACGTATCGCATGAAGGCATGGATTTTTTCCATTGACACTTGCTGCTGAAATCAAGTACTAACTCACCAAAGGAATTAATTTTCTTGTTGACAACACTTGTCTATTTACTCATTATTAGGTCTTCATGTTTTAACCAGGGTTGGCAAGTTTTTGCCGCAGGTGGAAAAAAACGGTTAAAACCGTCCTGGCAAAAATAGGTTTTTGCCAGTTTTTGCCAGCAAAAATGGCAAAAACTTATTTTTTATATATAAATGCATTTTTCATTTCTTTTACTTATCTTAAATTAACAATCACAGAATAGTAGTACAATGCATTATGATGGTAACTTAATATACTCATCTTAATTACTGAGAAATTATTAATTTCATCATAAAAAAATTCTTTGATTGAAAAAAAGCCATTGTTAGTCTGATTTTTATGCTGCAATAAATTAAAAATATTGCAAAATCTACAGAAATTATAAACACTTCTAGTTTTAAAATAAGATGTATCTACCTATCAATCAGCATAATGCAATAATTCAGAGATGCAAAATATAAGCAATAGTAGTAAGTACATGTATTAATATATTGTGTTCAAATAAGTGAAATCTTAAATTTCTTTTAAAAATTAAATATTTTAATAACAATAACATAAAAAATTACATATTCAACATTTAGTGGCACTTTCATCACCATCATCATTACAAAATAATTCTTTTTTCAGCATTCCATAACAAAAAACAAGTTTGGTAACATTACTTATTGTCAACCTATTTCGAATTTTTGAGTGGACGAAAGAGAAGTTGGAAAATATTCTCTTGATTGCAGCACTACTAGATGGGCATGCTTGCAGGTGTGCTATTAACCCACAAAATTCTTTGGAAATTTCATGTGACTTTGCGACACTTCTTCACCACTTATTGGCATCAATTGTCATAATTACTTGTTCTGAAAACACTGTACTTTGGAAAGATTTTTTTTTTAGTTCAAAGTTCACGGCATATGATAGGAAAGATGGATTTATTTTTTGTAGCCATTCTCTGGCCTGTTCTTTTTGTTCGTTACTAAGATGCTCACCCTTATATTTTGGGTGTAACAAATAGGCAAGAAGATGCCAGGGCAAAATTGCTTTTTCAGACCTTTTTTTAACTTTTACAAAATGGGGTTTCAAATTATCATCTTTCAGCAAATTGCACTATAAATGGCAAGCATCTGCTATTATTGTTGAATCAGCCTGCAAGATATCTAAAGCTGTTAAGGCTGGTTTTAATTGCTTAATGAGATCTTTTACTTGTTGCAAAAGATTAAAATCACGTATGCGAGCAATTATATTTTGGTCCATTTCTTGTAAATGGTCATTTGATATTTTTATATATGAATTATGATTTCGTTCAAAAGTTTCTAGGCAAGTCAACTGACTATTCCACCTAGTACTTCCTGGTAACTGAGGTGAAACATATTCACTACATTCTTTCAGCCTTGCTGAAGGAGCATGGTGGTTTCGAAAATATTTGTGAACCTCCACTACATGCTTAATGATAGTAGAAGGTGTAATGTCTTCCCCAAGGAGGTTTAACCAATGAGCTGCACAACCATATATCATCAGACATGAATTTTCACTTTCATACTTTAGTTCCAGTTCCCGTCTCCTTTTTTCCATATTTTTAGCATTGTCAGTTACTATGCTTTTTATTTGGCAATCATACTTTTTTCAAACAGTCTGAATAATATTGCTGTATTTTTTGACAAGAATTCTGCAGTATTTTTGGTGGCACCTGTATCCTCTACGTCTATAATATATGATTTTCCATCAACTTGAACACATGAAGCAGTTATAGGTTCATTGTGGATGTTACTCTATCCGTCGATAACAAGTGTACCTTCTCTGCTTTTCAAACTTTCATGTACTGATTCTTCCATTTGACTGTGAACAGAATCTAAAAGATTACCTGCCAATTCTTTGCGTGAAGGCAGTTTTAGCTTGGTCTCAAGATGTGGATTAAGTTTTTAAATGCATCACTTTCCACAACATTAAATGATATGTTGCAAACATAAAAGAATTTTGCAACAATCAGATCAATCTTCCTTTTATCTTGATCTGAAGTTTTTGACACAAATTTGTTTATACAGTAGAAGATCTTTATAACGCAATTCTCCATATTACGCACAAATTCTCAGATGTAAACAATGAATTTTCAGTTAAGAAACACATGAATTCTTACATTATAAATAGTTGTTATTCTCTAGAGGACTAAATCTGATACATTAATTTAACTTTATCTCCTTAATTCAGAGCTAATTACTGAAAAAGTGGCTATGATTTGATACAGCTATGTTTGGACAATCTTTATAAAGTAAAAATAACATTGTGTGGAATGATCTATATTATGCAAAAAATTAATATATAACTCCTGGTAATAAAGATAGTCTAATGTATTTTGGTATGTTTCACACATATTTGGCCATGTTTTACAAGCTAAATTTAATGATGTGTGAAATGTGATCTATATAGCACAAAATTCTATATAACACACAACCTCATGTTTTTAGGTTTGCATTATAAAGATCTTCTACTGTACTACATTCTAAATATCTTGCCTTTTTTAAAAGAGGCTGTGACTTGTCCACCTCTTCATCAATCACCGTATCACTGTTATTCTGGCTTAAATCTGCTTGTCTTTCAGATGAAGTGGATGTTTCCACATTCACACATTCATTTGTAACAATTTTTACACAGCTTGAAACATCTGCCCTCATTCTGGCTGCTTTATTGCTCTGAATGTTTCCAATTTTTTTACACTTAGCAACAGTTTTTCTATCTACAGATAACTTATAAAAGGACTTCCAAATTGGATCTTTTCTTCTTCCTCCTTTATTCATTATTTCTTGCAATTGTTATTTCTTTATTTTCTGCAGCCAAGCTTAGAATCTAAGCTATCAAAAACAAAATGGCTAAAGTTACTTCTCAGATTAACTGTAAAACTGATAAGGTGAGAACTGAAAACAGGAATTTTGTACACCTGCTGTTGTGCTGATTCCTGATTGGTAATTGGCCACCTGTGTAGGCAGGGAGGATCCACACTTGCTTAGCTCATGGAGAGCAGGTGGGAAACAAGTTTGTGGATGATGAATGGAAAGGCAGGTGCATGAAAATCTTTTTTTTTTTTGGTCAAGGGGGAGGGGGATAGAGACCAGAGTAGTGCAATAAAACAAAATAAGAATGTATTATTGGTTTATACTTTTGTTTATTTTTACCAAGAAAACATTTGGTTTCATTTGTTGTTATGATTCCTTTTCATATAAACTGCATCACTGCATTTAGTTATGCAAAATTGGATTTTTGCCATTTTTACCATTTATGCCGGTTTTTACCAGTTTTTGCCACTGTCTCGGCAAAAATACCTTTTTGCCGGCAAAATGACCAACCCTGGATTTAACGCCGGACTTAACTATTAATAGGAATTGCTTAATTTACAGATTTATTTATTCTTTGCATTTAGGGTTGTTTTTCTGTAATTTTTAGATTATAATATCTCTCTTAATTTTGTTATGAAATTTGTTAAGTGTGTATAAAATAACATTTTCGAGACGAACACAAAACATTTTCTTGTATGGTATCTTTCTTAATTTTTTAATGCCCTCGGTTATGTCGCATTTATTTAATTGTATCCCAGCAGACACGATCTAATGAGTGGTCACTTTATTATTTAATCCTGTCTTCAAATTTTAGTGTGAGTACACTTTGACAAAATTTGAAAGTAGCGAAGTAGTGACTACTTTTGAAAAGTAGTTTGTAGTCGCTACTTTTTAAAACAAATAGTTGTAGTTAACTACATTTTAGACAAAGTAGTTGTAGTTATAGTTCGCTACAATAAAAAAGTAGTTTTTTTTCGACCCTTGTCTATACATAAAGAGAGAAGTTAGTGTGTGTGTGCTCTCATCTGAAGAGACTGCTGCGAGTAGAGTTACAAGATTCGGCATGAAGGTACCTTTATGTCTGAAGTTACGTACCTCAAAGCCAGTTTTTTATAGTTTTTGTTAGATTTTTAAAATTTATTTTGTAACCACATGTTTTTGGAAGCGTAAACTGATAGGTAGCCAATTTAGCTTTACATTCTTTGTAACTTCCAAATTGATGTACTGCATAATCCCGAAAGTAAGCCCCCTCCCACTTTTAAGCAATTTTGATTTTATTTTCCATTCCCAAATAGAAGCCCCCCCCCCCCCCCCCCCCACACACACACACACATTTTTTTTTCACAAAAAATTTATTTTAAAAATCAAAGGCAGAAAATTTTCAATCTTTTGAAAATTTTGGCAGATTTCCACTTTTGCTTTTATGTTTTGTTAATGAAATACTCTCCCCCCCCACCACACACACACATGAAATGTCTGATTCCCTTCTCTGTCCTCCCAAACACAAAAAGTTCCAATTCTTGAGAATCTTAAATTCTTCTGGCTTTCTTGCTGATCGCTAGTAATATAACAACAATAAGTAAAAAATCAGTCCTCCTAACTACAATCTCCCCCTCCATCCAAAATTTATGTTGCCCCTCCCCCCTCAGCATACAAAGTTTAAAATCTTTAAAACTCTTTATTAAAAAATATATACTCTATTTGTTGCTGTCTAGTGACAATAAATAAATAATCAATCATTATAATTACCTCTCTACCCCCAAAATTTCTGCTCCCCTCCCCCTCTTTGTCAACCCCTATAATTTTTTTTTTAAACTATTTATTAAAAATAAATCTTCTGTCCTATTTGTAGCTCTCTATTAATAATAAATAAATAACAATCATCTAAATTGCAAACCCCTTCCTTTGAAATTCATATTTCCCCTCTCATCCCCGAGAACACAAAGTTTAAAATTTGTTAACTCTTATTTGAAGAAATCTTTTGTCCTATTTGTTGCTCTCTAATAAAAATAAATAGATAATTTTTCACCTAAGTTTTCTCTTTACTCCAAAAATGTCTCCCCCCCCCCCCCCCACACACACACACAGTCATACATACAATATTTAAAATCTTTAAAACTGTTTTTTTTTTTTTATCTGCTGTATTTGTTTATCTTTAATAACAATTAATGAATAATCAATCATCTAAAATAGCCTTCTTTCTCCCAAAAGTTCTATTTCCCCCACTACTGCCCCCACTCAGCAAATACTTTAAAATCTTTAATATATATTTGTTTAAACGCTATTCTATTTCTTATTTTATAGTAAGGTAACACAACTCATTCACATCATCTCATATAAGTATCACTCATCTAAAATAATCATCCCCTTTGAAATTTTTGCTCTGTCTGGGGGGGGAGGAGCAGAATTTTTTTGGGTGGCGGGGAGGAGAAAATTAAATAATTATTTAATTATTGTTGAAAATCATTATTTAATTATTGTACGAAAAAAAATTAAAGATTTTAAAGCATGTACTGGGAGGGGGGGGGGCAAAGAAAATAAAGAGGACTTTTGGGAGGAGAGGAGGGGAATAATTTAAATATTATTTAAATATTGTTAGAAAAATTAACAAATAGAACTGAAAAAAATTAAGAATTTTAAAGATTTAAAATTTAATGAGATGCATTTGAGGGGGAGAAAAACAGAGATTTTAGAAGGAGGGGTTGATATAGGTGGTAGATTAGGTTTATTTATTGTTAATATAGAGTATTAAATAAGTCTGAAAAGAAATTTAAAATTAAAGAGTTATAAAGATTAAACGATGGGGCTTTGGTAATGGAGGGGGGGCAAAGGGGAAAACAGTAATTTTGAGGATTGATTATTTATTGTTACAATAAAATAACAAATAAAGAAAAATATTATTAGAAGAAAGATTTTCATTTTTTGGGAGGGGAGATTAGATTTTATATAATTATTTATTTGTGAGTGAAAATCTACCAAAATACAGAAGATTCTCTCCCCTTTTTACTTCTAAATTAATGATAAAACAGGTTTTTAAATAATTTTTTTAAAATCCCGATTATAAGCCCCCCTCCCACATTCAACCCTTTTTGGTTGTGAAAAAGGGAGGCTTACAATCGGGATTTTATGGTAATTTGTTTTTTTAAGAACAATTTATTTGGCAAACACTTAAAAGAACAATATATTCTAATCTGCACTATAACAAGGAACTCTCTGGTAATTTTTTTTTACTGCTATGATTAAACTCAAATTGGAAGAATACCAAATCTGCTCAACCTGAATGATGATGTTGAAGATTTTAATCTGGGTCGAAATAAAAAATCACAATAATTCAAAGCTCACATAATTTGGAGCTGGAGTGAGCATAGCTTCCGATCTAACAAGCATACACATGCACAGGTGTATGCGGCAAGATTGTAGCAGGTAGCTGCCTGGGTACCTGCCCGGGCTGGGTTTTTTTGTTTTTGTTTTTCTACAACCATAAGGGTTGTAGTGGGTAGCTGCCTGGGCTGGGTTAAAAAAAAAAAAAAATGGTTTTTTTTCAACCCTGGTATGCTGCCAATAGCAGTCGAATTCCCAACCCTAGGTACGTTTATTTCACGATTCATTTAGAAAACCCAACAGTAAAGCAGTCAAAGGTCCACTAATACCAAAATAAACTCATAACCATGAATAATTCTAAAGCAAAATTCAATTAACACTTAATAAAAAGTTTAAATAAAATGTGAATTAATCAAACTAACATAACCAAGACTCATACCAGATACAAAATAGAACCGCAAACTTGACAACTGCCTGCTATCTGTCACTTCATATAATCCAAACAACTCATATTCATAATTCATATCTTTAAAATATCCTAAAGTAATGCAATGTAGTATAATCATCACACTTCCCACACCATTATACATTCAATAATTCTGTACTTATTAGATGAAAACAAGAACTTAAAAGTTAAAACTGAATAAACTATTAAACTTACACAAGACTGAAACATAAATAACCACATATATAGAAAGACTGTAACTTAAACATTAACTATAAACTCAACGATATGAACAAGAAACTCTCAATTGGTACTTTTATGTTAGCTAAGTGGCAGTAATAACTTGCCAAATCTTGTTTCAATTGACATCATTTGAATTGCGACCTTTTACGTAAGATTTTGTTATTTGTATTGATGTGATTCTGTTATGTATTTTATTATGCTTATATTTTAGCTATTTTTAAGTAAGTTTTTTAAGATATTATATTGCAATGTTAAAATAGTGGCTAGGTATTATTAGCTAATCTTAAAAAATTAGCTGGATTTTAAAAAAATTGACGATCACTGGTGTCTGGCTAACAAAAAAGTACCTTTCAATTAAATAAATGAGAAATTTGATTTTGTGACAGGCACATGGCTTGTTACATGCAAGCTGGGTTAAACATATTTTTTATTACTTGTGTATCAACACTCCCTAGACCTGTCACAACCATTAAAAAATAAAAATAAATAAACTCCATGCATTATATATAGATAGATATATAGATAGAGAGAGTGGGAGCTTAAGATTTAAGGGGTGGGGATTATATTGTCTCTCTTTACTTTAAGTATATTTAGTATTTAAATTATGAATAAATGAAGACTAATTCAAACTATTAAAATGGCATCTCTTACAGTGCTTTTTTATGCTTAATGGTCCATTACTAAGCAGCATATTGAAAATTCTATTTCAATAATGTAAAATGAAAAAATAAATAAAATTCAATAGTATAGTGCCACACCAAGTTTCAATTACATAAATTAACAGTGTTATAAAATACTTTATAAAATAAATAAAAAGTAAGGTTTAAATAAAATCTAAATAGAGATAGAATTATGATTTTTTTTTTAAATGCTTATAACAGTAATTCAAGTATATATTTTTTTTTTTTTCAAAGTAAAATTTAATTTGCATATAAAGGTTTTTTGAGAGAAGAAAAACATTATTGAATGAATAATATATTTATTACATTCACAAAAGAAATGAACATGTTAATAAAGACAATCAAGTGTAAAATCTAATGAAGGTATACATGTTGGAGGTCTGCGCAGATCGAAATTTCCGGACTCAGGGCCAGCCCGACTTGTACAAAAGATTTTTTGGTCTAGCCTGGTGGGTATAAAGGTTAAAAGTTCGGCTTCGAGCCTGGCCTGTACAAAAATTTTATTGGCCCAGCCTTGTATAAAAGCAAAAAGTTCAGCCAGCCCTGGTTTAAGGCTAAAATCTCTGCCTGAGCCCAACCCAGTATAAAAGCTAAAATCCCAGATTGAACTGGCCCAATTAAATTTCTACAAAAATGTCAATATTTCTGAAGCAACATTATCCTACAGTTAAAAATATTCAAAAAGCACACTTATGCAAAGATTTTATTTTCAGATTATGCTTAAAATGCATGGAATACAAAATATCAACAATATTAATGACCACTTATACAACTATGTACATAAACACTGATTAAAAAAGTTGACTTTAGACAGTTACATTCAAATGAAGATTCAGTAAGAGAAAAAAAATCCGCTATAGATAGGTTCCATCCTTAGCAGGTACATCGTCTGTTGTAAATGTATTATACTCTTTTTGCACAGATTATTATATTAATTTTGCACAGATCAAGATAGGTTTCCGTCGCAGGTGTTACTGTACTTTATTTTTTTTGCATAGAAATGTATTTACTATTCTTTAAAAAGAATTTTAATTGTAGAATAATAACCATTTAAAAAATATATGCATTTTTTGCAGAAATTTTTGTGCTGTTCCTCATTTTACTAATTTTTTTTTTTTTTTTTTTTTTTTTTTTTTTGCGGGCCATGCCAAACCAGGCCAATGATTTTCATACGGACTGGTCGAGATCAGACCAGAAAATTTTCAACTTGTTCAGACCTCTTGGAAGAATGAAGTCCAGGCCTGGCTTGGTCCAGAAAATTAAAGTCTGGCCCTGCCCAATCCGAGTATGCAGAAAAATGTTAGGCCTGGAAAGTGTGATGACTAGGCTTGAACCTGCAGAAAAAAGTAAGACCTAAACCTAGCCAGACCCAAAAAGGGTGAAGACCAGTCTGGATCCAGCCTGAGTCTCATGAATAAAAATTGTCCTGCAGGCTTGGCCAGGCCTGGGACCCGTGCAGACCTCTAATACATGTATTACCTCTGTTCATTTAAAGTAAAAAAAGTCATAAATAAATTTTCATCAAATATATATTTTAAATGTGTTATATATTATGGGAAAACCCAAAAGCATTTTAAAATATATATATATATATATATATATATATATATATTCTTAAAAAAATTAACTAATCATGTATGGAAAAAGTAACGTTTTTTGTAGAATGACTCATATATTTCCTTTGATTTTTACACATGTGATTTCATTTTAATTATATTTATATTTACTCATCAAACTTGACAGATTTTCATCTAATATCTACATATAAACATGAAGCCATTTTTATGTATTTATTTATTTAATAATTTATATGTAAATTATTGGATGTAAATTAAAATAGTTTTTGAACTTTTTTTAATGAAATTTTAGCTGTTACTTTTATTTGTGACTATAAATTGTAAAAAAAAAAAAAAAAAAATTTTTGTTTTTAATTAACAGACAAGAATTGCTGAACAGACAGAAAAAAGAGATAAGTTGAAATCTGCAATTGAGATGGATGAAGATGCACTTTTGAATTATTTAGAAAAATCTGCTCAGATGGAGAAAGATAATATAGCACTTATGAAATATGCTAGTGAAGATGACAGCAAAATAAATGTAATTAATATGATATAACTTGTTTTAATTAGATGGTTATTTCATTTTTTTAAATTCTTATTTTATGTTTGAGAGAGAAATATTCTTACAGCTATATACAGAAATTTTACCATGGTAGCTTATTTTGAAAAGTTTTGTACATAAGTTCTGTTATTGTCAATAACATTTATGATGATATGTTATCAGGTGAATCAAAATAATGATCATAGCGCCTTATCTCTTAAATCATGGATGATAAAAACATACTTTCTACTACAAAGTGTATTCAAATGAATTAAAGCTTTTAGGTAAGGCATTTGTTTTAAAAAGGTCTGTGTACATATTAAAATACCAAATTTAACTTTTTATTATATGACCTATTTTTCCTATAACTCTGTTTATAAAAAAATTCTATATGCTCTGACAATTAAAACAAAATAATTCATTTTTCTTCTGTGACAAAAATTTACTGAGTTATGATACTTTTAAGCGTGTAAAATTTCAGCATTTTCTAGCACTAAAACCAGTAAAATGTGTTTAGTGCCTAAGAATTCGGAAATTTTACTAAAGTACCATAACATGGTAAATTTTTATTGTAGGAGAAAGGATTTCCTTCCTTTCTTTCTTTTCTTTTAATCATTGGGAAAATGGTTGTTGTTTTCGGTTGAGTATGGACCTCTTGGCGTTGTCACTTTATTTTTTTAAGCGTTTTTAACAAAATTCTGAAATTTTAGAAGATTTTTTATTTGAATAGGCAATAGAAATGCATAAAATCATTACAAAAAGGATAGATGCAAACTATCCGATATGAAAAAAAGCAGAATTCAATTAAATGATAATGTAATGACGCATATGAAATTATAAGAAATTAAAACTTTATTAAAGTTCTAAATTTAAAATTATATTTCCTAGTTCTGTCTTTTAATTCTAATACTTAAAACTCAATTTGCCCCTGTTAAGTGTTTGTTTCTCAGTCCAACATTTATTACATTCAATCCTTAAATTCAAAGTAACTTTAAGATAGAAATTGTTGACATTAGCTCAACTTTCACTTTTCTGTGGTTAGATTGGTTAGGGCCATTTCGCAAGAGGTTTTGCACATGTCTAGCCCAGATATCAATCAATAGCTAATTATCCAATTAAATGTGAGTTTCACCTATATTTGACTCTATCTCGACTGGGGAAAATAAGAAGTACAAATTAAAACAGCTATATACAAGAAATCACAGCCCTTTAAAAAAAAAAAAAATTACTTGTTAGCATTCTCTACAACACTCATGAGAGCATTTTCAAAGTAATGAAGAACTAAAAGATTGCAGACTCTTAACCTCCAGGCCTGGTTTTAAAAGAACACAAATCAAAACAATAAAAATCAGGTCTCCCAATGAACTTGTTATCAATGTAGATGATATCTAAGAAAAGTGGCTCAAATGTTCAACTGTGAAAAAAACATAGATAAACAAAACTTTAAAAATTTGGCATTTATTCACTGAACTTCAAAAAGGTTATGGAGAAATAAAAGTTGTAAAAGATAAAATTGTAAAAACAAAGCAAACATCAATTTATACATAACTCTTGTAGTAATTAACTTATGAATTTAAATTAAAGTTTTATTTTGATATTTATTTATTTTATTTATTTATTTATTTCCTAATTTGAAAGATAAATTTTCATAACACTACTTGTTACCTTATTTTCGACAATCAAAAACTAGATTTAAACATGACCTCCATTAAGAGACCACCTCTCGGAGCGACCAATTTTTAATGGAACAGAGTGTGATTGCTTTAGGGAGGTTTTACTGTATTTTGATATAATTCATTCATATTATTACTAATACTTTTGGGAAATATACATAAATGTTATACATTTTTTATTAATGAAATTTATGATTTTGAACAGGAACTTGGATTATGCATTGAAAAGTTAAGCAAAGAACTTTATGAAAGAAAAAATGCTTTGGATGATGCTGATACAGAAGTTTTCATTGTTCAGGTAACATTGTCACTTAAAAATAAATAAATAAATACTTAAATTTAAAATGATTACATAAATATGCGTATACTTATATTTTAAAATTTTATACCATAAGTATAATTTATTTTTAACCCTCTGACCGCTCAAATTTTTTTCAAACCACCAATATCTCCTCTGTTATTACATATTTCAAATCATCATGTATTTATATATTTAAAATATGTAGTAAATTTATCATTTGCATTTTCACTCTTTGACTGGAGAATTTTTTAAACAAAATTGATTCAAAAATTGTACATTAAATAATTTTTTCTACAAATATCTTGCCCGTGGAAATAAGCGGGATAAGTGGTCAGAGGGTTAAAACAGATATGAGAAATACTTGTGTGAATTATGACTATATTTTATACTAAACTAGCTGACCCACACAGCTTTCTCCAAGCCTGTGATAACAACCTTCAATATACCTAAAATTAGTGTTGAATGATTTTATATTTTAAATACAAATTTCTCCAAATGAACCTAAAGTCGTGAGCCCCATGGCCTTTGGCAGTGTACACCCTCAAATATGTACGATTTTATTTTTTTAAATGAAAATTTATCCAAATGAACCTAGAATTGGGGGCCCCACTGCCTTCAACAACGTACACAGGCTCCAGTTTGTTTTTTCAATAAAACCTCAAATTTATATGATTTTATATCTTTAAACATATTTTGTATGAATTTATTTTTTTAAATGAAAATTTTCCAAACAAAGTAACAGGCCTCCAATATTGTGATTTCTGATTTATTTTCTGACATTTATACATATTAAACTTTCAATTCTGACCAATATTTCCTAAGGCAACCTAAATAATTAAAAATCCCCGCCCCCCCTTCCTCTTTTAAGACAAGAAATATCTCCGATTCCCCATCCAAAAACTTCCAAAACACTATTCTCTTCAAACTTGAAATGAAGTCTGGGAAATAACTGAAAAAGTAAGTCTTGAAAAATTGTGGAAGGACTTCCAGAAAATATATTTTCTGAAGTAATAAATATTAATATTTTTTTAAACAAAGACATCATTAGAAAGGGAAAAGTACCATCTATAAGTGAGTATTTTTTATTTTTTCCTACTTTGTTCAGGAAAGCTGATGCTTTTTTTTTTTTTTTTTATTGCAAAAAAAATAACAGCATTATGAAACAAGTGGGTAAGTGTGATCGAAGATCGCTCAAAGGGTTTTGTTTAATATAACTTTCAAAACACTTTATCCTTTTTTTAATAAATCCACATAAATTTTATTTAGCAACCAAAAAAAAAAGTCATGTTTCTTATAAAGTAGAAATTTACCGGTCTATTTTTTCATTTTTTTTAATATCTAAACCAGCCCGATTGCGGGCGAAGCCCGCAATTATATTCTGTCATAATAAAATCTGTCATGTGGACTAAATGTGATATTAAAAAAAAAGTAGTTCCCCCTTCTCTCCCCTTAGTAGTAAGAAAGAGAGAGTTCACAGGTGCAATGCGCAGGGCCTTTTAGACTTTGGAGTAACGAAAAACGATTTTTTACCGTTATTTTTTGTATTTCATTAAATGCTTTCAAAAGCTTAGACTTAAACTTAAATTTTGAGCTCAAAATCTGAATCGTTGGGAGTGATTAAGTATCGCAAACTGAATTGCGTTCAGGAGTTGAAATTTGAACACCCCACTCCTGAACATTGTTCAGTTATTCCTGATCTTGGTGTCCTAGACCTAGACCAGGCAGAAACAATATGAGTTGTAATTTTCCAACTGGACGAAAAATGACCGGGCCAGGATTCGAACGTGGGATCTCTTGAAGATGCCATGCTCTACCAACTGAGCTATGCCGGTTGAATCTGGAGGGCATAATTCATCCAGTTCATGCCCTCCAGATTCAACCGGGATAGCTCAGTTGGAAGAGCATGGCAGATTCAGCCAAGAAATCGCAGGTTTGAATCCTGGCCCGGACATTTTTCGTGCAGTTGGAAAATTACAACTCATATGATTGCTTTACCAATTTGAAAAATTGTGTTAAAATTAATCCAGGCAGAAACTACTGCCCCCTACACGTAAAATAAACGATAGAGCAATGACAAAATTAAGTAAAAAATTTATTCATAACAGACATGAGCAATTTCTTCGCACAAAATAAAAAGAAACCATTTGATGTATGCATGTAGTACGCAATATGAAAGAAGGTTGACACATAGAAAATGGTACATGCACGATGTTCGTTCGTGAGGAATCACAAAAACTGTTCGAAAGAATGCCCATCAGCAACGATGCAGGCCTCATGTCGCCGGCAGAAGGAGTTGCGAACATTAGTGAATACCCCGGCATCTCCCAGATATCGCCTGCTACGACGACAATCCTCACAACCAGGTCCTCGTCGGAGTCGACGGTAAAAAATAGTTGTTCATTACTCCAAAGTCTAAAATGCCTTCCACCGGCATTTTTGAACTTTATCTTTAAAATTTATTTTTAAAATAAATTTTTTATTTAATTTTGTCATCCTTCTATCATTTATTTTACGTGTAGGGGGTAGCAGTTTCTGCCTGGTCCACGACACCAAGATCGGGAATAACTGAACTGTGTTCAGGGGGGTTCAAATTGATGGTTGATGCATTAACGTATCACCATAAAATTGATTAAAAATTAAGCAGAGGTTAGTCATTAAGACTAACACGCAGACTGAAAGCACATTAGCTGAGGTCAAATTTATCTCATCAAAAACAACTCATTGTAAATGATCCCGCCAAGCCACAAATCTAAAACGTCAGTCACAAAAAGAAGTGGTATCACATAAAAAGAAGCGATATAGAAGTGCATACTCCGAGTCCCGTGTAAAAATCTATCACCACTCATAATGTTTCCAAAGGACTCGGAGTGAGGTACAGTATGTGAAAACTGCTTGGTGACCTGCAGGCTTTTATAATGTTGGTATTTCCGGCAATTACATATGACGATATTATTATTTTTTTTCTGCCATAAAATTGTAAAAAGTTGAAGCTTCTATGTTTGCATGTCCTTTCTTATTTATGAGCTTGAAAAATCAATTTGTTGATTTTATTTACCGTTATTTAAACTAAAAACACCACTCTTACGAAGAGGATTTTTTAAGTAAACATGTAAAGATTTTGAGTTTGTAATAAATAAATAAATATATATATATATATATATATATATATATAATGATAATACGCATATTAATAATAACAATGCACCTTATAATAAACGTTAACTAAATTGAGATATATTGCAGTAATTCTAGCGTAAGCGGAATCGTATAGATCTGGAGAAAAATCCGTTCTGACAGTTCTTTCGCATACAAAAATATTTATAAAAGTGATATAACAAAAATTAAAAATTTATTTTTTCGATTTTCAAAATTGATATACTGTATATATTATAAAAACCTGCAGGTCGCCAAGCAGTTTTCACATACTGTACCTCACTCCGAGTCCTTTGGAAACATTATGAGTGGTGATAGATTTTTACACGGGACTCGGAGTATGCACTTCTATATCGCTTCTTTTTATGTGATATCACTTCTTTTTGTGACTGACATTTTAGGTTTGTGGCTTGGCGGGATCATTTACAACGAGTTGTTTTTGATGAGATATCACTCCTTTTTGTAAGGTATCAAAAAAATTTTTATCTACCAACCATTGTAATTCACAAGGATGTTTATACTAATACATTAAATATTATTTTTGAAAATAACTGAGCACCTTAAAAGATTTTTATTTGTTAAGTTTTTTAACTCCACGTTTCGAGAATTGGAAAAATATAAGTTTCGCAACATTTGCAAAAGTATAAAAACTATTAAAGTGATTTAAAAATAAAAACTGTTCGTAGAGGATGACATGTATTCCAAAATTTTGTGTGATTTTGTAAATATACCACAAAGACTAAAGCGTTTACATAATGAACCGTTTAAAAAAATGTAAAATTTTATTAAAATTTAACCGTAAACCGAACAGTTTGTTACCGATCAGCTATTGTATACGAAATTTAGCATTTTAAATTTTTATGGGGAATTTAAGAAGTTATTTCCTTTTCATTGTTCTCTAGGCCCGTTTTTAGAGCATTTTAAGTTTGTCATAGCCGGACATTCGATGAACGGCAAATATTTAAACGCAAAACTTCTAATCTTGGGGTAGCAACATTTTTACATTCTGTTTCTCAGCGCATGAATGTAAAGTTGGAATTTTGTAATCGCTATTTCAATTAATTCCTGATACGCTAGAATTATATATTTATAAATAAACACAGTTTTTTTAATCGATGAAAATACTATATTTTAATAGGTTTAGAGCTTCAGATTACCATAACATCAGGTTACCTTGCTTTCAGGCAGATAAAATGAACTCGTATTAAATTTTAAATCAAGATAATAAAACCTTACAGAGATTGAAAGAGTATAAAATCATTAAAATACATCTAACTCAGTAAATATACATCGGTTGTACTGTAATCAAGATCTTCTAAGAGACCCTGTAAACGAAACGTATATGGTTCAATGCCACTTTACAATAGAGAGTTTAAATGAATCGGATGTAGTAACATATTTGAAATTCTTGTGTACATAGCCACTTTGACAAAAGTTATGCTATTTACTATTGTTTTTCCTCTGTGTTAAGTACAGGAATCAAGTACTTCAACGTAAAAATTCGTTAATTACACAACTATTTAGTCTTATTAAAAAATCTTTTGAGTTACCCTGTAAACGAACAGTAAATTCTACAATTCTGTTTTACATTAGGAAGCTAACTTAAGTCGTTCGTAGTAACATATTTTAAGATCATGCGCATACGTTCTTTTTGAAAAGAGTTAGACCATTTAATATTTCTTTGCTTCATCTTAAGTATAGGAATAAATCACTTTAAAGTGGTATACATAAAAAACTAATTAATATTTTTACACGAAATATTAAACATTTGAACTACTCATAAAAACAATTCAAATGCTGCAAACCACGTAAAAATCGGATAATTACACAACTCTTTAGCCCTATATCAAAAAATCTTCTGTGAGACCCTGTAAATTAACCTTAAATGTTACTATTTTTTTTTATAATAGGAAGCTTACTTGGGTCAACTGTAATAACATATCTTAATATCATGTGTATACGACCATTCCTAAAAGAGTTGGGTCATTTATTATTTTTTTGCTCTATGTTAAGTATAGGAATCAATAACTTTAAACTGATATAAATCAAAAACTAATCAATATTTTTACATGAAACTTACAAAGGTTTGAACTACTCATAAAAACAATTCAAATGACGTAACTCGCGTAAAAATCTGATAATTACACATTGCTGTAGCCCTGTCAACAGTTTTTGGTCTGAACAAGATTTCAAAAGTGCAAAAAACAGCACTTTTAAAATCACATTTACTGAAAACCTATTCGACGGATTTTGTTTTACTTTTGATTTCTTAGTCACGTGGCACGCCCCATTCCATAGAATCAAGAATTTTGTTTCTATCATAAATAGAACGCGAGATATAGATGTGTCAAAAACCCGTTTTGTCCTGTCCGCAAAATATAAACTAGACAGAGTGTAAAAAAAATTTTTTGTAAAATCGTTTGGCATCCATTGATGGAAATTCCTTTCATTTACGGTTCAAGGCATTGCTGTTTCTTATGCTTGGCGAGAAACTCTGTCGAGTTTCTATGATCTGTAAAAATGTCTATTATGATTTATGTAAATAAAGCATTAATCTAGAAATAAAAAGGAAGTCAAATTTAAAATCAACCAAATATTTTTATTAAAAATAGAATAAAAACAAAAGAAATTATCATAATTAAATTGATAACATTATGAAGATCAAGATTTTTATAACAAGTACTTTAAATTCATTTCAATTAATATTCAATTTAATTGATGTACTAAATCAACTGAAATGGAACCATGGTTAAATTAAATATATTAAATCAATTCCAGCACGTCAAAAATGAAATTAAACTAAGTAAGCAAACTTTAATTTTCATTATAAATAGAAACTCAATTAAAAACTATAGAAAGATTAGATGTACCAACTATTAACAAAAATGATGGTGATGCCGACTGCAAGAAAAATAAACATCTACCACTGTTTAATGGAACGATCCTTAAACCCTCTCAACGATAGAAGAGGGAAACTCATTGTCTTTCCAGCACATCTAGATTGTACCTTCAGTTTCAATACCTCGTCATCCAGACTTCTAAAACTAATTAAACATGAAGTTGATAACGGCCATCGTTGAATGTGCAGACAAAAACACTTCTAAACGGATCACTACATTATTAACACGGCAGATTACACTTTAACAAAAATAAGTTCTTTAAAAGACGGTATCTGTTTATTATAAAGATAGACAAAATGACCTACTAAGCCACCTTTAACTAAACATCAACTTAATAACATAACTAAAGAAACGTTTAAAAACAACATACACGAAGCTGATTCAAAATTCGCAGCCATCTGCTTATATACGCTCCCGGTTGAAGAAAAACAAACATACCACGCAGCTCGTACACGTGCCTTCCAAACTCCAGAAACATCTGGGAAGTGACGTAATACGTGACAGTGGTCAGAATCGTATACTGATCGGAGCACGCCTTCGGCCAAACTCTTCAGTCAACTGGTAAGAGCAAAATAACGATGTCTGGAGAAAGTGAACAATGGATGTTCCCGGGAAGTTGAAACGTAATAAAAGTTTATAAAGGATAAAACTCAAATAGAAAACGTAAATTAAACTTATTTGAACTTATAATTTACTTAATAAAAGTAAATTATATTTAAATATAGTGAAATTATGTTCAAGAATATTAAAAGATGATGAAACCTAAACATAAACATTTAAACTTAATATGATAGATTTGAAATAAGAAAATTAGGTAAATAGATGTAATGAGAATGGAATTTAACTAGAATAGTGATAATTAATAGTAATGATAGAAGTTATAAGAACAGTTACATAACCTATTTCCTAACAAAGCCCCCCTCTTATCACTTCTATCCGAAATATAAAACCACCAGAATACATCCATTAAGATCACAAGACCTCATTTAGTCAAAACCTAACATGATGATGCATTCCTAAAACTGTAGAACATCAAGAGGGAAGGATAAAAAAAACTGTCAATGTATCATTACCTATCCATCAATCCAAACCCAATAAGAATTATGTTTAAAAAAAACTTGAAGGCTGGATACAAAAAAAACACCAAAGTTCCAGAACAGTTTCACACATGGCTCGATCCATTTTCCATCTCTTTTCTTCATAAAAAGACATTACACATAAAACATTTAAATTAAAATAAAACTTCAAAGACATAGTAAAGGTCAAATTACCATTACTCAGGAATCACAGTGGCATATCCTAACACAGAAACATGTGCATTACTTTGTCGACATATCTTACACTAACAAAGGTAACCACCTTTGCTCAATATCTGATCTAAAAATTTAAAAGTCCTGATTAAACAAATATGTAGCTTCAGTTTACCATATGTCAATTTGATACCTGTAACTTCTATATATAACATTAATTAAATATTCAAAAACATCAACAATACAATTGTGGTGTTAATGCAACTTTACAGTTCACATACATATAAGGAAAGAAGTGATTTTTAGGCAATGTCCTTTACATATCCCCACAGAAATAATATTGCAGTATGAGGTCTGGTGATTTTATATTGTTAAAACATTTTAAAACAAGTCTGAATGAAGTTAATGAGAGTGAAATAATGAAGGGAACTCACAAGAGTATTCATGATTTAACTTTACAATAACCATTGCCACTTATGCTTGAACTATTATTATTTATCTGTAAAATTATATCTTCTGACAATTTAAGAATAAAATAAAGTGTGTTGAAGTTGTTCACATCATTTTGAAACATGCTGTGTATTTATTTAATTTTTTTTCATTAATAACAATTTTGTCTAATTTTATCTAATATATGTACACTTATTCTAATGTATATGTGTATATGTATAATATAATAAACATTATAATATATTTTCAGTCTGAATTAGATAAAATGCAGGATGAATTCAAACGAGCCTATAATGAAAGAAGAAGTTTAATTGTAAATTGGGAAAAAGTCATAAACCAGATTCAGCAAAGGAATGCTGAAATTAAAAAATTATCTGATGTAAGTTTGATAAAATTTCTATTCAGCATTATTAGTTCTATATATGATAAATAGCATTGTTAATTTTAATTTAATTTCTTTTTTTAATTGCTTTATTAATGAAAATAATTCAAGCAGACTTATATAGTTCTAAATAAGCAATCTAGACATTAGATTGCTTATTTAGAACTAAGAAAAATTGTTAAAATTTACTTTGATTAGTTTATTAATAGTCAATGAGCTATTGAAAATCAGTATACTTATTTTGTAAAATAAATTTAAATATCTGTATAAAATCTAATTAATGAGGCATTCTTATACAGTACCCACCGCTTTATTAAATTGCATTCATTCTGGAAGATTTTATTTTATTAAGTAGTTGGTTTTAAAAACTGGTGATTCAAAATTTAATTATTTTAAAATAAGTTTTATGTTTCCTAACAAGACTATTCCATAAATGAAAGTGAAAAAGGAAATTTAATACATTACACGCATGTGATTCAATGAATCACATGATGGTCTTTTTGTAGCACAGGTGCATGAAAAAAGTATTGTGTGACTCTAGCGGTCTCAAGAAAGACAAATGTGAAATATAGTGCAGCAGCCTGTCTTTTTAATTAGTCTCGAGTTTCTCTTCCTTTGTATGCATTTCTTTCATTCTTTAAGAATTGAGGGCAATCAAGCAGGTCTTGCAGAATTGCTTGAAATTAGAGAAAATATTTGGCAGTATCAGATAACAACTATATTAAAGTAATTTATGGGTTTCTTCAATATGTTTTTTTAATTGCAAAAACCAAATTTTGGTACACAAACCACATCGAAAGCCTTCACATGTCATATATTGGCCATCCCTGGATTATGATGTCATTTGCTATCTTAAAGGGCCAGAAATTTTTCATTCTATATTTTATATAATCATGTTTAAATTAAAAATAAATTAAGGCTAAATATAGCTGTTTGATTAACAAACCATCAAATCAATAGAAAATAATATTTGTATGATTTTTTTTTTACTGTATAAATATATTTTCTTATTATTTATTTCAGGCGGAAGTAAAACATTAAATTATTTTCATGAGAAAAATCGAATTCAATTTTTGTTCTAATAAATGAATATTTTTGTTAAGTGATAAATAATAAATTGATTCAGTAGCTATTTTATTTTTTTAAACTGTAATTCAAAATCAAATTACTTAAGAAACATAAAATTGCTCTTTTCTAGCATATTGTTCAAATGCGAAATGAAGAAAAGAAATTAAAGCAAGAAGAGAAAGAACAATTGCAGCTTCTGTCATCAGAAGTACATCGCAATAATAACTTAGAAAGTCAAATAAATGCAAAAGAAAAGTTGGCAGAACAGTTGCATAAGGCTATAAAAGAAGCCCTTACTCGAGAAGAAGATATCAGAGCTGAGGTATGTGTTTATTATTTCATTATTAAAGTTAAATTTTCATGTGCTTATTTGATTTTCTAGTTATTGTTTTAATTTCTTTAAATTTATTAATAAATTTAGGAATACAAATTCAAACCTTTTCAATTTTACAGTATAGAAATTTGCCTAATGATTGTTATTTCTGTTCTCCCTATGTATTTATATATAGATTACTTTTTCTCTGCTTCTGCACTGTATTTCAACAAATTTAATTAATTATCTCAATTTGTATGTTCTGTACTTTAGATTAGATTTTGGTACTTCCCTTATTTTATAGGGTCTTGACAAGAGAAGAAAATTTTTCACCTAAGCAATTTGTTTAACATTTACACAATTTATTTACTATATGTATTTACACACTAAAGCCATTTATCTAATATATACAAGCAGAAGTAATTTATCTAATATGTGTAATCAGAAACAATTTTTTGAATAAAAATATAAACACAGTACACAGTTCGTCAGTTTTGTTTTCATAGCTGTTTATACCATTTGGCAACAAATGTCATTTTCTTATTCCCGAATGGCTCCAATGCCATTTAAAACTAGTCGGATGTGTCAATCCCAAAACTTTCTTCTATCTCACACAGGTTTCGCATAGACTAAAAAGAATCAGCACCAAGTTATATCAATGTCTATAACTGAAGCTCAAGTTTTATTAAATTCCGTGCAGTATTTCTTGAGGTATGACTATCGCCAAAATCGCGTAAATCCTTCAAAATGCTGCATAGCAGCGCCACCTGCTGGGTGATTTTTACCAAAAACTAATCAGCACCAATTTATATCAGAGACTAACTGAATATAATTTTTTATTTAATTCCGAGCATTAGTTCTTGAGATAGAGCTATTGCGGAAATCGCGAAAAATGCTGCATAGCAGCGCCACCTGCCGGGCGATTTTTACCAAAAACTAATCAGCACCAATTTATATCAGGGACTAACTGAATCTAAAGTTTTATTATTGTTTTATTATTGATTCAAAATTGTTTTAAATATTAAAATTTAAATCATTAGATTTTAAAATAATTTCAATCAACAGCGGTAAAAGCTAGCAAAATTATCAATGTCATTATCAATATCATTTGTCCTTTGCTCACAGATCAATCATTTGCGTCACAAGGTACATATGACATTTGTTTTTCTTTTCTCTTTCATTTACACAGATAATAGTTTTTTTTCCTTTTACTTTACTACAATACATTAAAAAAATAGAGTGTATACAATGGTTGGAGTATCATAGTTGATTTATTCCAACAGAGCGAAAAATGCTGGGACCAGGACTCAAACCTGGATATTTTGATTTGCCGTGCCAACACTCTTCTTACTGAGCTATCCCAACGATATCCTGGCTGACATATCTCACTCTTATTTGTTGGAGAAGGCTGCAAACTGCAGTGCTAATTTCATTCATCCGAGCTATAACTATAGCATTTTTACATGATGAATCTGAAATATCACGGAAACTCCTGTATGCCATGTAATTAGGTCATAATAAACAAAAGAAAGTATTTTCAACTAGATAAATTACTATGATAAACAACTATGATACTCCAACCGTTGTATGTAATTTACCTAGTTGAAAATACTTTCCTCTGTTTATTATGATATACATGGTATACAGGCAGGAGTTTCCATGATATTTCAGATTCATCATGTAAAATGCTATAGTTATATCTCTGATGAATGAAATTAGTGCTGCAGTTCTCAGCCTTGTCCAACAAATAAAAATGAGATATGCCAGACACGATTTCGTTGGGATAGCTCAGTAGGAAGAATGTTGGCACGGCAAGCCAAAGTACCCAGATTCAAGTCCTGGTCCTGGAATTTTTCGCTCTGTTGGAATAAATCAACTATGATACTCCAACCATTGTATATAATTTACCTAGTTGAAAATACTTTCCTCTGTTTATTATGAAAAATAGGGTGGTACATTAAAAATGATTTTTTCACTATGCTTTAGTAACTGGGTTTTGCTGTCATTTCGGGTCACAAGCATATTGCCCAGGGCCCCATTTTATATGCAAACAGAAAATAAATAAAATACTTTATTCTAAACTAGTAAATCCGCAGATCAGGGGCCTCAACATCAATTTTTAAAGACATTTTAATTTTCATCTTACTTTACACAATAACTTTTTTTTCCAAATCTTTTGTAATCAGGAAAGTCACAATGAGTGAATTATTTTATTAAATTCTATTCAATGGTTGGAGTGTCATAGTTGAGATTTATTCCCGCAGAGCGAAAAATGCTGGGACCAAGACTCGAACCTGGGTATTTTGGCTTGCCATGCCAACGCAAGTACCCAGGTTTGGGTCCTGGTCCCGGCATTTTTCACTCTGTTGGAATAAATCTGAACTATGATACTCCAACCATTGAATATAATTTACCTAGTGGAAAATACTTTCCTTTGTTTATTATTTTATTAAATTTTCTTTTTCTGACACGTTCTGAAATAGAGTTGCTAGATGACTAGTAAAGTAAAAAGAGAAAAAAATTACTTATGATAACAAAAATATAAAATTGAAAAGTTAAAATGCTTTATATTTTTTGAGCAGATGCACAAAATTTCATAAATTTTTTTTTTAGATATTTTAGAATGTCTGATATATGTACATATTAACAAAATTTTAAACTATTTTTTTTAGAGTAATTTAAAACCTCCATTGGGAAATTTTAGCATCCATAATTTAACATTTAAATCAATTATCCAAATGTGTTATTTCGAAATTGTCTGAATTCCCATAGAATGTATGATGTAAAAGAAAATGTTCTATATTTTTCGAATGAATGAACCAAATTTAACCAAAAACTGTACAGCTAATTCCAGGTACCTTACCAACATACATGTTTAATTACAGACTAATCAGATACTTTCTGTTGCAGTTATCACTGTATGGCAGTATGTCACAAGACATACACACAGACACCAAAAATTTTTCCGGTCTCTACAGTAAGCCTCAACTGACATTTCAGCAATCCTATGAAAATAACTAATAAAAAGTCCTTCCGGCCTGTACCGGGAGGAAAAGGTAGCTTTCCTATATCTTCGTTTTAAAATTTTAGCTAATGTTACACGAAAACAGCAACTTAAAATGCAAATAAAACGTTTACAAAAGATTCGTTAATACTGAATTTGAATAAGAAATTCGCCAAATTATTGAGCAATAGCCAAATTGGCTTCATTTATGAAGACTTATTTTGGTCGCCAAATTTGGCGATATTTCGCCAAATGGTGCCAAGTTTGGCGAGAATTTGGTGCTAACGGATATGAATATATAGTTTTATGCGTTTGATTGGGAAAATTATTACAACAATGAAAATTTTTGTAATGTGCTGTCTTGTTTCAAAATGTCAGCCACCCTAGAATTTCAAACTGCTCTATCTCAGCCGTTTTTTAAGATAAATTTAAAACAAAAAATGCTCTGGAATCCTCGTTTCAAGGCCTAACACTGAATTAAAAAATAAATTTGAATTTTTAACTTTTTTGTACATTTATTTTAGTTTTAAATTTTTAATTGGCCGCCATCTTGAAACAAAATGGCGGACCAAGCTGGCCAACGAACTCGGTCGAGACATTGGTGAGCTTAATACACACAATTAGTTTCATCAAAATTGATTTATAAATACGAGCGTTATCGTATGACATAGGTCAGATATATATATATATATATGGAGATATATATATATATATATATATATATAAATCAACATTTGAACGGAGGGTGGTTTTGGGGTCTGGGGGTCATGATCGGTGAAAGTATATCGAAATTTTCCGGAACTGCTTTCCTCCGAACGGCTGCAATAGGTAGCTTTATACTTTTTTGTATTGAAAGCTACCTAAAATATAAAAGAAGCATTTAAATAAAGATTTCATAACATAAGTAAAACAAACTTTATTTATGAGCCCCTTGACAAATTTTCTGTGAGGGGCTCCCAAACTTTCTCTGCTAAATAAAATAACAAACAGAAGTGGAATATTGCCACAAGGAAAAATAAAAAAATTCAAAATATATTTATGGAGAAATTTCATTAAGAAATATCAGTGAGAAATCACTTCTGCAAAAAATGCCCTCTCCCTTTTGTATCTTCAAAGGCACTGAGGAAATAAAAAAAAGTCACTGCTGATTTGAAACTGACTTTCAGAAAAAAAAAAAAAAAAAAAATCCATAAGTAGTAAATATTAATTTTTTTTTTTTTAACAAAAAATACTGTTATAACCGGGAAAGTACCCTAAATGAATTTTTTGTATTTCCATCCGGGGAATAAATATGACAGTTTAAAACAACTGTAGAAAAATTGAATATGAAATCGTCTTTAAGAAAAATAAAATCTTTATTAGCATTCGATAAATTATTTTTTATGTCAGAGACACTGAAAAATTCATCTCTGGGAAATTTGCTTTGTGAGTGATTACCTTCATGGTTTAATATTTTTGTCATTCATAAAAGATCAAATCTCTTGTGTTTATTTTGATGGAATGAGATATTGGACTGTCATTCGAATTTCAACTGAAGATATCTCAAAATATATACATATTTGAATATAATTCATCTTATTTATTATATATATATATATTACAATTTTTTTTTTAATGTAACTTTTATGCAGTGTTATTCTGAAAAATATTTTGGGGAGAAAATGGCTGACTGGCATATGAAACACAAAGTGTTCAACCCCTATCTGTTTAGGACAGTCATGTGATTTGTGCTATTATAGTATACATTTTAATAGTACACAAATATTTTTATACTAGTAGTAAGGAATTTTTTTTTTTTTTAAATTTGGGTTAAAAAATATATTACAAAATGTTTTTAAAAAAAAAAGGGAGGGGGGGGGATTTATTAGACAAAGATTTTTAATATAATATTCTGAAATAAAATTTCTCTGTTTCCTTATTAAAGTATGTGCTGTTTTAAATTTTTTTTCTGCACAACGATAATTCCAAATGCCTTTGTAATTTTTTTGTGAATTGTGCTATCAATAAAATTGTTTAAAATTACATTTTATTTATAATTATCATATTTAATTTTTTTTTGTATTGAAAATTAACCCAAATTAAATTACTCTTCTTTAGTTACATTTTAATGGCATAAAACAATACAATTTCATGTATTGTGCAGCATGATAAATGCCTTCTTATTTTTCCTCGAATCTTTTGGCTTTCTTCTTATTTTCATCTGCATCTGGTTGGCACATATGATGACATGAAATTAACCTCACCCCACTTTCATTTTCCCAATTTTGAAGGAGTTTTGATACTTTTTTGCATTGTAATTTGAAGAATTTTATTTAGAAATAATAAGAAAGATTATCCCATTCACATAGCAAGTTGTTCATTTGATTTGCTATTCATGTAGTTATGATATAATTGTAATTAATGCAGTTGCTATCCTGATGTTACCTACTTTTTTAATATCCCAATAACATGTAATTGTACTAACAAATACTTGATAAAGGAAAAAATATATATATATATATTATATAGAATTCTCCAGCAAAAGCAGATTGTAGAAAGATAAATACTGTTTTCAACAAATCACAAATTGAAATTATCATATTATATCCCATATAGCTTACTAGCTTTTACCCATGACTTCGTTCACGTAACATTAAAAACAAAGTATAAAAGCATTAATTAAGCAAAACATTTCACACCTGATAATTAAAAACATATGTAATAAACCAAATCTTTATCACAGCTATAGGTGCCTTGACATAACTCAGTCTTAAAAAAGTGAAATTTCATGCCAAATAACATAAACAATCCTGAAAATGAAACTGCAACCAATGCAAACAGGAGGGCCAAGTTAAATCATGGAAATTGACAAATCCCTCTTCGTAAAACAAAAAAACAATGCTAGGAGAAATCTGTTAAAACAGTGCACTTTAGGTGGTATTTGGTGTGAAATTTGTATATGTATGCATTGCTAAATGTGCATTATTATATTGTTTATTTGTATAGACTTATGTTATATATTTCTTTCTACAATATTATTTTATGTCTTGTTTATGTTTAAATTAAGTAAAGTGCTTCTCACTAAGTGGTGTAAATAGTGAACAAACTGCTTATGAATTTTATACATTGATAATATTTCATAAAAATATAATGATCTGATGCGATTCGTAAATTTAATTAAAGGCTGCCAGAAAATGTACTTTAAATTCTGCCCAATTCAACCTCGATATTTTCTCTATTGCGTCTAGGACACTATAAACAAAGAAATTCTGTCAATTCCAATCTGATATCTGAATTTTCATATTTATGTTATTATATATAACAGGGATGTCAAACTGTGGCCCACTGGATACCACTAAATTTTATAATAATCTTTTCCTTATCTAAACATTGAATTTCTGCGATTTAAGAAGTCAACTATTTCTTTTAAAAATTAGTGGTATCTGGCGGGCCACAGTTTGACACCCCTGATATGTAGGATTGTTTAAATTTATTTCATGAGCTTGCTTGAAATATCATATGCTTTCCATGGGATTAAGTTTAAGTGTCGAATAAATGTACTTTCTTGTTATTTTATTTTGTCATTTCTATTTATTCTATTTTCCATTCATTCCATTTATGGATATTGATTTAATTTATATATTCTTTTCAAATATTATTGTTTAAATTGATGATTAGGATTAGGTTAGGATATGATTATGATTTGGAATAAAAATTGAATGATGGTGGTATGGCCGATTCAGGTTTAAAGGGTGAACCAGGATGTCTGTTTGTATCATGAAGTAATAAGAAAATTATCGGATGATATTTTTAATATGTTTTGCAGTCATAGTTAGCATTAAAGATGAGCGAGGAAGTGATAATTTAAAATACCATTAAGTGTTTACCATGCTAAAAACAAATCTAGTTACAACAATGTATATACTTTTGAGCCAAATTTCGCTCGATAAAAAAAGCAAATTGGCTTTGGACCCGATTACAGAGCCTAACCTTCCTATTCTTGGCATTTTTCTACCTATATGTGAAATTTTTTCTACTATCTACAACACGTTTTCACATTTATAATATTATGAATTGGCACGATCGGCTTGTTCAAGTTTACACAATTCGGCTTGAGGAAAAGTTTCATTACTTTTTGAAAGTTTTTAAAAATATTATAAATTTATTAAATATTGCTTTAACAGCTATGCCATTTTTTTCTCATCCTACAAGACTTTACAAAAATCTATTATAAAACAGAACATTAAAATAAGCTATATTTAAAAATGACAACAAACCTTTTAAAGCTAAAAGAAAGTAAAATTAAATTCAGGGTTCGAAACGACAATTTACAAACGTGTCTCGGTTGTACCAATTTACTTCAAGCTTTCGGACCTTACTTTCAATACTGGTAGAGGGAAAATTATGTTACTTCGGCGCAATCGCATTAAATCTTTTTGTTTTATGACAAAAAAGGCAACTTTCTTTTAAAAAATAAAGTCATTTTTATTAAGATTTTCTGATTTTCTACATGGATAATTTTGCAGTGCATATTATTGACATATTAGTCTTTTTAAATGTTTTTTTTTCTCATTTTTTTTTTACTTTTTAAAATTTAAATTAAAAATATGGTATCTTTATGTCAACCGTACGCAGACGATAAAACACCAAGTATTATTCTTATCACCATTAATTCTGTCATAATGAATTATGCCATTTTCTTTTTCAAAATTTATCCCACCAGTTAGTTATTAAAATATTACTTTTCTTTGAAATTAAACTCTTCCATATTTAATATTCATTTCTTTGAGAAAACAAAATAAATAAAGGTTTGGAATTAATTAAAAAAGTTAACAAAATCTAATTTTATCAAAAATAAACTAAGATAATTAAAAAGTTCAGATATAAAATTGTTTTTCAAAATGTTAAGAGTTACTTAAAAATTGTATAAGATCGTTTTTTCTCATGAAAAATCATAACATTTCAAAATTATTCTTTAAATTGCATTAATTTCATATTTTAATCTTTAAATCACAACACATTTTACTTAGATCACGCTAAAATTTAACTTAAATAACATAAAATAACTTTGTATTCAAGTAACTTTAACTACTTTGTTCAACTTAATTTGGAAATATTTGTCCTTTAAATTAATCTTTTTACTTTTATTTATATCTTAAAATAGTATTGAGGATGTTAGCATTTATTTCATGCCTTTTCCCCCTTTCAAAACGTAATTTTCCCGCAACGTAAATCTTAAAAATTAAGCTTTTTTTATTCCAATTCACAAGCCAAAGAATCCGTTTTTGGATTTTCGGCCCTAGCCATTTTGAAATGTACATGACAGGAAGCTCTCAGCAATTCTCCCTCAAGGACACGTCATTCAGGGTTGCCGAGGACGCTATCATTGGTGCGATGCTCCGGACAGCTGCGTTGTCACATTGGTCGGTTTATCGCTCAGACGTCCCAAGATTTGGACACTGTCAGGAGAAAACGCCAAACAGTAGAATTGGGTAGGTTTGGCAAGGAATTTCCGAAAGTCTGATTTCCCACGCACATTCAAAGTTAGTAATGTGTTCGATTCCGGAGAGTGTAGGTGGCTTTCCAAATAAAAAGGATTGACGATGGGTTTCGATCCCTTTTTTATTTAAAATTAAATATTTAGTGCCAGTTTAAATGAAATCGCCAATTCCAATATATTCCCCTCCTTGGGCAAATGGCCTAAAAAGAAATACTAAAATTAAATCAAAAGTTTTCACATAAAATTTGAAGTATGGTCTACATTCATTTCGAATCACTATCCTTTTTTTTTTTTGCTATCCAGACAGTCGCTACATCTAACATCATGTGTACTATTGACAAGGTAAATCGATCTCCATTCATTATATACAATCCTAGAAACAGGTATATCTAATTTTTCATTTATTTTGAGTATAAGAACTGATGCACAACAGCAAAACTTCATATTAGAACCTGGAAGAGAATTTGACAAATATTTCTCACAGTAACATCTCTATATTAAAAAGTGACTTTCAAAATAAAATTGTTACAAATTCGTATTGGATTCATTTCATTTAAAATACAGAATTTTAATTTACAACACATACATTTAAAATATATTCATTTCATGTAAAATAAAAAAAACAAAAAAAATTAACAATACATAATTTTATAACACAAGATAATTTTATTTCAACATCAAAGCATATCTCTTTTATTTTCAATGTATGACATCATATTCACTTGCTTTCCATATTTACTCGTATTCATGCACCTTGTATTACATCAAATACTAGAAAATGCACATTTTATTTCTAATATGATGTCATTTCATCTTCTGTTGGATTCTTAAATATTTTATTTCTTTTTCACTTTTCACATGGAAAATTTTCAATTTAAAATAAATTGTTGAATGAAAATTAATATTCCGTGTTTAGATTTAGTAGTGGCAATGATAAAGTATTAGCAACAATAAAATAAATTTAACCATATTAAAATTTTATACGAAAAATATGTCCATTTATTCTCTATGAAAATAATAAAAAATTTTAAATATTATTAGGATTTTAAGTTATTTTTAAATAGTGCAATATTCCATTTTTATCAGTGATAAATTTATCCTGAAGTAAAGTAGATGATTATTCTCTCATACAGTTCTTAATATTTTATAAATATATAAGATTAAAACTTGTTTTGCACAATGATCGTGTATATAGCATTCATAATTGGAATAATGTGGTATTTTTTCAGAATCAGCATTTGAAATACTTTAGCTTTCTTTTTAAAAAGTGCTACTTGTATTATATATTTTTAATAAAATTTTGAGAATTCATTTAAAATTAACTATGTTCTGATACTGAAAACCAGATTTCGATAATTATATTAGGTAATGAACAAGGGTGGGGACACATATCATTTTACTCACCACTGGTGAGTGGATTTTCTGACAGAGCGAGTCAATTTTTAGGCAGTTTTTGAAAAGCTGCAAGCTATAGAAGATATGCCAAAACTTTATTATTTTTACTACGGTTAGCTATATTTTGTAACTTTCCAAATTACTGTGATGTAAACATGGTACAAAGTTCTATCATATGCTAAACTTTCCTCTGTTGTATGTATTTTTTAATTTTATAGAAAGCAAAATATGGAAATTTATTGTAGTAATAGTAATTAACTATTTTTGCAGTCAGCATACATTTTGTCTTAACAATTTTTAACTGTATCTTGCTGGCTGGTAAAATAAATCCTAGGCTGGTAATATTTTCTGAAAATTTCCCAATGAATAATCACCTGTTTTTCCTGTAGATTAATGTAGGATTTTGCAGTCTGCAAAGAATGGTCAAGTATTACCTCAATACTACCCCCACCCCACACCCCCCCCCCCCCCAAAAAAAAAAAAAAAACATGAACAAATAACTATTACAACAGATATAAATGAAATTATTAAAAATTAATTTAACAGTAGGAGGTTAAAACTTTAGACTTGTTAACCTCATCGGGACCGGAGGCTTTTACACAAATTTTATTCAGTTAGCACCACTTTTTTTTAAAAAGGTACATTTACTTAAACTATCACAAAAATGCTCTAATTAGAGAAAGCAAATATTACTTTTATTTTTTACTGGTGCCTAAAACAAATTCTGTATGCTCTTTTTGAGGGTGCATATATGCACCCATGGTCCCGAACGGGTTAAACCTTCTTGACTCCATGGCTTCCAAAGTTAAAATTTGCTTTAGAATTGAAATATGAAATCAACTTTTTGTATTAGCACTGAAATTTTTAAAGTTTGTGGCTATTTCACTATGGAGATGGCCCCCTAAACTTTTTTTCAATATAAATGTGAAAAAAAAAAAGTAATACTCAATTGAATGGCTATTTTCGTTTTTCGCTGCAAAAATTTGATGATAAAAATGTATGAAGTTGAGATGCTCTCTCTCCATGTTTTTTTTTTCTTTCCAGATGTACTTTGATTATAATCAGAAAAGTTTGAGTAACAAATCACAAACTCAGCTTAATTGTCTCAGTAGTTTATCTTGATTACCTTGAATGTAGTGAAATCAACTTGTTTGATTTCATTCTTGAAGAATGCCACACTTGTATACTTGTAATAATAGCATTTCAATAGGGTATACTACATAGAAAAGTAAAAATTCAACATTAATTTTCAGTGTTAATTTTAGCAACTAAAACACATAATATGCACTCCATAACAAGCAAAAATCTTATGCAAAACCAAATTGATTCCTAGTCGTTTGCTAAATGTTTAAACATTTATATAAATGTATGCTAAATATTTCAATATTTTTTATTACATTAAAAAAACTAAAATCTTTTTATTTTTGATCGCGAAGCCTTTTCGGACATGAGGCCATGTGTGACTGCACCTGTTATACACCACTAAAGAAGGCTCTGTTAAAATACATGTTGACATTTTTGTAATATAAAGTGTATTCTGTTTAATTTTTGAAATATTTTCTAGAATGTAAATTATTTTCTAACTGAATTCTATTTTTATTTTAGTTAGCAACTCTTAGAAATGTTTCCAGTTATCTTCTATATCAAAAACAAGCTGCTGAAAATACACTAACTCAGCTAGAAAATCAACTTGAGCAAAAGAATAAAAAGTAAGAACTTAAGAAATTATTATTTATCATTATTTATAATTCATTAATTTTGAAAAAAAAAAAAAAAAAAAAAAAACAGAAGTTATTGCTACTAGTATTTACTTCCAAAGCCATTGTTTTTTTTTTGTTGTTAACATATTAAAAATTGTGCATGCTATCAACTGAACAATCTTTGTGGGATATATGCCTATGTGTTATTCTTATAATCAGAGCCCGATTAAAGTCATGTTGGGCCCAAGGCCCAGTACCTTTTCGGAGCATACCTCAAACCAAAATAGTAGCTATAAGTTTTGTTTGGGGAGTATTCAGGGATTATCATTGGATATTATGATATGGTTACCAAGTTAACCAATATCTTTTTTTGTTTTGTGGAAAATAATTACAGAAAACTGCAATCTTAATAAACTTTTGTAAATCATTTTATTTATTTTGGGATCCCCATTAGCAGTGCGGCCATGACCTAGTCGGCCTATACGTTAATCAGGCCCTGCTTATAATGTAGCTTTTTTTTTTTCATCAACACTAGGGGGTTCTCTACCCCTATTTGTCAAACCCCATCTAGACCCTAAAACACGCTAATTTGCAAAACTTACCTGATTATGGAGGATTGAAAGATTATTACCACTACCAGAGTCACCTTTTGTCATTTGGTAGCTATGCATTTCTTTTTGACTGGAGGATTTTTTGCCCCCAAAGTCTGCATCCACTGCTGTCATGACAGCTGGCAGATATTTTCGGGATTCATTAAATAAGATCAATTACATATTAGAAAATCAGGTTGTATGTAATGTTTAAGTAAAAAATGTTGCTGCTTTCTGGACTAGAAGAAAAGTTTTCTTTCAGACACTATAAGAAAAAAGTTTTAAATATGGCATAATTTTCCCCATAAAATGCTTTTCGCAAATAATAATTCAATTATTAAAATTTTCTTTCTTTTTCAATATTCTCATGTTATATATTTCAATTGAAAATACAGTATTTGGAAATGTTATTAATTGGGGGGGGGGGGTGTTCTGGCAACTATAGATAAAAACAGTTAATTAACAGTTAAAACTATTTCAAAATATGAATTAAATTCTCTATTCAGATAATGAAATTTACAATAGAAAATTGGAAAAAAACTAAAAAAATTAAGACATTTAAAAAAAATGATTGCACACTAGTCAAATATATGCCTGCAAAGGATGGTTAAATTACTATGAGTAGTTTTTGATGCTATAAAACTTATGTAACTGAACTATCTTAACTGATTTCAATATTAAATAGCACTTAAAATAATTCTTCGGTTTAAAACTATCTTCTCTAATGTGTTTATCATACATTTCGCTATAAAACTACCAGATTTTGTGTTTTTATATGCAGTAGTTTTTGCAGGTTAAGCCAAGAAAGTGAAAAGGTCACAATAGATTTAATTACGGCAGTGGCAGCACTTTTTTTAGAACAGATATATACAGTAAAACCTCTAAATAATGGACACCTCGGGAGCGCAGAAATTGTCCGCTATTCGGAGGTGTCCGCTATTGGGAAAACTTCAGAGATCCACAAAATCGCTAAGAAATGCTTAACGTTTCATTAATTGACTTTTATATGTCTGAGAACTTCTATTATATGATAAATCAGAAATTAAAATTACTTTTTTAAGCAATAAAATTCAAATGAAATTGTACATACATTTTTCCATTGTTTATTACATTCTTAAAGAAAAAATATGTTACAAAAGTTTGCTTTTGCTTGCTATTACATCTATAGTTAGTGTTTCTATGCGACGTTTTAATGCTGTCAGTAGTTTTAATCCTTCTGAATCATCTTTTTTTGGAAAAAGAAAAAAATATGTGTAACTGCTCACTGTGTTTTGCCGCTTCTTGGAAATTCTCGATATTGCAGGAAACATCCCCTGGTTTCAGTATCTGATTCATATCACTAATAGAGTCATTTTTGTCGAAGATTATGAAGGAATATAATCGCCTACGTCAACTGATTCTGTTTCAATAGGTCATCATCAATGTTGATGGACATTTCGGCATTTCTTCACTCCTGATCCATTTCATTAATTCACTTATTGCGATAGTTCTTCATATCTATCTGAAATAAGTGTTTCATTTTCTTTTAATATAAAGCCTGCTTTTCTGAAACATTGTCGTACGCATTCCGGTTATATGTTTTTTACAGCTGAAGAAATTCGAATTTGAAAGCATCGGGAGCATTAACTAATTTTAAGCTGTTCTCAAGTATATTCATAGAATAAAACTTCCAAAGAATATGGCTTAATAAAAGCTTTCTCTACCAGGCTTTACAATTGTGTACAACGTCATGATCAAGGGGCTGGCATACGGAAGTTGTCTTTTTTTTTTCTTTCTTTTTTGGGGGGGAAAGATAACACAGTTTTAACATTGTCTAATTTATAATGTTTTGTATGAGAAGTTGCACTGTCTAAAAACAAGATAAATTTTCTTTGTTTTTTCATCTATTATCAAAGGAAGTTAACCATTTAATCACTAAAAATCTGGTTATTCACGCTTTTTTATTCGCTCTATAACACCAAATTTTTTAAATTGGATGTTCTTTGAGAAAAACATGGGTTTCAGTGATTTTTAAACTATAAGAGGAATTTAAAATTCCCCTAATACATTGCAACATAATAAAATAGTGATTCGCTCTTTTGTCATTTTTTTGCCGCTACAGCCATCCGTTTTAAAGCACAAAGTCTTATTCGAAAAAATTCTGAAAAAGAGTCCGCTTTCCTCGGTATTAAAAATGTTTCTCCCCTCATAACCTTCATAAATTAATTGCAGTTATTCATGCCAATTCTCCACTTTTTTCAGAGCTACAGATTTTGCTTCACATATTGTTTTGAAAGAGATGTTGTGCCGAGACAGAGAAACTTTTCCAGTCATCGATCCAAACCCTTAAAATCATGTAATCCGAGTTCTTTGGCGACTTTTAAAGCCTTTTCCTGAATCAAAGGCCCACTGATAGGTTTTTTTTTTTTGAACGAAGTGAAGTAAACCAATTCATAAATATAGAATTAATTTCAATAGAATTAGTCTACCTCGATTTCACATTTTTGGTGTTATCGTTAGAGTTAATAATCCACAAATTCTTTATTTCGTAAAATCTCTCCTACTTGTGTTTTAGCAATTTTAAAACATTCGGCAAGTGTACCGGGTGTCCCAAAAATGACTGATGGATTTTAAAATTTAATAACTAGCAAACGGTGACAGATATTTAAAAAATTCTTGCAGGAGGGTTATGTATGATGTCGGGAGTTTTTTTACTGTGATTCTTGATTTTAGTTTGAATTTCAAACAATAGATGGCGCTGACAGCGGTTGGCGCTCATTCGAGGCCGAAACTGACGTCACTCAGCATTGATGTGAAGAAAGGAGATTAAGGCTATGGAGTGGGTCTCATTCGCCAGTACAATTTTGCTCTTAGGCCCCGATTCAGAATCCCAGATCACTCGAATGAGACCCACTCCATAGCCTTAATCTCTTTTCTTCGCATCAATGCTCAGTGACGTCAGTTTCGGCCTCGAATGAGCGCCAACCGCTGTCAGCGCCATCTATTGTTTGAAATTCGAACTAAAATCAAGAATCACAGTAAAAAAACTCCCGACATCATACATAACCCTCCTGCAAGAATTTTTTAAATATCTGTCACCGTTTGCTAGTTATTGAATTTTAAAATCCATCAGTCATTTTTGGGACACCCGGTATCTGTAAACTCTATTTCTGTTTTTCAGATTCACTTACATTTACAATTTCAAATTTTTCTTTTAAAGTTAATCGCTTTCGTTTTGAGGTCATTCTCGAAACATTAATCACGAACAAGACACTAAATTCAGAATACGCAGAACTCAATATATTCAGAAAACGATAAAAATGGTTTTAACATATTTTGAAGCTTTGAATATTGTATGTCAATTAAATCTGAAAAATCAAACAGTAATCGATACAAAATACATAGGAATTTGGGGGATTCCTCAGGCCATTGGGGATTTTCCAGAGACCATCCCCTACATTTATCTGTGGTCAAAAAATTTGTGACATATTGCCTTAATAAATTTCGAGGCTTTTTAATTTTTTTTTTCATTTTCTTTCTCGTTAAAAAATCATTTTTCATCCTTAATCGCCAAAACTACTGTCCGCTATTCGGAATGTCCGCTATTCAGAGGTTAAACATACAAAAATTTAGATTTTGGGAGTGGGGATTTGAAAAGTGTCCGTTAAATAGAGGTGTCCGCTATTCGGGAGTGTCCGTTATGGAGGTTTTACTGTATTATGGTATATTCATCTTAATTGGGTATAACAGAAATCTGCCTTAAATGGGGAAATTTTTTAGTCTAGTGGAAAAAATAATTAAATAAAACAGAAAATACAATTACAACAGTCAATTTACCTACTAAGACAAAATTCTGCCTGCTGTCTTAAACAGAATTATTATTATTATTATTATCATGTCCTTTGAAATCCCATCTAAACAAGTTTTACTATATAATAATATACTTGTAATTATCTATTTACGTTATTTAATAGATATTTAATACAAACTATGTTACTTAATACAGATAATTACTTATATTATAATTAGATGAAAGCATGTCAAGTATGATGGATAACAAAATTTAAAAATAAGTGAAATATTTTTTTTTCTCTATATGCATTTAGAGTTTGCACCAGTTATATATTTTACAAGTGCCAAAAATATATCTTTCATCTTGAAATTTTTTAAAAACTAAAAAAAAAAAAAAAATTCGTTGTTGTTGAGCAAAAAATGTTTTCTTATATATATACAATGCATATTTGGTTTGTACTTTTAAAAATGGAGTACAAAATAACTAAAGCCATGTTTAAAAATTCAGGTGTTTTTGTATGATGTATTTTTGTTTTTGTGTGCTGTAAAAAATACCAGCGGGGAAGACCGAGCTAAGCTCAGTTAAAATTAGCTTCACGTTCAACTCGATATAACAATAAATTCTCACTGTATTATTGCTAGAAAGCATTTTATTTTATAACAGTACTAGCTGACCCACCCGCCATTGCCCGAACCCATATAATAAACTTAAATCTCTTAAAAAATGAAATTCTGACCACAGTCTCCAATGGCTTCGGCACCATATACCGTGCATGCTCATTCGCTCCAGAAAAGCTTTTATTTCCCCCTTCCATTACCAGAGGAGCATTCTGTTCTAAACAAACCTCTTTCAGAACGAACCTCTGAGACGGGTTCCCACTGCTTACGGCACTGTATAATAGATGTGCTACAAAATTGAGCTGGTTTGGAGAAGATGAGAACATTATTAGCCAAGTTATTGAAATAAGGCACAGTTAGAGAAAATAACTTTCAGGAACGTGCCGGGCAGAGGGGGTGTTCAAGTGCCCTTCAGAAAATGACTAATTAGAAGGACCACTATGCGTCTTTAAAAATTTGTTCATTTGCTTAAGCTAGGAACTTAATTACAAATTTGGCTTAAACTATTATTCAGAAATAGCAGTAACCGCTACTCATAAAGGATCAGGATCCATAAGCCATGTTTTTGGCCCATGAAATAAGACTAAAATTCAATTTTGTTATACGGATTTAATTATTTTTATTATTACAAGGCTTATCCTGTACGATTTCAACAATAGTTTTTGCATTTTGTTCGGATTTATATGACTTACACAAGCTGAAAGTTTGTATTATTCATAGTTTTTGATGAAAAATATGCAATTTCCCCTAATTTTACCTCCTTTATTTATATGAGTGCAATCGTGCAAGGCTTTCTTCTTTACATATGTTATAAAATACATCAAAATGTACAATATATGACTTAGATTTTGTATAGATTTTTTGTATGTATAGATTTTTTTGAACATGAAAAAATGTTAAAAATTGCATAAAAAATTACATTTAAAAAAATCTAATCCAAAAATCCAAAACTGCCTTTGAGGTGCATAATTTCAGACATTAATTTATCCTGGTTACCTCCTACCAAATCTTGTATCTCTGCATGCAGCGATCTCTTCAGAAAACAGCACACAGACACACAAACATCTTTTTTTATTATTATAGATGTATGTGTTGTTTCCAAATATTTTTGGAAAGATTATATGTATATATATATATAATTTTTTTTTAAGTGAAAACTTCTTTAGGCGCGTTGGGCATTTTTTGAGGTGGGAAAAAAACATTGAATTTGCAACATTGTTACCGACACCTCTATATATTTGGCGATGATTCTGCAATAGCTGAGGCCTTTTTTGAGATGGGAAAAGAACCATTGAACTCGCGACACTGTTACCGACACCTCTGTATATTTGGCGACGATTCTGCAATAGCTGGTTCAGGTAAGCAACCAGATTTGCCTAAATTAATATCTCACTTTAACAGCAAAAGTGATATTAGTCTCTATTTAGCATTATTTGAAAGACAAATTTCTCGAATGAATATAATAAAAGAAAATTGGGTCACACATTTGTTAAGTTTAATTCCGTTAGAAATCGCCAATAGTATAGCTAGAGAACCAGAAACATTGGCGAACAATTACGATTACGTAAAAGATTTACTTCTTAAACGCTTCAAAATGATGCCAGAAGAATTTAGGCAGAAATTAATGTCACATAAAAAGAATCTTCAGCCACTTGGCGTGATTTAGCATTTAAATTAAGAAATTATTTGGAAGAATGGATTAGCGGTCTTAAAGTATCTGATTTTGAATCCTTAAAAGAATTAATAGTAGTAGATCAAATTAAGAAAAGGTTACCTATAGAAAATGAAAGCACATTTTATTGATGATCTTCCAAAAATTAAAAATGTAGACAGACGTATTAGTAAGTAAACTAGATGATTATGATGCGGCGAGACGTAATGTTAAAACCATGAATAGAATTTCACCCCACTTTGAAGATAGAAAACCCGAAGTAAGTAAAAATGAAAATTCACAATCTTTCTTTCATACCCAATACCAAAACATATGAAATAAATCTCAAATTAGGTGTTTTAGATAGATGTAACTCTCAAGGCCACATAGCGTCTCAGTGTAATAATAGCAATAACGGTCAAACTAATGAGTTTAATCAAGACTCTACCAAAAACTATCGAAATTATAATCGCCAAAATCACAATCCTAATGCCGATGTACAGGAAAAATCTAACATTGCTACAATTCGAATCAGAAATAAGTCTAAACCTAATGGAATGGGTAAAATAATTAATATCAAAGGCAAAGAAGCAAATCTATTGTTTGATGCAGACAACTATATTTCTTTATTCAGTTACGAATGTTATGTCAATATTGGGTCGCCAAATTTGTCTTCTGTTGATATCTTATTAACTGACATTGGCGGAGAAACTGTAAATCTAATTGGATATTTTGTGTATGAAATAAGTGTCGATGGGTTTCTTATATCAGCGAAATTTTATGTTTCAAAATCTCTCGCATACGATATTATAATAGGGCAAGACGTGATCAGCAAACTAAAGTTGGCGATAGATGAAGAGGGAATTAAAATTGTTGGCGAGCGCAATACTTTTCTAGTAGGTTGCCTTAAAGTTGTAAATAATTCCGATAAAAAATTAAATTATGTTGCCAATTCATACAATGAAGCGAAAGTATCAAAAGGAAATAGTTCACGTGCAGAAAACGAAATGATTGGTATTATGAATAAAAATAATTCAGAAAATAATATCAAGATAAATTTAGCACACGCAGTGAAAATAGATAAGAGTGACTCAACTCGCGAGACCAAATCAAAAGATGAAAATGAAATAACAAAACACGGAAAATATTATAATTTAACGAGCACAAGAAAAGAAATAGTCGGAAGTAATATAAAAAGAAAAAATGAAAATAATGAAATATTTCACGAAAGTTTTAAGAAACGTGGTTACTGATACGTGTTCTCTTTCTTTCAAAAATTAACTATATTTTTCAGCCAAGGTAAGCAGAGTACGCAGTGGAATCTTCAGGTTTGGAAATGCATGAATGTGGAAGACAGCAGAAGTACAGCAGGAGTAACAACAAGATGACTTTATTGATGGCTAATTACAAATGACAATCCAACGTCAGCATTGCTTCGCTGAACAAAATTAAAAATAAAAGTAAAATAAGCTTTCATCAATAAACTAACAACCGCCAGCAGCCTTTAAAACATAGCTAAGCTACGACGTCGTAATCAGTTACATGGCAGAAGACAAAAAATGCTGCTTCCAAGCAAGCTACGTGGAAAAATGCAAGGCAAGTCAAAGGAAGGAAGGAAGGCAGGAAGGCGAGGTACAAACATCTTGACCTGCTACATATACCAGTCTGTTTTGGAAAAATTTGCATACAGTTGCTGCCATTCTGTAAAAAGAAAAACGTACGCGAAACTCCATTGGCTTCACGGACCATGACGTGAAACAACGACCAATCAGAGCAGCGATCATCAGACGAGAGCTCTGTGTCGAAAGTAACAGCAAGTAACAGCGATTAACAGTGATACAAAAGCACAGCGATAGATCGTGGATGAATCGCGTGTTTACCTGAAAAACCTCGTGAAGCAATGGAGTTCGTTTGTACTTTAACGTAGGCTTGGGGATGGTAAAAACAAATGTATGTTATGTGAAAAAGGGCAATATTTAAATGAATATATTTTACACTTAAATTTTAATACATGACATAACCATCAGCCCCCTTTTTAGCATCCCCAAGTCTTTATAACAACTTTAAGGAAAAATATTCAAAAATTTAAACATGAAAAATACACATTATACTTAATTCAAAAACAACAGCCAGTTTAATCATAACCAGGTCGGGGAAACCACAAAAACTCACCGGCCAGGCACTGATCAAAATGACCAAAAATTGTAGATTTTTTTTTTTTCTCTTAACTATTATCTCAAATTTCCAACTCTCAAAAATATTTAAACTCTTCTGAAAAAAAAAAACAGTCTAATCAATGTCATGTCAAAAAGGGCATGGCAATGAAAAGTGTGGCCAAAAATGTAATTTAAAAATGTAAACTTAAAAAATTTGCATACAAAATTTCATTAATTGTTCTTTAACCTGAGGTTTTGTGAAAGGATCAGCTAAATTTAATTTACTTGAAATATACTTTAATTTAAACAATTTATCATAAATCAAATTTCTCAAAAATAAATATTTAATATGAATATGTTTAGTCCTTTGATTCTCAACAGGTGAATTAGAAAAAGCAATAGCTGCCTGATTATCACAAAACAATGAACATTCTTTGATTTAAATTTAAAGTTTCATTTTCTAGAACATTTTTAATTCACATTAACTCTTTTGCAGCTTCAGTGAGAGTTACATACTCTGCTTCCATAGTTGAAAGGCTAATGCATTTCTGCTTAAAGGTTTTCCAAGAAATTGGTGACCCGTCTAAAAATAGAATAAAACCTCCTATGGAAACTCGATCATCTCTATTTGCTGCAAAATCAGAGTCTGAATAACAAGAAATTTTTAATTCGTTAATTCTAGATAACTCCAATTTAAAATGTTTAGTGTACTGTAAATAGCCGAGTAATCTTAGTAAACTGTGCCAGTGTTTCATACCTGGGTTAGATTGGAACTATGATAAGAGATTTACAGCATACATTATGTCTGGCCTTGTTCGACCAGCAATAAAACTTAAACAACCAATTAAGTTTCTATAAGGGAATTCAGACATCTCATTAACTTCATTCTGATTTACTGGAGAGTCCATTTTTGACAAAACTAGCCCCTTAGATATTGGGACATTACTCAAAGGAATGTTATAGTTTGAATACAAGCTACAAATTTTATCAATATAAGATTTTTGATGAATGTACAGCTTATCATTTACTTCTTGAAATTCAATACCTAATAGCTTTCTTGTTTTCCCCAAAACTTTCAGATTGAAAAACTTATTTAACAAACTTACACCAAGTTCCAAATGACTTTCTGTTTTACCAAAGATGACCATGTCATCAACATACAATAAAAGAACAAGTTTATTTTCATAAGTATAAACACAGTTGCACCAGTTAAGTTTAATAAAATTTAGTTTTAAAAGTACATCATCTATTTCAAAAAACCATTGACGACCACTTTGATGGAGGCTATATAAAGCTTTATTTAATTTACAAACTTTACCTGTTTCACTAATGAAACCCTCCGGCTGCTGCATATATATGATCTTATCCAGATCTGCATATAGATAGGCATTATTCACATCTACTTGAACATTTAACCATTTAAAAAGACATACAAAAATAGTGAAAAACAATCTTATAATTGAAAAACTTACTACTGGACTGAAAACTTCATCATAACTTAAACCTTTTATTTGACTAAACCCCTGAGCTACAAGACGTGCTTTAAATCTCACAATTTCATTATTTTCATTTTTCTTAATTGTGTAAACCCATCTGTTCCCAAAATTTGTGCATCTTTAGGTGGTTCTACAAGATCCCAAACTTTGTGGTCATACATGACCTGCATTTCCTGGTTCATTGCTTTTCCCCACTCTGATGCTTCGGGTGTTTTTACAGCTTCTTTGTAACTTCTAGGGATTTTTAATTCAATTAAATTAGCTTCACTTGAAAAATTTGAGACTTTACCAGATTGATTATTTTTTCCCCTGAAATCAAAAAAATCATAATCATATTTTATGTTATTCTCTGCACAGTACTTAATTGTATCATTTAAAGACCTTAATTTAACTTTAGTTCCCTCAATGCCATAATAAATATCTGTCCTGGGCTCATTTTTCCTAGGTACAGCACTACGTACCCAATTGATGGATGTAGAAGGAATTAAATCTGGGCTGTCTTTTGAATTTTGATTAATTGAACTTCTAGTTTTTACAGGGCTAAGAGTAGTTTCTTATACTTTGGCTGGGATATCACTTCTACTTTCTGACTCGATTAAGTCATCTATCATAGGAAAGATATCACCATCCTCTGGGAAGTTCAAATAGGAAAAAGAACGAAAATTATGTTTTGGACTATTTATGACATCAATCCCCCTTTTATTCTCATCAAACCTAACATTTATAGTTTAAAAAATTCGCTGCTCATCTATTATCCAAATGCGGTGGTACCCTTTAGTCATTTGTGCGTAACCGCACATAATGCCAAGTTTTGCTCTTATATCGAGCTTCTTTCTTTTTTGTTTGGGTATACCAACATAAGCTAAACAACCGAATTTTTTAAGATGAGAAACAGAAGGCTTTCTCCCAGAATACAATTCAAAAGGAGTTTTACTGAAATTTTTATGGCAAACTCTGTTCCACACATACATGAAACATAAAAGAGCCTCAGCCCAAAATTTCTGAGATAAGCCACTAGAATTTAAAAGGGTTTTTACACCGTCAAGGGCAGTTAAATTGAAGTGTTCCACACAACCATTCATCTCGGGAGAATACGGGTTCGTTTTCTCATGGGCAATGCCCTGACTTTCCAGAAAGTTATCAAATTCATCATTACAGAATTCAAGTCCCCCATCCGTCCTAACAGAGACTACTTTCTTATCTAAAAACCTTTCGGCTCTCTTTTGATACTTAAGAAATGTCTCGAAAACATCAGACTTATTTTTAAGGGCATATACAGTAACTTTTCTAGAAAAATTATCTGTTATAGATAAAAAATACCTGCTACCCCCATGAGATGAAACTGGCAGCAGCCCACACAAATCCATATGCAGCAGCTGGAGAGGAACTTTAGAACGAATTTGACCAACAGGCTTGAAAGAGACCCTTTTTGATTTAGCCAATTTACAAGAAATACAATCTTCAGTCAATTTTGATAGCATAGGAAGACCATTAACACTTTCCTGTTTACTGGTGTTAATTACATATTCACTGTTAATATGGCAAAAACGTTCATGCCACAACTCATTAACATTTACTTTATCTACTTGATTTGCTGACAAATTGACTGGATTGTCATTTCCCTTACATTTAGTAACATATTTTGATGGCTTCAAAAAGTACAGGTCATTTTTCCTTAAAGCATAAAAAAGTTCATTTCCCTTCTTGTCATAAACAAAAACTTTACCATTTTTACCAACAAAATTTATCCCCAGTTTTTCAAGCTTAACCCCAGAGAGCAAATTTCTTCTTAAGTTAGGATTATACAAAACATCTTTTAAGATAATACGATTGAATTTTCCATTTTTACAACGTACTAAAAACTGAATTATACCCTTACCCTCAACTGGACATTCTTTCTCCCCAACTGCAAGAGACATGTGCAAGTCGGATACTGGCTCAAAAGTGAAAAATAAATTTCTATTGCTGCAAAAATGCGCTGTAGCGGCAGTGTCAAAAACCCAATGGGAATTTCCATAGCCCAGATCTGATGAATTTGCCTCGCATAATTCAGGAGAAAGCTCAATTAAGCTACATTCAAGTTCAGAGAAGGTACAATTCAAAAGATGTTTACATTCTACATTACTAGTTTCCAAAGGTCTTGAAAAATTTTTACTTTGAAAGTTACTTTTATTTTGGAAATTACTTTTAGTTTGAACATTAGATTTAAAATTTCCAGATTTAGATTTATTGAAATTACTTTTACGATTAACATCAAAATTATTTTTATCATTACAAGCCTCATTACTAGATTTACTTAATTTAAGTTTACAATTAGAAATTAAATGACCATACATTTTACAATAAAAACAAGGACAAATTCTACTTTTGTTTTTATCAAAACCTCTAGATTTAATTTTACCTGGTTTAACAGATGATTCACTGGCAAAAGCTACATTAGAAAAGTCCTTTTGAGACAACTTTAAGCGATTCTCCTCCAGCAACAGCTCAGCTTCTATTCTTTCAGGCAGGAACTCAGCATCAGTCCACCTATAAATGGCTTGAACAGTAGCTTGAAATTCATCTGGAAGGCTCTGAATCATCTGATAGTCCAAGTAAAGTGGCTGCAGTTGATGACCAATGGCACGAAGACGTTCAGCAGCTTGCTTCACTTGACACAGGAAAAGACCTAAGTTTTCACCAGGAACAAACCTTGTATTAGAGAAAACATCAAGAAGTTGAATTATTCTTGCTCTTGTGGTTGGCTCAAAATGGTCATGAAGAATTTTCCAGGCTTCTACTCCATCAGTGGTACTTGAAATTAAAGGCTTGAATTCAGAACTCAGGGACTGGTAAATAATAGTGTAGGCTCGATTTTTCCTTAGTTTCACATCTTGTTTTTCTCTCCATGTCAGCACAGATTTCTCAGTAGCCTCTGGAGTTTCCGTTTTAGCAGGTGATAAACTCTCCATCCTTTTTATCAATGAACTCCCACGCTCCATAATGCAGCAACAGAACTTTAACTTCATGCTTCCAAGTTTCCCAGTTACTGCCGGTCAGCAGGGTGACGTTTTGATTATTTTCCATCAGCCCCCGTCGCTTTATCACGGCAACTCTCAAACTCGAAGCTTTCAGAAGGTGAACAGCATGCAAAACAATTCACAAAAACAAAAGTTCATTTTCGAAAACAAACCAGAGAGAGAGTCCACAGGCTTAAAATATCACCGTTTCTTCACTTCCACATTTCCTTAAAAAACACTTAAAGTCCGGTTATGAGGCCCATAACCCTGTTCTCTTTCTTCCAAAAATTAACTATATTTTTCAGCCAAGGTAAGCAGAGTATGCAGTGGAATCTTCAGGTTTGGAAATGCATGAATGTGGAAGACAGCAGAAGTACAGCAGGAGTAACAACAAGATGACTTTATTGATGGCTAATTACAAATGACAATCCAACGTCAGCATTGCTTCGCTGAACAAAATTAAAAATAAAAGCAAAATAAACTTTCATCAATAAACTAACAACCGCCAGCAGCCTTTAAAACTTAGCTAAGCTACGACATCGTAATCAGTTACATAGCAGAAGACAAAAAATGCTGCTTCCAAGCAAGCTACGTGGAAAAATGCAAGGCAAGTCAAAGGCAGGAAGGCGAGGTACAAACATCTTGACCTGCTACATATACCAGTCTGTTTTGGAAAAATTTGCATACAGTTGCTGCCATTCTGTAAAAAGAAAAACGGACGCGAAATTCCATTGGCTTCACGGACCATGACATCAAACGACGACCAATCAGAGCAGCTATCATCAGACGAGAGCTCTGTGTCGAAAGTAACAGCAAGTAACAGCGATTAACAGTGATACAAAAGCACAGCGATAGATCGTGGATGAATCGCGTGTTTACCTGAAAAACCTCGTGAAGCAATGGAGTCCGTTTGTACTTTAACGTAGGCTCGGGGATGGTAAAAACAAATGTATGTCATGTGAAAAAGGGAAATATTTAAATTAATATATTTTACACCTAAATTTTAATACATGACATAACAATACGGAAATGAAGTGAATCATTTTATAGAAAAGAAAAGTTTGTTGATAGAAATTATAGATACCGCAAACAATACGCGCAGTATGAAGATAGAAAAAAGCATAATGTTCACGAATACCGTAAACAAGACAGGCAGCAAAGAAGTCATCATTTTTGGAGTGATAGGAAGCGGGAACCCTATTTTGCAGATAAATGTTATTACAAAAGATATGAAACTACCGTAATTTCCGGCCTATAATCCGCGGCGGCACATAATCCGCATGTGCAATATTTCTTTTCACCGGAAAAAAGTTAGCAGAAAATACGCACCGTCCTATAATCCGCACTATTGGCGAACGCCAATAGTGCGGATTATTGTACTTTGTTTACGGCATTAAATTTATTTTCTGACACAAATATGAAATTATTTAAACATTTTTAAAGATATCTATCCTAATTTCTTTTATTTATTTTTATCTCTGAACAGTGAAAACCTCCAGTAAAACCTAACATACCAACAATAAGATAAGATTGCTATCTAAAATTATTTATAACAGTTGAAATGATTTAATTAAATAAAATTTTATAAAGCATATTCATAATTAAACAGATTTTAAGAAAATTTTTATAAAGCATATTACAAGACGATTGAAAATGAAAGAATATAATTGAACAAATACTTCAGTTGTGCCATCTGTCGGAGAAATAATAAAGCAAAAATCTAAACTTGGAATATAGACCTATACCAAATATGGAATTGAAACAAAACTAATATATCATCAAGATAAAAAAAATCTATGAAAAATAAAATGTATATGAAAAATATTAAATATTATACTAGGTATTTAACAGATAATTGAAAAAAAGAAAACGAAAATACGAACAATATTTCTTAGTAAATAAGCTAGATAGCTATCATATTTTCTATCTTATTTATTTTCATAATTTCTATATAATAATGCTTAAAAATTTATTTAGTTGTTTTATTTCTGCACAGGTTTAGCTTTACACTGTGTTTTCTTTTCCATCCCGTAAAACCTAACATACCAGTAAAAGGATTGCTTATCTAAAATTATTTAAAACTTATGAAATTATTTAATTAAGCAAATAATTAAAATTTTATGAAGCATATTTATAATTAAACAGAACAATCTATATTATTATTATTATTATTATCGGGAGCTAAGCTCCGGATGTGAGGTATATAGCTAAAATTGAAAATACGAACGGAACAAGTATTTCAGTTCTGCCATCTATCGGAGAAATACCAAAACATAAAAACTGAATTTAGATTTACACTAAATACAGTATTTGGAGCTAGGAATCTAAAAAAAAAAAAGTCTATGAAACCTAGAACATATATGAAAAATATTAAATATTATATTAGTTATTTAAAAATTTGAAACTTACTTTGAATAGCAACATTAAAAACATAATAATAAAATAAAGCTCAGAATAATAATAAGCAATGCTAAAAAAAAAAATGCTAAATAGTAATAAATGCTAAATAGTAAATATTTTATTCAGCTCCTTCGGATGAAAATCCGTTGAATTCAGAATCTGAATCAGATATAAATAATTTTAAAAAATCTTCATCATTTAATTCAGAGTCTTCATCTTCGGATTCAGAGTCTTGAGTGCTTTCGTTTTCTTGTTGGATAATTCCGCATTTTTGGAAACAATTTCTAATCGTCGATTCTGTTACATCATCCCATGCTTGTTTTATCCATCTGCAAACTTCTGCATATGCAGCCCGACGTTGTTTTCCACTTTTTGTATAGGTATGAATGCCATCGGACATCCATTTCTCCCAATAACGTCTTACTTTAGACTTAAAAGATCGATTGATGCCCAGATCCAATGGCTGTAACTTTTTTGTCAGTCCTCCGGGAATAATGGACAGCTTTGCACCGGATGTTTTGCATGAATTTTTAACTGTTTCTTTTAAGTGTGCTTTCATAGAATCCATTATCAAAAGAGCCCGGGGTTTGAATAACCGATTTTTTCTTCTACACCATACACTATTTATCCATGATAACATCAATTCTTCATTCATCCACCCCTTCTGATTACATCTAACTTCCAATCCTGTTGGAAAATCTTCTTTGGGAATGGTTAGTCTTTTAAAAATGACCATAGGAGGAAGCTTTTGTCCATTTGCAGAGCAGGACAACACAACAGTAAAAGACGTCTTTTCATTTCCTGTTGTGCAAATTGGGACACTTGTTGTTCCCTCAGTTTCAACAGTTCGTGTTGGAGGACAGTCGAAGCTGAGAGGAATCTCGTCCATATTAAATATTTCATTTTCAGTAAAATGAAATTGTTGTATAATTTTTCTTGAATGCTTCAAAAAACATTCAGCTTTCTCTTGCCAATCGTCAGGCAATTTTTGGCCTACTGTGGTTCGACTTCGTACCACCAAATTGCGTCTCTTCATAAACCGATAGCACCAAGTAGCACCCCCTTGAAAATTCTCTAAATTTCTTTCTTGGGCCATTGCTTTAGCTTTCAGCCTAATTTTAACTGTTGAGATCGCTGATCCCTTCTCTCTCTCCTCTAAAATCCAGTGATGGAGATCCTCCTCCAAAGATGGCCAAGACGGAGTTCCATATCTACCAGATCGCCGTTTTTTATTGCTATTTTCTAACTCATTTTTGTTCTTTCTCCACAATCGAATATTAGATTCATCAATGTTAAATTCACGGCCTGCTGCTCTGTTACCCATCTTTTCGGCATTTTCTATAACTTTCAGCTTGAATTCGGCGGTATAGCTCGTACGTTTTTTGTAAGGCATGTTTTAAGAGATGTACTCACTGACGCTATCACCAAAGATTCTATACACTAGAAGATGTGAAAGTTCCGTAGACATAATGTAAAACGACTTTCGGCAAAGGATATGCGATACAGCAAAGTTGCATTACAGGGTGAACTCATTGGCGCGCTCGCCCGGATACTCGGATTAAATCTATTAGCGATAAGTCGCCAATTCTAGTCAATCAAAAAGTGGGATATGTTCGCGTTTTTGTTTTCTTTTTTGTATTAGAAAGAATCGTTAAATTAACAAGGTGTATTTTTCATTATATTTAGAAAAGATAAATGCATATTTCTAAATCGTAGACACCTAGGTAAAAAATATCCTTAATGTTATAACTATTATTTATTTTTTATAGACTGGAATAGATATATTCATTAGTTAAAGAAATTAGAAGCAGAGGCACAATTTCTGTTGCAAAATACGAGAAAAAAATTAGAATACATATACACACGTTATCTTAAAATTGAAAAGAAATTTTAAGTATAAATAAGAAATTTAAAAAAAATTAAAAAAAAAAAAAAAAAATCCCGAAAGGTGCTGACCCTCGCTGGGGACAGAACCCTCAACTAGTTCATTTAGCCGCTTCCTGTCTGTTATCATAACCATTCAGCCATCGGTGCTCGCTTTTCTACAGAGAAAGATTGAATAGGGTATTTAGGATTAGCAGGAGACTGTACTTTTTTTTGGCTTGTACTGAAAAATGTACACTTATTATTTTTATATTGACCTATATTATTTTGATGAATCTGGTTCGAACTAAAAAACTTGAATAAGAAAAACGTATAATTTAAAATTAATTTCAGTTTATTAATGTATAATGACGGTGCGACGATAATAATAAAATTGTAATATTACTAAATTACATTTATATTAAGTACTTAATATAAATTAATATGTCTATTTATTATTATTATTATTAAAATCATTTAAAAATATTTAAATAAATGGATAACTAATAAACTATATAAATACAAGATTTTGCTAATAATACATTTTTTTTAATTAAGATTATTTGAAAATAATAATGATAAAGAATAATCTAATGACAAATTAAAATGATCTAAAAATAATCTTCTGACTAAATGTATCATCATTAAATATATATATACTGCATCTAACAATAACGAAAAATTATTAAGAAAAAATATGGAAAAGCACATATCTCTAAGTTCAGAATTTGGACTAGAATAATATAAAAAAAAGTGTATTTCAGAATTTTTTATTATTTTTTTATTTTTAAGGGAGGGAAAAACGTAAAAATGAAATCAAATAATTATTTCTGTTGAAAAATGTAATCATTAGAAAATATGGGATACCCCCCCCCCCCCCCCCCAATGGGAATACAGTAATTAATACAAAAGTAATAAGTCTTCCCTATCTAGAAAATGTTTAATAAATGACTAAATTATATAAATAAATACAACTGCATAAGTGAGAGACGTATAAATGGTGCACTCTTGAACTAGTAAATTGCTTTAAAAATTACTTTATTAATATAAAAAGGAAATTTATTTTCTTGTCTTAAATTTTCTATATAATTTCATAAATAGGTTAAATTTATTTCATTTTCTCGCTTCGTCGAAACTATAGTTGAGTTCTACAGCAGATGCCCCATTCGAAGAGTTAAGTTAGCTTGTTGCAACCATTTGGCCTCATGTTTGGCGTACACGAATATTGCCCCTTAAGATAACTTTTTTTGCAGTACATTCCCTTTGCTGAAAAATCCAATTTGCACAATTCTGGCAATAGATGGCGCAGTCACGACTTCGCCCAAGCTTCATATCTTCTAGTGTAGTATCTTTGCTATCACTAAAGAAATGGCGATGGCGGCAAAAATTTTCTTTCTTGCGTAAGCTTGCTTGTTACGAGCATGCGCATAGTGAGTACCAAGAGTACGTAAGCAGGCAGCCAAATTAAGCGATTGTTTGGTGCTGCCATCTGTTGGAAAAGCAGAAAACCAAAATAAGAACATTTCGGTTTTTTTTTTTTCAAAAGTGAAAAAAAAAAAATCAGATAACCCGCGGCGGCAGATTATCCGCATCGCAAAAATTTTCACTTTTTTGGCAGATTATCCGCGGATTATAGGCCGGAAATTACGGTACATCTCATGGAAGAAATGATGAATGTATTGATGAGAGTTGTTTCAATTGTGAATGAAAATTCATAAGTTTCATTGGTATTTATTTCAAGGAATACCAATTAATTAAATTTCATATTTCATATATTTGTAAATTTATGTTTTAAGCAATAGATTGCAATTTTTGTATGTGAAATATTATGCATTATTTTTCATGTACAATAGTGCATTAAATGAAAATTGTAATATAATTTTTGTAGTAGTAGTTTATAATAATGAATAAAAAAAACACTTAATTTAAAAGTATTTCCTGCACAATAAAACGTTTCCTGACGATTCAAAAAATATACACGTAATTGTTCAAGTTTTCACTTCTGTCGGCACTCCCGGAGTGCCATTGTTTTTTTGTTTTTTTTTTTTTTTTTGTCTCAAAGTAGGAGTTTGATTTAGACACAAGTATATATGGTCATAATTTTCATGTATGTTATTCAAATTTATATTTATTAGAAGTTAGTTATCTATAGACATCCAATTTCTTTATTATAAAAATATGTTTTGTGGTTTCTATAAAATTAATGTAAAAAAAAATCTGTCTAGCAAAGATGATGTTAAGTTTAATATCAATAAATATAATTTTAGCACTTTTATTCTTTCATTGTAATTCTTTATTCTTGCTACAAGGATTGAAGATATAAAAAATGCTAATATAAAGCTTGAGGAGGACAATGAGAATTTAAATAAAGAAACATTTCAAGCTGACCATTATATAAAAGAATTAGAAAACATATTCCAAAGAGAAAACCTTAAAAATATGGAACAGCAGAAAAATGTTGAAAATATCATCAAAGAAAATCTATTATATCATCAAGAAATTAAAAAGTTAAAAGCTCAAGAAAAAATTTTAAATAGTCAAATAAAGGTAAGAATTAAAAATTGTTTTGGTGTTCACTAAAGTAGTATTAATGCACTTGCACTAAAGAGAAAGAATATCCTTCCTTGCACATAAATATAAAATTAGCAGAATCTTTTATTTTTCTTATTATTAAATTTATTTATTCATATAAAGTTTTGTATTTATCCTCTTTATCTCAGATATGCTAAAAGTTTATTTTGTAGTGACTGTGAAAAATTGGGAAAAAAATCATAGTCATTTGCCTATAAATGTAAATTACTATGGTTTTTATTTATCCTTACCCAAATAATGAGAATATATATGCCACTGATTATTTTACATATGAGTGTTTTTATGTATATATGTTATGGCTAAAGCAAGAATGAAGGGTAAACCTGGGCTAAACAAGGGTCTAACCAATCGTAGTTGGTTAAAGCGTGAAAAGTTCCCAATGCTTCCACCTTTAACCGGCTAAACCTGGGTCTAACCAATCCTAGTCAGTTAAAGCCCGAAGAGTTCCCAACGCTTCCACTTTTAGCCGGCTAAAACGGTGATTGCTGTTCAGCGAGTTTTGTGTGTCCAGTGATTTTTTTTTCCCACTTAATGTTCATGAAGCACTCATACATAAGTTTCTGACCGCTGCTTGAATGAATTTCATGCATTCTAGAGATTTCTGCAGAGCAAGTTTCGTGTGTTCAGTGATGTTTTTTTTTTTAGTTTATGTGCACAAAGCAAGCGCACATACATAAGTTACTGACCGCTGCTTGGATGAATTTCGTGCTTTCTAGAGATTGCTGCAAAGCAAGTTTCATGTGTCCAGTGATCTTTTTTTTTTTCAGTTTATGTGTGCAAAGCATAGATAAGTTACTGACCACTGATTGAATATATTAATAAATTAATGTCTTTATTCATGGTTTACTTTTATTTATGTATTACCTTATAGTATATTGCTTTATAAACATATACAACTTAACTTCAGGCTTTAACCGACTAGGATTGGTTAGACGCAGTTTTAGCCGGTTAACCAGTTTTAGCCGCTGTGCAGCAATCTCTAAAATGCAGAGCTGCCAATTGCTACGAAAAAATCGTAGTTGCTACGATTTGGAGTTAAAAACTACGATGCTACGAAAATTTGTCTAAAACTACGATTTTCTGCAAAAATACGCGAATTTCGTCAGCGGATCACTGAAAAAAAGCAAATTTCGCTAAAGAAATCGCAGAAAAAATGTAAATTTCATCAAATGATCGCAGAAAAAAACGTGATTTTCGTCAAAGGATATCTGGAAAAAAGCGAATTTTGTCACAAGATCGTTGAAAAAACAAGAATTTTTCAAGGGATCGTTGAAAAGACGCAAATTTTGTCAAAGTATCGCTGAAAAGACGCGAATTTCGTCAAAATATCGCCGAAAAAACACTAATTTCGTCAAAGAATCGTGTAAAAAGTGCAAAATTCGGCGATAGATCACTAAAAAAATGCGAATTTCGTCAAGGGATTGCTGAAAAAGCACGAATTTCATCAAAGGATTGTGGTAAATAGTGCAAATTTCGTCAAACGATTGCGGAAAAGATGCGAATTTCGTGAAAAGATCGTTGAAAGATGCGAATTTTGTCAAACGATCGCGGAAAAGACGCGAATTTCATGAAAAGATCGCTGAAAGATGCGAATTTCATCAAAAGATCGTCTAAAAAACGCGAAATTCGGCAAAAGATTGCTAAAAAGACCCAAATTTTATCAAAAGATCGCTGTAAATGCACGAATTCTTCAAAAAAATGCTGAAAAAACTGTAATTTCTTCAAAATTTACAGCATTGGGTAAAAAAATTGAAACCATATTCCTTTTACTAACGTAGAAAATTCGCCACGAAACGTTAAAAAAAAAAATCAATTTAAAAAGTCTATTAAAAGATCCAGAAACACACTGGCTACAAAGTGCATAACTTCAGACATAACAGGTACAGTACTTTCCTGCCAAGTCCTGTAGATCTGTGCACATTGCAGCAGTCTCTTCACAAAACAGCACACAGAGATACAAATATCTACGTTTATTATTATAGATATAATTTTTCATCTGAAACAATATATTGAACTAACTTTTGAAAAATGAGATTAACCTGACCTGCAATAAAAAAAACAATTAGAATAGAGACAACATGCGGGCCTTACTCGACCTGATGTAGGACATTTTAGAAAAATTTAGACATTTTTCTCCGGAAAAATATTAGTAGTTTCGTCAGGGGAGGGGAATTTCCCCTTCACCAACTGCCCTAGAATCTTTCAGAAAATTCATTGTGAAGTTCAGAAATTTAGCTTAGGAGTGGATAGAGCATGAGGTGAATGGGAAGAATTACATTTAGTCAATCCCACCCACTACCAAAATATTAGCAAAAACGAAAGAGTCTCCTACTTTGTATGCTGACGTTCATTACACATACGTTCAGTTGATTAGTATTTGTTTGCTTAAAATTTGCAGCATAAAAAACAACCAACCAACCTCCAAATAATTTGAATTTTGTGTGCTACTATTTTTCATTTTCAAAGGTTGGCAGGTCTGAAAATGCACGAAATTCATTCAAGCAGCAGTCAGTAACTTGTGTAGAAGCACTTTGTGCCCATTAACCGAAAAAAAACATCACTGGACACACAAAACTTGCTGTACAGTAATCTCTAGAATGCATGAAATTAATTCATGCAGCAGTCAGTAACTTATGTCATAAAAACTTGATTTGAACACATTTTCGATCTCAATGTTGTAGATAAATTCGTCAACAAGTTACGAAACAAACACGCACAGGCAAAGGATGATGCAATACTAACCAATTTGGATTTGCTCATGAACCGGATAGACCCAGTTTTAGCCAGCTAAAAGTGGAAGCGCTGGGAACTCTTTGGGCTTTAACCGACTAAGATTTGTTAGACCCAGGTTTAGCTGGTTAAAGTTGGAAGCATTGGGAACTTTTCAGGCGTTAGCCGCAAAGCCTTGATAATTCTCACTTTAACCGATTAAACCTAGGTTTACCCCTAATTCTTGCATTAGCCGTAACATATATAATATGCTGATTAGATCCTATCCTTTAACTTAGTTAATTAGCTTATTACATCTAACAGTATTTTTAAAGCTTATTTTAAATCTAATCCACAAAATACATAGGGTGGCTAATAAATACTCTTTCAAATAATAATTTATTTTATTTTACAAATATTAAACAGAAAAACTTGATGAGTAAATTCACAAGTGCACATGTTGCACATCCTAAAGTAAAATTTACATACCTGTAATTTTATTTGAATTGTGCACCATTTGCAGTAATGGCCTATATAACTGGAGAATGATAGAAAAGAGAGCAGAAAGGAGGAAGTGTGAATGGTAGAAAATGGTATCTAAGAATTATTTTGTCTCTTTCATGCAATATGGAAGCTTTGAGAAAATCCAAGCTTCTATGCTGTTTAGCATAAACTTTAACTTCTAGTATTCTCACAGATACACTAGTGTGGGAGATTTATAATGTTATTACATGGGATAAATAGAAGCAACAAAACTTGCCACAACTCGTCAATTTACCAAGCATTTCATTGTCTTTTCCGGCAAGGCTTTTCCCTCATCTGATTTCCATGCTTTTGATTGACTGTTCCATGTGATATGGGTCCTTATCCCTTTCGATCCCCACTACAGGCGACAAAATTGCTCCGATAATAAAAAGTTGCTTGTTTTTCGAATAACTTTTTTTAAGTCATAAGTTCAATATGGTATCACCCGAAAGTAGTGGCAACTTTGACGCCTTGTGTAATAGCACTTTTAGATGGAGAAGATATGGACATTTTTCATGCATGATAAACTTTGGACAATTGTTAATTTAGCCTTTGTACAAAATCTTGCTAAAATATCCAATTCCTATTAGAATGCATCATGTAGCAAAAATAATAAATTTACAGTCAATATGTCCTATAGGTAATAATTGACATTCATTTGTATTCCTTTATCAGTAGATTTCAGAAGCAGATTTTTATTACTTGATACTACAATCCAAAAATTACAAAATACTAATTCTGATTTTTTTTTTTTTTTTTTTTACCGTTTAAAAGCTTATAGATATATCCTTAACACTTGCTAAATATACATAATTTTTATGATCATAAGACTAATAATAATTAAAGCTTTTCATCAAGAAATATTATTCTAGAAGTGTTTTTGCTGCATTATCATAGAAGAAATAAACTCTTTGTAGGTAAACTTATTTAAAATGTAGATCATAATTTTGAAAAGACAACTTCTATAGGTGCACACTACATTTTTTTCTGGGCAGTAAATTATAACGCCTCCAAATTAATAAATTTGTTCCTGAATTTTACTACTTTAAACTTAATGATTATATTGCTTTTCCATCACAAGCTATCAGAATAAATTATTTTTCCTCTTGTAAATGATGGTGACAAAATATCCTAAATAAAAAAGATATATTTCTGATAAAAATAAATTATGTTGTCACATTCGGAAAAATAATCTTTAAAATCTGCTATGACATTCACACTATTCATTTATATCAGTCATCAATTTCAAGATTATTTTTAGTATTTTATTTTCATCAATAAGATTATATGAGTAAAATTGAAGATATTGACCCACAGAATTTTTTAGAAAAGATTTCATTTTGTCATGGGCAACAAAGGGTGTGCGAATACTTTAAAAGCTCTTAACTGCACACCATACCAAATAAAAGTTTTGCATACCAGTATCAAAGACTCGTATACTAGAACTTACACCTGAATTAGTACATGTGCTATAGCTTGAGAAATCCTGCTTTATACTATGAAGTAAATAAAATATCTCAGAATTTTTTAATCAAATCTACATAATAAAAGTGCAAGTCACCAGGTAATGAGGAAAACAAATACAGGTGAGGAACTCAAATACAGGCTGACTACTTTGCTTTTTATTTGCCAGGCGACTATTTTTACACAAAATTATTATTTTTTTAATAAAAGTGCATAAAAGTTTAAGAAAAACTGTTAAAAAAAATTATGTTTAAGAGATGACTTGCATTTAAATCATAGCAAACGTGGTAGCGTTTGCTATAATATGTTTAAGAAATAGAAAATGCAAATGTTTTTCTGAAATTTCTGGCGAACCAGTTGACATACGACAATGATTTTTTTTTTTTAAAAGATAGAACTCGACGAGACAAATAAAATGATAGCATTCAAAAAATTATTGTAGCTTACTGTAGTTTTTTATTTAACTTTAAACAAAAAAATGAAGAAGAAAAGTTCATTGAACTGTAGCTTAAGTTCCACTAGCTGGATTAACTTCGTTTTTGTTTTATTTTTTTCCTCTTGGTAAAACTTAAAATATTTTTTTTTTATCTTTGTATGTTTGACGGTCACTGAGAAAATCGAATTTATGTTGTAAAGCTTCGGTTGAACATTGGTTTTTCTTTTCCTTTTTTATCGTAGCAAACGCACACGTTTGCATGAAAGTTTAAATAAATATTATTATTATTATGTAACAGAATTCATTAAAATTAAATAAATCACGTGACAAACATGCTAATTTGTTTTTATTTTCATACTAGCATAAATGCCCGTTATAGAACAGTAATCGTAGGTAGAAATCGTGGTTTTCACATTAAATTTGAAATAATACTCATATACTATTCATCGACAATGAGGAAATATATATATTGGAAAATTATATCGCCTAACAAGCTCCTGATATTTACGTTCAAACTCACTAAGCATTTTATATGCTTATGTAAAAAAATTGTGTTTCATAATTTCATGTAATTCACGTAAAATATGCGGCAAACAATTTTCGGTACTATTATCCCATCGACTACTTTTATATCGCCAAATAAAAGGGAGAACGTTGCCATTGGAATATCAAAATAAATAAATAAATAAAATATAAGAATTTACGGACACAATTTTTATTTTAATTAATGAAATAAATAATAAGTCAGTAAAAATAATGAATAATACACGCAAATGTCGAATTAAAAACCATTTGATGACATAACAAACACGTATAATGCTTCTGACATCAAGTAAATGGGACTGCATTTTTGGCGTTTAATCTTTGAGTTGGCGATAGTATTTTGTTATGAAAAGTGGTTGACGGGATGATAGAGAAGTACCCAATTTTCAATGTCGTCGTTATTAAGTTGTTCCTGTACAGCTTGTGCTGTATCTTTTATTTTGGTACTTTTCTGTTATACTAACACCATGCCAAAATATTTGCTAATGCGCCAATTATTACAACCCTGACCGAGCAGATGTTGTCTACAAATCGTGTTGTCATGCAAACCGTGCCAAACATTTTGATTTGTTATTTAATGAATGTAAAACATTTTTCGGTACTTTTCCGTTATACAAAAACCATTGTCACCAAGTGTAATAGTAAGCGCAAAATGAAATTACCGTGAATGAAAACACTTGGAAAAAAAAAAAAAATGTTGAAACGAAAGTGAGCATTTGAAAAATATAACATTTGAAAATTACACACTTTTAAGCACTATTTTATTAAAATTAAAACACAAATATATACTTAAAATAAGAAAACAAATAATTGTTATACAATAAAGGGAAAAATCCTGTGCCGGTAGATTTAGTGGGCTCTTATTGGCGATAAATGTTTGATGTGGTTGTTGCGATCTTGTGAAAATTCTTCAATCATCCACATTTACACTGTATCCATATTGTTGCTATAATATCTTTTGGTACTTTTCGGTTAACCAGCTGCCAGTGAAGTATATATATACACACACACATATATATATACATACATATATATATACTAGCTGTTACCCGTGACTTCGTTCACGTAACAAAAAGAAAAATAAATGTACTAATCAAGCAAAATATTTCACTCCCGATAATTAAAAAATTAAATAATTAACTAACTCTTTATCACATTTCATAGAAGAAAATACGATATTTCTTTGTTATAGGGCCTTGACATAAATCAGTTTAAAAAAAGTAAAATTTTGTGCCAAATAACCGCGAAAAGGAAACTGCAACCAATGGAAAAAGGACGGCCAAATAAAATCGTGTAAATCAACAAATTGGGTAAAAAGAAATGTCAATTTTACCTGATAAACCATTTTACTTTTAACGACTTTAAGAAACGTTTTAACAGCCATCATTTAAAAATAATTCATTGGAAATTGTAGATGCTTTTTCTTTAAATTCAATTCTTGTGAATAGGGAGGAATAATTCTACACCTAAATGCAAGGAGCTTCAATTGCAAAGCTTTTTGCAGCCCAAAATTACATGCAAACGTAACACTTAAATTGCAAAGCTTTTTGCAACCCAAAATTATATGTAAACTTGTTACTTTTGCATGTAATTTTCATTGCAAATTAACGTTTATTACGGTTCAAATTAAAATTAATTTGGGTGCAAATTAAAAGGAAATGTTACGTTTGCATGTAATTTGGGGTTGCAAAAAGCTTTGCAATTGCAAGTGTTACGTTTGCATGTAACAGCAAATTTGTGTCCTTGGTTTAATCTATAGCTGAAACAAATCTTGATTTCTTGACAATATGCTGACAGGCGATTTTTTCTCTTCAGAATAAATTGATTCATAAAGTTTGAATATGTGGAAATATGTTTTTATTTTTCAGAAATTTTACTGTAATCAAGATTTTTTTTTCACCAACTATTCAAATTGAAAATAAAATAATTTTTTTCAGTTTTAATTAGAAAATGGCATAAAAATATATTAATCCATTTTATTTCTCCTTTTTTATCCACAAAAATGGAGTAATTTAAGTACCATTTTTAGAGAAATTTCGTTAAAATTTACAAAAAAAAAATATTAATATTTCGTAATTTAATTAAAAATTTTAAATTCTCAGAGTTTATATGCCATCATCGAATCAATGATAACCGGTGTTAAGTAAATCGCGTTGCATTAAGAGGAGTAGTTGCGAAATACACACAGTCAGATTTTAACTTAATAGACTTGTGTTCAATTTTCTTTTCCTAATAATCTTACTGATGCTTGTATTATTAATCACAGAGTTCAGAGAATAAATAGAGATGAAATGTTCATGTTTGGCGTGATGTGGAAAATGCAACCCTACAGTCGGCCCAAACAACTGGCGGCTTGCTTTGAAAACCTTTCCTGGTCCAATGAATCCAGTCCTTGTTCCACGTGCAGCCTCTCTCCATCCAATGAAGTCAGCGCCCTTGGGCCTAATGATTTGAGCAATAACCGGCTTCATATTGCAAGCCGATTTTACAGTTCATTACCCCTCTATTCTTTCACTGTACTCAGTGATTATTAATGTATGAAATTGATACACGCTCCATTTGAAACATTTAAAAAATCCTGTTTTATTATGACGTCACATTGATCCCAGAGAAATCTCTTTTCAATGATATAATTCTTGTTAATTTTCTTTTCCTGGCAATAATGACGTGAATTTTAGCAGAAAACTCACATCTGTTTGTAACTGATATTCAAGCTTATTATTAATCTGTATCAAAAAAATATTTCAGTTATTCATCTTAAATATGACGTCCATTATGTATATACTTTTATTATATACTGATAGTCATGCTCTTTGTAGTATTACGAATATTTGAAAATACATGTTTTATTTATGACGTCATATTTGTTCAAGCCAAGAAGGATCCTTTTCATAGTTCCATGGTTCAAGCAAAATCTTTTTCTTAATAATATAATTATTGTTAATTCTTCTTTCTAATTATAACGCAGTTTTTGACAGAAAAAGATCTTTTTAATGTAACCGATATTCATACTTCATGTATAATAACAAATACTCCATATTGTTGTTTCAAATATCACATAAATTCATCTTCTTTTGAATTATTTTCATTTTTCACGTGAAAATTGCTCAATTGAAACTTAATTGTTGAGGAAAAATTATTTTTCCGCATTTTTATTTATTGGCAACGATCAAAGCCCTAGCAACGATAAAGTAAAATGGTTAAATTTTATCTAAAAATGTCCATTGATTCTCTATGAAAATAATCAAATTTTGAATTATTAAGAAAAGTATTTGAATAAAATAAACAAAAACCAGTCTATGTTCATTTCCGGGTTATAATCCACCTATATGCAAAGATACAGGGCCATTAATTTCTCCATTTTGACGCTGGCTTCAGCCTAACATTTGCACACAATCGGATTTATAATATTATTAGGATTAGGATTTCACCGACTCCCGGCTAGCCGAAAAGTACCTCATTTTTTTGTTTCTCGCTAACATTGTCTGTAGACTCGATTACGGAATATTAGAAAATCTATCATTATTATCATCTAAACGGTCATGAATAATGTGCCATAATCAGGCTGCATATTATTACACATAATTTTCATGTATGGTTTGGTGAAACATTGAACTTTAAATTCTGTTAAAGACTGCATTTTATCTCGAAAAGGTGGACACCATGTTACAAAGTTATGTGGTTTGAAACGATCAGAAAAACAAACTTGAATCAATGATTATAATCCCGCGATTTTGTTCATGTGAGCCGCCAATATTGAAATCCAGTTTGTTGGAGAACCCAGTTTGGTGTTAAATCGTTACATTACGCGTTATATAACCAAACCGGGAAAAAAAATCGTAAGGAAGAGATTTGGAAGACCATTGAAGATAACAAAAGTCTCCGTGCCAGATTACGTGCTTTTGCCAGATAAAACTTGATTAGTCGAGAAACTGGAAGTTACGAAGCCATAGACAAAATTCTTGGCCTTAAATGTTTCTATTCATGGGATGCTGTGCAATACTTAAATACCAGCATGAAAAAAGACCGACGAAGAAAACTGAAAGTCACCATGATTTGGTTTTATTGGCAAAAGAGGATGAACGATCTACTGAATTTACTGTCGGAATTTTATTGATGATTATTACCCGAACAAATTGGAAAACATGTGTTTATACGAATTGGCCACTAGGTACTAATACGAACGAAATAAACCGAAGTCTGTAGAATATTACGAATTAAAAAAGAACCTCAGTTGGTTCAGAAAACGTTTGAAACCAGTTGTTTTGAAAACGCCCTATCATAACACGAAAATGGACGCTGGAATTGAGTTGTACTATCATCATTCTTTGCTGATGTTGTTCAAGCCTTGGCGAAACGAAGAAGACCTAGTGGGAGAATTTAAACTCTACCGTGAATCCTTTCAGCACAATGTGAAAAAATTTTCAGAGATGGAAGAATGTCGCGAAACAAAACAACGATTACAAGCTGCAATCTACTTGGCTGAAAAGTTGCAACAAGAAAGTGATTTGCACAACCAGCTTTAAAATATCGAAGAACCAAATGAAGACGTTGATATGATAGCCGCAGATTCTGATAACACTGAAACTCACCAGGAAATTGTTATTAATGAAGATAAATTGAACAAAAAAAATATTGCTGACCTAAGGAAAATATTCTAATAAATTATAAAGCACATATAAGAACAAAAAAAAAGACCCGTCTATTCCACCCATAAATCTGATTGTACGCGTAGTTGCTGGTAGAGGAAAAAGCTTTCTAATTTAATTACTCAGTCAAAAAGTTCGTTTAATGAGTAATCACAATAATGATGATGCTGCTGCAGTACTAGCACCAACGAGAATTGCTGCCTTCAGCATTGGAAGAAGTACAATTCACACGTTTTTCAAATTGCTCGTCCAACATACGAATGAAGCAGAATAATTTAAGATTGATTCTGACGATTTGAAATTATTTAAGCAACAATGGAAATCATTGGATTTAGTAATTATCGATGAGTGCAGTATGGTTTCGAATGTACTTTAGCGATGATCAGCTAACGATATGGCGAATGTTGTAAACACAAGCGAGATTACTGTTTTGGTGACAAAAACATTATTTTGTTTGGGGATTTATTGCAGCTAGCACCCGTAAAGGCCCAATTTTGATTTCAGGAACTGCCTTTAAACAAAGTGAAACAATTGTTTGGTGATGTTGGTACATTCAACTTTTGGTACGAATTTGAATACAGTGAGCTAACAATGAACATTGTGTTATATACATAAAAAAATATATATCGCGGCATAACTTTCTTAAATAACAGTCTCATGCACCAAATAACGACGCAAAATCAAAACTCAATTTTTATAGCATCATCACTGAACTGATCATTAGTATAATTATCAGAATCTAATATTCGGCCCCATTCAGCGATTTTAAGAAAGACTAAGAAGAGTAGTAAGGAAAGATACCACTGAAAGAACAACTCAGCCTATAGCAGGTGACTTCAGTGCAGCAGAAACAGTCCATGGATACGACCGAGACAATTATAGAATCCAGTTTCTTTATGAGGTAATAGCTATGGAAAACCACCATTTAATTAATTGATGTGACGGTCCCCTGACATTTGAGAAAGCAGGTAGACATGAAAAAATGCTACTTTGGCGATGAACAGTCAACGATTTGGCGAGTGTTGTAAAAACAATGTAACAATAAAATTTTGACAATAGTAAAATTTTTTGCTTTTCAAGATATTAAAAAAACTTTAGTTTTTATCAAAAAATTTAAATGACTAGTATTAAAAAATGCTCTGAAGAGCACCAAAAAAGGTTAATATGTTTAAGTATGAAAAAGGGTTGGACAAGTGTTTCTAATTGAGCATGAGAAAGGAAAGGGGTTCCTTCTTGGCAGCAGCTCACTGTCAATGCCAACTTTTGAAAAAATCATATTCGCGCTTTTTCTATATAAATGAAATCACTCACAGTTACGATAAAAATGTATAGTTTAAAGACGTAGCCAGTAAAGATGCAGCTTGATTAGACATGAATGTAAGGTGACATAGTACCAAAAACCTCAGTTCCTGCAGCGTATCACACTCATGCAGTGCTACCAAGCATGCCTGCAGTGTAGAACTGCACAGAAAATTTATTTGTATTGCAGTGCAGAGTGTTGCAGCATTCTGAACAGGAACAATTTCACATATGCACGCATTACAGTATAATGCATTCATTGATTGAAATTATATGCAAGTGGCTGTGGCTCCACAATGCAATATGCAGTACAGCAATGCATATGTAAGTTATAAACGAACATTATGCGCATATACCTTTAATACGGAAGTACAAAAGAACAGTGCGGATCTGCACTGAGGATCAAAAGTATAATAGGAGTGTACAGTGTAGTATAGTCTGTAGAGGAATAATGGTACACAATGCACTGTACAAAGTTGCATTGCAGACTCACGCCCAGTACAACAGTAGAACAGTGCAGTTGACATATAAAGCAAGTTGGAAAGTTTTACTACAGTACCGCAAATTTCTTTTATATGGAAAAAGCGCGAATATGATTTTTTCAAAAGTTGGCATTGACAGTGAGCTGCAGCCAAGAAGGAACCCCTTTCCTTTCTCATGCTCAATTAGAAGCACTTGTCCAACCCTTTTTCATACTTAAACATATTAACCTTTTTTGGTGCTCTTCAGAGCATTTTTTAATACTAGTATGTATATACTCTGAGATAACTTCATTTGAAATTAGGTTGGCAGTCATATATCTCATTGCATCAAAGTAAACAAACACAAGGGATTTGTTCACCATGATCAATAAAAATATTAAACCCTGCAGGTAATCTTTTGCAAAGAAAGTTCTCCACAAATGAATTTTTGCAGTGCTCTCTGGTGTCAAAACATAGGGTGCTAAGTATCACCAGGTTCCGTTTGGCTGCTATGGGTTGATGACCTTGGCTAGGTATAATGGATGATCCCTATCTTCGGAAAATAATTTGCAAGAACTTGAAGAATCAACTGGGACATCCTAGGATTATGTAAAGTAAGAATAAAAGGTGAATAGAGCATTGATCTTGCTTGCAGACATGTACTATATTACAGAGGCACAGAAGATGGAAAAACACAAGTGGTATAGAATTTCAGATTCATAAAAGGTGGAAGAATCACATCATGGAATATGATAGTGCATCAGACAGAGTTGCAAGGTTAGTTATACAAGTGTCAAGAAGATACAAGATGCAAATTATCCAAATTTATGTGCCAAATTAGGCCAATTTATGCCAATTATATCCAAATTATGCACCTTCATCAGCTGCACTGATGAAGAAGTTGAATATTTTTATGAAGAAATAATTTCAATGAATCAGAAAAGAAAAAAGTCCTTCCGGCCTGTACCGGGAGGAAAAGGTAGCTTTCCTACATCTTCGTTTTAAAATTTCAGCTAATGTTACACGAAAACAGCAAGTTAAAATGCACAGAAACGTTTACAAAAGATTCGTTAATACTGAATTTGAATAAGAAATTCGCCAAATTATTGAGCAATAGCAAAATTGGCTTCATTTATGAAGACTTATTTTGGGCGCCAAAGTTGACGATATTTCGCTAAATGTCGCCAATTTTGGCGCTAACGGATATGAATATATAGTTTTATGCGTATGATTGGGAAAATTATTACAACAATGAAAGAAAATGATATGCGTTAATGTGCTGTTTTGTTTCAAAATGTCAGCCACCCTAGAATTTCAAACTGCTCTATCTCAGCCATTTTTTAAGATAGAGGTAAACCAAAAAATGCTCTGGAATCCTTGTATCAAGGCCTAACACGTAATTAAAAAATAAATTTTAATTTTTAATTTTTTTGTATATTTATTTTAGTTTTAAATTTTTAAATGGCCCCCATCTTGAATCAAAATGGCGGACCAAGCTGGCCAACGAACTCGGTCGAGACATTGGTGACCTTAATACACACAATTAGTTTCATCAAAATCGATTTATAAATACGAGCGTTATCGTATGACATAGGTCAGATATATATATATATATATATGGATATATCTATATATATAAATCAACATTTGAGCGGAGGGTGGTTTTGGGGTCTGGGGGTCATGATCGGTGAAAATATATCGAAATTTTCCGGAACTGCTTTCCTCCGAACGGCTGCAATAGGTAGCTTTATACTTTTTAGTATTGAAAGCTACCTAATACTACATCAAATTAATAATGGGAGAGTGGAATGCTTAAATTGGAGGAGGAGGGGAAAGGGCAAGTTCTCAGTACAAAATTATAGATATGGGATGCGAAATGAAAGCAGAAACAGATAGATTGATTTTGTAAAATGTAATCAGTTGTACACTGCTGGACAATTGCTAAGGACGGATAACACTATTACCCATAGCAACCACAAAATGAAAGAAAGCAAAATGTGGAAAATTAGAATAAGTGAGGGATATAGTAAGAATAGGTGTTCGTATGCAAATTTTCCTTTCCACATCTGTTCATCACTTGATAGCGCTGATAAGAGCTTTGAAGGATTTGTCGCGTGTGGACAGTTGTTATTCCAAGTCAAAGTTTTACAGGAAAGACTTAATTGACGAACTTGAAATTTTTGGCATGTCTTTCCGATATCACTTAGATGATTTTATGCGTGGCCGAATTATTGGAAAGATCGAAGAAGGGCGAAAAACAACAGATGTTGTCAGGGAGTTCGACATCGCCCACAGCGTTGTTTCACGGCTGTGGAAATAATTTAAATTTAATGGCATGTGCAGCAGGCGTCACGGGAGAGGTCGTGTTAGAAGTAAGACGCCTACAGGAGATAGATACGTTGTCCTATCGGCAGAAAGAAACCGACACACCACAGCTCAGCAGGTGGCAAATCAGTTTCTTGCTACCACAGGACAGCAGATCTCCCGAAAAACTGTAGTCAGACGTTTGAGTGTCGGAGGATTATACGCCCGCAGACCTGTTGTGTGTGTCCCATTGACCAGATAGCAGCGTACTGCCCGTTTTCAATGGTGGCGTGAGCATCGCATCTGGTCTGATTAGGACTGGACATGGGTATTATTATCAGATGAAAGTAGGTTCAGTCTGTCATTGGATTGTAGACGCCAACTATTCTGGCGTAAGAGTGGTACTGCTTATCGTCCAGAAAATATCCAGGAAAGATACCGATATCCGACATACAGCATCATGGCATGAGCCTGCATCATGATGAATGGCCGCACGCACCTACATGTGGTTCTGACACCGAACACTCGTTGTTCAGGATTGTCTAGACAGCGAGGGTATTCAACGCCTCGTATGGCCAGCACGTTTTCCAAATCTAAACCCCATTGAAAATGTTTGGGATGCTTTGGGGAGTCAACTTGCTAGTCGAAACTATCCTCCAAGAAACAAGAACACCCTCTTCTGTGCACTGACAGAGGAATGGGATAAATTGCCTCAACAGCTGCTGGATAATGTTGTGCAAAGTATGGTACGACGTGTAGAATGTTGCATCACACTCCACGGTAGACTTGTCCCATACTGACACCTTTCTCCAAAGTGCCTGCTGACTTTCATATGCATTGTTCCATTTCTCCGTATGCAGCATCAAATGAACATTTTTTTCTTTCAGCTGTTGCATAGCCTTTTGTATTTTCCAGAACAATAAATGTCCTTTCTTCTAATGTCTAAACAGTGTGGCAACAATATTTTATCCTACTAGGCCTCATATCTCGCTTAATGTTATTCTACATTGCAATTTGTGATCCGTCCTTAGCAATTGTCCAGTAGTGTATATCATGAATTCATTTTTCAAGGGGAAAAAAACACAAAAAAAATTGTCCTGGAAAAGTGCAAATGAAGCAACAAGCAAAATCAACTACAGCATGCCAAACAGAAAGCATCTTATTCAGGATTGTAGCATTCTAAATAACTTCAATACAGGAAACAATCACAGGTTGGTTAGATGCAAAATGCTGTTAAATACTAAAGTAGAAAGAATGAAGCTTTTCAAACAATCCAAGAAATTAGTCTATATTATTAGTCTCCAGAAACATAAAGAAGAATTACATTTGGAACTTAAAAACAATTTTGAAGTATTGCAGTCAATTTTGGAATGGAGCAAAATGTTACAGTAGCGAGCAAGAAACTAACCAATACTGTGCAAAAAATGGCACAGGAAGTCAAGCACAGACAGTGAAGCACAGGTAAAGCAAACAAGGAATATAGTAGAAAAAACGAGAAGGTTGATGAAGAAATGCAGAGAATTTAAAACAATGAAAAACGATCCCCAAATCAAGAGTTGAATACACAGAATTGTGTAAAACTGTAAGATAGCGCATTACAGAAGATATCAGAAAATTTAATTGTGATCTTGTCAAGAAAGTTCTAGAAAATAACAAAAATTTAAAATCAGCTAAGTGCAAACTGTTTGCTGGAAGAAAAGATATTTTTCTGCTAAAGAGGGTAGATGGAACAATCACCAAAATCAATAATGAAATCGTAAGTATTGTCGGAAAATTCTTTCACGACCTGTATAAATGGGAAGATGAAAGAGAAAGCAACCTACCTGATCAGAAAAAAAAAACATAACAAAAGCTGAAGAGATAATCCCAGTGATGACAGATGAAGTTTTACAAGCCATTAGATGTGGGATGGTAAGTATAATTTTGGTAAATGTGCTGGCAAAGATGGAATCACAATTTATCTTATCAGAGAAGCATGAGAAGTATTTGCAAAAATTCTAACTATACTGTTTTTCAAATGCCTAGGTAAGTCAAATACACCAGAAGATTAGAATAACGCTGTAATATGGCTACTTTAAAAAAAGGGAAAAAGGAAAACCACCTAAAAACTACCATCTGATCAGCTTACTATCAGTGATTTATAAAATTTTCATCAAAGTTTGAATGACAAAATTTTAATCCATTCTTAGACTAAATCTGGAAAGCAAGCAGGATTCCGAAGTGGATTCAGCACAATGGATCATATTCAAACAGTAAGGGAATTCAGAGAGAAACATAAGGAATGTATTTTACTTTGCTACCTCACTTTTATTGATTATGAAAAAGCATTTGATTCTGTCTGCACATCAGCAGTAGTAAAATCTCTAAAGGACATCAGTATAGACAAATCTTACATCAATATCATAAAGAAGATTTACAAGGAAGCAACAGCAACTATCCATTTGGACAGAGGAAAAGCAAAGATCAAGCTTTTAAAAGGAGTTAGACAATGACACACCATTTGGCCTAAACTTTTTCCTGCTGTCTTAGTGTCTCAAGAATCTGGATTGGGAAAACAAAGGGGAATAAATGGGAAACACCTAAGTCATCTCTAGTTTGCTGATGACATTTTAATTTTCAGTCCTAAAGAATTGGAAGATATGTTAAAAGATTTAACAGAAGCTAGCATTAATGTGAGATAAAAAATAAAATTGGAAAAGACCAGTGAATTGAACATCACAAAAGTTGATGTTCAATTCATTTGCACCAAAAAAAAAGATTGTCTACTACAGCTCTGAGATTAAGGAAGTTATGAAGAATAACATGCTTCTTTGCTTGAAAAGAAAAGTGTTTAATCAATGTGTGTTTTATCTGCACTAATTTATGGAACAAAAACATGGATGCTAATAAAACGAATGGTACAAAGATTATAAACAACATAGCAAAGTATAAAAAATGCATGGTAGGCATAACTAGAAGAGACAGAAAAAGAATAACCTGGATAAGAAGTCAGACGAAAGATTTTGACATCATCGAGAAAATTAAACAGTTAAAATTTAAAAGGGCTTTGCACATTGCAAGAAGACAAAGCAGTAGATGGAGTACAAACATCCTATAATGGTATCCTAGAGATGTAAAACATCCGCAAAGACTGCCGGTTTGAAAGTAAGATTGAGTGACAAAATCAAAAAAGTGGCTGGAATTAATCAAATGACCAAAAGCACTATACAGGAAACAACAGAAAAATCTAAGGGAGATTTACATCTAGCAATGGATTAAAAATAGTTGATGATAATGATATACTATTAAAATATAATTAATTGATGAAAGCTATTAAAAGTAATTTAATAAATAAAATTTTTAAATATAAATTGTTAGGAATAATTTTAAGTCGTCATATTTTTTAATCAAAGAAATACTTTTTTTAAAAATGGGATTGCTGTAAATTTTAAGCAGCAGAAAAAATGTATGTGTTCTGTCTTTTTAAAGCTACAAACCATATTTCATTGTATGATAAATTTTCATAAATAATTATTTTATTTTAATCAAAATATGTATCTCTGTGATACATTTTGGTAATTACATCCTTTTATTTAACTTAAATTGGTTTTTGTATGTAAAGATGGAATTTTATGTTCAAATTTTCATGTATTTCATGCTGTTGTAGAATTATAAAATTTATGTCCAGAAATGTGTTTCTGGTGACAATACAACATAAGATATTTTAAACACTAAAATGTAGAAAATAAAAGATAAAGCATGTAATTATTATTATTATTTTAAATATACTTTTATCAATTAATAATTTAATATTAATTTTATGATTATATGTTGAGAAAACAATTTAGAAATCCTCATTAGATAATTTAAATAATGTTTTTTTTTTTTTTTTTTTTTTTTTTTTTTTTTGTCATATCTTTAAAAAAAATTATAATATTTTTTTAAAAAATAAATTTACCAATTTGCACTTTCTACCAAGCATAAATCAAAGCAGTGAATTTTCTATAATCGGGTCCCACTCCAAATGAATGCATTGTAACTGATTTTTTTTTTAACAACATAAATTGCAATCATGAAATAACACATGATTTTTAAGATAAACATTGAATGCTTATAAAAGAATGTTTTTCAAAAAGACTCAGAAGAATATAGTTACAAAAAAAAGCGTTTACAGTATTCCGCTTCTATTACAGTAAGCAGTACAGTACAGTACACCATTTATCCAGAATGGTCGGGGCCAGATGTATTCTGGATAACTGGTTGGATATTAAAGCAACATCCATTGTATGAGATTTGTAGAATATATGTTGCTATAACATTGTTGCTGATTTCAAATTATTTGATTACTCTGATTAAGGCTCATATCCTATTAAGATCAAAGATTAATCAGAGTTTTGAAGATGGCAATTTCTGGCAATCCTTGGAAGCAATAATGCTGCATAAAACTCAAAATACTGAATATCTAACTAAATATGCTTTCATTTCAAATCCTAGATATTGATAAAGTTATACAATGCATGTGGTAATCTATCAAGCAATGCACATGTCAAACTGGCAGTGCATGGTACTTTTTCTAGAAAGATTCTGAAATCAGTCAGTTGGAAATACCATTCTGGATAACTGGTTAACTGGATTCCGGATAAATGGTTTCATACTGTATATGTTGTGTTGTGTTTAAAGAACATTTTTATATTTTTATACATGCATTTATTTGTTAGTTTTTTTAATAGTTTACATTTTTAATTATTAATTTTGTTAAATATATTAATTAAAGAATGCACTGTAATACTGATTTTTTTAACTGTTTTAGAATTGCCAAGCAGGTGTAAGAAAGATAAATGAACAAATTTATACAGTTGATAGATTGCGAGCAAGACAAGAAAGTGAAATGTATGAAATAGTAAGTGCTACATTTCAAACAAATTTTTATGTTTTCTTGACACAGTAGCTGTTATAAAACTCAGATAATAAGTCATTCATCATGTATGTAAACTGTAAACTCAAATATATATATATATGGGTGTAAATACATTTTTTTAAGGGATTACATACGTTCTCAGCGGCAAAAAATTGACATATTTTGGATTTTTTTTATTTTAGGAAGGGAGTAAAATTATTTGAAACACTAATAATTCCACGTTGTTTTTTATTGCTTCAAGTATTTAAAAACATTTTTTTGTTAAATTTGGTCACATGTTGTGTCAAAAACCTGCAGCCGCGTTGGCATGTACCAAAATATCTGGTCTCGGTGGGCAGCATCCTAACTTCCTGTAGAAACAAAAAAATATTAAAATCTTAGTTTCTTCTTCTAAAACAGCCCTACTCAACCTTTATTTCTTGTGGGCCACAAACATATCCTTTGGACGTTAGGTGGGCCACAATACAATTATATTATAATGTTAAAAAATTGTAATTTAAATAGTGTGTTTAAAAAAGTAGTATAACTAACCTATATAATAAATATAATCAGTAGGATGGAACATTTGTCACAAAAGAAATCTTACCAAAAAATTTTAACACCACTATTTTCAAACAATAAACTTTGTGTTAGATTTCAATTGCAAATGATGCAGAAATGTGCCGCGAAAAGATTTTGTTTGGAAATAGTGGTATGAAATATTTTGCTGCCAATTTGTTCCGCAGTAAACCTTCAACTCTATTAAGCATTATTAGTTAAATGTAATAATATAGCAATGCAGCATTTCCAAGTTCTAAAGAAAAAAATCAAGTGATTTGTTTTAATAAATCAGTCGTTTTCTCAATACAAAAACTTTTTTTTTTAAGTGTAGAAATATATATTGCAAATGTAATTAATTTGAAATAATATTTGTTTAATGTTGAAGATTAATAAATGTATACACCACTACAGAATAAATAGAATTGCATGTAAAAAGAATTTTTGTTTAAGGAAACAGTATTTAAGATAATTTTAAATTAGTAATTTTAAATAACAGGACAGATTTTGTGATGATCATGATGATTTTGTCATGAAAATATAAAAAACAACAGTGAACGTCTTAAAAAGTTTTATGCACATCTCAATTACTTTAATAAATAGAGGTTAATGATTATGCTTCTTGGGCCGCACATAAAAGATCGCTGGGTCACATGCAGCTAGCGGGCCGTAGGTTGAGTATGGCTGTTCTAAAATAAGGTTATAGCTAAAACCCTTTGACTCAAATTTTTGAATTTTTGAAAAATAATAAAAATGCACTATTTTGAAAGAATCTTTAATTTTTCGTCTAAAATTTTTACCTTAAAACATATCGGAAATATATAAACAATAACAGTTTTCAAGAAATGGCTTGATGGCCCTTAGATAATTTTATTATGTGTAGATGAGTGCAAATTTTATCCAGAAGTGTTAAAATCTGTTCAAGTTATCATGTTGAAAAATGTAATTTCCAGAAAATCACGTTTAAAGTTTTAGAAGGAAAAAATATACGGATTTCTTTTTTCAACTCAATAACACTTAATTTGTTATTTTTGCGCCATACTGTGGGCCGTCTTGGACCATCTGCAGTTTCAATAAGGGCATAGAATCTTTTTGGCAAGGTTGGTTTTATCAATCGGGCATGTGCTTATGTTTTTGCTCATATCTTTCTTAATAATTGAGATATCACTTTAAATCATTTTGTCCAGAATTCTACAAACTATAAGGATTTAATTTCCGTCAAAAAAAAAAAAAAATTGATTTTTTGAAAGTTGAGAATGTGTGGAACTCCTTAAAACATATCAAATACAAGTAAATGCAAGGATTTTCTTTTTATTTATTTGGAAACTTGTTGCATTACAAAACAAGTTTCTGGGATCATTTATTTGTAAATAATTTGTAATCATCAAAAATAAGAAAATACCCTAAGCTTTTTTTATAAGTTCACATAATTGACATTTTATTTTCTATGATAATTATTTCAGAGATTGACTTAAAATGCAAAAGGAATCCTTTACTGAATTAGTAACAATGTGAAGTTTTAAGCTATGATATTATTAAATTGAGTTTCTGTTAAAGGAATCATTTTGGTACTTTTTTCTTTCTTTTCTTTTATTTTTACCTCATACAACTGATACCTGTGTAAATAAATAGTTGATATTTAAATTTAAAATGATAGATTAGACTGATTTGTATATTTTTATTATCATTTGACTCCTTTTTTTCCCCCTTTAATCAAGATAAAAAACACTTTTAGAAAATATGTATTTTTTATCTTTATTTTTCTGTTCTTGCACGCCGTCCCCACTGTCTTTTATGAATGCATGAATGTGTTTGTCATATATCACACTATATTTTCCTATATCACACTTCTATTTATTATTCTAATAATTTAGAAATACTGAATTTTGTAGATTTTCTAAAAGTAATATTTATTTTAAATTGTATATTATTATTTTTTTATACATATATATGCATAGTAACCATTGAGAATTTACTCTCACGAACCATTTTGAATTTCCAGCAGATGTCCAAAGTGTTGATTTTTCCATTATTTAAATTTTAATCCTCTCAATTAGAAGTATTACATATTTTTAAAAACACTTTCTTTTATTAATAGTTACTACTTTTAAAATAGATGGCTAAGGATTTATAATTGGATATTGTCTTCTAAAAAAGGTTACTCCATTTTCTAAAAACATGCGATGTCCCAAATTAGAATTTTTCTTTGAGAATATGTATAATTCTAGACTTAATTCATGTTTAACACTTGTAAAATGAAATAAAATGCAATTTTATGTTAAATTATCTGACAAGGAAGGTCTTCATAAGCGCATACTCAGAAAATTTTGAAAAAAATACAGAATGTTCTTCTCATGAGGATATATACGTCTATAAAAAAAATTTCTGTGGAACCTCGATATAACGTCCATAAAAAATTATGAAAATTTTGTTTATTTGCCGATTTATTACCAGTTGGAGACAGAATGAAATTTTAAAAAATGCACATTTAAGACAAATACTCTTTAAGGAAAAACTTTTTCATGCTGAACTTGTTTATGTAAGTTTAACTTACATAATAAATGAATTTTTATAACTATACAATTTTGTGTACTCATTTATATGTACATATAATGAAATTTAACGATCGTATTTTACGATCTGAAACAAAGTTTAAATTGATTTAAAGTTCTTTCAAGCTAAAAAATAAGCCCGATTCTGAACATTGTCAATTCAAGAAAAAAGTATTGTTGCTATGGAAACAACGACTTCTTCAATATGGAAATGTATAACAAATCCATCTGTCATCAGGCTTTCCTTTTAAAATACATTTTAAAATTACTTGTATAACTGGTGAAGCCATTTAAATTAGAAAAACATCATGGAATGGAGAATAAAACAATAACAAAATTTCATTCAATCAGTAATAAATAGAGAAAAAAACGTGAATAATCTGATTTAAAGAATATTTTTAATTAATATTATTGCAAACATACAGAGAGTTTAAAATGTTGAACGCAAAATGCAAACAATTCTGAGCAAGTGGGTATGGTATCATGAGCCCTAGAATTAACCCATTCGTATAATTTTTTTAAGCTAATGACAATTTTACGCTTTCAAATTTTACAAAAATTTCATAGACAGGTATCATAACAAGAATTTCTTGAAACTCTTCGTTTACTTTAATATGCCTTTCAGATTCATAATTCATATATTTTTAAATTTTTGATTATGCAGTTTTTTAATTGAATTTCCTCTTTTGTTACATTTCTCAGTCCCATATTCATTTCCATATAGTCTTTGTACAGCATCCAAACAACGTTGAATGTGTTCATTCTCAAAGCCATTATTTTAGTGTAAAATAAAACTTTAATCGTTAACTAAAAGTGAAAATAAACATTTGCAACTTAAAAAAAACAAAAACGTATTCAGTAATTCAATAATACACATAACTTAAATGTCAGCTTTGCTATATACACATAAAAGTCAGCTTCGCTATAACATAAAATAGATATTTGCAGCTTCCAAAACATACACCATATTTTTTCAGTGATAAAATTAAATAACTGCAACAACAAGCAGCTTGTATATATTATCCAAAAAATAATAAACTATTTCATCATTTAAGTTTAAATACATTGAGTATTGCACATTCGAATAATCATTTTACAAGCAATTTCAAAATGCATTAAAATCGTTTGCGTTTGGCGAGTAAAAAATGTTGCTAGCCAAATCATGTCTTTTTTGCGCCAATGGAAAGTATTTTATTTTTTGCAGATTTTCTACTGAGATTCCGCAGCTAAATTTCAATATTCCTTTATTACATACATGAGTATCTTCATAAGCATTTTTTTCAAAATTTTCTGAGTATGTGCTTTAAGGAGACCTTCCTTGTGAGAACTTCCAATATTTTTATCTTATTTTTCTGTGTAAGGGTAAATTTAGCTCTTTCTGAACAACGTCCATTTGATTTAATTAACATCAGATAAAAATCTTTTTTTTAATGTTAGTAGTAAAAATTCTCAAATCTGGATGTCCAAAATTTGGAATTCTCCAAAATCCAAACTTTTTGCTAATCAACATATATATATATATATTTATATTTTAATCACAGCAAAACAAAAAAAAACAGGTAAAATTTCAAAAATCACAAAGGACAAAATTTACTACATTAGGCTAAAGTTTTGAATCAGAATACCTTTTACAAATGTCAAAAACAGCTTCAAAATACAAAAAAAAATCTAAAAATCACGAAAAATTAAAAAATCGCTGTACGGATTTCGAAAAACTCCATTTACTATATTGGGCCAAATAGATTACAACTGGATTCCTTTTAATAATGTGAGAAAATTACTGCAAAACACAAAAAGAAAAAATAAATAAAAATTCAAAAATTGCAGAGGACAAAATTTACTATAGTGGGCTAAAACATTGTAATCAGAATTCTCTCATAAAAAGCCAGTGTGAAATGCACAAAACTGCTAAAAATCACATTGAAAACAAAATTAAAAATTGCAGCGTACAAAATGTACTAGACTAAAAGTTTGAAACTGAATTCCTTTTACGAATGTTAAAAAGTCACCACAAAACACGAAAAAACTCTAAAAATCGCATTAAAAAAATTTACAAAACACTCAAAAAATCGATGTATGAATTCCGAATAAACTTTACTGAAAAGAGGACAACATGTACTATATTGGGCTAAAAGATTAAAACCAGATAACTGGATTCCTTTTACTAATGTGGAAAAATTGCTGTGAAATTTAAAAAAAAAAAAAAAAAGCTTAAAATCGCAAAGGACAAAATTTTCTACAGTGAGCTTAAAAGATTCTAACCAGAATTCTTTCACAAATGACAAAAAATCACCATGATAATGCTGAAAATTGCATTAAAAATTGCTAAGGACAAAATTTAATGTATTAGTCAAAAAGTTTGAAACTGAATTCCTTCTACGAATGTCAAAAAGTCACTGCGGAATGTGGGAAACCCTTAAAAATCGCTGTACGAATTCTGAATAAACTTTATTAACATTTACTGTAATTGGGCTAAAAGATTGAAACAGGATACATTTTATCAATGTGGAAAAATTGCCATAAACAAAAAAAAAAAAAATTCCCTTAATTTTTTTTTATTATTTAATGTGATGAAAGTTTACCTTTTTAAAATAATATTTTCCTCTATTAAAAAAATCTTGCTTTAGTATTATCTTCTTTTAGTATTGCAAATGCTTCCCTGACATAAATAATTCACAGGATGAAGGGCAGGGGTGCCCAGAAAGGGGTTTGGTGATGCACAGTGCGTCATACAATTTATTTTGGGGGAGGGGGGGGGAGAGTTTAGAGAAAAGTACATTTTGGGGGGGATTTTTAAAATCCTTAATATTTCCTTTTTTTCCCATTATTAAAAAAATTCTTGATTTTTTTAATATCACTTTTAATTTTTTTACAATATTCAATTTCCAGAAATATTCCTGTTTTTCTCATTCTTTAAATTCTAGAAAAGGACAATAAGAACCAATTCTGCATCTTGCTATCTTTAAAGGTGCGGTAATAAAAAATATACGTGGAATTTAGGTGGGAAAATGTTTAACACATGGTGAAAGGCAATCAGGACCACAAGATGTGATAAAAGGAATAGCTTACCAGAAGCGTCTTAAGTAATTTATTATCTTGTTTGACAGGGTCGTATTGTACGGTCAGAGTGTAAAAATACATTCTTGATGGGTGGGATAAGAAAGAACTACAAAATAAGTCAGTAAAGAGCAGGCAGTGGGAACTATCCTCCACTGTTATGACGAAATTAAAACATCACTTTATAATATGCATACTGACAAACATTCCGATAAGGAAAAGGTTATTTCTGCAAAAGGCTTGCATAAAAAACTTATACTGAGTTTGACACTGTTGCAGCTTTGCATATTCTAGACTTCGTCTTCAGTATAATGAGTCCTGTGACAGTTTGTCTTCAAGGAAATGCAGTGGATTATGGATCCATTCAAGGATTTATTGACAGTGTAAAAAAAAATTTGGGAAAATATTCTCATGGACGAAAGTTCTTGGGAAAAAACTGTATCGAAAATTGATAAATTCGTTCAAGAACATGATCTGACAGAATCTGAGGTAAAAAGATTAAGAAAGAAAAAGAGATTCATGGATGAGATCGGTGTTTATGAATGTATTGTCGACAGAGAAAAGAAATGGAAAGTAGACATTTTTAATACAATTATTTATAGATGCTCTCATTGCCCAAATTAAAGACAGATTCTCCGATCAAACACTGACGCATTTTACGCACGGAGGAGTTTTAAATATACAGTTAAATGCTTCAAAATAACAATCGTCTGTTAAAGAATAGCAGAAGAGGATAAGAAAATAATACCGGATGACGTCAATGAAATTTGTGCTTTCTACAATGCAGATTGTGAAAGCATTTGCAAAGAAATTAATAATTTCAGTCAACTGTGTAGTATTTCTCGCACAAATGTTGTAATGACTGACATTGCTCCTGTCAACGATATTCAAAAGCAAATGGACGAAAATGGAAAACTAGATGAAGAAACATCAGCAATGAAGGTTAAATACGTGTATATTACAAAGGGATTTTTAAAACCCTATCGTTGTTTGAACAATTTCTTTGGATTCAATAATTTGAATGTATTTTACAGAATCCTGCTATCCATCGCAGTTACAAGCTGTTCTGCAGAAAGAGCTATAAGTCGTGTAAAAATTGTAAAATATAGGCTACGATCTTGCATGGGGGATGTTTGGCTTTCTAACTTGATGCTTCTTTCCACTGAAGTGATGTTTTTCCAAAATTAGTAATGAGGAAATCATAAATTCTTTTGCCACAACTACAACAGTCAGAAAAAAATTGCCAAAAATTTAAAAACTTAGTCTAAATGAAAATTTAACATCTTGATATTTTACTTCAACTCATAACAGTTTCCAAAAAATATTATTCTAGATATTTAAGTTCTGTTTGTTGATAATTTGAATTCTAATGTACCATTTTTTTTAAATTTCTAGTTATATTAACAATACTTTTTGAGGTTTTTATATCTTTTGGCTTTTTTATATTTGATCGAGATGAAATAAACATCAATCAGATTTTTTTCTTAATTCTAGAATTTATTAACATTTATTTCAAATTTAAATTTAGATTTTTTTCATAAATTTCCTCTTTTATGCGATTTTTTTTTTCAGATGATGGTTAAGACAAGGTCTTTTCTTTAAAAAAGTCTTCTTAGAATCTCTAAAACAATTCTTTCCCTATTTAAAAATTTATAAAGCATAATCCATATGTAGGCAAAATATTATAACTTAGTTTTGCTTTCATGCAACCAAATATGTGAAAAAAAAATGCTTTAAATTTTGTCAGATAATTCTAAAGACATCTAGTCTTCTCTTTCAAAGAGAGGGAAAAAAGGTTTAATCAAGAGTTTCATAATTTTTCTGAATATATGTCAACGTCAGTGGCTTAAAAATTGCATTTTTTAAACTTGTAAGCTCGCATTTCTGAAAATACTTTTTTCAACATAATAATGTATTTCAGATTGGTTTATCCTTTTACGCAAAATAATGAAAAAATATGGTTTTCATATGTTAAACCGCATAATTTGAGGCAAATAAATGAAGTTTATTATTATTTTAATTTACATCTACTTGTTTTCAAACGTTTATCAAATTTGTTTTATAGAATTGTTCTCTTTTCCATTTTTTCCAGAATATATTTTCTATATTTGTTAACATACAGTGTGTTTTTTTCAAACGACTAATGGATAATTTCTTAATCATTAGTTTTAGGCATATAGCTTCAATTGCAAAAGTATTTAAAATTAGCTAAATAATTATGTTGGACACAATTTGGATCAAAAAATGCAATTCTGATGAATAAGTTATAAAAATTAACTTTTTATACAACCTATGGGTCCTATAAGTTATGTTTGGTAAAACAATCCCGAAGCTCTGATATATCAAATGAAATAAAAATAATTTTTGTACGACCAAAACTCACCATGTTATGCGAGTTTAAAATTTGGAAATTTTTCACTTTTAACAGGGTGCCCGAAGTGATGTGCGGTTAGATCGAAATCGTACATTATTCCAAGCACTGTGTTGAGTGCCAATTTTTTCAAAATTTGAAACTCGGTAACTTTTGGTCGTACTAAAATGATTTTTCCCCCGCATGTTAGAGCATGAGGACTGTATCACTAAATATAACTTATAGGACCCAGGGACGTATAAAAAGTTAAGTTTTGTAACGTCTCCAAAAATGCATTTTTTGACCCAAACGGTGTATAACATAATCCTTCAGCTAATTTTAAATATTTTTGAAGTTGAAACTGTTTATCAAAGACTAACGGTTCAGAAATCATCTATTAGTAAATGCTTAGAAGGGACATATTTTATATTTTTTATAATGTGTGTAGATTAAAATTTTTGATAAAAAAAATTTCTTTAAGTTTATATTGTATTTATTTGTTATTAAATTATTTTTAAATGAACCATTAAGTGTAATATGTCGAGCTATCATACTGATCTCGAAAAACAAGTACTGCCTTGCAAGTGTGATCCTCATGTCCTGTGGAAAGCAAGGCACAAGCACTGATGTTGGGACGAATTTAAATTTTCATATCCTCCGGTTAAGAGCCTACATCAGTCATGCGAAAAAAACGCGCAAGCTAATGTTAAGTCTATGAGAAGGTTCTTGCGCGATTTCTCGCTCGCATTTTAATATTTTTTAATGATTTTTTTTTTTTTTTTTTTTTTTTTGCATAGGATATCTGAGGTTGATCTCTAACGTTTTTAGTTTTTACTTTTTCAATTTTGGTTTCGGTTTTTTTTTTATATAAGGGTACTTTCACTTTCAGAACCGTTTCCAACCGGTTCCGAATTTAGAAATGCCCACTTATAAAAAAACTGTAACTATAATCATAAAAGTAAAAACTAATAACGTTAGGGATCGGCCTCAGCTATCCTATTAAAAAAAAAAAAAAAAAATCATTTAAAAATGTTAAAGTGCGAGCGAGAGATCGTGCAATCTTAAATGCTAAAAAGAATTGATTTTTCTAACATAAAAAAATGATTACGTATATGAATGTAATCATTAAGTGTATTAATCATTATTTCAGTAATTAATATTGCATTTAGAATTATATTAAATGAAATAACGTTTATATTGCAGTGAAAACTGGAGCTTAGTGAACGTATTAACACGGGCTTGTCAGTAGAGACTTATAAATGTGGAAACAATCAGATTGCTAAAAATAAAATATATTTTTTCATTATTTATTACGCTGTTAAAACTTTTATTTCCTGTTTGTGTGATAGTATGTAACAATGCTATTATTAAATTATCAGTAGAATATATTTTACAATTGATGGTCTGTTTAGGGGGGAGGGGTGGGAGGGTCAATGTTAATGTAGGAAGATTTTTTTTTTTTTGGGGGGGGGGGGGGAATTTGCATCATTGGGTTTGGGGGGGATGGTCACCACTGATGAAGGGAGGGGGTGAAGTTGTGTTAAATTTCTCCCCCCCCCTTTTTTTTAACAAATAAACTGGAAATGATCTGAAATTGCCGAGGTCTGCAGATTTTGGAGTCTGTACTGTTGTTTATTTTAATCCTATCAACTATTGACAATTTTTAAGGTTTTTATTTCGTGTTAATTAGATGAAATAGACATTGTTCACATGCGCTGTATTTCCCCCTATTAATGATTTATTTGATATGTTATAAATCTGAAAAGATTACAATGAAAAATGAATTTTTTGTTATGAATTATCTAAAATTTTAATTCAAAGTAATGAACATGAAATGTTCCCTCAGAGTAAAATATATTGAGTTTAATCTTTACTTATTTTTAGTTATAACATTATTTTAAACTTTTATGTTGGAGGAGCTTTTGTTTTGAAAATCAAACAGGGTGATTACATATAAAGATTACAAAAATAATTAATAATCATTTATTTCAGTATTCTTTTTTTCCGTTAGTACTAAAATACTTTAATTGTATTTAACAAGTATATTTTTTGTGATATTATTTTTTAATACATATGATTTAGGAATCAAATTTTGAAAAATTGCAAAGAAGAATTAAAAAAATGGTTGGAATTACAAATGAAGAAGAGAAACAGAAAGTTGAAATGCAAAAATCTCACCTATTATCTGTTTTGGAGGAAAGAAAAAAATCTTTGTCTATGCTGTCCGAAGAGTTAAAACTAATGATGGTAAGAAAATACTATAGCTCCTAAAATTTATACTTGTCTTAGTAGTTTTCTATTGACTAATCCTCTTCAAATACTTTCTAGGAAAAAATAACAGTTTCCACTAAAGAATTAGAAAATAGTAAAAAGCTAAATTCAGAATTAGAAGAAAAGCTAAATTCTTTTGAATTTTATATTTCCAGTTCACAGAAGACTTTGAAATATTCTATTTCGAGAAAACAGGTAATTGGTTTATTTAGTTTCTTATTCATAAAAATTAAAGATTATTAAATCCAGCATGGTAATTCATTATTTTTTATTCATTTAAGTTCATCTCATTAAATATTTCTTTTCTTTTTTTTTCATAGGAATTACTTGTTCAGGAATGTTTTCTGAATTTTCACATGAAAAGATACAAAAAATTACTTAAAAGCAAAAACAAATCAGTTTTCACTCTCCAGAAAAGTAAAGCTGAGTTTGAAGCTGTAAGTATGATTTAAATACTTAAATATTGTGCTGTTTATGGTTCAGTTGTTAGTAGAACTATGTATTATACATGCATTTTCATACTGCCATTACTTAAAATACATATTGAAAAAATGTAGACACCTTTACTAATTTGATGACATACTTCAGAATATATATTATGAATATTTGTTAATTTTCATTAAATTAGTTTTCAGAAATGTTAGGAAGTTTTAAGCTGTGATATTGTTTAATTTCTGTTGAAAAAATCATTTGATACTTTTTCTTTTCTGTAGCTAATATGTAAATAAACGTTAGTTGATGTTTAAATTTAAAATCCATTCTTTTTGATAAATCTGGTTGATTTATACATATTTTTTTTATTATTATTCAATTATTTTTCACCATGATTTTATTTATTTTTGGGGGGAGAGGAGGGGGGGTTAGTTAGAGAGATTGAAAATAAGTTTTTGTCATTTTTCCCCCTCCTCCTGTACCATTCTTTCTTTTATAAATGCAATGTAGGCCATATTGCTGATATATCAAATACTCCTATTTAATATTGTATTAATTTTAAAATACTGTAGCAATAAATCTCTTTCTTTTATTATATTAGTTTTTAAGAATGCTATTTATAAATTAGATCAGTGGTTAAGAATTTTTTTTATATTGTTATATGTATTCTAACTTAATAGCATGCAATGACCCAAATTAGCAGTTTTCTTACTACTGTTCCCTGTCATCAACAAACAATAATTATTAAAAAATTTTGAAAAAACAATGTATTTATTATAACTATGAATCTCATAGAACACAATATAATTTTTATATGAGTGAAATGTGTAATATTTGTTTTTTTGGTGGGGTTCAAAGTTGTGTCCCTCATTTTTTTTATCACTACTGTTCCAGTGTATGAATTTCTTCATATTTCCACCAGATGGCAGTATGCAGTCATTTTCAGTATTGTTTCCAGCAGTGGAGCACATGTTGCTCTTAAAAAGTCACCATTCCTTGATGTTTGTTCATAAAGAAGATTTTCTGGATTGAAAGGAATAGGGATAAAAAGAAAAGTGTCCAGTTAAACTGATTGCATTGCAAAGGCTATTCACACTAATTGTATATTATACTCTTATTTCAAAGAATAATGCCCCTCGAAAAATAAAGAAATCAACAATAAATTAAGGGAGGATTAGCCTCCTTTATTCTTAACCAATGAACCCCCAAAACTAATCAAGGAAGTGCCTTATCACAATGAACCTATATGCAAAATTTGAAGCAAATCAGATAATTCTGCATGAAAAACCCATTTATCTAAATTAAGGGGGGTGGGATTAGCTCCCCTTTATACTTAACAAACCCTTTATATAACCCTTTATACTTAACGAAAAATAAAGAAATCAACAATAAATTAAGGGAGGATTAGCCCCTCTTTATACTTAACCAATGAACCCAAAACTAATCAGGGAAGCACCTTATCACAATGAACCTATACACAAAATTTGAAGCAAATCAGATATTTCTATCAAGAGTTATCACATTACGTACATACATACGTACATACAAGAACCTGCAGGCACATTAGTTCTCCTGCTTTGATAGCCTGTGAGCTAAAAAAGCAAGTGTACCTTTATTAACCATCACTACTGTCCCCATTGTTAATTTAAATATTGATATTTATAGATTAACTAATATCTAGCCATTTAATTGTAGGTTTGATATGTCTTTGAAAATAGTGCATAAAGCCAGAGTCGTATTCAGACATGTGTGACTGCACATGGGCGGCACAATTTGGGGGATTGCACAATTTTGAAAGCTGAAAAAAATTTTGAGGAAGACAAAATACTGTTAATAGTAAAAGGATCTTAATATTTTTATTGTTTTTCGCTGTGAAATTCACCATAGGTCAGCGATTTCATATTGAGATCGTATGGCAGTATTAGCGCACCACTTCTGTAAAGATAACTTTTTGCGCAACTGTCAACAAATATCTGTCCATTTGGGAACCGTGAATGTCAAAATCCAGGATGGCTGTGAAATACAACTATGTTACCCTAGACTATATTACTTAAGCCAACTCAAACTCCCAAAACAGCTTAGCCATATCTGGAAAGGATCGCTGATTGATGGACGCACCAATGTCCGGGTACAGGAACATAAAACAGAATAAGACTAAGCACTTTTGAGAATCGTGGCACATAGTCATCCTATTTCCAAATAGTCATTTTTACCTTATTTTTGACAGAAAATATGCATTAAATAAAGCCTTTTGAAGGTAGTGCTACTGTGGCTGGGGCCCATGCCCCATGTACCCATGACTTAATCTGACCCTGCTTCAAAAATCACAATTAAGCTGGCTTAAAAAGTCTAGTCTGAACATGGTATGTGGAATGGTACATAGTTCATATGACAAAGGCAAGGAGTATTGGAGAGTTTCTTGTACAGATTTTCCAATGAACCACTGTCTAGGTAATCAAAAATGCCGATTTTCACAGTAGACAAATTCTTTTCAATTTTCACGCATATGTTGCTATTTATTATTCTGTGTTCAGCATTTTTAAAAAAATGTAATGATAAAGAATTAAGAATTTTTAGCATAAAAACACTATATCTCCATAAGTTTTTTATGAGAATTCTCATGCCAGATTGTCAATTAAAGTTAATAGAGAATGAATCAAAATATTGTCAACATTGTATAAAAATTACAATGCATAAATACTTGTTGCAATTCAATGTATTACATATGGAGATTTTCATAATTATAACGGTGCAATTTCTGTGAGTTTCCTTTTAAATAATGTCACTTTTAGTGATTTCCATGCCAAGTTTTAGTGAGAACGGGCAGTATGATGTTTTACAGATTCAGTACAGTTTTTTAAAATAATATAAAGTAATACAACTACTGTGAATATTATATTGAGAGATTGAACATCTTAGAATAATTTTTTGATTCTGCAAGTGTGACATTGAAATTATTATCAACAACTCAACAGTGTGGACACAAGGAAAATTGTAAGAATTTGAATACAAATTGAAAAACAGTGTAATTGCATTAAGAACAATTTCAGAAAATGAAAAGGGTAAAGTCAGTTGTGTAACTGAGTTACAGAGTATAGTAGTCTCCCTCAAATCCACCACCCTAAAATCTGCACATCATTGCAGATGTAAACAATGAAACTTACAGTTAAGATGTAGGGGAAAATTCAAGATTCTTTTAATTATTATATCATTCCATGCACATTTTAATATGTAATTCTTGTTAATATCTCTGAACACATGTTTTCTCATCAAGGAAGTATAAGTTTATTTCTGAAAGAAATCAAAACAGTGCTGATCTCATTGGTGATCAAGATCTTTTTACCAAATACATTTCTATATTAATCAAGCATTTTTGGATATTAAGTTTGACTATGCATCAGATAAAAAAATTTTATTTTATGATTTTTATGTAAACCAGAAGGACTTGTGCGAAGCTTTCACACTGCAATCTTTGAGATTATTTCCTGGTACGTTTCACCTCATTCATCGTTGTATGTTTTGTATGTGTATAGAAAAAAGAATGTTGACAACATAAATAATATATATGATGATTGCTTGTGTATAAGAAAATGGTAAGAGATTGTCAGAAAATGTTTTGCCAAATTTTCTTCTCTCACCAAGGTCATATCTCTAGGTTGCCCAGATCCCTATACTGAAAAAAAAAATGAATTATAAAAAAAAAAATTAAACACTGAATCTGACGTTTAGGGAATTCATATGAAAGCACTTCCTCAGATTTTGCAAAACTGTTCCAGAAATGTCTTGGTTCATCACTTTTCTGCAAGCCTATGGGAACTTAAACATGAAATGTTCAAACTTTGTGGTCCAGCAGCCATTTAAATGACGTCAGACTTCATACAGTGATGTCAGACTGGCGGATTAACAGCTTAATGACATATAAAAAAATAAATACATACAATTTTTGTTTATCCTAATAAACTGTCTATCTAAATGGAAGATAATCCTTAAATTACATAATCTACTGGTGCTCCGATATAGTATGTATATACACAGCTATGATTAAACAAATAAACAATAGGTGACGCCTGACGCATACATAAAAAATAAGTAAAAACCTGATTAAAAGCTCAATATTTTTTCAAAAAGTATGCGCAAGAAATAAATTAATAATCGTATTTTAATTGCATTATAGGATGACGTCATCTGATAATACAGTATTTTATTTTTATGGCAACACCGATTTGAGAAAAACCTTTCATTTCATATATAAAAACAATGTAGATTTAATTTTAATTAACAGCAATTTTTAATCAAAAAGCATGTTTTAAAAAAATGCAAGTGTACTATGTCAGCAGCCTGTTCAAAATCCTTTCATATGGCATCTCATTCATCGTTCTGTGTTTTGTATTTTCTTATAAAAAGGGATGTTGACAACAGAAATAATATATACGACTATTAGTGTACCTTTATGAAGCAAGTTTCATTGAATAATTTTTTTAAAAAATTATCTCACCATTATTATGCCTATTTAGTTCTGCATTATTGTATACTTGTCCTTTACCTTTAAAATTTTAATCATGTTTTAAATTTTCTTAATTTTTATTACTTTCATTACATCCAACAAACTGATACATCTGGTTTAACTTATTCATATTTCAATGAACTCGAAAAAGCTATTTTTAGGAACAGACATCAAGCTTAAAAACAAACTGCAATTTTAGACTGTTTAAAAAAATAGAATATGTAATTAAAATTTTGAGATGTATGTATTTTAGGCTTGAATTAGTTAACAATCTAAATAATTCTTCTTTTTCATTATTCTGCATGTTAATCATTTAATGATTAATTTTGTCTTAACATTTATTTCCAATTTAATTTTTACTTGGATTTCATTTATGCATCTCTCTTGTTTATGTGTCGTTTTTGGTTAGTCCCTTGCACCCTTGTGAAAGATTACCGTGTATTAACCTTTTGTGTCTCCTCCTGTGATTTTTTTCCATTTTTGCAATGTTTAATGTTCTGCACCTGGACTTTTTAATCGAAATACTAAAAAATTAATTGCACACACTTAAAGAGTGTACATTTATCTTTAAAAAGACTTCTTCAATTTTGAAAAATATTAATTTTAACCCTTTCAAAAAAATTCGTTTCTGGAAGTCACTTCAGGATTTTTTTCTGATTGCTTACTTAAATTGGGGATATGCACGTGACTTTTGCTCTCGATCTGCAGTCCTTTTATCACTAAATATCAATATTTTAGCAGGAAAATTATACACAGGGTTCAGAAACATTTTATTTAAACTCATATACATTTCAAAGAGTTAATATATATATATATATGTATATATATTTCTTATCATACAAAGTTTAAATGTATTAGATGTAGATGGCAGTAGATGAAAAAATTAAAATAAAATTAGAAGAACACTTCTTGCAAGCCTTTTTTACTTAGATTGTCGTTTAAAAATATAAAATCATTCAACATTTATTTTAGGTATGTGTATGGCTATTATTATGGGCCCGAGCAACGCTGGTGGGTCAGCTAGTATATATATGTATGTGTGTGTTTATTTTTTTTATTTTTTTTTATTTTTTAGATGATGAAAGAAAGGACTGAGGAACTTAAAAATTGTTGTGCTTTTATTGAATCTGAAATAAAATCAGAAGAGGAGGAATGCAGTTTAGTGAAAAGAAAACTTTTAGAATCAGAAGATAAAATGCAAAAACTGATATCTAAGTAATTTTTTTTTCATTATTATTAAATTCAAACAAAATTTTTCTATCCAAAGAATATTTTTAAGGTAAAAAATTTTCTTTAAATCTTATTGCAAGACTGTACTGTGTGCACATATACACCGCAGACAGAACTTTGATATATAATTTTGGACTTTTCGTTTTTCTGCAGTGATTCATTTGGTTCAGTATTCCTTGCACAAATTCTGTTTTGATAATGCAAATAAAACTCATGCAGTTTTACAGAAAATATTTTTTTCACATTTATAATTTTTGTGTTCAAGGATTATTCAATCTCTTAAAATAAATATTTTATACTAGGGAGCTCTGCAAACTGCTCACTGATGCTCATTAACCATTAGAAACATGCATTAAGGACTGTTGAAAAATCAAAATAAGTGATACACATTGCAGAAAGTTGAATATATTTTTTTCTACTAATCAAATAATTTCCTTGTATGTTACTTTATTAATTTCTTCTATTTTGTTTCATTTACAAAGTATGTATGCCAAAGAGCTTTCAGTAAATGATAGAAGGTTCAGTCTCTTTACCTGCAAAAATAAACTTCAGTGAATGTCATATTGATGCAAGCAAAGTAAAATATTTTATTTTTATGGATGAAAATCAATACTTTATTTTGAGAATGATGTCAATTTCACAGCCAGTATCATTCCTTGCTTCTGAAATTAATGCATTATTTACCACGTTTGAGTTTTAATCAAATATTTATTATTAGAACCCTTTATTATAATTATGTAAAAATGATGTAATTTTCAGAAACGTTTCATTCTGTGCATATGAAAAAAAGATCTTTAAATAAATAGTAGAGGTAGTTTCTTTACCTACACAAATAAAGGTTAATGAATATTACATCATATTGAAGCAGTCATAGTAAAATATTTTTAATTTTCATGGACGAAAATTATCCTTTTTTTATATATGTATAATTATGTCATTTTCACTACCAGAAACTTTCTATCATTCTTAAGCCCATCCTTTGTATGCAGTCATTTAAAATGTTTGAGTTTTATGATTACCAATAAAGTTTTTCTTTTAAACGTGATGTCATTTTCATTGGTAGAAGAAGCATGCTTCTGATTGGTGGATTGTGATAAGCAAATTGAATTTAATGTTATAGAAAGAAGTAATTATACAATAATTAAAAAATTATGTCTTCTGAATGCAAACTTTCAGAGTTGAAATATGACACTGATTGCATAGATACTTTGGCCATAAATCTGAGGAAATAATAAGTGTGAATGAAGCAAAATAATATTCCAGTATGTGCATTTGCTGTCAGTAAAATTAATATTTCACAACTTTGAAATAGGTAAATTGTACAATATTTCATTGCAATTTTTTAATGACATTTATAATGGGAAATATGTATATATTCTTGATGAAAATTCCGAAAACAATTTTTCTGTTTATTTAAACATAAAAGCACACTGCAATCAACTAAATTTTGATGAATTACCTACACAGGCCTGCAAAATAATAAATTTTAGTATTTTATGCTCCATTTCAGATGTTTCCAACGTTTCTTTATATGCTAAAAATGATGATATTTTTCTACTATCACACAAAATTTTTTTAACATAGGGAGGTTGAACATCCAGAAAAATAACATAGAAAATGTAACAGAGTAAGAAAAACACCTAGAAATAAACTGTATCTTAAATTTTTAAAAGTGGTTACATTTGTCATAGTTTCCACTATGCTAAATGTTATAATGTATCTTTTTCTCTTGAAAAAGATCCCTCTCCCCCTATTTTTAAGGTTTCATTAAAAAGTAAAAACAAAACATTATAAGATCACTTATGTGTCTGTCTATCACAACCATTTTTCTCAAAAACTATGGAATGTAGAAAGTTCAAACTTGGAAGAGTTATAAAGGATATTAACCCACATATTTATATACTAAAAACACCAACGTTTAACACACAATATTATCGTACAATGGACAGACGCACGTTTCGTGAGTAACTTGGACTCACTTCCTCAGTGTCAATAAAATAAAATAAAACGCTATTGTATCCCCCCAAAGACATGAAATTGAATCTAAAAACCCAAATGAAAACAACAACACACCGAGAAACTCATCACGCATGAGCCACCAATCAGATTAAGCCGGAAGTGATTCACTATGACACAGTAACTCAACCCAGAAAGGTGAGATGTAAGGTACACTTGAAAAATCATTGATCAGGGAGTTACCAAATTTATGAATATAAACTGCCTCAAAGAAGTCTAAATCTAATGGAGTGTTACATTTCTTAATAATAGTGGCTGAATCAAAATTAAAATTATGTCCCTCACTCCAGCAGTGACAAGCAATAGAGGATTTTTGTAATTCTTTTTTCCTAATATAATTTCTGTGTTCATTGAGTCTGAAACGGAGTTGTCGTTTAGTCTGTCCTATGTAGGACAAACCACATTGACATTTATAGATATTTATAGATTATTAGCCATTCACAAATATTTTTAGGAAAAATTTAAGACTAATTAAGTTACTTGAAAAAAAAAAGAAAAAATTTGTATATCATGTGAGGGTATTGTTTAAAAGATCTCATAACACAGAACTAAAAAATATACTTGTTTTAATATTAGGTATTGATATATTCAGCGATATCGTTGGAAATATTCTCTAAAAATGTCTTCCTCCACCCCCTATTTCTGAATCTACTCAAACTAAAATTATGAAAAAATTATGTGTACTAGGAGTTTATTTAAACCTTGCAGGAAAACTATACCGATTATCCTATGTCCCAGAGTTTTTGAGAAAATCACATTTTTCCGTTACACACAGACTTTACTTTGCGAACACTCAGTGGGGAGTTGAGGGGCACTCAAGGTACCTATCTACGGGGAATCACCCAAGGATTGTTGATAATGATTTTTGAAAAAAATTGTTTGTAATTAGCTGAGATAATAATTAAAAACCTATCTAGAAAAACATGGCATGAACCAAGGTGGCATTGCAACTTTGCGACCTCCTTTTTTGAAGCATGCTTGGTACAATGCCAAGTTTAAACTACAAAGTCTTTGTTTCAGGTAAAGCAAATCATGGAATAAATAGTCTAAGTTTTTCATTCCAATTAAATTCCTTTATTGGAGGCAATTATTTAAAAATAATTTATAGCTTAATTCCAAGACATTAAAAGTCAATAATTTTGAGACAACAATCACAAGTAACTCAATATGTAAATAATTTATAATGAAAAAACTTTTTGAATCACTTCTCCAATAATGATGCATGCAAGTATCATGCTTTTATGTTTTAAAATGAGTAAGAAAGTTTCGTGTTGTTGAGGATTTATTTTTTTAATTGTTTTAAAATTTGCCATTAGTAATTAATAAATTTATTGATCAAAACCTTTTCTGCATGAGTAAAACTCGCACTTGACCAATTATTCGTCTTGTGCACTGTTTGTGGCTTATTTTCTATGCAGTAACTTGTAAATCTACAGTCTGCAACCTCAATCTCAGCTCTACTAGTCATTATTTTTTAATCTCACTTTGCTTAGATTGCTCACTTATTTAATATCCTACAATATGCAATTTAAATTTTTTAAGTTATATCTTTATAAGCATATAAAATTCCTCGAAGATTCTAGAAATTTTAGAAGCATCACATTACACACAGCTTTAGGCAATGATGTTCTGATGAACTTGTCATTTTTTCAGAATGAAAAGTACATTTCTTCATCCCCCTCTAACCCCCCCATACTTTTTTTATTTTATATTGATCATGCTTGATCGAATTTCCTATTGATCATGTTCTATCATGATTGTAGTAAATCTTGATTCCATTTTACTTTTTTTTTTAATTAAAGTTAGCACGAGTTTGGACAGAGATTTTATGTTATCCAAGTAGTGATACTTACCTGTCAACCATGAAACATCTGCATCTGATGGAGAAGTTTTATAAAATCTCATGTATGAAAGATATTTATGGAAATGTACACTGAATTTACTATACTTGTATCGAATTTAGAAATCTGGTGTTTTGACATTTTTTGTTTTGCAAAAACAGTTTTGGTGGTCATTTTATAATATTTAGATGCAAGATTTTATCTAAATATATCTCATCTACTCAATAACAATAGCTAAAATCACCCAAAAATAGGCATATTTGGAGATTTTTAAATATATTGGGTAATCGTCCATAATCGTGTCCACTGCCAATTGATTATTTTAGTAAACGTGATTAGGTGCTATAAAGTGGTTAGCCTTTTAATAGTATTCACATTCAATTTAAAATGTAATGTTACTAACATCATTCATATTTGATGCAACCATAAGTTGTAGACCCGATTACAAAAGATTAACTAATCTTTTATTTCCCTCATTCTGACTTTCTGCCTAATCTTTCATAATCAGAATTATTTTAATAATTTTTTATAAGCTGTGAGATACAGTTGCTAGGGTACTGTTAAAACAAAAAGAGAAAACAATGAAGTATGTATTGTGTAAAACATATAAAGTGATAAAACAAAATGTTTTATATTTTTCGAACAGTTGTATAAAATTCCAATAAAAATTATACACCTAATTTAAAAATCTGATAAATGTATTAACAAAATTTTAAATTAATCAGAATAATTTAAGACCTCCATTGAGAAAGTTTAGCATCCATAATTTAATATTTGAATCAGTTATTCAAATGCACTATTTTCTTTTCAGTGAATGGTAAAATTTTAAAATCGTCTGAATTCCCATATTAAAGCATTATGACATTAAAACAAATGTTCTATATTTTCAGAATGAATCAACCAAATTTAACCAAAAATTATGCAGCTAAATCTAGTTGCCTCACAACATATCTTCAAAATATCAAGCTAATTGGATGCTTTTTGCAGCCATTATTGGAAAAGTGCACCCAATAAGTGGATATTTTTTCTTTTTTTGTATTTTAGTCTGGGAAGCAGATGCAACAGTTTCTAATTACAGAAAAGGGAAAAACTTGAAGACTAAAGCAAATCGAGGTCCAGTTAAAATGTCTGTTGTAAAACTCTATTATCGTTACTTCAAAATACAGAAAAAAATTCATGTTTCGCCTTTGTCTGATTGTAAATCCAAGAAATCTCATAAAGGAGCAAGCTCAATTGGCAGAACAAATGAAGCTCGCCATTTTGAATTTCTTATTGTGTTTTTTAATTGATATCTCAGCTAATTATCAAAAAATCCAAAAACGGGCTTCAAGGTGCATAACTTCAACATACAGATACCTTCTTGCCAAATCTTGTAGCTCTGTGTGCTGCAGCTTCTTCAGAACACCGCACATGCACTCACACACAGAAAAACTTCTATCTTTATTTTTATAGATTTATAATTTATCAATCTGGCAGAAATCTGTGATTTGTGTGAAAACTGTATGTGATTAAAAAATACCTAAAAAGCACCCTTCATTTGAAATAAAAAGAATGTAATTGCAGGTATATGTTATTCTTCTATTCCTAAGATTCCTAATGCATTAGCAACTGTTTCCTATCCTAACATTGCTTAAATGTACCAATTCGAAAAAGACATGAAAAAAGATGTATTTTTTAATTTTACAAATATTACATTACTTAAAAAAATAAGAAAAAATATACAATGGATTTATCTATAAATGTTGAGATGTTTCAGAATAGAAACTTATTATTGCATATTGTGCAACAAGATAAGGGCTAAAATAATATTGAGCGTATATCCTTCTAAAACATTGTTTGCTTCTTAGAACTGCTAATGCTATTTACGAATAATAGAGTGAAGTACTTAGTGAACTGATACTTTAAAATACAGTGAGAGCATAAAAGGTTAAATTATCAGATTTTTTTTATTAAGTTGCACTCAGAATTTTCCAGGGCTTTTTTTTTTTATATATTATTTTAGTAAATTTTCCCAGAGAAAGATTCATTAAAGATTGGTTCTACTGTATTTTTTATATGTAAATCTGGAACTTTTTAAAATTAAATGTTTATAAATGTTGCAGCTTTAAATTTTATAAAAGATATTATTTTTCTATACAATTAGCTCTTGTTGTTGATACATTATTAAAATATCTGGTACTTTTCTGTTAGACGAACACCATTGCAAGCCAGGTGCAAATATTGGCTCAAAAGCTAACAAAGATGCCAGTTGCAAATAATTATGACAGGTGTATGCGGAAGCTAATTTAGGTAGAACATAGGGATGTTAATCCTAATGATATACGTGTAGTTTAATTAAAAGTATAACTATTTTATTAAATACAAAATGCAGAGAAAATTTGTAAAGAATGAAAATAATTAATAATTCACTACATGACAGGCATAAAGTTGATGATTTCACTTAGCATTAGTGAAAAAATTTGATATTTTCTTTTCATAAGAGTGGCACTGCATAAATTCAGTTAAGTGTAATTCACAGGGTGTTAACAGAAATCTATGGATGCACACCAGAAATATATAAATCACCACAACACAGTGTTGTAGTCGTAAGTAAACCAAAGGGTATACACCATAGACAGAGAATATTCCCAGAGAGAATATGCTATATCTTTATTTGAAATGCAGAGTTTCTTTAAAAAACCCAGGAGGTGTACTGTGTATACCTCCCGGTCTATTCCTCCTGTGAAATCTTGAAATGAAGTTTCAGTATGTATACCTGAAATGAACTGATGATGACCTGAAAACAGTGAAATGATGCTTTGACCACAGCATCATTTCAGTGCTCAGAAATCAAGAATACCTTATTTTATAAAATTGGAAAATAAAACCTTTGTGCAAGAAATTTAATTATAAGAATATCAAAATTAAAAATACACAAATAATACACAAAAAAGCAGCAAACAGCTGTTTCGAATCCACAAACAAGATTCTTCTTTAGTGCGACAAAGAGCAAAGCACAGCATGCTAGAAAAAGCAAGACTGGGCAAAACGACAGAAGGACGGTGGCTTATATACCCGATGCGGGTAGAGAATGCACCAAAAGCAACCAATGAGAAGAAAGAAGCATGAAACAACTGAGTGGACAAGTAGAGACTGGAGAACAAAAGAAAAAAAAGGGGGAAATTAAATTAATGCTTTCCAGATACTTGGAAAATCAGGAGTACTAGATATTATCTTTTCATAAGAGTGTCATTACATAAATTCAGTTAAATGTCACCTTGATCTTGATTTTTGGGAAGCTTACCACATCATTAAAAATTCTCACTCCTTAGTCAATGACTTATCTAGTACTCCTGATTTTACAAGTATTTGGAAAGTATTAATTTAATTTCCTTTTTTGTTTCTTTTATTCTCCGGTAGATGTCTCTACTTGTCCACTCAGTTGTTTCATGCTTCTTTCTTCTCATTGGTTGCTTTTGGCGCATTCTCTACCTGCATCGGGTATATAAGCCACCGCCCCTCTGTTGTTTTGCCCAGTCTTGCTTTTTCTAGCATGCTGTGCTTTGCTCTTTGTCGCACTGAAGAAGAATCTTGTTTGTGGATTCGAAACAGCTGTTTGCTGCTTTTTGGTATATTATTTGTACATTTTTAACATTGGTATTCTTACATTTAATATCATTTTTTATATCATATACTTTTATGAACAAATTGCACAATATGAATAATACCTTGGAAGAATTTAATTACATTCACTGTTTGGCAATTGATGAACTGAGTAAGCTGTATAAAAATTTGTAAGAAAATAAAATAATGGAAAAAGTATTCTTGAAAGAAAAAATATTTGTATGTGGGTTTAAAAATAGGACTAATACACTCGTCAAGTCAACATGAATGGACAGTTTATTACATTTGGCACAAAATTATAGCTGGGGTTCGTCCAATGGGAAAATACCAATTTTTTTTTAGCATTTAAATAAGTTGTAAAATAAGAAAATAGAAGGAAAAAGAATAAAAGTAAAAATTCCTGTGTATTCTTTTAAATCATTAATGATAATAAAGGCTTTTTCACTTGATTTTTCTTTCTCAAATTCTTATTTTTTGTTTTAAAAGAGTACTAAAGTTTTACCTCTATTTTCTGTCATACTTCTGACACTATTTTCTGCATACTTCACCATTTCTGTAGAAGTATTTTATATTTTAGCTAAAAATCTAATTATTTTTTTTTCCAGATATAAAATTATGATGAATGCTTTGGGTGTTTCAGAACCTGGACCAAGTGCTGAAGCTGAAATGTTAATAAAAGTAAACTTTATTTTAACTATGTTAATAAAAGTAAACTTTAAAAACAATAATAATAAAATAAACCCTTTCATTATAGTGATTATTTGACGGGAAGAAAGTCTAATTAGGAATGCATTTTTTAAATATCTAATTGTTTTATTTCAATAGTTTTTGTTTGCTGTTTAAAATAATTTATTAAAAATTAATAACCTAATCAGTATATACAGTGGAGCACTGCTTATACGTTTCTCATTTATACGTTTTTTTTAATGGTCCCGGCAAAATCCAATAGATATTAACATTAAATAATTTCATTTATACTTTTTTCCTTAAATCGCTAATTTCATTTATATGTTTTTTTCAACAACTCAAGAAGAGAATATTAATAAGAAAATTATAACGAAGGAAAAGATAATTCATATATAGGCATGACAAAAAGAAAAATCCAGGAGAGAATGAAAGAACACAGAAGAGACATAAATTTAGGTAAATCGACCACTGCAATAGCCGATTAAACAATACATCCTCAATTAAAATAGACTTTAATAATGTTGAAAAATTAGCTAATTACAATAATCTAAACTACACATTACAGAGAGAGGCAATAGAGATATACACATCAGATACAAAAACTTGCAAAGACGTAGCTCACACCAAAATTGACACCAGATGGCGCCAGATGCTGTTAGGAAGGGACAGAAGGGGAGTTTCAGAAAAATCGGACTGACAGAGCAGAAGGATGAAACATCAGTATTGAAGATGCCTGGGGCCAACAGGCGAAAATATTCTACTTTTATGAAACTTTTAGCGTGTGGACTGGTTTTATGTGTTTTTAAATAGGTTTTTAAGAATGTACAGTGCCTGTCTATATGTTTTAAAGATTAAAATAATGTCTGAAATAACAAGTAGTTCGAAGAATTATTAGTACAAATAAACTATTTCCAATCCAGATAAAAGTTTTTAAAAAAAGTAATGGAAAACATGCATGAACTGGGAGTCTTAGTTTGGCGAAAGGGTGAAGCATACATCATATGTTTACCATTGATCAGTTTCCCAAGACAGCTCTAGAAAATTTTTCAATAAGTAAAAAATAAAACTTTTATTAGAGGCATTAAAAATTCATGATAGAAAAGAATCACATTTAAGAAACATAAATATGTGGTGAAAAAAACATGCATATATTTTATTGCAGTAATTGTTTGACAAATCAAATTAACGTGGATTAAAAATACATTAATTGATTGCATTTGCTTCCCTAGTTGGAAGAAAATGTGTTCTTCCATAATATAAATTCTAATATTATGACAAAATTTTGTACGTTAAACTGTTTTAAAACAAAACATTCCAAGTGCGTGTCACAAATTTGTGTCTCTCGGGATCTGAAAACCACAAGTCTCGGCATGTATTCCAGTCACACTGGATGAAAGGGAAAACAACACTAGTATGTATACCAGTCACTCGTCCCAAAGGGATTAAAGTTATATAATACAAGAAATGTTTTACTTTTAATGCTGCATGATTTTTTAATTGAAATCTCCTCTTTTTTAAGACTTTTTATCACATATTTTTAGAAAAGTGAGTAGTGTCTTTTATCCTGAGCAGCCCTTTAATTCTAAAAATTGTTCTTCCAATATATACCCAGAGGAAAAGTAGTTCCCCTAGTTAGTCTAAAAATCAGGTCTATATCAATCTTAGATTTGAACTGGATTATGATATATTATCTAAGGATTCTTTCATAATCAGATACACAGCCAATTGGCATATCTAAGTGAGTGTGGTGTGGCACAATTATTAATTTGTTATAATCATTAATGTATCTCATGTACTTTAAAACTACATTATTTGCATCATCACTCATTTTACAAGATCTCAACTGAGTTCATCGGCCAGCTTGATCTTCCATCTTGTTTCAAATTGATCGCCATTTCAAAATAAACTCCCATATCAAAGCCTTTTTTTTTTAAGATAGAGGTGAAACAAAAAGTGTTTTGTAATCTTTGTACAAATGTTTAAAACTTGAATAATAATAATTTTTAAAAAAATTATTTCTAATTATTTAATTTTTTTTATTATTATTTGAAATTTTTATGTAAACAAGTATGGGAATGTAAACAAGTATATACATTATTAATATATATATATATATATATATATATATATATATTGTGGAATATTGCCCTTGAAAAGTTTTCCTCTATATAAGTTTCCAATTTCTTCTTGTAATAATTTTCACTTTCTCCACATTAGATTTTTTCTCTACATATCTTTAAGTATTTTTTCCCACTTATTTTAATTTTGAGAATCTTAAATTTTTGAATATGTATTGTACTGTAATCATCGGTTTATCTGTTGTCGATTATTTATGTAGTTTAATGGTTATTATTTACAAAAGTTTAATTATGCAGTGTGTTTCTAAATGAATATTGGGTTTTAACGCTTTGTAGTATCTATTATATAAAACTTAAAATTATACTTAATACATAAAATGAAAGAGCAGCTCAAACAGTTTGTTGGTACCTGTGCATGCGCATGCACACACAATGTTTCTTCTGTCAAAGGGCTAGTAGCAAAAATGGCGACTAGTGAACAGAAAGCATTTTGTGTTCTGCAGTTTGCAAAGACCGAATCTGTAGTTACTGTGCAATGTGCATTCCGGATAAAGTTCAGATGTGATCCCCCAAGTGATAATAACATCCGTAGATGGTATCATTAGTTTGAAAATACTGGCTGTCTTTGCAAACGGAAGAGTACGGGACAACCAAGGGTTAGTGAAGAGAGTATTGAGCGAGTGAGGGAGTCTTTCATGCGTAGCCCGAAGAAATCAGTTCGGAAGGCTAGTTGTGAATTAGCAATTCCGGTGACAACTGTTTGCTGTTTGGAAAGTTTTACGGAAATGCTTATAACTATGTCCTTATCGTTCGCAGTTGTTACAGGCTCTAAAGCATACAGACTGTTGTTTATGTGCCAACTTTGCACATGAAATGTTGTTCCACGAGGATGAAGATTTTCTGGATCATGTTGTTTTCAGTGATGAATCGACGTTTCATCTCAGTGGACATATGAACACTCATAATGTACGTATCTGGGGCTCAGTAAATCCTCACGAGATGGTACAGTTGCAACGAGACTCCCATAAATTGAATGTTTTTTGTGCTATATCGCGACAGGAAGTTTATGGGCCTTTTTGCTTTTGAGAGGCAACTGTAACTGGTACTTCCTACCTTGATGCTCTACAACTATGACTATTTCCCCAATTATTAGAAAACGAACCAAATTACTTCATCTGGCAGCAAGATTGTGCACTGCCTCACGCGCGTAATGACGTACGCAATTGGTTGAATGTCACTGTACCCGACTGCTGGATTGGCCGCAAAGGGTCCAATGACAGAGCTTGTTTCGCATGGCCTCCATGCTCATTCAATCTGATGCCATGTGATTTCTACCTGTGTGTGGGGGTTCATAAAGGATCATGTGTATGTGCCTCCACTACCAACTGACCTACCCGACCTAAGAAACAGGATTGAGGCAGCTGTTGCAACAATTACCCCACAAACACTAATTAACGTTGCTGTGTAACAAAAGGTGTTCACATTGAACACTTGTAAGCTTGTAGGTAAAACTGTTTGAGTTGCTCTTTCATTTTATGTATTAATTATATTTTTAAGTTTTATGTAATAAATACTACCAAGCGTTAAAACCCCGATATTCATTTAGAAACACCCTGTATATATATATATATATGTATATTAATAATGTAGATACTTGTTTACATTCCTGTCGACCATTTAGTAGAGGAAAAGATCCAAATACCAGATCTAGATGGAAAATAAAAGTACTAGCCAGTATTTGGATCTTTTCTTCTACTAAATGGTTAACGAAAATGTAAACAAGTATCTACATTATTAATATGTATACCAGCGGGGAAGACCGATCTATGCTCAGTTAAAATTAGCTTTCCGTTCAACAATAAATTCTTACAACAATTCGTACAATCGTATCGTTCATATAACAATAAATTCTCACTGTATTATTGCTAGACAGCATTTTATTTTATAACAGTATTATTTACAGAAACAATCAATATTAAAACTAAACTAGTACATATTTCTAAATTTTACATTATGTACATATTTACATTGAAAGAGCATCCTTCCAAACTACATTTTTAGTTTCCGCTTTCTAGAAAATTCCTTCATATTCTGAAAGCCAATTTTTTCGCCAAATATTGCCAAGTTTGACGACATTTTTACTTTCTTCTATCTATAATAGAAGAAAGTATTGCAATTGAAATTTTTTTCGACTTCCGGTTTTCAATGGATTTACATGTCTTAAGGGTCAGAGATTCCGAAAAACTTTTACAAAATGTCTGCCTGTTTTCATTGTATCATCAAAAAGTGTATGAAGTTATGCTTCAAATTGAACCAAATTTTATTTATAGGTTTTTGGCTATGGTCAGCAGGTCTCACTTGAATTTGGGGATATTCTGATGAAAGAGGGTGCTGCGATAGCATCTTTTGTTCCATTTTCATTATTGTATCATCAAAAAGTGTAATCTAATTTATCGACATGTGACCCAGCTCAAACATCTTCTTATACCCTAAAATGGTAGGATACAAAATTTAGTCAAAATCGTTTGAGCCACTCTTTAGATAAAATTAGCTTGACCCTGACCCATAGGCACCCAAAATGACCCACTAATAAAAGTTTATCAAACATATTACCCAGCACAATGGTTTTCTCTTACTGCAAAATGGAAGAATACAAAATTTAGTCAAAATCATTAGAACAGTTTTTTAGATAAAATTAGTTTGACCCAGACCCGTAGTGACCCAAAATGACCCACTAATAAAATTTTATCGAACATATGACCCAGCACAATGGTTTTCTTATACCGCAAATTGGAAGAATACAAAATTTAGTCAAAATCATTAGAACAGTTTTTTAGATAAAATTAGCTTGACCCAAAATGACCCACAAATCAAATTTTCTCAAACATGTGACCCATAGTGACACCAAAATGACCCACTAATCGAATATCTCCACTCGAGAATTTCTGGAAAATTCCTTGAGATTCTGAAAGTTAATTTTTTCGCCAAATTGCTGCCAATCTTAACGACATTCTTTTATTTGGCACTAAGTATGTTTTTTGGCATTGGTAATCTTAAAAGTCAATTTTCCTGCCAGATCTCGCCAATTTTTCACCAAGTATCACCAAATTTGGCAAAATGTTGCCGACTTTGCGACTTTGTTTAATGCCATCTGTTCAACAACTTAATAATCGTTTCAACCTTCATTCCCATTGAAATGTATTGACCCATAGTGACCCCAAAATGACACACTAATCGAATTTATCGACATGTGACCCAGCTCAAACACCTTCTCATACCCTAAAATGGTAGGATACAAAATTTAGTCAAAATCGTTTGAGCCATTCTTTAGATAAAATTAGCTTGACCCAGACCGTACTGACCCAAAATGACCCACCAATAAAATTTTATCGAACATATGACCCAGCACAATGGTTTTCTCATACCGCAAAATGGAAGAATACAAAATTAAGTCAAAATCATTAGAACGGTTTTTTAGATAAAATTAGATTGACCCAAAATGACCCACTAATCGAATTTTCTCGAGCATGTGACCCAGCCCAATGGTATTCTCATAATCCAAAATTGTAGAATACGAAATTTAGTCAAAATTGTTTTAGCCATTTTTTAAATAAAATTAGTTTGACCCTGACCTGTAGTGATAAAAAATGACCCACTAATTGAATTTGCTCGAACATGTGACCCAGCACAATGGTTTTCTCGTACTCCAAAATGGTGAGAGACAAAATTTAGTCAAAATCGTTAGAGCCGTTTTTTAGATATAATTAGCTTGACCCAAAATGATCCACTAATTGAATTTTTTTTAACATGTGACTTAGCCTAATTCTCTTCTCGTGGGATTCAAAATTTAATCAAAATCGTTTGAGCCATTTTTTAGATAAAATTAGCTTGACCCTGACCCATGGTGATCCAAAATGACCCAGTAATCGAATTTCCTCGAACATGTGACCTAGCCCAATGGTCTTCTCGTGCCTGAAAATGATAAGATACAAAATTTAGTAAAAATCATTAGAGCCGTTTTTAAAATAAAATTTGCATAACCACACACACACACAGACAGACACACAAGATTTGCTTGTATTATAATATATATATATATATATATATATATATATGAAATGAATGTGAAAAAGTATGAAAGAATTTTGAATGTGAACGAATGTGGATTGATATGAAAGGATAGTTAGTTAAACCCATTCCAAATCAGAAACTAAAATATAAAAATTCAAAGTTTAAAATCCCTAAATCGCGTGTCAAAATTTTAAAGTTTTGCCTTCATTTCTAGTTGCCCCTGTAACTTAACTTTCCTTACGATACATTTATTACGAACAGATATCAATTTTGAATCGTCGTTAAGATTAAAAGTGCTGACGGTAGCGCATCTCTCTTCTCCCGGTGGCTACATCTTGCATGTTAATTATCTGGGCTGCTTACCCAGATATGAGTCAAGGGCTAATTAGCCAATTAAATGACATTATTTCATAAGTTGCAAAGCGGTCTCTAGCGGTGGTCCGGCCGTATATAATGTCAGGAGCACGTATTTTGCATGGCTTTTGACTCTAATCACTCTCCACAAAAACTACGGCCAGTATTCTTCGAAGTGCGACGGCATCCTTGCCATTGTAAGTCCGGCAATTCGCCGAAATATGAACGATAAGACGATGTTTCCCCGGTAAAAGACTCTTCAAACTGTCCCCTGGGCCTAGCTTATGAAGAGACTTGTAATTAATTGGAATAAAAGCTAGTTCCCAGGAAAATGCCTGCTTATTTCTCCTACTTGTGCACGACTACATTAACGATGGATATCTATTACTGGGATGTGCGATAGCGGTGATCGACCGCTCGTTACAGAGAGATCGATGTGTGTTCGTTATATCGAGGTGCGCCCGTTATACAGAGGCGATATCTTACAGAGAGTCTGGTAAGGATGAGAAGGCTCCTGTGCAGGTAACAAGTGTTTTCAACTCTCCAATTCATGAGTTCAGCGTTTCTACCGTAAGAAAACGACTTTCTGATAAACGATTTTCTGAACTGTGGAAAGTGAAATCGGAAATAGATTTATTTTCGGTACAAAAGCAGTTATGAAGATGAAATAAATATCTACAGTCAGTCAATGAAAGAGCTCCTGCTTCACTCATTAAGTTATCAAATAATATTCTGTGTTTCTGATCATCTATCAAACAATTTTTTTTTCTTCCTTTTCATCTCGGATATTTAGAAAACAAGAAAACATTTCCTTGCTCATTCAAAAGAAAAACATTTTTTATTGCATGGGTTTTCTCCTACTTCACTTTCAAAAGACGGTATCTCAGATGACCTAGTTTGCTGCAGAGAGAAGAGCAAAAAGTGTGTCACAGACAACCACTTGTTTTGTGTTAAGATCAAGGTCAAAGTTCAATGCAGTAACGATCTCCAGCAGAAGGAGGGCTGTTCTTTTTTTTTGTGTTTCGTTGGTGTTTCTTTCGGTTTCAGTTTAAATGGTGATAATTTTTTTTTCTTTTTTTTTCACGTGAGTATTCTGTGCAATCAAATGGATTTAAAAGGAAAAGAAGAAATAGGTATGTTCGATTTTGTTATTTTTTAAGAAGAATTTAAAAGCGGACAGAAACTTTTTATTTTTATTTTTTGAAGCAGTAAGAGAGAAAAACAATTAAAGAAAAACAATTTGAAATTTTATTTGTTTTTAAAGTGTTATTTTTATGAAATATATTTTTATTGTTACTAGTATTATAATTATTTTATTATTATTATTACTATTATTTTTATTATTTTATTATTATGGTTATTATTATCTCTTTCTTTTACAAATTAAGTGATTTAATGAAGCAGGTTATTTTTGTTTATTATGTTGGAAATTTAAACGGGATTTGATGAAAAATTAAGAGAAAAAAAAAGCAAATTTTTTAGGGAAAAAAAAAAAAATTCTAATAAAAGTAATTTTTTTATATTTTGTTTAATGAGATTGTAAAAATAAGTAATAAAAATGAGTGTAGAAGATAAATCCACTCAAGTAGGTGAAGGTAGCGAAGTTGATGAAAGTAGAAACCCTTTTAAAGAAAGTTCCCCTGTAAATATAAATGGAGCTATCAGTCAAGAGAGCCAACAACCTGTTAAAAATCAGGCCCCAACCCCTGAATTAGAGTCAATAAAAAAGGCCGCTGTAGGTAGCTATGCAGCAAATAGTGGGGAAAAAACAACGAAAGATCCGGAAATTATCCCATTTTCACCGGAAACAAAGATGATCTTTGCTTCCTGGCTTGCTTATTTTGAGGCTGTATGTATTGAATCCAAAAAAGATGATGTTTGGAAGATAAGAAACATCCAGAAATTTTTAAAAGATAGTGCCCTTACCCTATACATTAACAACTGTCTTAATGTTTTGCACTGGAATGAGTTTGTTTCACTATTCCATGAAAATTTTTCTACCCCAGATACACTATCACTAAGCGACTTTGCTAGTATTCGGTATAGGTCAGGTGAAGACCTCAACGAGTACTACCAAAAGAAAACGAAAATGGGTCGTAATCTGGGTTTAGATAACAAATTCATTCTAGAAGGGTTATCAGAAGGTTTGCCAATTTCTATGCAAAGATTAATTGTGACTAATGCCCCTAAATCTGCCACAGAATGGAGAGAATTAGTGTTTAAACTTACTAAGCTTGAAGTAGCAGGCAAGAGTCCTGAAAATAAACCAGATCAAACTCCCCAAAATCAGTTCAGACAATGGCGACCATATCGCCCTAATACCACTGAGCAGAATTTTTCAAAGCGATCCTGGAATTATAGATACCCTTATCAAAACCCCCAGAATCGCCCAAATGTGCCTAACCCTCAAAGAACATTCCAAAATGTGAGACCATTTCAACCGTCTCCTCCCAGACCAAATATACACTACCAAGCTACATTGGCACCATCGCCATGCCGTGTATGTCTTAATCTTAATATTCCAAATGCTTACCATTGGGTACGAGATTGTCCTTTTCGAAAGCAATCTTTAGAGGCCTCCTCTCTAACCCAACAACCAAACATTCAAATCCAAAATCCAAATCAGACACAAAGTGATTTTTCCACAAACCCAAGTAGTAGTCAATGACAACTAATAGTACCCGGGTACATAGAAAAAAGAAAAGGATCCAAAGAAAACCCAAAGAAACGTCAAATTACTACTCTAAGGATACCGGAAAACTCAATACCATGTTTGATCGACTCAGGAAGCTCGTTAAGTGTCATTCCATTACATTTAGTCCAAAAATTCCAATTAAACACTTCCAAAATTCATAAAGGTCTATCGGTCGCTCAAACACAAGGCATTCTCACCTTGCAGGAAAAATGTCGTGTTAATTTGAAAATTGGCCGCATATCCAAATATGTTGATCTTTATGTTATTGATAATAAATTACCCTATACCCTTATTGGACTTAACCATTGCCAAAGTTTCCAGTTAAATATTGATTGTGTTAAGATGCAAATTTTCCAAAATAACCAAAGAGTGCCTCTCCTGAACCAATTACGAAATATTCCAACAGTTAATTCCTTGCACGTGTCAGAACCTAATGAAGATGTCTCAGAAAAGGAAAATGCAGGGATATTTGGCGAAAATTATGAGCCGGAGTTTGTAAACGCCACTGAACCTATCCAAGTTCAGTCTGCACCTAACAAACTGCCTACTCTCTTAGCCAAATATGTCGGTATTTTTGCCAAAGATAAATATGATGTAGGATGTGTCGACATGGAACCACAGAGAATACATTTAACTTCTGACTTACCAATTTCGCTTAGAGCTTATCGTACTTCCCCTAAGGAAGAAGAAGAAATTAGAGAACAAGTTAAAAATTTGTTAAAAGCCGGTATCATCAAAGAAAGTCATTCCCCTTATTCCTCACCTGTAACCCTAGTTTATAAACGTGAAGAAGGAAAGAAAACTCGGTTGTGTGTCGATTTCTGAAAATTAAATGCCATAACCAAAACAGATGCAGAACCCTTACCCCGAATCGACACTTTATTGGACAAATTGGTGCAAGCTAAAGTGTTTTCCACTCTCGATTTAGCAAGTGGATATTGGCATATACCTATCCACCCTAAAGATACTGAAAAATTAGCTTTTGCCACAACGTTTGGCTTGTTTGAGTGGAAGAGGCTCGCCTTCGGCTTGAAAAATGCGCCCGCGAATTTTAACCGTATCCTTCGAAGAATCCTAAATAAATATAAAATTGACTTTGCATGCAGTTATTTTGATGATATTATTGTATTCTCACAAAATGAAGAAGAACATTACCATCATTTGGAAACCATCTTTGATATTTGTGTCCATGAAAATCTTAAATTAAAGCTGTCTAAATGTAATTTTGTTAAGAAGACAATTAATTTTCTTGGATATGAAGTGTCGAATGGTTGTATTACACCCGATAACCCAAATATTGAAACCATCAAGAGGTTAAAACCACCAACCAATGTTAAAGAGTTACAACGCTTTTTGGGATCTATTAATGTTTATAATAAATTCATTCATAAATATGCTGAGGTTAGATATCCTCTAAATAATTTGCTAAAGAAAAATGTTCCTTATGTATGGGACCAGGACTGTCAAAATTCTTTTGAAAAATTAAAAGCAGCTCTAATTCAAAAACCTATCTTAAGATTGTTTGATCCCAAAACACCTTGTAATTTATTTGTAGATGCATCAAGTCTTGGAGTGGGATGTGTTGTGAAACAGGCTGATGAAAATGGTATTTTGCACCCCATAGCATATCATTCTAGAAATCTTCGCGACTATGAAAAAAATTATGCAATTACTGAACTCGAATGTTTGGCAATCGTGGATGCTCTAGATAAATTTTACCATTATCTACACGGTCAAAAATTTGTCATTCATACAGACCATGCGGCTCTCACTTGGCTAAAAAATGTTAAAAACTTAAGAGGACGTCTTTTCCGCTGGTCCCTTAAACTGAGTATGTTTGACTACGATATTAAATATAAAAAGGGCTCCACTAATGTAGAGGCTGATATACTGTCTAGATTACCTGTTTCAGAAGACCCCCCACATCATACACATTTACTCAACTTGAATGATATCAGAGAAAATCAGAAAAAAGAAAATGTCAAGGTAGATGGTAAAAAATATGTTGAAATTAATGATGTTATTGTGATTAAAAAGAAAAGTTTGTATAAGATTGTCGTCCCCATGGCTTTACGTTTACCCCTCTTAGAAAAAGCCCACACAGATTTTGGACATCCTGGAATTTATAAGATGATAAATTTAATTACAAATCAATATTATTGGCCTAATCTTAATAAAGATATTGAAAATTTTGTTAAACATTGTCATACCTGCCAAATCAACAAAAAAAGTAGGCAAAAAAGATTTGGTTTGTTGCAGCTCATGCCCCCAACGGATATACCTTTTGAATGCTTGGCATTGGACTCTGTTGGCGGATTTAATCATTATAATTCGGCAAAGAAATATCTGCATTTGGTCATAGACCATGCAACTCGCTATGTGTGGGGTTTCGCGTCAAAAAGTGTAACAACTGAAACTTATACAAACATTTTGAAACAATTATTTCAAACTCAAGTACCAGAAAAAATACTTACTGATAGAAATGGAGCATTTACAGCTTCTAGATTTAAACGTTTTCTTCGTAATTATAATATCAAACACCGATTAACCTCCAGTCATCACCCGGAAACGAATGGGAAAATTGAGCGTTTGAATCAAACTATTGTCACCAAATTAAAATGTATTGTAAATTCATCACCAACTAAATTACCTTGGACAAAATTTTTAGATGAAGTATTGTACCAATATAATGCTACTCCGCATTCTGTAACTCAGTTTCCACCTAGTTATTTGCTGTTAGGAAAATTACCTTATGATCCTCTTTTGCCAGATAATGATTATTACCCTCCTGTTGAAGAAGCTAGAAAATTAGCTAAGGAAAGAACAATAGCTTACCATGAAAAAAATAAAATCCATTACGATGCTCGTTTTCTTCCTGTAAAGTTTAAAGTTGGTGACATTGTAATGTATGAAGAATTCCACTATCCTAATACACGTAAATTGACTCCACCATATTCTGGACCATATACTATCTTAAAACAACTATCTGATGTAAGTTTTGAAATTGATAAACCCAGTATACATTTTAAGAGAAATTCTGAAATAGTGCACGCCTCCAAGTTGAGATTCTATAACCCTCCTCAAAATTTAACTCTACCATGAATAACCCCCGTCTATTTCTTTCATCTTTCAATTTTTTATTTTTGCTTTCCTATCGTCCCTCTATCATTTTAGTGTTTGGATGAGGACCCAGCTGGATGTTAATTTAAAACCCAGCGGTGTAGTTGGCGGAGCAGTTTTAAAGTACTGCTAACCTTTTTATTTTTTTTATTATACAATGACAAAACTAGGAACACGTTAGGGGTCCTCCGCTCCGTGGCCTCCCGTCTATAGTCGAACTGTTTTCCCATTTTCTCTTTCCATGTAGAATGGAGAATTTGGCAAAACTGCTTCGCTTTCCCTCTGTAGGTGATTATCGGGCATCCACTTTTCCTTTTTCCTTGTGCAAGAGACACATTTTTTTGGATGGTAATCACCTCAGAGTTTAGAAATCCATGTCTCACTGAGCATGGTGGAAAGGATAGCCTAAATTTTTTTTTATTTTTTGGTTAGAATTTCCTATTTTTACAAAGTTTTCAAGTTCAATATTTTTTTCTCTCCTGAGAATAATTCCCACTAGGGTCCTATAAGCCCAAAGATGCTTGTAAGTAGATATTTTGGAGTAGCAACAGACCTTGTAACTGCTCATAGGACATTTTCATGTTTGTGTTGTTTTTATTACATTTATAGTAATTGTTTTGTCCTATATTTACAATATATTTGAAATATCTTGTATGCTATATTTTTTTAATTTAATGTTTTGAATAAGTGTTTATATCATGTTGAAGTATTTTTATAAGTTTAAGTGCATATTTTAATTGTTTGTGTTTGTAAATAATATAAGTAATTGCCATATTATATTTCTGCTTTAAAGTATCATATTATTTAGTTTTTATTGTATTGTATGTTTGAAGAAAGGTGCAATGTTTCCCTTTCCTGATGAACCAAATATAATCCACGAACAATTCTAACAGGACATATTGGTTAACAGAAACTTTTGAAATGTGCTAAAAGACTTTTAAAAAAAATAGCACACAATGTTCTCGCGAGAAATGTTCAATTTTTTTTTTTTTTTTTTTTTTTGCTGCAGCTGTGTGTTTTGTTTACAGTATATGTCATATGTTTTATCTTCAGTGTATATCATCAAATAGTACCAGTATTCTATGTAAAAGTAAGCCCGAGCAGTTTGAGAGTCTAATTAGAATTCCGTAGAAAAAAAAAATCGATAGCCTATTTTAAAATGAGTTTAACTTATGGGGTTGAGCCCCACAGCCCTTGCTGACAAGTACTGTGGTGCTCATTTTTAAAGGGGGGGGATGTGAAATGAATGTGAAAAAGTATGAAAGAATTTTGAATGTGAACGAATGTGGATTGATATGAAAGGATAGTTAGTTAAACCCATTCCAAATCAGAAACTAAAATATAAAAATTCAAAGTTTAAAATCCCTAAATCGCGTGTCAAAATTTTAAAGTTTTGCCTTCATTTCTAGTTGCCCCTGTAACTTAACTTTCCTTACGATACATTTATTACGAACAGATATCAATTTTGAATCGTCGTTAAGATTAAAAGTGCTGACGGTAGCGCATCTCTCTTCTCCCGGTGGCTACATCTTGCATGTTAATTATCTGGGCTGCTTACCCAGATATGAGTCAAGGGCTAATTAGCCAATTAAATGACATTATTTCATAAGTTGCAAAGCGGTCTCTAGCGGTGGTCCGGCCGTATATAATGTCAGGAGCACGTATTTTGCATGGCTTTTGACTCTAATCACTCTCCACAAAAACTACGGCCAGTATTCTTCGAAGTGCGACGGCATCCTTGCCATTGTAAGTCCGGCAATTCGCCGAAATATGAACGATAAGACGATGTTTCCCCGGTAAAAGACTCTTCAAACTGTCCCCTGGGCCTAGCTTATGAAGAGACTTGTAATTAATTGGAATAAAAGCTAGTTCCCAGGAAAATGCCTGCTTATTTCTCCTACTTGTGCACGACTACATTAACGATGGATATCTATTACTGGGATGTGCGATAGCGGTGATCGACCGCTCGTTACAGAGAGATCGATGTGTGTTCGTTATATCGAGGTGCGCCCGTTATACAGAGGCGATATCTTACATATATATAGCTGACCCGCCCAGCATTGCCCAAGCCTCTATAATAAACTTAAATCTCTTAAAAATGAAACTCTGGCCCCGGTCTCCGATGGCTTCGGCACCGTACACCGGGCATGCTCGTACGCTCCGGAAAATTTTTTATTCCCACCTTCCACCACCAGGGAAGCATTCTGTTCTAAACATAGACCATCTAATTTAAACATAGGCCTTCTATTTTTGCTCTGAGGTTCTAAACAAATCTCTTTCCGAACAAACCTCTGACACATGTCCTCACTGCCTACAGCATCATATAGTAGGCGTGCTACAAAATTGAGCTGGTTTGGATCAGATGGGAACATTATTAGCTGAGTTATTGTAATAAGGCACAGTTAGAAAAAATAACCGAGGGGGGAGAGGGAGGGGATGTTCAAGTGTCCTTCAGCAAATGACTAATTAGGAGAACCAGTATGCATCTTTAAAAATTTGTTAGTTTGATTAAGCTAGGACCTTAATTACAAATTTGGTGTAAACTATTAATCGAAATTAGTTGTAACTGCTATTCATAAATTTACTTTAATGTTATAGAGGGCAACTATTAAGTTAATTATAATGTTTTGAATCGGTTGTTTTAAAATCGGCAAGATAGTTACTGAGTTATGGAAACGGGGCCTAGTTAGAGAAAAAACTTAAGGAGGGGCCAGGGAAAAGTAGATGTTCAAGTGCCCTTTGGCAAATTACTAATTAGGAGGACTACTATGCATCTTTAAAAATTCGTTCATTTGGTTCAGCTAAGAACTTAATTTGAAATTTGGCTGAGACTATCATTCAGAAATACTGGCAACTGCTTTCTAGAAATACGCCCTGAAGCAATTAATGCTGATTTTTATGATAATTTAGCAAAATGGAACTGGTTTGCCAAAGATCAGAACATTATTAGCTGAGTTATGGAAATGAGGCACAGTTAGATAAAAAACTTGAGGGAGGTGCCACGAGGAGGTGCACAATCAAGTGCTCAACAACAAATCACTAACTTTGACTGTTAGTATGCATCAACTGAATTTGGGCTGCGTACTTTTCTTAGGAACATAAATTTCATTTTTACGAAAACTATTATTCTAAACTTGTGGTATTCTCTATGTATAACAGCAATTAAATGCTACGGGTGAAGCTAAAAATGTTAAATTTGTTAAATGAAATTAGTTCTGTTGAAATCAGAGCAGTAGATTAGGATTTATTAATAAGGGGGATCAACGAAGGGAAAAGCTGCCGCCAGGTGGTGCACGGTCAAGTAAAATAAATCGATATGCAATAAAAAGTCATTTACCCCCTCCCCCTCCCTGCAAATATAACAAATAATCTGTTAAATAAAGTTTTCTGTATTAATAGTCTCTATCATAATAATATGTCATGTTTAAAAAAAAAACCCTTAATCCCAGCTTATTATCATTCATTAAGTTTATAAAATCTTTTAAAATTAAGTTTTTAGCATTTGGCAATGGTTAATAATTAAGTTTATTGTCTACATGTTATATAATCTCTGATCCATCAATTTTAAACACTCGTTTTGCAATGATCCCTACCCTGGTTTATTTAATTACTTCTACGGATACTCTATACGACCAACTAACCGAAGGAAAAAAAGCGTATTTTTGATGACAGTTCTTTGTGGATATTAATTAGTATTTCGGCTAATTTTCAAAATATTAAAATTCTGATTCTCAAATGCACCAGAAAAGGTATTGGACTATCCTCATCTAAATTTTCAGACTTCTAGGTGCACTAGATTTTTCTAACCATCGCAGACAAACAAACACACACACAGAGCGAAACTTCCTTTTATTAGTATATATATATATAAACTTTGAGTGCAGGTAGAAAAATAATTCCAAATACACATATGAAGAAGAAATTGAATTTTGAATATATTTTTCTAAAAATTATTAACTATTTCATCAAAAGTGCAATAATGAATACAATTACTACTGCATAAAGTTAGTGGAGATCCTCTTAATTTTTGGGCAAATTTTCACAGTAAGAAACAGGGCACTAATGAAGAGTACATGTTGTATATCCTGGATTTTTTAAAGAAACTTTGTATATGCTCTGCTTCTCAAGTAAAGCTCTAATGTATATTCTCTAACATATACCCTCTGGCATACATTTTTTGGCTTTTTTTATGACTACAGCACTGGTAAAAAATAAAATTTAAAAATTCTTATTCTTTTAATATTTTACTAAAACTTGTTAGTTACATTATTTATTGTTAAATTTGTTTTTAGAATAATTATTTTATGTTGGTATATTTTCAGGCTGAGGAAGAAAAAAGAGACTCACTATTTGAAAGAAACCAACTTTTTTCAAATGTTTTGAAAAATGAAGAGGAACTCTCTGCTCTGAAAAATACTTTATGGATGATTTATGCTGCCAATGAACAGTTTCGTCAACTTGTGTATCCTATTGGAATATCTTGTATGTTTATCTGCTGCAAAAATTTAAATTATTTATTAGAATATTGAATAATCTGTTGGACTCTCATTAAGGGAACTCTGTACTTTTCGACAATTCAAAAACATGAAAATGCACATTTCTTAAAAAATATATCATTATAATTTTGTTACCATTGTTAGCAAAGATCATTTTTGTATAAATCAAAATTTATTATTTAAAAAATACTTTTAAAAAGCTTATTTAATTGATAGAGTATTTTTGCATGAAAAATAATGCTAATGCTAACTTAGATACACTTTTCAAAAAAATGACAAGTTCACTTACCTTGAAATCTTCCAAAAACATCCAAAACAGAATGCTTGACATAATGAATTAATTAGGGTTTTTTTCTTCAATTATATATCTTTAAAATATGCCATTTTTTAATAATTGCATTCATAAACATGATATTTTTGTTCTTTTTTTATTATTATTTAAATAGCTGTTAAATATTTTATTATAGTTAAAACTGAACATTTTAATAACTTTGTATTTTGACTTCATGTAGTTTTATTTTAAAATTAAAGAATACCCCATAAAAATATTCAAAAATTCTATTTCTTCTTCATATGTGTATTTGGAATTATTTTTCTACCTTTAATCAGAGCTTTATATATATATATATATATATATATATATATATATATATATATATATATATATATATATATATATATATATATATATATATATATATAGTAATAATGTAGTTACTTGTTTACATTCCCATTGATCATTTAGTAGAAGAAAAATCCAAATACTGTCTACCACTTTTATTTTCAATCTAGATCCTACATTGTATGTCTGTCACAGAGCCAGTTCTCAGAAACTATATAACTTACAGACTTGAAATTTTGTGTACTTATAGCTGAATACTTACTATGAAGCTGAAAATCATAAAATTTTAAAAAAATCATATTATTTTAATATAGAGTGATAAAAAAACAATCTAACAGCCTTTTCCTATTAAATTTAAACAGTTTTCGTTATAGCAGTTGCACACAATTAAAAATCCACTATAAAATTCTTTCTACAATAATTAATTTTCTATTGAAAGATTTCCACGTAAAAAAATGAAAATGAAATAAAAAGTTTCACCAATTGAAAAAAGATTAATATGACGTCATATTGGTAATAAAACGGAAAATTTCAAACATTTCTCAATTATACAAGGAGTATGAGTATATGTAAGTACAGAAAGCTGGTTAATATGATGTCATTAGAAAATTAAAAGGAAAATTAATCTGACATCATATTGGAAGTTTAACGGACTTTTTCGAATGTTTGAGAATAATACAAAGAGAGTGTCAATATGAGTAATAGGATAGAGAAAGCAAGTAGATATGATGTCAGCAAGTGATTATAACATCATATGAGTTTGAGGAACGTATTGAATCGTGATAAAAACCCGATTATGGAAATATTAGAATATTTTAACATTTTGAATCTCTATACAACGTTTAATTTTGAAATTGATTTTTTTTTTTAATATCGCATTTAGTCTACATGACAGATATTATTAAGACAGTATAATAGCAAGCTTCGCCTGCTGCCAGACTGGTTCAGATTTTCAAAAAAACGAGAAAAATAGACCGGTATATTTTTATTTTATAAAAAACTTGACTTTTTTTTGGGGGGGGGGAATGAAATTTATTTGGATTTATTAAAGAAAGGATAAAGTGTTTTGAAAGGAATATTAAACGAAACCCTTTGTGCGATCTTTGATCACACTTGCCCACTTGTTTTTATTTCTCTTCCCATTTACAGCAATCGATTTTGCCCAATATTGTAACCATAGGCATACATTGTAACAGTCAAATGGCACAACAAACCAATACAGCATCCATGATCCCATAAATTAATTTATTTTCCACCCAATCACGCAGAATAACAGGGAAGTCCAAATACCGGCTAGCCAGTATTTAGACCAATCTGGGTGTGCTGGTATTTGGACCACTACTATGTTTAAGTTAAAGCCAGTATTACCCATCCATATAGTAAAATACCAATAACATGCTTGTAGCATTTGGGAGCTAAACATGTCTAGAAAGCAATTTAATCATCAATTCAAGCCAATATACAATTAGTATTTTAAAAAAGAAATGAGAAACACATGTACCTGAAAAACTTTTTATACCTGAGATTTCATCATGTCGACACTTTTACTACAGTAGAAAGCCACTAATCCGCAAAGCTTGGTTCCAAGTGTTGTGCGGACTGGAGGCTTTTTGCGGATTACAGGTCATGTCTATTTAATCTTTGTTTACATTTTTTTAAATTCATATTTTGCACCAATTTAGATTGCTAATACTAAAAAATAAATAAATTACACATAGATAAAGTAAAAGTAATAACTATGTAAAAAATAATTTATTATTTTTTAAATTTCTTGAATATGGCATCAATTGTTGTCTGTTTTAAGACATTTGGTTATAGTGTTGAATTTTATCTTTAAGTAAGAGTTCAAAAGCAATATATATGTATTTTTTTATGTGTTCTTCAATTTTATAATTACGATTTAATAAAAAAATAAATAAATTATAAAATATATTGTCTAAGTAAGGATTTTTTATAGTTTTAAAAAAAAAATCACAAAACCTCAAATTGTATTTTACAAGTATTGTATGAAGAAATGAATATATAAAATAATATACTAATTAAATGTGCTTTCATTTTAAACTATAAAGAAGAATGTTATATGATATATAATACTATATATAAAGATAAGAAAAATGTTAAAATTGGTGAAAAAAAATTTCAAAATTCAAAATTTGTCACCATTGAAGCATTTTTCAAGAATTAAATTTCTTTGTTTACATTCATAAATTGATTGCGGATTAGAGTCCTTTGCGGATTAGCGGCACTCTACTGTATTTGTAAATTAGACAGACTTCAGCGACGTACTGCTCGTGCCTTTCTTCTCTTAATTAAAGGTACAAATTCTGCCTATCACCGTCACTGCTAGGCTGTGCTGTGCTCAGTTCTGATAACACCTACTATCGTATTTAAACCGTAGCCAGTATTTGGACCTTCTCCTCTATAAACCAGTTTATTTCACCAAACAACATGATTTAATACCAATAATGCATAAGTATGTTAGTATCACATCTGTTATTGTCACTTACAACGCTGCATGTCACTTGTGATGTACAGATTTCATTTTTATTTATTTTTTGGATAAAACAGTTTAGATTTTGAAATGAAGACATAAGTTAACTGCTATTTCTCTATTCTTATTTACAACTAATCAAAAGTACCAACACAGATTAAATGAGAAAATGAAAATGGGTTCAAATTGGGAAAATAAATCCCAATTGCATAAATCCAAGGAAACATCTTATTATGAGTATGTTTTGTTGTCATCACACTCATCCATTATTGGTGATAAGTCACACTGTTTTGTGACAGATTATTTATATAGGCTGAGGTTTTTATGTTCGACAGGAAAGTAAACAAATACCATAAGGGATAAGCCATAAATTGTGATATTGTATCTTTGAATATTCAACTTTTACAGTATTTTTAAGTATTTCAATAAGCATAGAAAAAGTGCAAAGATTGTTCATCCATTCTTTGGTTAAAATTTCAGTAATCAGTTTTAAAAGTAAAAAAAAACTTCCATGTTAGGAATAATTTATGTTATCACAATTTTACTGTTGTGAAAATAAAATTTCCCTCACTATATGTTTACTTTTGCAGCTCATAAAAATTATTCAAAATTATTGTCTTTTTATCATTTGTATTACAAGTAATATTCTTAAACTTTTTAATTTTATAAACATATCTGTTGTTTAACAGTTCTTGATGTCATTTCATATGTAACTTTATGGTGTTAATTTGTTATGTAAATTTTTGAGCTTGTGAAAGGCAAGAGAAACTAGAGCATCAGGAGTATAAGATAATGGTAACATATGTAGAGAGTGCATGTTCAGACAGAAATATTTGTTTGAAATTTGGTTAACATTTTATATATGCCCGAATACCATGATGTTATTTATTGTACCTTTTAGATTATTTAACTTTTACAGTATTTTTAAGTATTTCAATAAGCATGGAAAGCGTGCAAATATACTCTATCCATTCTTTGGTTAAAATTTCAGTAATCAATTTTAAAAGTAAACGAAACTGCCAGGTTAGAAATAATTTATGTTATCACAATTTTACTACTGTGAAAAATATGTGGTATTTCATAATCGGCATCATTCTGAACTGCTTTTTCAGTTTCCGATTCAGTCATGATTCACCCTCTTTTTGCTGTATACTGTATGCATATTTTCTGTACTGAGTAAGTATATATAGGAACGGAGCTCCTGGAAAGAGGGTGGGGAAAGGTGAATTTTCGTTTAAGTTGTTGTAAATATTTTAAAGCATGTGAAGTTACTGAAGTTCCCAGCAAAAGATTGGATGTACATCTAAATGTTTTTTCAGTTGAGTTTTATATTCAAGCCAAATGAGTGTTTATTCATTAGTCATGTGCATTATTTGAATCAACATTAAAGGTCTAAGATAGCATTTAATACTCTTGTCAATTTGCATAAATTTTTGTCTAAACTATAGCAAACCCACATTATGCAACTTGGTGATACTTGCCTGGATAAGTAAAACTAGAGTGCATCTATAAATTTGTGACGACATACAAGCAATCAAATTTGATTTTTCGAGATGATTTTGAACAAAAGCCAGTTATAGAACAATAATCCACAATCATATCTGAAATACATATTTTATTCATTTTAAATTAAAAACATGATTTGAACCCAAAAATTCTAATTGAAGTCAATTTGAAACCCAACCGACAAAAAAAAGTTTCATTGATCTCCCTTTAATCCAAAAGAAAGAATATTAATCTGTATTTTAATTCAAATGTGGAAAAAATAGTCTACAGTTACATGTCTAATATCAATATTATACAGAAAAATGAACGTATATATATAAATACACCCTTTTATATTCAAACATATAGCTTATTCATCTGAAACAGTATTCTTTCAAAAGCTTGAGTAAATCCAAAACCGACTCAAACTGACCAAAACATTTTCTTGACCTGCAACCTGACACACTTCAGCTGAAACCTGAAGTGCAAGGGCGGTGCTAGGGGTGGGTCCGGGGGGGCATATGCCCCCCCCCCCCTGATTCATTAGTCATGTGCATTATTTGAATCAACATTAAAGGTCTAAGATAGCATTTAATACTCTTGTCAATTTGCATAAATTTTTGTCTAAACTATAGCAAACCCACATTATGCAACTTGGTGATACTTGCCTGGAAAAGTAAAACTAGAGTGCATCTATAAATTAATGACGACATACGAGCAATCAAATTTGATTTTTCGAGATGATTTTGAACAAAAGCCAGTTATAGAACAATAATCCACAATCATATCTGAAATACATATTTTATTCATTTTAAATTAAAAACATGATTTGAACCCAAAAATTCTAATTGAAGTCAATTTGAAACCCAACCGACAAAAAAAAGTTTCATTGATCTCCCTTTAATCCAAAAGAAAGAATATTAATCTGTATTTTAATTCAAATGTGGAAAAAATAGTCTACAGTTACATGTCTAATATCAATATTATACAGAAAAATGAACGTATATATATAAATACACCCTTTTATATTCAAACATATAGCTTATTCATCTGAAACAGTATTCTTTCAAAAGCTTGAGTAAATCCAAAACCGACTCAAACTGACCAAAACATTTTCTTGACCTGCAACCTGACACACTTCAGCTGAAACCCGCAAATTCCATTTTAAGTCAACCCGTAACCCGACCCGAACTCGCAAAAATAATTGTCGGCAACCCGACCCGAACCCGGAAAATAATTTCCGGCAACCCGACCCGAACCCGAGGTATTTCAACCCGAACCTGCAATATTTCAACCCGCAACCCGACCCGAACCCACAATGTACGGAAAGCAAATCATGGCAGGGCCAGCAAAAAAATTGAACGGCCCTGCCAGGCCGGGCCAATAACTGCAATTAAGCGGGTCTACCGGCCTGATAAAAATATTTAGATGAAGCCGATAAAATTATAAACGGGCCGTGCCAGGATAGGGCCAAACTTTTAAGTTTTACACGAGACGGGACGGCGCAAGACGTATTCTATGCGCTCCCGGGCATAGAAATTCCGGCCCGTGTAGACCTCTATATCTCTAATACCATTTTTATGTTTTACATAGAAGAATGAACAATTCTATATTCTTTAATTTTCAACTAACACAACTTTAATTTTCAACTAACTAATTTTTAACAACTCAAAACCTCTGAGCACCTCGGGATCGTTGAATAGAGTCAAACATCGGGTCGAGTTATTCCAAAAAAAATTTTTCGGCTTGGAATGAATGTAATTTTTTTTTCTGCAGGTTGGGTTTACGCTAGAAGAATTCTTTCAGGTCATATATAGGTTTTTTTACCGCTCAGGTTGTTGGGAGTTTCACAAAAAGATTTGAGCATAACTATGTCTCAGATGAAAATAAATACGTATTTGGATATCTAGGACTATATGTTCAATTTACGGCATGAGAAATAAAATGTATATAAGAAATGCGGCCATAGATTAGTCTTTCTTTAAGAATAATTTCTTTCGAAGTATGAAAAATTTTATCAATATTTCGTTTTTGATACACACAGAAACAGAGGCATCATTCATCATATTATTGATAGTTTATGTACACATACACATGTTACGTGTGTGTATTATAGCTTGAGAGGTGCCCGCTATTCAGAGATATGATATAAGCATTCAAATATATAAATTTTAGGAATTGAAAAAGTGTCCGCTAAATAGAGGTGTCCGCCTTTAGGGAGAAAAAGTCATTATGAAGGTTTTATTGTACATAGATTTTTAACCTGAAAAAATTTTTTTGAACATTCTTTAGAAATTCGGGTCAACCCAAACCCCACCCGCTAGAGTCAAAACCCAACCTGAAATAATGAAATTCACCCCGACCCACAATAAAAAGATCTAGAACCGTGTGCGGGTAACCCTACCCGATGCAGGACTCTAAATAGTATAAAACTAAAAATCTAATCTTTAAATATGCTTTAAAAATAGTTGCGGTTTCAAAAGTTCCATTTATAACGGTACACCTTGTTTTACACTATTACCCATCTGCCTTTAGTTTATCAGCAGTTATTATTTTGAAAATTTTCCCGTCTAACATAGTGCATCCTGTATCATCACAATTAAATTATTCACTTGATGCATTTTCAACGGGAGCTCTAGAAGTATTGAATTAGTTTCTGGAAGTTAATATAAACATACTTTTTCAACTACTGGTACGATAAGGATTATAACGAATCCTGCTCTGCTGAAGCATTTTTGCTGAATAGTTAGAATTATAATGTTCTACAAGTCTTTATACTTCTTACTTTGTTATGACAAACTACTACTTTGTGACAGACAGGAAGGACCATTTAGAGTTTTGCTGTGTATTGTATTTTTAAAATACGATAAAAATATAATGCAGTTTGTTATTTTGAAGACTCGTGAAAGGATGATTAAAGACAAAATAGACAGGCACACATTTTGCTTTTGTGAAACTTGGATCTGCGGTTTATACAGGCTTTAAACGTGAAAAAATATTTTCCACATTTTTTTTTTTAAATCGGGTCAGCCCGAACCCGAAGCAATAAAAGCCAACCCGATCCGCAACAAAATAAATTTAAAGTCAACCCGACCCGCAACGGGAAAATATAGCGCCAACCCGACCCGATGCAGGACTCTAGTCTGAAGCTCTTAGCATCGGAAAAAAAAATTAGTGACAGAAAAAGATAACTGATAATTATCGTGTATAATATGAACCGAGCAGGACTCTAATCCATATACACACACACATATATATATATTACCTATTTGGCCCCCTCCTGTCGGGGACACCATGCCCCCCCGTCGGGCAAACCTTGGCGCCGCTCTTGCTGAAGTGAAAAAAATTAATCCATATTTTAATACAATTATGGAAAAGTAGTCTACAGTTATATCTCTAATAGCAAATTTATCTTTTGTGTAGAAATCTGTATATATATATATATATATACTCATTAATGTTCAAATATATAGTTTTTTTCATGTGAAACTATGCATTTTCATTTAAAGATAGCAATTGTTAATGACTTTTTAAGTATTAATTAATAAAAAGTAACTAGTAATACATAATTTCAGTGGAAGACAGTGAAGAATTGAGAATTACAGGAGAAGAAAGCCAAGCTCTAGGAATCAGATTACATATTTTAAAAGCTGAAATAAAATCTCTTGAAGATACTATTCAAAAAAAGAAAGAACAATTAAACCAAACCCAAAATATGCAGGAGGAACTTCAAGATATCATAAACAATTGTGAAGCAAAAAATGCAGCATTGTCAAAAGAATTATCAGATATTGATGCAAAAATTTTAAGAGCTGAAAAAAGTAGTTCTCATGTGGATTTAGACCTTAGAAAAAGAGACGATTATTCAGGAATTAAAGAGGTATATGATTTTATAATGTATTTATTAATTAAAATGTCTGTACACACTTTTTTTTTCGTCAACACTCCTATTTTTGTCAAGCAACACATATATTTAAAATATTGGACCTTGATTAAAATAAGCTCTCCATAGATTAATGAGAAAGAAAAGATAACTATTAGAAAAGTACTTTAATTTTTAATTAATTTCTATTTTAGTTAATTCAATTTTTCTACTCTAATTTAAACTAATTGAAAACAAAAATAAAAAACAAAATTTTCAATTTTCATTAATATAAAATAAACAAACTTATCATTAGTAAGATATTTTTAGACCTTTTAAAGACTTTGAGCTAAATCACTTGCACCTATCGACCCCTTTTCTTGCATCCACTAAACCTCTATAAATTTATATGAATAAATACATATTTTTCACTCTTAGATAATAAGTATTCATTTTGACAAAAAGGAAAAGTTCTCAATCTGTACGGTTCTTAAAATGAAATCTGCTGTGAATAAAATATTAAAGTCCACATCGGAAAAGGCAATATTTTTTTATATTGTTCTATTTTTTGTATCTTGATTGTAAAGTAGCTTTGTTACCCTTTGCATTTAAAAATTGTTCTAAATATGTATCTGTATAAATCTAACATTCATTTGTAAGGGATAATTTATGCAAAGTGCAGCTTACATGTAATATGCAATTTGCATCCATCCGACTATAAATATACATGTGGGCATGAGGAATAATGCTCGTGAAAATTTTCAAATGTATCCGTGATTGTAAAAAAGGTTGGCTACCACTGGCTTACAAAATATGAGTACAGTAAAACCTCCATTAATTTAATGGTCACCTCTGAAGAGTGGTCCCCTCTAACAACCGGCCACTTATCCATAGAACGGAACGAGTCACATTGAAATAACATTAGATCAAACCTCCGAATACCGTCACCTCTGAAAAGCGGCTGCAGCCAGGAATAATCCCTCCAAAACGGCCACCAAAAGAGACCGAGGGCACTGCAAATTCCGAAAATTCTAGGAACTCCTTTAGTAAAAAAGTGCCTAGTCACCTAAAGCCATTCTTCCCTGCCCATGCAGAGAGAAAAGCGGTAATAGTTTCTTCTCCCTGCAGTTGTTCGTCTCTTGGACTTACATTGTTACATAAAGACGTACAATGCGTGGCAGAACACACTAGAAAAAATTAAGTGGAGTTTAGGGAATAGGTTGCTTCGGACTGCGTTTTTCTATTTGCGACATTACACTTTCAGGTTAGATATTCATGCACAATAGTGTTTTAGTAGTTTTCAAAGTTGAACATGAGTAAAACAAAACTTATAAAAAGAAATTTTTATCACTGAAAAATAGAAAGTTTTTGATGATAGTAAGGAGGACATTAGTGCATGGAAATTAGCAGAAAAATATGGATGTGGAAGGACTCAAAATTATTAAATTTTAATGAAGAATAAAGAATAAAGAAGTGCATCTTGAGAAATATCTTACAGGCAAAAACAACATACAGTGTCGAAAAACTGGGAATGAAGTAATTAATTAAATGTTATCTTATTAGAGTTGTTTAGGAATTGCAGATAAAAAAAATTACCGATTTCAGGGCCAATTTTGCAAGAAAACACATTGAAAATTGCCAAAGAACTTGGAATTAGTGATTTTAAAGCTTTTAATGGAATATTATCGTATCTATAGAAAAAAAAAAAGTTCAAAATGTACAAAATAAATGAAAGTAGCAGATTTCTTTAATAGGGAAAATAATTTAAAAAAATTCTACATTTTGAAGTATTTTATTGTGTTAAATAGTTCGTTTGATTTTTCTAATAAGTTGATCCAAAACCTCCATACACCAGGCACTTCTAAGAAGTGGCCATCTTTACTCAGTCGCAATGCTGTCCGCTATTCGCAGGTTTTACTGTATCTTTATAGTAACAAAAGTGTGAATACTGAATAAATAAAATTAATTTTTTTCAATAATTAATTAAGTTAACTATTGCAAATTTATTGATTCTTTATTTGATTCTTTCTGATTTAAAATTATTGGATTGATTGAAATTATTAATAGTCAAATTATTTTTTTTTAATGTATATGTATGTTATTTTTGTACTCCTTAAATGCTGTATCATGGTTTATACAGTCCTTGAAAATCTTTAAAAGTCCTTAAATTTTTCAAAAGTAATTCTTGGTCCCTATTTGTATGCAAAATTTGCAAAAAGGCCTTAATTTAACTCTCCTATCCTCTTTAATAAAAAGGTATGCGTTGCTGACGACTGGGATTTTCACTAATCGTTGCCACAGATTAATCTCGGAAAATGAAACATTTGAAGTTACTGAAAAAATTAATAGCTCGAAAAGTATTTGTCAGAAAATTGTTAGGCAGACTGCGTTAGAAAGGTAAAAATTTGTATTTTTCTTGATATAAATTTCAAATCTAATGATTATGCCGTTTTTCAAATATTGAATTTAAAAAATTTCCAAATTTTACAATGGAGTACCATAGCGAAATCTTCACGCATAAAAAGATAATGATAACGGCATCCTGTATACCGGCTATAGCCGGAGCCTCCGTGTTGACGCTGTGTGTTTTGCATCATCTCTGAGGCCCCACTATAGCACGAGTCACAAATTATAGTAGCCTTATTATTCTGTTAAAATATAAAAATGAATTATGATGTCACTAGTGCAGGATTTTTATTAAATTCTCGACAAATAGCATATTTTAGTCCACCTCAGAGAGGCATATCAATTTCATTGTATTTAAAGTATTGTAACTTCATTAAAATCCAACGTTAAAAAAATCATTTCGTTAATCGTTTTTAGGAATGTGGAAGGAAATTCCAAGTAAAGGTCCTTATGGTTTTAAAACACAGGGTTTCAAAGTCAATATTTCGTTTGATTAAAGGTTCGTTAAGAGAAATTGACCAGCGTAGCTGGCATAGCTTGCTAGTTATTTCATAATCAGGGGTGAAACTCTTCTGTGTTTTTCTGATTTTTTTTTATTTATTTATTTATCTAAGTAAAAATTTATTTTATCTCTCCCAAAATTTCACTTCCCCCTTTTTGCTCCCTTTTTCCCCTCCTCTGTACACAAAGTTTAAAATCTTTAAAACTCTCTAATTTTTGTTTAACATTTTCTTTTCAATTTGTTATTTTATTGTAATAATGAAAAATTGATCATATAAATTTCATTAAAATTTAATATGAATTCTTCCCCTTCCCAAAATTTTGCTTCTTCCTTTTGCCCCCTCCCCCCCCCCCCCCCCCTCACAATACTAGAAGTTTAAAATCTTTAAGCTCTTTATTTTTTAAAAAAACTCTTCAGCTCTATTTGTTTCTTTATTGTCACAACAAATATTTGACCATATAAATTTCAAATAATATAATAAAATCACTTGTTAACTTTAAATTAAAGTGTAATTATTGCTTACACTAATAAAAAACACTACAGAAAAGGTTTAAAAATACCTTTTAATATAGATGACATATGTTTCCTTCGCTCAAATGGCGACATCTTGAGATCAAAATGATGAATTTCATTAAAATATTATCTTCCCCATTCCTGAAATTTAGCTTCCTCCATTTGACCCCTCCTCCCACTGTATGCAAAGTTTAAAATCTTTATTAAACTTTCATTTTTTTCAAATTTTTTCTGCTTTATTTGTTATTTTAGTGTAACGGTAAATAACACTAGTTTACAAAAAAAAAATTTTTTTTTGTTCATGAAATGAAACATATATTATTTATGTAGACTATGGACGGTAGTTAAAAAAATATTTTTTTATTTTTTGTAGCACGTCACAATTCTGAGATATGAAGGTCTTGGTTTTTTATCTACCCGCAATTGTTTAAATACGTTTATCGTTTTATTTTGTAAACAACTGTGTGATTCAAAAGTCTTATTTTTATATAAAAATGTCATCTAGAGTGTGTAAACTACATCCAAACCGATTTTGTTATGTTTGTGGCAAAATTGTCCAGTTAAACCGTGGTTTTCCTATAACAAAACCATTGCAAGAAGCCTATTTACATTACTTTGGATTTCCGGCGTCACATCAAGATAATAGTTGGGTTCCTCATGTGATTTACACTAATTGTAGAATGGTCCTCAGCTCCTGGTATTCAGGTAAAAATACATCACAGAAATTTGGTAAACCAATGATATGGAGAGAGCCAACTAACCACGTAACCGATTGTTACTTTTGTTTAACAGAAACTTTTGGTTTTAACTCAAAAAATAAAGATAGCATAAAATATGCAGACGTTCCATCAGTGACTAAGCCAATCCTTCATTCAGAAGATTTACCAGTTTCTACATCACCTGGCAGAACTGACCAAACTTTGGTCACTTCTGCCACTTTTTGGATAAATCCAAGCCTGTCTTTCAATACCTTTGCTCTGTATTTACGAATCTTTCTGCGGCTAAACTAAAGGAAGGAATATTTGTGGGTCCTCAAATCAGGAGAATATTGGACGATACAAAATTCGAGAGCCTTTTAACCGAGGTAGAAAAAGCAGCCTGGAACTCTTTCAAAAGTGTCGTTAAAAATCTTTCAGGCAATAAAAAAGCGATAATTATAAAGAAATTGTTGAAAATCTATTGCAAAATTACGAGTGTATAGATGTAAATATGTCACCAAAAATTCATTTTTTGATTCCCATTTAGATTTTAAATCTTGGTGGTATGAGTGATGAACATGGTGAGTGATTTCACCAAGATTTAAAATCATTTGAGCAAAATTATCAAAGTTTTTGGGACGAAAATATGCTAGGTGACTATTGGTGGTCGGATGTAAGAGATACAGATGAAAATATTTAAAAAAAAGAGCAAACATTACCGATTTTTAACTGTCTATTGTTTAGTTAGATGTAGTTTTTTGTAAAAATCTTCTTAATAAATATTTCAAAAAACTGACGTGCTGGATTTTTTTAAATATTTTTTCCTAGATGTTGATACCCAAAGTAACGTAACCGTATATATTTCATTTCATGAACAAAAGTCATGTAAACTAGTGTAATCAATCATAAAAATTTCGCCTGCTGGCACCACTCAAAATTGACATTTTCCCTTTCCTCCCCTTCTATTTTTTTACCAAGCACACAAAATTTAAAGTTTTTAAATCTCTTTAACTTTTTTGTTTGCAATATTTGCAAATCTTTAGTAAGGTAAGTAAAGTAAATTAATAATAAGTCATCTAATACACCCCCCCCCCCTACAAAAAAAAAACTTTTCCCACACTTTACTAAGTTTAAAATCTTTTTTTTTTTTTTTTTTTTTTTTTTTTAACTTAACCATCAAAATCCTCCTCCCATTCAAAATTGCTGCTTCCCCCTTAGCCCCCTTTTTTCTAGCACCCAAAATTTAAAATCTTTAGAACTGTTTAATTTGTATTTTTACTGTCATATTTATATATCTTTATTAACGATAAATAATTAATTACCTAATAAACTTCCTACCCCCCACCCATAAAATTTCTGCTTCTTCCCATATGACATTCTCTCCCAGCTCACAAAGTTAAAAATCTTCAAACTTCTTTAATTTTTTTAAACTTTATTTTCTCTATTTGTTACTTTATTGTAACAATAACAATAAGTAATCATTTAAAATCCCCCCGTACCTTAAATTGCCTCTCCCTCTCTCCTCTCCTTTCTACCACATAAAACTTTGTCTTTAAAACTCTCTTTTTTTTTTCCTGCCCCAATTTTAAATCTTTAGTAATGACAAATAGCTAGTTTGTTTTTTTATTAGAACAAAAAATAATCGTTCATCTTAATTCCCCCTCTTCCTTTCCCTTCCCTGTACAGAAAGTTAAAAAATGTTGAAGCTCTTTAATATTTAGTTGTTGTTTTTTTCTCTTTTTTTCCCGCCTTATTTATAACTGTATAGTGATGATAAATAATCAGCTAATAGAACTCCCCCCCCCCCCTTACATTTTGCTGTGACAATATAGTAAATCATAGAATTCCCCTTCCAAAATTTTGGATCCCCCCTCTTTCCTTTTCCTCCTGCACACTAAGTATACAATATTTGTATGTGATGTAATTTAATTATTCTATTATACCCCCAGGAGAATATTAAATAGAAATTTAACACATGTTTTTTTCTTTAGGTATTTTTGTAACTTCAAATGCAAAACTGGTTCTATAAAAAAATATATCGTTATAGTATTTGGTTGTTATGACTGTTTATAATTATTTGTAATGTATTCTGTAATTTTATTTATTTATACAAATAATTACTATATATTTAGGATACTCGAATCCACCTGCTTAGAGAAATAAAGCGTACTGTTTCTGATTTACTTTTTGCTGCTATTGAATCAAAACCTGAAATAGCTTCAAAAATAGAACACTTATTTAAAGAGGTACATTTCATTACTAAAATATTATAACATCATGCATGTTCAATAATAACGTAATATCAAGTTTGTATTTTTTATCATTTTCAAGCATTTTTAAGTCAATTTGTGCTTATAATGATGATGATAGTGTCATTATTCTGTTACATTAGGCTTCTTTTTTTTCTTATCTTTATTTTTCTTAAATTAATTTAGAACTTTTAAAATGTAGTTGGGGAATTCAAAAGTTAAAGTTAGATGATTCACTGTTACCTTTTTTTTTTTTAGGTAGATTTCGTAAGAAATACTACCTATTACATTCTCCCCTAAGTTGGAATTTTTGAAAAATTTTTGCAGATCTACGCCGATTATGACCACCCCCAGTTCAAAACTTTATATATATATATATATATATATTATTGGGCAAAATCGAACCAAGGGGGGGAAAATTGGGGGGGGGGGGGGGCACTTTTTGTGAAAACAGAAAAAACCCATAATTTCTTAATTACGATACGTATCGAATCCGTTTAAAGTTATTATTACTTCTAGAAAAAGGGCCAAAAATTTATGTATGACAGTTTTTTGATATCATTAAAAATGGGCCCCCAGGGGGGGGGGTTTAGAAGAAAAATATTCATAACTTCGTCAATTCACAAGATATCAAATCCGCTTAAATTTATTATAAATCCCCTTAATATTATCTAAAACTTTTATATTGACAAGTTTTTTATAGGACAAACCCTTATAGCAAAAAAAATTAAAAACAAAAAAATCCCTGCCGGCTCCACCTACAAACAAGTTAGGTTTCGAATTGGGAGGTTCCAACTACTGCATCATGGCAAAAAAGTCATTTCTTCCGCAATTCCCATCAAACTTGCACCCTCCCCACGGTCTGCGTCTTCGAAATCTACCTGTGCCTGTAGGCTGAGCCGTCAGGGTTTTTTTTTTTTCTTTTCATAAATTTGAAAGTAGCATACTCATGCATATCACCATTTTTTTCATTATTAATAATAATTAATTGATGTTTATACTATTATTAAGAGTAAAGGCTACCAGTGTTTCAGCTCTCATCACATTTTCACAAAATGCAAAAAGACACTGAGCAGATTGTAAAAATAAACAAGTTTTCACTTTTTTGCTAAAACATTGGTGAAGAGAATACATTATTTTTAATTATTCATTAAAAGTTGATAAAAACATGACTAAAATGGAATTTTTTCCTGATCTCTTGAAATTCTAACCACTTAAAGATGTCATAACTATTTTTTAACATGCGATTTGCAAATGAAAATGAAATATATTAAGACATCAAGAAGAGTAGGAGAATACATATTCCTAAGCATACTGGAATTTTAACATTTTGCTAAAGCTTCTTTTCTTTCAGATACTCGTTCTAACTTTTTCACTAAAGAAATTTTGAACTCAGCTTTTTCCCTATCTCGCACCTTTTAAAGCATAATGCATGAGAGAAATGAATGCCTACAGATTATTTCACAACCTCTAAAATTAAAAAAAGTTTCTAGCACTGTTAATTGGATTATTTTACATGTCTGCATCAAGTCTATATAATAGTTTTATTGAGAGAAAAAATATATTAGCCTATATTTTGCATTAAGATGACCTCAAATCTACATTCTATAAATGGATTCAAATCAGTGAGACAGTTTGTTTTCACTATATTAAGATCTTGTAACAGCCTTCTTTTAATATTTTAAAGTGTATCATAAGCTATGTATGATGTGTGATTTTTCTTTCTTGTAATAAATATGCATCTAATAACCTTATTTACTTTTCAGGATGTATAACAGGGTAATAATTTGTATGTATAACAGTAATAACTTTCCCTGACCATTTCATTTTTTAAACATAACTGTTATACTTTTGAAATTTTAGCTCTTATTTATTTTTTTTACAAGTTTTTAGTATAATCAGATCAGGAAAAAAGTCAGGGAATTCGGTAAAAATACTCAAAAATCAGGGAAGCTGAGAAGATATAAAAAAATAATTATGTTTTCGCCTTCCAATGAGACTGATTTGTTGCTAAACAGACAATGTCTTAGCCAATGTTAGTCATTATATATTATTGTGGTTTCTTTAATTCATCAGTTACATTGAAGCAAACGTAGTTTGAAATTAAAGCTAACAAAGTTAATACTTATTTTATGCAAAAAGAATTGGCTTGGTCCCATTTCAATTGGCAGAGCAAAAAAGCAGCTTTTAAGGAAGCCTTTTCCAAATCACATGATTTATCTATGTAGAAATTGTATAAAAGAACAGAGAGAATCTATATATATATTACGCTATCGTACGTGGCATAGAAATCATGATTATTTGTTAATTGTTTAATGGCAATGCCCGAATGAAACTCATATCATTGGTTATCGTGTAAAAGTCCTTTGTCAGGATTTAGGCCAGAATTTTTTGTCTTGATTTTTTACATTGCTGCCATCTACAGGAATAAAAGCGAAACAAACAATGATTTCTTTATTATAGTAGTGCAAATAAATTGAAATTATAATTTGTCAACATTAACAATTAAATAGATATATTTTTATACATTTTCATTTGAAATATTGATTTTTGTAAGCATTTAATACTTATAATTTAAAAAATACAATTAGCAATATAAAATTTAAAATGTAAACATAGCAATGATTTTTAAAAAGGGATTTTTGTAAAAAGGGAAAAGTAAGTGTAATAATTTTCCCTGACTGTTTCATTTTTTAAACATAACTGTTATACTTTTGAAATTTTAGCTCTTATTTAATTTTTTACAAGTTTTTAGTATAAATAAATATTATTTAGTCTTTTTTTATGAAGTCCACTCCACTGTTATATTTTTCAATGACAGTCTGCCCGGGCAACGCCGGGCGGGTCAGCTAGTTGTTAATATTTGTTTCAGTGTGTTATCTGAATTAAGACCTTGTGATGATACAGTACTTATTATTAAGGTGGTCATGATATCATCCCATCATCTTTTTTTTTTTATATATATATCCTTTGACATACAGTAGCTAGGCAACCATTTAATGAAAGAGAGGAGAAAAAGAAAATGCATGGGACGTTTTTGTAAAAAATATGAAATTATAATGTTTTAAATCTTTCCAATTCATGCATAAAATTTCCCAATAATTTATACAATCAATTTCGAAATTCTAAGAAATTGGCAATTTTAAAGCAACTGTAATAATTTAAGATCTCCATTTCGGAAATTTAGCATACATAATTTAACATATAAATTATCCCAATGCATCATTTTCCTTTTGACGAATGTTAAAATTTAAAAATCATCTGACTTCCCATTGAAAAGTATTATGACCTAAAAAGAAATGTTCTATATTTTTCGAACGAGTGGACCAAATGTAACTAAAAACTATACAGCTAATTCTGGGTACCTCACCAACATACCCACCAAAAATCAAACTAATCGGATGATTTTTGCAGCAGTTATCGCTGAACAGGCAACAGACAGACAGACAGAAACCAAAAACTTTTCGGGTGTTAACAGTGAGCCTCCACTGATGTTTCAGCAATTGCATACATTTAAAATGCACTCATTTCATGTGAAATACAAAAGAAAAGAAAAGACAAAACCCAAAATCATTTTATTTTAACATCAAAGCATATCTGCTTTATTTTCGATATATGGCGTCGTATTTGCCTGCTCCCCATACTTACTCCAATTCATGCACCTTGTGTATTATTATTAAATACTTGAAAAAGTATGTTTTATTCCCAATATGATGTCATTTAATCTTATTTGTAATTCTTATTTTATTTTTCTTCTTTTTTTTTCACGTGGAATTTTTTAATTTGAAGAATAATTGTTAAGGAATAATTATTATTCCAGGTTTTGTATTTATCGACAACAATAATGCTTAGCAATGTAAAATGGTTAATTAAATTTTACAGGAAAAATATTCATTGATACTCTATAAAAATAATGAAATTTTGAATTATTAAAAAAAATATTTGAAAATAATATATAACACCTACCATATGTTCATTTCTGGGTTATAATCCATCTATATGCAAAGACCGTGCCATTAAATCATCTGTTTTGACGTTTACTTCAGCCAAACATTCACACATACTTTGGCATTTATAATATTACTAGCTGTTAACCGTGACTTCGTTCACGTAACATTGAAAGAAGAATAAAAGCATTAATTAGCAAAATATTTCACTCCCAATAATTAAAAACATAAATAATTAATTAACTCTTTATCACATATCGTAGGAGACAATACGGTATTTCTTTGGGCCTTGACATAATCCAGTTTTAAAAAAGTTCATTTTTGTGCGAAATAATCTCGAAAAAGAAACTGCAACCAATGGAAAAAGGAGGTCCAAATAAAATCGTGGAAATCGACAAATTGGGTAAAATCAAATGTCAATTTTACCCAATAAACCATTTTACTTTTAACAACTTTGTGAAATGTTTTAACAGCCATCCTTCAAAAATAATTGATTTCAAATAGTATATGCTTTTTCTTTAAATTCAACTCTTGTGAATAGGGATCAATAATTTGTACACCTAAATGCAATGAGCTTAAATTTGCTTCCTTGGTTTAATCGATAGCTGAAACAAATCTTGATTTCTAAATGACAATATGTTGACAGACGATTTTTGTTCTGCAGAATAACTTGATTTATAAAGTTTGAATATGTGGAAATATGTTTTTATTTACTGTAGTCAAGATTTTGTTTTCACCATCTATTCAAATTGAAAATAAATTCTTTTTTCAGTTTTAATAAGAAAATGGCATGAAAAATATATTTGTTTGTTTTATTTCTCCTTTTTATCCACAAAAATATGGAGTAATTTAGTTGCTGTTGTAAGAGAAACATCGTTAACATTTACAAAAAAATATAATAATAAATTGGAACCTAATTCAAAATTTTAAATTCTGAGAGTTTATCTTCAGATCAATGATAACCAGTGTTAACTAAATTGTGTTGCGTTCGATAATCTAAGAGGAGCAGTTGCGAAATACAAACAGACGATCAGATTTTAATGTAATAGATTCGTGTTCATTTTTGTTTTCCTAATAATCATGATGTGAATTTTGGCAGAAAACTCTCATCTGTATGTAACTGATATTTTCATGCTTAATAATCAGTATAGTTAAACAAATATTTCAACTTTTTGTTTTAAATATGGCATAAAACTCATCTATTTTTTATACTTACTGATCCTTGTATTATTAATGTATAAAATTGATTCAAGCTCCTTTAACAACATATTTGAAAATTCCCATTTCATTTCAAATACGACGTCACTTTGTTCCCAGTCTCTTTTTAATGATAATTCTTGTTAATTTTCTTTTCCTGGCAATCATAACATGGATTTTCGCAAAAAACACACATCTATATCTAACTGACATTCAAGCTTATTAATTAGTAGCGATAAAAAATATTTCAGTTTCCCATTTTAAATATAACGCCATAATCCATCTACTTTCATTATATACTGATTTTTATGCTCCTTGTATTATTACGAATATTTGAAAATGCATGTTTTATTTCCAATATGACGTCATATTTGTCCAAGCCAAGGAGGATCCTTTTTAAAGTTCCATGGTCCAGAAATCTTTTCATAATATTATAATTATTGTCCATTTTTTCTTCTAATTATAACACAATTTTTGCCAGAAAACCTCTTCTCAACATAATCGACATTCATACTTCATGTATAATAACAAACACTCCATATTTTTGTTTCAAATATTACGGCAATTCCTCCTCTTTTCAATTCTTTTTTATTTTCATTTTTCACATGGAAATTGTTAAATTGAAAATTTATTGCTAGGGAAAATATTATTTGAGGCTTTGTATTTATTGGCAACTATAATACTTAGCAACGTAAAATGGTTAATTTAACAGGAAAAATATTCATTGATTCTGTATGAAAATAATGAAATTTTGAATTATTAAGAAAAATATTTGAAAATAATAAATAACAACTACCTTATGTTCATTTCTTTGTTATAATCCATCTATATGCAAAGATACAGGACCATTAAATCATCCGTTTTCACGTTTACTTCAGCCAAACATTCACACACACAATCACATTTATAGTATTATTAGGATTTTTTTAAATCTAATTATATGCATTACTGTTTGTAACTTGTACTTCAGTGTTGTTGTTAATAATGCTTCAAATATGTAAAATTAAAAAAAAAAAAAAGGTTTGTGTATTAATTGTTATGGAAAACTTATTAATATGCCTGGAGTTGAATTGTATTTCTTTTGTCTGTTTTCTTATTCTTGATTCTTTAACCCATCATTTAATTAAGTATTCATATTAATTCATTTCCCCAAACCGGTGTACAATTTTAAACAAAATTTAAATTGTTTTTTTTTTTTGTTTTGTTTTTCAGAGTGTTATCTTTTCTAGTATTCATGAAGTATTTTGTATGTCTTGACATTTTAGGCTCAAATACCATTGCCTGCCAGAGCTAGGTCTTCTATATCTTCTAGAAGTAGTTCATTATCAAGTTTATTTTCAAGGAGTTCATCAAAACCTACTGGTTCTAAATTTAGAAGTGACTCACAGGCTTCAACTCCATCATCAAGTAGGATTTCTTCCAGATCAGAAAACATTTCTCCTTCTATTGTTACCTTTGGAGATTTACCACCAGGTACACTTACTCGCTGTACTATTTGCTTTTTATTTATAAAATCCTTAAAGATTTTATAGTTTTGCTTTTCTAATTAAAAGAAAAAAGTTGTTTAAGTTCTTAACTTTTATTTCCAAAGTCAAAAGTAAAATAGTTAGGGACACTAGCTACATTCTTTTTGAGAAAATGCTGTTTGAATTCGATCTGAATCTGAAAAAATAGTCTTTTTCAAACTAAACCCAATAAAGTAATTTTTATGACTTGCAACACCTGACATACAGAAGGTCGTTCAAACTTTATAGAAACGAATTTCACAATTAATTTCTGAACATATATGCTATATTCTTTGTGACAATTATACTCTACTGTATAGCCCTGGCTCTTGATTACAACTCTGGAGCGAAATTTCCATCATAGGCGACTTTTCTCTTAGTACAATTATATCAATTTTCTCCCACACCTCTTGGAAAACTTTCCAAAGTCTCCAATGTGTTGTGGATAGCTCTTTCTAACGCACGCTTAAACAAACACATAAGTCGCGATAAATACAAATTTATCATAACACTGGATGAAACATGGCTTTATTTAAGTGGGTGTAATAATTTCAAAAGAAGAGCAATTTTTATCAATTAATAGAAAAATAAGAAAGAAATGGGTTTGTGAATGTAAAGAAAAGTTTACAAAAGACTTCATGATTGCTGCTGGATTTTGTTATGAAATTAAATTAAAAACAAAAAAGGCAGTTAAGTTAAGGTTACTTCACTTTATTATCAGTAAATTATTTTAGAACCCATTTTTGAAGAAGAAATTTCAGCTTTATATGAAAAAGACATTAATTGAGCTTCATATGAACAAAGTCTCCCAGCCGTTCTTCCATAACTTAACTGATGCATATTTAGCAAAGAAAGAATCCCAAATGGAAATAAATGGTGTATCAATTGAAGAAATGCATGTAAAATCACCTGACGCAACCCTCAATTTATTTATAGATTTTTTATAAAACTAAAAACTATTTGTTAAATTGTAAAATAAAAAATAATAACAATAGTTTTAATAGTGTACGACAAATTCATTTTGCAAAACTAATTTTGCCATGATTTTGAAGTCCAGAAAGCATAGTTTTGAGCCGTCATTTTCTTTTAATACTACTTATTACGTTATCTCTCTATTATACTTTAAAAATAAACAAAAAAAAATGTGAAAATTAAAAAAAAATTATAATAAAAAGTTCAAAATCCATACAAATGGATACTATTTTATGTTATAACGTGAGAAAATAATTGCTTTTTTTTCTTTTTCAGATATAGTAGAGAATTTAATTTGCTTTATCTAAAAAAAAAAAAAAAAAAAAAAAAACTTGTAAATCCATTAACTTGTTCAAAAGTTATCGTCACACAACGGCTGAAAAACAGTGTTTGGAGCTAAATGAATTTAAAGTTTTGCCTTTGCAGCAGTCTGCAATGTTCAACGTTTATGACTTGTACAACCATAATTTTATGAATTTTCTCATCGGACCAATAAAAATACCCCCCTCAATTTTATATTTTAAAGTTTATCAGAATTTTAAAAAATCTGAAACCGCACAAAAGCTATTGTAGTTTGTTATATTTGATTAAACAGAAACATTAGTATTAAATAAATACTTTAAGCACAGAAATTAATAAATATCAATAATTTTTGCTAAAGCCTTCCTATGGCAACTTTCTCAAAGGGAAGCACATTTATCAATAATGAGTACTTTGACTAATCCATACTAGTAAAAAGACGTTTCTCTGTTCATGTCTGTCTGTGATGCCTAGCAAAATCTACCACATGTAGAAGTCTGAAATTTTGGGTGAGGATAGTCTAAGGCCGGTCCTGATGCACCTGAGACTCAAATTTAATTTTTTTTTCATAATTAGCCGAGATATTAATTAAAAACTCATATATTTCTGTGTGAGCCGGCAAAAGTGCTTGCACATGCCCAGAACCTGATTTATGGCTTTGGAGGAAATGAAAATGCAATTTTAAATCGGCCAAACCATTCGATACAGTTAAAATTGGATTATAAATTCAGAAAGATTATACTCTTACACAGTCAATTCCTTACCACAGTCATTTAGAAAAAATATCGTTGTTAACATTTTAAAAAAAAAATTCAAAAACAGTCATTTTCCCGAAGGACATTTTACTCCTTATGGCAACCCCTCTTCAAGGCAAAATTTTAAAGGTACCGACAAAACAAAATATCCTCTTAAATCTGGAAACTTCTTCTAATCGACAGTACAATTGGTTTTTAAAAAAATATGACTTTTAACCCTTTCAGAAAAACATAAAAATCAGGTCACTTCACGCCTCACGGAGACTATTTTTTTTGTACTAAATGACCGTATTTCGACACAATCTTTTTAGAGCATCTAGGTAGACCAGATTTACATCACCTATAAAATTTTCAAAACACTTGGACATGTAGAAGTATTTTTATAAAATCTGAGAAATTTTCGAAAGAACGAGAAAGAGCAGGTTGTTTTGTCATGGTTTCGTGCTGCTTCGCCTCATATTTTCACTACTAAATATGCATATTTTTTAACGAAATTTTAAACAAAGCTTGGACACAGTTATATTTATAACTGATTAAGATTGTAGAGAGTTCAGAAGATGAAAACTAGTTTTTTATTATTATCTTAAAGGAGCCGACACAAAAACAAACAAACAAAAAAAAGCAAGAAGAAAACATATTTCTTTTACAACTAGATAACAATATTTCTTCACAAAATTTTAGCATAAGCTGTAGAACTGTTATAATTTATAACCGATAGAAATTTCAAAGAGTTCAGACAAGATTTTTTTTTAACTATGAAAGGACCCTACGTGAAAATACAAGAAAATGTCTTCTAACAGGTGCTTTTATCACTAAATATCAATATTTTTTTGCGAATTTTTTATTTAAAAATATAATTTCATACAAAATCAGGTTACAAATATAAAATCATACAGACTTGAGGTTTGTTTAAATTTATTATCACACGTACTGGCAATGCCGGGCGGGTCAGCTAGTTTTATAAATAATAATAATGTGACATAAAACTGTGTCAATTGTTTCTCAACTGTGCGCAACAAGATCAAAAATATTTTTTCACCCCCCTCCCCCTCAAGAAAGTTTTGAAATGGCGTCCCTGTTTTAATGACGTCGATGATTTCAGACATGCGAACAGGAATCAGGTGGGAGTTGGGTAAAGTAACATGTTAATGTTTTGCATTTTATTTCTTTCATACTTTTAACTTTTTCATTCAAAATTAATTGATGAATTCAACAGGGCTCCCAAAAGATCCCCTATTTCCCCCTAAAGTCCCCTTTTAAAAAAAAGGTCCCCTTAGTTCCCTTTCTATGACTGGAAAAAAATTTGCTAATGTGGAAAAATAGCTGCAAAATGCAAAAAACTTTAAAAATTGTTAAAAGTTAAAAAATTGTAGAAAACAAAAATTATCATAATGCGCCAAAACATTGTAACCGGAATTCTTTCACGAATGTCAAAAAAATTGCCGTGGAATGTAGAAAAACATAAAAATTCAAAAATCTACAAGACAAAATTTACTGTCATAAATTCACCGCAAAACACAAAGAAAAACTCAAATTGCATAAAAAATAGCCAAAAATTAAAAATCGCTGCATGAATTGCAAATAAATTTTATTGAAAGGAGAGGACAAAATTTATTAAATTGGGCTAAAAGATTGAAACCGGATTCTTTTTCAGAATGTCAAAAAATTGCTGCAGAATGGGAGGAAAAAAATCTAAAAATAACATAAATTATGCAAAATTAAAAAATGGCTGCACAAATTCTTAATAAACTTTATACAGGACAACATTTACTATATTGGGCTAAAAAACTGGAAACCGGATTCTTTTTACTACTCTGCAAAAAATCACTACAAAATGGATAAAAATCGCAGAATAAAAAATTTACTATAGTTAATAATGTAACCGGATATTCTTTTACAAATGTCAAAAAATCGCTGCGGAATGAGGGGGGGGGGGAAGCTAAAAATAAATTCAAATAAAAAAATGCAAATACAGAAGAACAAAATATAAAAGTTGAACTATTATTTTTACAAATGTCAAAAAATTACCACAAATCATTTAAAAAAAAACTGAAATTTGCATAAAAAATTCGTGAAAAATTTAAAAATTCCTATACAAATTCTGAATAAACTTTATTGAAAAAAGGAAAAAATTACTACTGGGCTAAAAAATTGAAACTGAATTCCTATTATTAATGGGGAAAAAAATCTCCATGAAACATGAAAAAAAAAGGGGGTGGAAATCGCATAAAAAATTAAATAATAATATTAAAAAGAAAAAAAAAAGACATATAGGTACTTTGCGCAACAGTCTCTTCAGCACACAGATAAACTTCTATATTATTATAGATGTAGTTTTGTTTTCGGTTTTGATGGAGAAGTATATCTCTCAGCTATTAAAGGAAATCTTAATTAAAATTTCTTCTTTTTTTTTTATATTTTCTTTAATATATATTTATCAGAAGAAAATATTGGAATCATGACAATGTCTTTTTTTTATTTATTTATTTATTTATTTATTTAAACGTTTTAGGTTGACTTGAATACGATTTGGCATTTAAAAAAAAAAATCTCTGTGTGATATACATTTTGTAGCCATTCTATATCAAAAACTGAAGCATGGAATTTCATCAGATGCCGTACTTAATTAGACTTTAGCACATAAAGGTTCTGATTATGTTTTGGCATATATAGCCCAACAGGTGGCACTGTTATGCTGCATTTTTTACATTTTACATGAGGTATTTTAATAAGGAAATCTGGGTGAAATTTCATCAAACTTCACATTCAGTTAACACTTAACATAAATTGATGCTCATTAGATTTTGGTGAATTTCACTCAAAAGGTGGCACTACTGAGTTGCATTTTTAACAATTTAAATGATAGCCAGATATCGGCATGTTTGAGATAGAATTTCACCAAATTTAATGTGTAAGAGTATTATGAACATTGATTCAATATTTATCTTGACCACTCCCCAGGGGCATTGCCATACTATGCTTTTCCGGATGAACAATATACCATCTCAGCTTCTATTGTATAGAAAGGAACTGAATTTTATAGTTTCTAATTTTAAATTTTATTACTGAACAGAAGGTGCTGTTATGCTGTGCTTTTTTTATTCACTGATTACTGTTACTACATGTTTTGAATTCCAAGAAATGCATTATGCTTTTGTAATTGTCAATGTATAACTTCGCTAACAATTGATTGATTTAATATTTTCTTAGATGCATTAATTTTTACTGTTTATATTTTATTCTAAATAATAAAGTTTGATATTCTAATTATAAACCATCTTGCCGTAGGTCATTTAAGTGTGTTAAATAAAGCTATGTACATTATTTAATGACATCTTTGTAAAGATAATCAATTAACATATTTTCTGAGGTAATTTTTAAAAAATGCATATTTAGGAAAACTTTGTGCAGTATTTTTAGCATGTGGTCTCTTTTCTGTCGCCTTTTTTATTATAAATGGTCCCACGAAGTCCCCTTTTTTAGTATAAATGATCCCCCAAAGTCCCTTTTTTAAATAAAAATGGTCCCCTTTCCCCCTTTTGGAGGACTAAAATGTGTTGAGAGCCCTGATTCAATTAAAATTTATTAATATTTTCAATTTCTATTTAAAATCTTTATTTGAAAAAGTGTTTGATACAAATGCATCATAAACTATAATAGTGTAAAAGAAAAATAATACAATTGTAAGCAAATACTAGGGGAGAGGGGACACATTTGAACATTTTTTTTAGAAAATCAACATATTTCTTACTTGAATTATATGTATTGCATTTTAAATATTACACGAGAAAAACAATGTATTTCTTCATCATATGAGCCAAAAATTTAAAGTTTTCCAAATAAATTAAATATGTTGTGAGGCTTTAAAAAACAGAGAGATTTCTGTTCAAACCTGCCCCAGATAGGGGTGCCTTTGAATAAGCTAGGGGCACCTTTGAACAAATAAACAAAATATGAAAATATTAAGAATTTTTATGAAAAACTGAAGCAGTAATGATTCCACACATTGTTATTAAAGTTCCACGTTCAGCAGAAACAGTGTGACCATCCCATTTAGTACCGACTTTAGCCACAACATACTAGCAATCAATGCCAGCTTTGCTGTTTTCATTTCAACTTGAGGTGAAAGAACAACCAATTTTTGCCACATATTCAAATTCCAGTTATCTAATCCAAATATATGACAAGACAAGAATCTGTCATGTTTAAAAAAAAAACTTGACAAAATAAAAGTGTTGTTTCTACACTTAATGTGTAATAGTTCTAGTTGGGAGCCCTGTATCAGTACAAATTTCATATTAAGTATAATAACTCTTAATTAATCTCTCAATTTTCACATTTTCTAAAAAAAATCCAAAAATAATAATATTTAGTATATTCATAATTCTTTACATCATAGTTTTAATTGTTCAATTGTGCCCCAACTTTTTTTTGTTCAAGGGTGCCCCATCATATGGTGTTTAGCATTACAACTATTTACTCAATTAGGGTTAAGAATTTGAATAAAACAAAGCTTATAAGCTAATGCTAACATCTTTATTTAAATATTGAATAATCAATTAAAGTTTTAGTGATATAATTTTAGTGAGTCCATAGAAAGCTTACAGCTGTATTTTGTTAAGTTTATATTGTAGGAAGAGAAAAATTGTGCATGCAAAATGGTAAAGCTTTGTATCCTTGTTGCATTGAAGCAATAGTAATGTGCTGCTATCTATATTTAAAAAATATAATTTATTTCAAGAAAAATATATAGTGTTCAAACGTGCCCCCCTCTCTCCTATATACATTTTCTAAAAAAAAAAATTATATAGAAAATTTATTTTCTAATACAGTAAAGCCTGTTTATCACAGAGTCCTACTATAATCGCGGGGGGGGGGGGAATCATGGTCCAGCCGAAAAAGAAAGTAATTATACCTTCTAAGATGAAAACAACCTGTATAAAACGACATTTTTCACTGGTTGTTTGCGTTTGCGTCTAAACACGTTTTATTGTATCATACTTATGGTGAGGGGTCCTCAGCCTCTATGTATGGCCCTGGAAGTAATATATTGTTTACTGAATCATCTATAATTTCCAATCTGTTCAACTATATTCTAAATTTTGAATACTGTACCTCTTATTTTCAAAAACTTTTAACTCTCACAAGACAAAATATACTTTATCTAAGAACTTAAAATTCATAATAATAAATAATCACTAAATACTGTTTCTATACATCCTTCAAGTAATTAAAATTTTTACAACAAATATATTTTATAACACATATTGGAAATAATAGAATAAATTTCTTCAAAGAATATTGATATAAAATTAAATTAAGTTACTTAGTTCATTTTCTTCAAATTTATTTGATGGTTCAAGATGAATTATATTGTATATTTTATTAAGTATTGTAGATGTCCATATATATTTTCAGTAATAAATATTTAATATGATTTCATGAATGAAAAGGGAATATTGTGTTTTGAAATTTAAATTCCTTTATTTATTTGAGCACTTCATCCACATTTTGGTGAGTAACATTTTCAATTTATTATATACTAGATGGTACCCGTCAAAATTTGACGGTAAATAACTTGAAAGCTCCTTTAGAAATATACTTTTATTTTTAATTAGCTGCTTTTAAATTAATTAAATGTTGAAAATTTTCTGAACTGTTATATTGTGTAAGCGATTTCTATAGATGTAAAACGATAGATTGTGTTGTCAGTCCAGCCTACTCAACTAATGAAGTGAAATAATTTTAATCTTGTAATTTACATCCTATTATACTTGAATCAGTTTAGAAAGAATCTAACTAAAAATATTAATTGAATGATTTATTTTTACTTAGTACAGTCTCAAAAATTAAAAAATATATATATATCAATATTTAGTATTTTCTATTTTTTTTTTTTTTAAATCACGCGGCCTTTAAAATTTTTGATTAATTTTACTTTTATCAGCCTGATTCTAAAACCCAGATAAACCATGATACCAAGCTCTCTTTAAAATTTTGCAAAAAAAGATGCATATTTAGTATTGAAAACATAAGTTCTTTAAAGGAAAAAAAAAGAAAAAAAAACAGCCTTTCAATCTTTTTCAATCTCAAAGCAAAAATATATTAGGTCTTTAAATCAACCCTTTTCAACTCCCCTAGGCTCAACAGGCTAATCAATCAGTCTTATCGTTTCTGAGGGGAGAATCCTTCAGAAAAAAGTTGACGCATGCGTAAAGAGACGATATTTTGTGGAATTTGGCAGAATGCCTCTTTAGCTTTAAATATATAGATTTATGAGTAGTTCTAATTCTGGCAGTTACTTTATTTTTATCATTTCTATTTAAAATTATTCATTCAAATCTATATTGTTTATTTTACTAATATTTTCAAGCCTAATTTTAAAGAATTAAATTGATATAATATTCTAGTTATTTATAGATTGCCATGATAAGCGTTGATCTATGATCGTGTCCAGTGATGTTGTTTCGGAGTTGCAATTTCTGATAACTTTCTTAAATTTATTCAAATCTTAATATTACTTTAATTAAATTTTCAGTTTCTTAATTGTTATTTATATTCTTTTATTGATCAGAATTGGCATATCCGAAATAACGTTACACTGTATATTAAGCATAGTAAATGTCTAAAAATACTTTTTTTTTTTTCGGTATTATTGCAATTTTTGTTAAAATAAAATTACAGAACATTGCCTGAGAACATACAAAATGAAAACTGGAGAAATGAGAATTCAAGTGTAATTATCATCATCATTTCTGATATCAACATCTCTTTTTATATGCACATACAAAATACATAATCATGAATGAGATATCATTCAAAAGATTTTTTAAAAGGCTTTTGACACAGTACGCTCACATTTCATTAAAACATATTCTAGATGAAAAAATTGCAATTGATTAAAAATTAATGGAAAAAAAATGTACTTGCAATTAATGAGATTGCACTGCAAAAGCCTAGCATGGATCTATTGGTATATGTATCATAATTTAGTGTAAATAAAGTTTTGTAAACACTTTGCATTTCTTTTTTTTATTTATTTATTCCCAAAAAAGCCTTAAATTTCAAGGCGTCAAAATAGTGTTACCCTGTATGGAAAGGTTCTCCTGATATAGCTGGATTTTAGGCATTTTCAGGATTTATTTTTCTTTTGTTTAAATAATGCAAATTTAAAAAAAAGTTTCTTGTTATTGAATCTATTGTACTTTCATCTAACTGTGTGAAAATTGTCATATAAAAATTTTGATCTTTTAATCGATCTGAACTCCTTCAAAGTTCACTGTGTATGGCATGCACTACACAGTAAACCAATGTATGTGATTGCACTCTTAATAATCATCTGAAACCAAAAAAAATTCACAGATTCCTAAAATATATTAAATTAATTGAATGTTAAACTCAAACTGATAAGATAGATCAAATTAAAGGCTGTTTAAAGTTTAATTTTTGGGAAACAGTCATTTTATATAGAAATTAAAATTATTAAAAATTTTAATTCTTTGAAAGTTTATCCTCCAACTAAAAAAGTGTAGTTTAATTTGCAAAAAACAAAATGTTGATAGCTGAAGCATGGGAAAGTACGCAGATTTTTTTAAAATTTGCTTCAAGAAAAAGGCATTTAAAGTTTTTGAACAGACCTTCTGTTAGTGTGAAACAGGTTCGATAAACTCGCTGTCATAACTTAAATGTTGGGTGGAGCAAAAAAAGGTTTTAAGGGCATATTCTAGAAAGTTTAAGGGTTTGGAAAACTCAAAAAAAAAGAAAAAATGATTTGTGAAAGTTTTCCTGGAAAAACTTTCCCTTAAGTATTCAACTTTGGATGGGGATGCGGGTTGATAAAACTTGTTTTTCTATGTTTGAGTTGGTATGCTGATTGATAAATTTATTTTGTTTGTTGCAGATCAGGTATAATTGCTTTCTTTCAAGATTACTATAAGTGCATTTATGAATTTTGTTTAGTGGGGAAGGAACATGATATAGGTCTTGATAGGCTTTATCAAGTTGTAATGGTTTAATATCAGGTTGAAAAGTGTTGAAAATAAATTATATAATTCTGTCCAAATGTAATTCATTTGATGTACATTAAAATTGTGTTGGTTGTATTCCATTACAAATGTTATTCCTTTTTTTTTTTTTTTCAGACTCTTCTGAGAATGAAAATGAAATTTAAAAGTTTCCTGTTTTTTAAAACTGACATTTTTATACTCTGTATGTGAAAGTGATTCATTTTTTGTTTCATTTAATACCATCAATATTTATGGATTGTTTTATTGTGTTTACTTTCATTTATAACTTGTCATTGTGAATTTTTATTCTGAAATTTTTAACCTCTTAAAAATAAAACTTACAGCATAAAAGCTTTGTTGGAATGTATACATACTTTATTAAACATTCAAAATGGCATTACATATATGTGTGTTTTTATGTATAAATGGTAGTATTGTATATATGATGAAATATGTGGCGAAGCATGGATCACATTCAGTGACTGAATTGCTGTGTTTCCATCTGCTGCCACTTCTAGCAGCCCAAAGGCTCATTCACACTGGTACTCAAAAACGGAAAAATCCCCTAAGCTGGAACACCACTTTCAGCCACTTCCAGTTCTGTGATCCATACCTTGCCACTGTATGAAATGTATAAAAAAGTGGATTCTTTTATTAACTTAAGAAAATAACAGGTTTTTTTTTTTATTGCAAAAGACAGTCAATACATAAAACATTAATGTAAAATGTATACATATATGGACTATTTTCAAATGAACTGCCACTTTAAGATTGAACACACATAGAAAATTAGTTTAATGCTAATTCAAAAAAAAACAGAGGGGAGGAGGGGTTGCTATATTATTTATTTGCTGTAGTTTAACACGTAGTAAGAAAGGGATTATTTATAATTTTCTTTCTGAAATTAGAAATAGAAAAAAAAACATGCTTGAGAATTGATTATTTTGATTATTATTACTTTTAAAAGGTAACACTCATGAGTTTTCAAAAGAATTTTGATTCTGAAAATAATGTTCTAATTCTTAGGAAGATAAAATCCATCCTAATATATTAAACAAACAAACAAACAAACAAAGTATTAAATAATTAATAACCTACACACATAAATGTATGAGAGATAATAAAGATACTTACCATGTCCTTATAAATTTTTCTATAAAATAAAATACAGTAGTATAGGATAGAAGCTATTTACTTAGCTTCCACTATTTTAAAATAATCAAAAACACTTTTTTTTTGCATCTCAGAAAGCACTTAGAGATTTTTATAAGAAAGAAATTTAATCTTTGCTTCGGGATTACAGTATAGACGATACAACACAAAACTATGTACATTTTGAACTAAGAATTACTATTTACAACATTGTTAAGAGTAGAAGAAAACCTCTTTTATATTAGTCGTTTGTGTGGAGATAAAAAATACACCATTTCTGGCACTCATATTTTTCAACCATCACATCTCAAGTCTCAGTGTAGAATACATCTCAAGGCATGTCGGGAAAAAAGAAGAATGGGTTTTTAGCCCGTGTAGTGCTGCCACTTATTGAGTTAAAGTTTAACTATTGCATCTGTTACAGTAGTAGTTTTCCAGTTCTTTGTTTACACTAAATAAAAAGGAGCAATATAGCTTCCTTTAACTTTGTTGTCAACTTCACAAATATTAAAACCCGTGTAAAATAACTATAAGAAAATGCTTAAGGTAACATTCATGTGATGTAGAGAGGATAAATATTAAAATTAAATTTCAAATTGTTATATAAATATTTCAGAAAAAATATATAAATTTTCATATATTATAATGTATTGCCCTTATTTTCATTCAAATACAAGCATTAGTCTAATTAAAAAACTTGGAAAAATATTTTATTAAATTTGGTTTATGAGTTTGAGGTGCACAAATTCCTGTAGCTTGGTAATTAAAATAATCTAATGCTTAAATATTGAAAACCTATAAACATTTTAATGAATTTATTTTATTAACTATAAAGTAATGTACTGACAGTATCAAAATATTACTTGTTTAACATGAAATATGGATTCAAAGATGACAACATTTAACATAACAAATTAACATGAAAATGACCCATATACCTCAGAAACTTTTTAAGAAATTAGTGGTATATGTTACATATGAAGAAGTGAAACTTTCTCAGTACGGAATAAACATTTGTTATGCACCAGAAAATTCCCTTGGTACATAAAACAATTATGGATAATATTTGTTATAGCATTTGATCAAGAGACACTGGATACAGAAATCCCCAATATGATAGTGTAATGTAATATAAAAGCATAAATTAAACAATATATATTTAAAAAAAATTATCTTGATAAATTGGAAAAGTAACTTTCTTTTAATGGAAAAAAAAAATGATGATGACAACCATGAAAAAATGTTTTTTCATAGTTGCTACTCAAATGTTCTCATTGTTTTATTGTTCTGTTATTTTATCTATTGCACGTATTGGTTAAGCAAATATGATTCATTTAATAATTCTGAACAGCATTTTTTCTTGGTAGTGATGGGGGAGGGGGGGGGGGGTATGTATATAATAATCTGTGCATATTGTCAGTAAAAGATCCAATATGTCAAATCAGTTACTATTTTAACTGATGTTCTCTCAACATTTTTTTAAGTTAATTTATATGCTTCTAAATTAGATATCCTGCCAAACTATTGTACATATGAAGCGTACATATTTTTTGCTCAGCAATTTAAGTGAAGAAATATCCTTTTAGATTTTCAAGTTCTTTATTTAATAAAAGTTCCACTTATCTCTAATCATATGTTAACATCACTTTCCTTGATCATGATTATTACTGAAAAAAGGCTTGATTCATTTGATTGCGTGAATAAAGCAAAATAATGCCAAAAGTGAAAGCTATATTTTATGCTTTTGCTGGAAAGAAAATAAGATAATTTAAACTTAAATTAGAGTGTAATAAATTTAAATTTAAATATGAAAGAACTGAAAAAAAATATAAAAAAAGTAGAAATAAAAATAGAGTTATTGAGAGGGTTGGGGGGTGAGGAAGTAGATGCAACAAGTTTGGAGGATTGTGATTCTTTAATAATGAGAATAAACTGGAAAATCTATTTGAATTTTAGAAAAAAAAATTGAGGACATTTTTCCCTCTTGAATATAAAAGTGAGCTCACAAATTTATTAGGTAAATTTAATATAAGAAAGGATTAGTTAAATACATGGAAAAAGGGAGGAAATTATCTACTGCTATAATTTTGTATTTAGCGTAAAATCCCAACTGTAACACCCCCCCCCCCCCCCTTTCCAAAAGAAAACTTTTTTTGCGCAAAAACTTGTTTTAAAAAAAATCCAAGAAAGATATTTTTTCTCATTTCATTTTCTTTTCCATTCTTAAATATAAACTCCCCAAAAAAACTTTTTTCCCACAAAAAGTTGATTTAAAAAATCCAAGGAATAAAATTTTTCACCTTTTGGCAGATTTCCAATTTTGTTTTTATATAATTTGAATTAAATCCCCCCCCCCCCCTTCCTCCCCAATCAGAAAAAGTTTAAAAGCTTTAATCTTAAAAAATCTTCTGTCTTATTTGTTGCTCTTTAGAAACAATAATTAAAAAAATCACCCTTACAAACCCACCTACTCAACATACCAAGTTTAAAATCTATAAAACTCTTTACTAAAAAAAAAACTTTTTGTTAGTAAACTTTTTGCTCTATTTATTACGCTTTAGTAACAATAAATAAATAATCAGCCATTTAAATTATCCCTCTACCCCTCAAAATGACACCCCCCCCCCCCCCCAGCAGAAAAATGTTACTGCTTTAAAACTCTATTTTGAAGAAAAAAATTCCTATTTGTTGCTCTCTAGCAACAATAACTAAATAATCAATCATCTAAATTAAAATCCCTCCCTCCAAAATTTACACTTCAACGCCCTTTAAGTATACAAAGTTTAAAATATTTAAAACACTTTATTAAAAATAAGCTCTATATGTTTATCTCTAGTATCAATAAATAAATAATCACCTCTTAATATTATCCCTCTACCCCCAAAACATCTGCTTCCCTCCTTTGCCATTCCCTAGCACAGCATTTCCCAACCTTTTTCCTCCCACGTACCCCTTACTTAATTTAATGACACCCCCTCTCGCATGAATCAAATATTTTTGTTTTCGTTCGTTGGTAATGTTCTTATGCTAATTGGAATGTTAGAGGCAGTTCTTGTTAGAATTCCAGTTTACAACCACTAATCTATTTTGAGCCATAATAAGATATGAAAACATACAGTTACACAAGACACTAAATATTAGATAAAGATTTGAAATTACTTACAAAGAAGAAAGGAAGCTACACTCATTAATACCCGTTAATGAGTGCCAATGATGCCCGCTAATGATGCCCAGTTGAATACTAAAATGATGACTTGTTTTCAAATGGGTTGTAAATGAAATCGTCGAAACCAGAAGCCCCGATACGATTCATGTCTTATCTAGATATTTATAGAATTAGTAGAACGAAAAGACAATAAAAGAAAAGGACGGAGACATGCAAAATCGAAAGATATTATTAGGAGTGTACATAGGCTTTGTATATAATGGCAACAAATGATCAACCAATTACTATGTTTAGGCATTTAACTTCATTATATGGGTATAGCCTATTTTAATTTCACACAAATCTCTTTATAAACGAAAAATTTAGAGTTTGTTTCTCTGCTTTCATTTTAACCTTATTTTTGCATTATCTGCCATTAACAATGTAATTTTCAAGTACCCCCAACTGACCCATGACGTACCCTCAGGGGTACGCATACCCCAGGTTGGGAACTTCTGCCCTAGCAAAATGAAAATCAATCTCCAAAACTATTTATAAAAAATTCTATCCTATTTGTTGCTCTATAGTAACAATAAGTAAATAATAAATCTTCTAAATTAGAAACCCCATCCCTTCAAAATTTATGTGGATTTTTTTTTTGGGGGGGGGGGAGGGGGGGGGCTGGCTACAGTACCTGACTTTGGGTTCGGGTTAGGTATAATTTGACCCATGCAGAACTATACCAGTCCAAAATAGCTACTTTCAGATACATTTGCTAAATCATTTATAATTTTCTATGACACTGTAAATTCTGATTACATATGCTCTGTGTCGCTCAGTAAAGTACTCATTTATTGATGTGTATTAATTACTTTACATTATCTTTGAGGCACTTGAGAATTACTTTTAATTTGTTTTTGAATCATGCTGGAATTTATTTTATAAGCACTTTAAAAGTTAATTACATTTAATAACAAGCCAGCCATTTTTAGGTAGCTTTCAATACAAAAAAGTATAAAGCTACCTATTGCAGCCGTTCGGAGGAAAGCAGTTCCGGGAAATTTCGATGTATTTTCACCGATCATGACCCCCAGACCACAAAACCACCCTCCGTTCAAATGTTGATTTATATATATATATATATATATATATATATATATATATATATATATATATATATATATATATATCCATATATATATATATATATATATATATATATATATCTCCATATATATATATCCATATATATCCATATATATATATATATATATCTGACCTATGTCATACGATAACGCTCATATTTATAAATCAATTTTGATGAAACTAATTGTGTGTATTAAGCTAACCAATATCTCGACCGAGTTCGTTGGCCAGCTTGGTCCGCCATTTTGTTTCAAGATGGCGGCCATTTAAAAATTTAAAACTAAAATAAATATACAAGAAAATTAAAAATTCAAATTTATTTTTTAATTACGTGTTAGGCCTTGATACAAGGATTCCAGAGCATTTTTTGGTTTACCTCTATCTTAAAAAATGGCTGAGATAGAGCAGTTTGAAATTCTAGGGTAGCTGACATTTTGAAACAAAACAGCGCATTAACGCGATTACTCGCAATTTATTTTCTTTCATTGTTGTAATAATTTTCCCAATCATACGCATAAAACAATATATTCATATCCGTTAGCGCCAAAATTGGCGGCATTTGGCGAAATATCACCAAATTTGGCGACCAAAATAAATCTTCATAAATGAAGCCAATTTGGCTATTGCTCAATAATTTGGCGAATTTCTTATTCAAATTCAGTATTAACGAATCTTTTGTAAACGTTTCTTTGCATTTTAACTTGCTGTTTTCGTGTAACATTAGCTAAAATTTTAAAACGAAGATATAGGAAAGCTACCTTTTCCTCCCGGTACAGGCCGGAAGGACTTTTTTAAATATTCTTCCTTTGTTCATTCTGCTGTTTATGTTAAATATATTTTTAGCAGTAAAATCTGTCTAGGTCATTATGAAAAAACGTAAAATTGTATAACTAAAAAGAAATTAATCATTTAATAACAATAAATAATTAATTACTAATATATACTTAGTAAAAATGAAACTAAAAATTACATTTAAAATTCCACTACCACCATCATATAGCAACATCTAATGTTTAACCTGCATTGACAGATACACTAACTGTATGGAAATCATTCAGACTGTAGAAAAAGCATTTTATAATAATTGGATCTCTAGATTTGGACCACCTTTGCGGCTGATTACCAATTATGGAGCTCTGTTTTATTATGAGACATTCCCAGCTCTCTCAAAACTCTGTGGTATTAAGCTGTTACATACAACAGCCTATCATCCACAGTGCAATGGCTCCACAGATCAATTAAAGCTACTTTCAAAGCACACAATCTCATAGACTAGAGTGAAGCTTTACCAGCAGTTTCTTAGGCTTTCAAACAGCAATTCAAGCCGATACTTTCTACACCATAGCAAAAATTGTTCGCAGGGAGAAACTTCATCTGTCAAGTGAATTTTTATAGCCAAGTACTTTGCAAATCTCAGCAGGAAGCTTTATACAAAGATTTCAAGAGCAAATTCATTTAATTGGACTATAAAAAATTCAACATAAATATATTCTAATTATATTTGCTCATAATGATTTAGAATCAGATACACACATTTTCCTGAGAATATACAGAGTATGCAAACAACTAGAGCCATCATATGATGGTCTTTACAAAGAAATTAATTGCCTTTAAAAATATTTCACTGAAAAAATTAAAGGTAACAATACAAATGTATCTATAGATAGACTGAAACCAGCATATATCCTCTCGGATGACCCCAAAATAGTTTCAAACAAGCAGTAGGAGTTGACGCCTTCATCTACTCGAAATATTGAAAATAGAAAACCTATTCTGCCTAGTTCATAAAGTAAGTTGTTAATTTTCCTTCAGTATTTAATAGGTGTGGAGGCACAGTGGTGTAGAGATTTTTTTTTATCGAATTTTCAGAATAATTTACTTTTGATTTGAGCTAACACCCCATGTTCCAAATCAAAAGAAAAAGGAGTGAGAATAATAAGTATTACAGGTCAAAAATTGGAATAGACAATTGCCATTTGGCCAAAATGTGGTACTTATGAGGCAGAGTTGTAGTTTTGACTGGTCAAAAATAATTTTAACAGGACAGTGGTCAAAACTGGTTTTAACTGTCTAAAACTAGTCAAAATTGGTTTAAACCACTCAAAAGTAGTCGACACTTTATTAAATAACTTAAGCTTACATAAATTGCTCAAACTGTACATTTATGTGAATATTAAAGTCATAGTATATTATATATGTTTAATAATTACTAAATATGGATGGGAATTGTTGATGAATATATCCTTATGTGATAGTATTTCAAACAGATACATATCTATATTAATTTTAACACAATTATTCTAATTGGTAAATAAATCATACGAGCTGTAATTTTCCAACTAGGTGAAAAAGTGTCCAGCCAGTATTCAAACCAGTTACAATTGTGTAAGCCCCTTGGTGTAACCTTGGTGTAAGCTGCCAATGCTCTGCCAACTGAGCTATTCTGAACAAATCTGGCAGACATTTCTCACCAAGAGAACCTTGTTAGTTATGACATGGTGGTCTGATATCTTAAATCAGCTCAACAGCATAAATCACAAGTAATTGAATTCTAAGAAACGTTGGAAACATAATTACATTATTCCAAGAAATGTTTGACACATAATTACACTATTATTTACATAGTGTAATTATGTATCCAACATTTCTTGGAGTTCCATTACCTGCGATTTATTCTATTGAGCTGATTCATATATCAGACTAGATGTCATAATCAATAAGGTTCTCTGGATGAGAAAGGTCCACTAGATTTATACAGGATAGCTTAGTTGGCAGAGCATTGGCAGCTTACGCCAAGGATCTCTAGTTTGAATCCTGACCTGGACACTTTTTCACTCAGTTGGAAATTTATAACTCGTAAGAAACATCTTTCATAAATCTTATTTGTCTTAAAGTGTAACTAATACATTGCAACATTTGTTGGACAGTAATGATAAATTAGAAAATATTGATTTGCAATTTGTAAATTTTATAATACACCTGATGAATGGTTGTGCAAACACTTCGTTAGAAGAAAGATTATTTTCCAAAATTGATGTTATCCAAAATAATCTATGAAATCATCTTAGCTTAACACTCTGACTGCTTAATTGTTTTTCAAAATCCTTTTGACCAGTATATCCTCTATTATTACATATTTCAAATCATCATGTATTTGAAATATGTATTAAACTTATCTTTTCCATTTTCATCCTTTGACTGTGGAATTTTTTAAACAAAATTGCTTCAAAAATTGTGTATTATATAATTTTTTCTACAAATGTCTTGCACATGGAAATTGGGGATAAGCAGTCAAAGGGTTAATATAACAACAATTGTAACTGCTGGTCATTTTTTGGAGTTCTAAATAAAACTTTAACAATGTTTCTTTTGTTTAAATTGATTTAGCTTCCTTCACCTTTTATACAAAATTAGATATGTAATCAAATAATTTGAAATATTTCAATACCTACAATAATTGCTTATCTTTAGAGATTTTTGTGCTGCTAAAATTTAAAGTAATGAAAATTAAAGTATAGTTCTGAGTAAAATATTTGCAAATACTTCAAAACGTTATATTAAATATTTTAAATATTATTTTGACAAACCTTTACAAATATTGTATTAAATTTATCAATTAACAACATAAATTTAATTTATTTTCCCAATTAAAATGAGTTTTGACCACTAGTGGTCGAAACACATTTTGACCAGGACAGTTAAAACTGTTTTTTTCCATGGTTAAAACCACTCTTGGACCCTGAACCAATAGAACCCTGTTTTGAGGGGGAGTAGTTGATTTAAAATTCAACCTAGTATCACCAGACGTGACCCAGCAATGGAGAAAGTTTTTTTGAAGTCAGAAGTGAAATAACTTCCTGTTACTTTTTGATAATCTGATAATTCTGCTTCCTGTTCTGTGATTTCCCAGAATACATTGTAATTGAAGCAGTGCTTCTACTTACTTTCGATTTGAGCTTCACTTCAAGTTTGAAGAGAATTGCGTTTTGGAAATTTTTGGATGGGAAATGACAGATATCATTTCATGGCTTAAAAGAGAGGAGGGGGAGGGGGTGGAGGTGTTTTTATTATTTGGGTTTCCTCGGAAATTATTAGTCAGAATTGAAATTTTACTATACCTAAATTTCATAAATTAAATCGACAATCACTATATTGGGGCCCCCTTACTTTGTTTGGAAATAATTTCATTCAAAAATTCATACAAAATCAGTTTCAAGATATAAAATTATAGAAATTTGAGGTTCTGTTGAAAAAAACTGGAGTGGCCATAGCACGCCCAGTGTACGCTGCCAAAGGTTCATTTGGAAAGATTTTTGTTTAAAAATATAAAATTATTCAACATTAATTTTAGGTATATTTAAGGTTATTATCACGACTTAGGCAATGACAGTTGGGCCAGCTAAGTTAGGTTGAAAAGCAACCGCGATCGGTAGAGCATCGTGGACAGCCTCTTTCATTGGCTGCAGGTAATTTTTTGAATGAAAATTACTGCATATATATATATATATACAGGGTGTCCGAAAAGTCTGGAAACGGTCGAATAACTCGAAAAATATATACATTGGATCGAAAAATGGAAAAATGCATGTTCAATATTTTTGAAAAATCTATTTAGGGATATCAAAGTTGTCCCCCCCCCAACTATGCCCCCCTGGGGGGAAAGGGAGCAACTTTGAAATCTTAAATGATAACCCCCCTTTTTTATTGCAGATTTGGATTCATCGTAAAAAAATATGTAACTTTTGCATTTAACATCATCTTCGGAAACTCGTAGAATTCGCGGTAATCAAGTAAAATGCAGTGACATCGTTTCCTCAAACAATGTCGGGATATCAAAGTTGTCCCCCCTGGGAGGAAAGGGTGAACTTTGAAATCTTAAATGATAATCCCCTCCCCTTTTTATTCTAGATTAGAATTCTACGGGAAAAACTACGTAACATTTGTATTGAACATTTTCTTCGAAAAATCGTAGATGGTGCTGTAATTGATTAAAATGCAGTGACAATCGTTTTTCATTGAAATGTCTGGAAATGGTCTTTAACTCGTGAAATATACATCGGATTGAAAAACGGAAAAATATGTGTTCAATATTTTAGAAAAGTGGCAACTTTTATATCCCTAAATAGATTTTTCAAAACTATTGAACATACATTTTTTCGCTTTTCAATCTATGTATATTTCTTGAGTTATTTGCCGTTTTCAATGGAATCTGTTCTCATTGTATTTTACTCGATTACAGTTGCATCTACGATTTTTTGAAGAAAATGTTAAATACAAAAGTTACGTATTTTTTCCCATTGAATCCGAATCTGGAATAAAAAAGGGGGGGGGGGGTTACCATTTAAGATTTCAAAATTGCCCCCTTTCCCCCAGGGGAGCAACTTTGATATCCCTAAATAGAATTTTCAAAAATATTGAACATGCATTTTTCCATTTTTCAATCCGATGTATATTTTTCAAGTTATTTGACAGTTTCCAGACTTTGTGGACACCCTGTATATATATTTATTGCGTATTTATTTTTGCGTAATTCGAAAAATATTTTCTGAATTTTGTCAATAACATGAAATTTTTTCATAGCTCCATTTTTTTCTATGCATTTGCTTATGAACTAGTATCGGTAGTTTCCACCAGGCAGCGATACTTTCCGGAGAAAGTCAATGAGTTGGCAATTACCGCGGACATTTTCACCCATAGACTTTCTCTGGATTGTGAAATCTGATATATGATAAGGGAGTCTTGTTTATGGCTGGGATTACGGTGCCTCGCTATCTTAAATCTTACGCTCGATCTTAGGATGAGCGTTTCTGCGATCTATCTTAACTTCGTATTGCGGTGCCTCATCATAAGTCCTCTTCCACTCAACCAATCAGAGGTCGCAATTAGGTTTGTTATGGTTGCGCGCACATACACTTGTGCTTCGTCGTAAGATAGCTTTCATGTTAGCGTAAGATTACGAGGCACTGCAATACGGATTACGCTTTGTTTATATCGTAAGTCAGACTTACGCTCAAGATTGATCTTAAGCGAGGCACCGCAATCCCATCCTAAACCGCCATTTTAGAGGTGGTACATCCTGGAATTATATAACCTGTTGGCACCACGAAACTCATCTAAGATAACTCATTGAACATCCCTGTGTTTGAGATCTGAACAAATGTAAACTGTGCACATGCGCATAAATTAAATCCAGCCAATCAGTTAAAGCGAGACTCCACAGCCAATCAGAGTGAGTAGTAGTGGCTGTATCTAGCCATAGAAAGTTCGAACTTGCTGGGGAAATAGACGCTTTCAGTTGGGACGTCAGTCATGATCTTTTGTTTGGAAACTGACTTCAAACAAACGGTTGCTATGTCTCATTTATTTTTTAATATAAACCGTAGAAAATGTTACTACTGCTTATAAAGTTTTAAAACACTTAGCTGTGAGATATAGCTATAATATACAAACAGTGGCGCACCCAGGATTTCGCTTTGGGGGGTGGGGGGGGGAGCTAATGCATTTTAGAGGTCTGCACAGACCTGGCTCGGCCCGTATCCGGCAAAATGAAGGTAAACTTTAAAACAGGCCGGGCTGCCAGAATTTGAAGATTTTTGATAGGCCGACTGACAAAATAAAGGGGCTAACAAAAAAGTTCAATGGGGCCGGGTACGGGCCTCGGACCCGTGATGACTTGTAGATTTTTACTTGTTGAAACTTCAGTTGTTTTCATGCATCGTCAGAATCAGAATATTTGAAAGATATACGTTTAACACTCTTTTTTTAGTCTTTGAATAAAAATCAGTTTATCACTGTCACTATCACTACCAATTTAAAAATTAATTTTACGTTTAACCGGCCATATAAAAATTTAAACGAAGCCAGTAAAATGTGATAACGTTCGTGAGAATAAGTATAAATCTTCTTCATGAAGTGACGCTAGTTTAGCAACATCATCAATAGAGTAATATAACATGTCAAGCATAGAGATCGACATCGTATGTTTACATCGTGTCTGAGTCCAAGTTTTATTGTTTTAGCAGACTCGGGCCGAGCCGAGATCAGGCTTAAATTCTTTTATATACAGTCGAGCCGGGTTGGAACTGGACTTAATTGTGCCCAAACAGTTTGTTTTGTCAAAATAGTAATAGAAATAATAAGTTGCTGTTAACGAATTCAGTGAAAATATGCCTTAAGTGATCCCCAAATTCCCAGTTTAACAACATGAAACTCTCCGAAACATATTTTGACTTTTATTTTTAACTGTAAAGGCATACAAGTCTGACTTTTGAAGCGATTTGGAATCGAGTACTTTTTCCATTTTTGGATAAATAAATAACCGATTGAGATATAAGTATTCCTTTCTTGTGACGATAGGTTTTTCTTCTTTACCGCGCTATCGCGTCCGGAAATTTAATTCAAAACGCCAATTCTGATAGTATTTTCTGAAAGATTTTTTGCATTTATCAGAAAAAGGAAAACGCTATTCGATTACATAGTTTCTGAATAAGAACACCTGTCAATTTTATGCATTCCTGAAGAAAATTGATTTCATAAATGTGTCAGAAAGTAGCACCATTCGATTTGAGCCTTAATAAATTACGAAGAAATATTTTCAAAAATCTACTTTTTTATACAGCTTAAAAGTTATGATTTTTTAACCCTCTTTTTCTCTTTTATTCTAAACTACATTAATTCTTAGATTGAATCTTTATTTGAAGGCTGAAAAATCTGAGTAATCATTAATGTTGCTATTCTGTTTTTTTCTATCTTGTAAACATATAATAAGTTAAAAAAGTCCTTCCGGCCTGTACCGGGAGGAAAAGGTAGCTTTCCTATATCTTCGTTTTAAAATTTTAGCTAATGTTACACGAAAACAGCAAATTAAAATGCAAAGAAACGTTTATAAAAGATTCGTTAATACTGAATTTGAATAAGAATTCCGCCAAATTATTAAGCAATAGCCAAATTGGCTTCATTTATAAAGACTTATTTTGGTCGCGAAATTTGGCGATATTTCGCCAAATGTCACAAATTTTGCTAATTTTTTCGCCAATTTTGGCGCTAACGTATATGAATATATAGTTTTATGCGTATGATTGGGAAAATTATTACAACAATGAAAGAAAATAATTTGCAAGTAATCGCGTTAATGTGCTGTTTTGTTTCAAAATGTCAGCCACCCTAGAATTTCAAACTGCTCTATCTCAGCCATTTTTTAAGATAGAGGTAAACCAAAAAATGCTCTGGAATCCTTGTATCAAGGCCTAACACGTAATTAAAAAATAAAAATAAATTTTTAATTTGTTTGTATATTTATTTTAGTTTTAAATTTTTAAATGGCCGCCATCTTGAAACAAAATGGCGGACCAAGCTGGCCAACGAACTCGGTCGAGACATTGGTGACCTTAATACACACAATTAGTTTCATCAAAAATTTCTCCAAAAATATGTATGCAATATTCTTTAAAAGAATCTTAATTTTATGTTGAGTAAAATCGGAATTTTTTTTAATACAAATTGAGCGGACTGGATAGGCCATGATTTAACAGATTTTGTCACTGGCCGGGTCGGGCCTGTTTTCTTTGATTTTTCTACTTGCCGGGCCGAACTTTTAACTTTTGCAACGGGCAAGATAGATTTCGTTCGGGCCTGGCCTCGAAATTCTGGCCTGTGCAGACCTCTAATGCATTTGCATGACACTCACGAGTCGGTGATCAAGTGACCATCTGCATTTGCGCACTGCAACAGTAGCTGAAATTTACTATAATCACTTCTGATATCCATCAGTGTTACAAAATTTGTTAATTATTTATGGATATGTGCAGATTTTTCCCTTTTTTCCTTTATACTTTACGATTACTGGAAAATGTTACAAAAATGCTTTATTTTACGATATAAAGCTGACATATTCTGTAATATAATATTTTATGTAATGTAATAGTACGGTATTCGTTGTTGTGCAGCAACGTAATGAAATTACGATGACTGCTCTTGTGCGTCTCTGCTTTATCATCAGTTATTCGATATCGCTTGAATTTGAACATATGCTAAAACGTATATTATTTATCATAAATGCACAGAATGAAACATTTTGTGAAGAAAACAGAGGAATATAATTTTATAATAAAATAGTTAGCCTGTTACTATAAATAGAGCTTTAATATGAATGACAGAAAATGTTATCTACTTATTTATTTTTCAGTAACAACGGTTTTTTGCCGCTGTATATTTACAGGGGGAAAACTATTCTTCTATTAATTAATTAATATTATAAACATTCAATTCCTTTTTTAAACTTTTTTTTAATAAAAAAAAAGAAAAGAAAAGTGCCCTGTTAAACTGATGGCATTGACCTCACGGGGCTATTCACACTGATTGCGTATATTATACTCTTATTTCAAAGAATAATTCTGCACGATATTCCCATTTAGCTAAATTAAGGGGGGGGGGGATTATCTCCCCAATTCCCACCCTTTATATTTAACCACTGAAATTCCAAATCTAATATCAGAATAAACAGGTATACCAAATTTGCAGCAAATCGGATAATTCTGCATGAAAAATCCATTTATATAAATTAAGGGGGAGGGATTAGTCCCTGTTCTCTCCCCCTTTATACTTAACCAATGAACTTCCAAAACTAATCAGAAAAGCGCCTTATCAGAATGAACCTATATTCAAAATTTCAAGCAAATCGGATATTTTTATCAAGAGTTATCGCGTTACGTACATACAGAACCTGTGGGCACATTAGCTCTCAGGCTTTGATAGCTTGTGAGCTAATAAATAAAGAGAAAACTGCCCAGTTAAACTGAGGACATTGAGCTCACAGGCTATTCATACTAATTGTTTTATTATACTCTTATTTCAAAGAATTTGAAATAAACCCTCGAAAAATAGAGAAATTGACAATATATTAGCAGGGGGAACATCCCCCGTACCCCCTTATAATTAACTAATGAACCCCCAAAACTAATCAGGGAAGCGCCTTATCACAATGAACCTATAAACAAAATTTTAAGCAAAGCGGTTAGTTCTATCAAGAGTTATCGCGTTACGTACATACAGAACCGGCGGCCATTAACTCTCAGGCTTTGATAGCCTGTGAGCTAAAAACTATTAACATGACAATTTACATATATTGTAAATAGGAAAACAAGTCAATTTTATAATACAGAGTCTTCTTTGGCTTGGGTACAATGGATACAAAAACAGTAAAAAATGCTAAGACGTAATTGCAATAAATCGGTGAGGAATTCCGCTTTAGACAGGTTTTCGTCTTAGCTGGTAAACTGTAAAGGTGTTTCCTTCGATGGGACCAGGGAATGTTTGCGATTAATATAATATTCCGTTATAGACAGGTTTCATTTACACTGGTTAAACTGTATACGTAAAACTTGTGTAAATAACCCCATACTGTTTAACTTGTGTAAATGAAACTTGTCTATGACGTAATACTGTCTTGATCGGAAACATTCCATGGTCTCAGCAAAAGAAACACCTTGAAAGTCTACCTGCTAAAGCAAAAACCTGTATAAAACGGAATTCTTCACCGATTCATTGCAATTACGTCTTAGCATTTTTTACTGTTTTTGCATCCATTGTATCCAAGTCCATGATTTAGTAAATTAGTACCTTGTTCGGCACAGGAGGGAGGGGCAGACCGCGGGATATGCCCTCTGTTGGCTATTAATAAATTTGAAACTTTATGCTTACGAATATACTAGTGTAAGTATCCTTAGAAAGAAATTAATATGTATGCTTACCATCCTAGTGATGAAGTGCTGGTGAATGACCCTATATTCAAAATTTCAAGCAAATCGGATATTTTTATCAAGAGTTATCGCGTTACGTACATACAGAACCTGTGGGCACATTAGCTCTCAGGCTGTGATAGCTTGTGAGCTAATAAATAAAGAGAAAACTGCCCAGTTAAACTGAGGGCATTGAGCTCACAGGCTATTCATACTAATTGTATATTATACTCTTATTTCAAAGAATTTGTAATAAACCCTCGAAAAATAAAGAAATTAATAATAATTTATAATTAACTAATGAACCCCCAAAACTAATCAGGGAAGCGCCTTATCACAATGAACCTATAAACAAAATTTTAAGCAAAGCGGTTAGTTCTATCAAGAGTTATCGCGTTACGTACATACAGAACCGGCGGCCATTAACTCTCAGGCTTTGATAGCCTGTGAGCTAGAAACCATTAACATGACAATTTACATCTATTGTAAATAGGAAAACAAGTCAATTTTATAATATGGAGTCTTCTTTGGCTTGGGTACAATGGATACAAAAACAGTAAAAAATGCTAAGACGTAATTGCAATAAATCGGTGAGGAATTCCCCTTTAGACAGGTTTTCGTCTTAGCTGGTAAACTGTAAAGGTGTTTCTTTCGATGGGACCATGGAATGTTTGCGATTAAACTAATATTCCGTTATAGACAGGTTTCATTTACACTGGTTAAACTGTATACGTAGAACTTGTGTAAATAACCCCATACTGTTTAACTTGTATAAATGAAACTTGTCTATAACGTAATAGCGTCTTGATCGGAAACATTCCATGGTCTCAGCAAAAGAAACACCTTGAAAGTTTACCTGCTGAAGCAAAAACCTGTATAAAACGGAATTCTTCACCGATTCATTGCAATTACGTCAGCATTTTTTACTGTTTTTGCATCCATTGTATCCAAGTCCATGATTCAGTAAATTAGTACCTTGTTCGGCACAGGAGGGAGGGGCAGACCGCGGGATATGCCCTCTGTTGGCTATTAATAAATTTGAAACTTGATGCTTACGAATATACTAGTGTAATTATCCTTAGAAAGAAATTAATATGTATGCTTACCAAGCTAGTGATGAAGTGCTGGTGAATTATTCTAATCTTAGATGATTTTCTCGAGCTTTAATGATATAAATTCTCCAAATATAAAATTTAAAACTATGGCTATTTTTTTATACGTTGAGTTAAATGTTTTAACACGAATGATGCTAAAAAAAAAAAAAAGAAGTATAACCAGAAGTACTAATAAAATAGAGGTGCATTTCGCCAGCCCCCCATCACTCACATTTTTTTGAAAATATTACCAATCGTTTACACCTCGTTTGTATCTCATTTGTACTAGAGTAATAAAAGGTTTTTAGTGGGGTGGGGCTGGAGAAACGGCCAGTCCACTCCCCCACTTCAATGTTTTACAAAACGGATAGTGCCAAACGTTTATACCTCATTTGTACCCGTTTGTACCAACAATCATTTCGTTTGTACTTCATTTGTACTAGGGTAATAAAAGGTTTTTAGTAAGGGGGGGGGGGGGGGCTGGAGAAAAAGCAGCTCCCCAACTCAATGTTTTACGAAATGGATAATGCCAATCGTTTATACCTCGTTTGTACCTCATTTGTACTAGAGTAATAAAAGATTTTTAGTGTAGGGCTGCCGCTTCTCCAGCCCTCCCGCTTCAATGTTTTAGAAAATGGATAGTGCCAATCATTTATACCCCGTTTGTACCAACAATCTTTTCGTTTGCACCGCATTTGTACTAGAGTAATAAAAAGATTTTAGTTTAGGGCTGCCATTTCTCCAGCCGCCCCCCCCCCCACTTCGATGTTTTACAAAATGGATGGGGTCAATGGCCAATCGTTTATACCTCGTTTGTACCAACAATGTTTTCGTTTGCACCTCATTTCTACTAGAGTAATAAAAATATTTTAGTGGGGGGCTGCCATTTCTCCAGCCCCCCCCCCACTTCAATGTTTTACAAAATGGATATGGCCAATCGTTTATACCTCGTGTGTACCAACAATCTTTTTGTTTGTACTAGAGTAATAAATAGGTTTTAGTGTGGGGCTGGCATTTCTCCACCCCCCCCCCCCAACTTCAATGTTTTACAAAATGGATAGGGCCAATCGTTTATACCTCGTTTGTACCAACAATCTTTTCTTTTGTACCTCATTTGTACTAAAGTAATAAAAGGTTTTTAGTGTGGGGCTGCCATTTCTTCAGCACCCCACTTCAATGTTTTGCAAAATGGATAGTACCAATCGTTTATCGACCTTGAATGGGTCGTATTGTCCATTACATAGATGTACAACGCAGACGAAATACCACCCTCGTTTGGACTTGAATCCGCTTGACCGTGCTAAAACTATGTATGATGGATGTGTACTCAGAACTGAGAGAATCAGAGTACCGCTATAAGTCTTTGCGTATGTCTAAAACGGTTTGAGAATAAAGATGAAATGAGATACAAAGGTTTTAAACATTTTCTAAAGACCTTAAATAAAAAAAAAAAACCTTTTTACAATTTTTTAGAAAACTTTATATAGTTACTTCATTATTAAGTTTCAGGGTCTGGGGGGGGGGGGGGGCTTCAGCCCCCTTAGCCCCCCCGTGGGTGCGCCAATGTATACAAATGAAATAGAAAATAACTAGCTACTCTGAATAATGTTTTGATGTGCTTGCGGTTTTCTGTAATTTCTTTCAATCTTGTGGTGCACAGCTCAGAAGCAATAGATAAAGTTTTATTATCAGATATCCTTTTAAAATTACCCCAGGCACTCATCGATGATAAATGTCTCTCACTTTGATATTGTTGGAAGATCAAGGCTCCATTTTTAAAATCATTTGTCAATAAATGTTCGACATCCCATTTTCTCACCTTTCAGCAAAATGTTTTCTGAAGAATTTCGGCAAGTGAAACAAACTATCTTCCCTTTCTGAATATTCAATCCATTCATGTTGCTTATACCAATTCAGGGAAAATCTGCACCCATTTGTTGCACCCATTTGATAGTTGATGGATGATTTCAAGTACTGGTTCTAAGGGTGAATCAGTTTTTATTTTTCTTAAATGAGGTTTATTTAGCACCGGTTCTATATTTTGTGAACCTTCTTGATTTTCCAATAACCTGGAATTGGTGGCTGAACTTTGACCAAAAGTTTCGTTTTCGTACACTTCAATTTCTCTGACATTTAAATCAATTTCTTTATATTTGGATTTCTCAAAAGAAAAAAAAATCTAACAGTTTTTGATTTTTTTTTGTTGTATTATCTTTAAACTTTTAAGGACAGCAAAACACTAAGTTCTAAGTACCCTTGGAATAAAGATCTATTCAGAGTTTCAACTTCATCATCACAGAAAAACATTGCTGTGAATAATAAATGCTTTGGTAATTTTTATCCCCCTCATACTACCCTAAATTGTAACCCTATTATCCTGATTGGCTATGCATGAAATTTTCAGTGTTAGCAGAATTTATCGCTGCGGATTTATCTGCCAGTTAAAATGAATTTATATAAACTAGGGGGCTCAGCCCCCTACTCGCTAACGCTCGCCAACCGCCCGTGAATTGCTAAGCAATTCACATTGAGATCGCTACGCGGTCACAGCTCGCTTCGCTCGCTCGCCCCTTTTTTTCAGCAATTCTAGCTGGAATGAATTCGACCATAAAACATTTGAACATATGAAATTGACAATTTTTTTTTAATGTAAAAAAGTAATTCTGCGTTGAAAACACAACTGAAAATGTATTTAGTTGGCGCTACCAATGAGCATATAAATCTTTTAAATACTATGAAAAAAGGATCTTTTGTACAGCACGACTTAAAATCATTAGAAAAAAAAAGTACGTAGAAATTATTTTTTACTTCCTCAATACATCAACAGATGGCGCCAGGTGCAATCTACAAAGTTGATTTTTTTCTTCTCCGACTTTTGAGTGAGTGAAATTCGTAAATGAATTCTAAATGAGAGTTGAGAATTCATTTGAAATTAACGATATTGCTCATAATTAAAATGAAAAATCATCTCAGACGCTTTGGATTACGTACATGTTATTTTATTTTTAATAATTGCTAGTTTGAGCTTCATTCTATGGTTTCAATCTATCTTCCTCCGTAGTTTCAATTCTCTCACACTGACGGCCATATTGTAGGTGGAGCTAATCTAACACAATCTAGTCTGTTCATTGGTCTGAACTCTGGAAACTACGGTTGTTGCCAAACCATAAGTTACAAATTCAGCCCTATTTTCGCGCCACGTAAGACAAATATATATATAGATACAATGTAGCAACCGTTTGTTTGGAGTCAGAGTCAGTTTCCAAGCAAAACGTCATGATTGACATGTCACTGACAGCGTCTATTTGCGGAACTTCCTCAGTGAGTTCGACGGTCTGAGATATCTTAACTATCCTATTTGAACGAGGTGACAGTGAGTTCGGACTTTCTATGGCTAGATACAGCCACTTCTATAATTCCTCAGTGTGCCCCTCTAAAATAGCGGTCTAAGTTATCTTAAATATCCAATCTAAACGAGATATTAGACTGATGCATTTGTCCAGAATCGTCACAGCCAATCAAATGTTATACCCCATATCTCGCCTCTCTCTTATCGAGGATCTCTATCCCTAAAGTTCTGGTTTGTTGGTTGCCATAGTTTGGACAAAACATTCAGTCTGAGTATGCACTCTGTGTAGAGTTGCAAAGGCTAGAATAAACCTGGGAATAAACCGGGTTTTTTGGGAATGAACCGGGTCTATTGGAAATAAACCTGGGAATAAACCGGTTCTTTGCAACTCTAACTCTGTGCGTGTAGGGAAGTTGCAGTCAACTGATGATTTTTTTCATCCGCCGATCACAATTGCCCGGTCGACCTCCAGCTGGTCTACAATCCCCTTAGTTTTGTTTTTTTATTGAACATATACACCAGACTTGTATGCTTGATCGCGACCTACGTTATACACGGCCGGTGCATGACGTTTAAAACGTCTTATGGAGTGGATCATTTTTACACGGCGATTGGTGCAAAACGGTGGGCGCGCCGCTTTGCACCAATCGCCGTGTAAAAATGATCTACTTCATGTGACGTTTTAAACGTCATGCACCGAACGCGAGGCTAACGAAAAAGACAGGCTACCGCGGTGCATTCCACTTATCTTTTTTTACAGACCGCTAGAGTGACGTGATGCTCTTTCGGTACAACTGCATTGGTGCATTCGAGCATCACGTGACTCCTGCGGTCTTTAAAAAAAGATCCGCGAAGCACAGCGGTAGCCTTTCTTTTTCGTTAGCCTCGACCGAACGTGTATAACGTAGGTAGTGGCTTGATACAGATATCCGTTTATAAATCTTCGTCAAGATGTGGACTGGATACACAAGGAAATTATAACACTGAACAAACGGTGGGCTCGCCACTTTGCACCAATCGTCGTGTAAAAATGATCCACTTCATGTGACGTTTTAAACGTCATGCACCGGCCGTGTATAACGTAGGTCGCGCTCCTACGCTCTCAAGCGATTAGCGGAATGGTGTCTGAGCCATTCTGCCTGACGGCATCAGCTACTAATAAGGAAAGGGCATGTTCACAAACAAATACTTCCGTTAACCAATCTATCACTACATTTTTGTCGTAGCGATCATTGAAGTCACCAAGCATCCAAGTTAATGCTTTTTAATTTGTCTCATTAGGGTGCCTTTATATGAGAGTGGTGACATTTGATGCTCAGGCTGTGCTCAGACCTAGTTTTAGTTATGATCATATCTTCAATACGACGATTGGTACAAAGCATCGCGCCCATCGTTTTGTGCCAATTGCTGTGTAAAAATTATCCCCTTCGTGTGACGTTTTAAAAGTCATGAACCGGCCGCGTATAATATAGGTCGCGCTCAGATAGACGCGTTTGTCCAAACTATGACAAACCTAGGCATTTTCTGTTCCAGAACTTGGCGTCAATTATATGAGTAAGAAAAGTTAGAAAGCGTTAACTTGTTGAGATGTTTGTCGATTCGCTTTTGTCCAGAATCGTCTCAATCAATGAAATTTTGTACCCATGTCACCACTCTGATATCGAGATACCTTTGTCACACTCTTCTAATCGATGCCACAATTTGGACAAAAAGGTCTCTCTGAGCATGCGTCTTGTACAGACTTCAAGTATTTTTCTCTGATGTGGCGTCTTGTGTATGTATTATTATACCCCGTTCAGACTACGTCATTTAAGTGATTTAACTATAGCGTTTATGAAGCGGGCGACTCGGAACGAGGCCTTCACTTCTCCATGCATTATGATTCATGGTTAGGATGCTTCAAAGCGAAACCTGCCCGTCATTTTCCTTCTCGTATTTTTTTTATGATTACTATGGTGTTTGAGAACGTACATTTAAGTCGCTAGAATTAAGTAACTTTAAATCTTCTAGCCTGAATGAAGTTTTTGCCATGGAGCTAAGCTATTTTAATCCTCCTGTTTGAGTTGAGATGTGAAAGTCGAGACTTTTGATGATCTATCTGCTTGCTTAATTATCTTCCATATTTTTCAGAGGATTTGGGTTATTTGTTATTTATAAATAACGTTGTAAACATGGGTGAAGATTTGTCAGCCAATTTGCAGAGTTATCAGATGCAACTACAGCAGGTAATAAAACAAATTATTTTACAGTTTAAAGCTTGTTTAAACGAAATTATTTTTTATCTTTAGGCTTATGAGAATGACACTATGTTTTTGTTTATTTATCATTGTTATTCAGTAATTTATGTTTTTCATCTAATTTAATATTGGAATAATGAAAGTATAATATGAACTGTGTTGTAATCCCCCCCCCCCCCCCCCCCCTCCCATCGCTAATGCAAATCTTAACACTGTCATTTCTTAAATGTAATATTTGTTTGATGAACTATGACCCATGTATTTCATTATGTAAACAATTGTGTTCATGAAGGATTATCTTTTTAAACCAAGAGTTTTTGTTTTATAAAGAAATTCCCCCATTGAGGATAATATGTATTTTAGAGATTTAATTTGTCATTTCTTGGCTCTTTATCTTTTTTTCCCCCCTTTATAGGTTGAGGCTGCTTTAACAAATGAACCTGATAATGAAGAACTTCTTAAGTTGAAGAAAGATTTGCAGGTGAGCTTGCTATTTTCCTGTTTGTTCGTTGAAAGTTTTTATCAGGATTTGAACTTGATTAGTAGTTATTTCTTTTAAAATTTGTGATTGTTAAGTTTTGTATTTTCTGCCTGAGGAGATGTTTCATGGGCTTTAAAGTTTTAATCTTAATAATGATTTTAAATTTTATGAATGCTTAAAATGTATCCATCTTTTAATAACTTTTATTTTACTATTTTTCCCATGTTTACATATTCTCAGTGTGTTTTGAATATTAATAATATAAAAACGTTTCAAAAATTAGTCAAAAGTTCATAATTAAGTTTGTTATTAACTTAACAATCACTGTAGTTTCTAATATTCTGTGGCATGCTGTTTACTGTGAAAAAGGTGTAAAGTTTTTGAGTGTCAATTTTTCAGTCTGCGGAATCTAGAAAATCTGAAGTCCACAGCCATATTTTGTAGAGTTACTGGGTTGACCAGTAACTTCTTGTCAAAGTTGCTGACTCTACTTCTGAAAAAGGGAATGGCTGAACAGTAAGCTTTTGTTTTACTCTTAAAAGTATTTTAAGTTAAAGGTAGGTGGGATGTAAATATTTTATATGTTGGGTTCTAAGCAAAATTCTTATAAAGTATGTTTCTATTAAAAAATAACATGCATTATCTGTATTTTTTTCTGTCAACTCCATTAGAATGTATGTCTCGAAAACATCAGGTTATTGTGTAATTATATGCAATTTATAAATTTTAAAAAATGGGAGGCCATATTCTTTTTAAATTTCAAATTCTAGTGAAATAATATATTGCTGCATTTTTTTACATTATAAGTAAATTATCTTGATTACTGTCACTTAAGATTTATCACTTTTTATCTATATTTTTTCAGATGATTTTATTAATCAGGAGTCTATACATATATTTCTCCCAGGGATAATGAGTTTTTTTTTTTTTTAATGAAATTATGAACCTTTTTTTTTTATATACTTATACACATCTAAGGTACTTGTCTATTATCCTGTCGACTATTTTCTGTAAAAAAAATAACTGTCACCAAAGGAGGGGATTTAACAGCAATACAAAAGTGCAACATCACATTTTATTTTAAATTCAGTGCTAGCACACAATGTATGTTTTAAGTCAGTTTAATTTTTCTAATGTAGGACATAAGTTAAATAAAATACTATTTCTCATTTTGAAAAAAAAAAAAAAATTATTAAGATCTGGGATCTTTTGTCAACAGAACTTAATGCACTAATCTATTTTCAAGATTATGGAATTCTACCATAAAAAAAAAGTGTGCATTTAATAGGCATGAATGAGACTTTATCTACATGTGGATAAACAATGACGATGTAAAGTTAAAAATTTATTAGTGATTATCTAATTAAAAAAAGGAACCTTCTAGAAAGATATTCCTGAAATTTTGAATAACCTAAAAAAATTATAGAAATTGACCAGTCTTTTTATAAAGCAAAAAAATCCAGTATTTTTAAAATTTTTGGCAGTGTACTTTCTGACAATCTTCCATATTCAGAATTCATGGATGAGGCATTCAGCCACAGTTATTAGAGGAAAATTGTGAACATGTAATGAATGTGGTGTAACAATTATGCATTTTTGGCAATAAAACGTATTGTTTGGTATGACAGTTATTTCTTTATAGAAAGTGGTAGACAAGATAATAGACAAGTACCAAATCTATTTATAATTTTGTAAATATGGAATTGGCTTTACATTCAGGTTCCTATTTAGGCATTTTAACACTATTCTGCTTTAATGAACATATATAAATTTACAGATATACTTTATTATATATATATGTATCTGACTTAATTAGTTCTTAGGCGGTTTCAGCTGTTTTATGAGAGGTCAATTTTATTTTAAGATGATAAAGGATTCATTTTAGAGATGAAAAATTTCGTGAAAGGTCTTTTTTAAAAGACAGAGTTTTGCCATAGAATTTTGTCCTGTTTTTTTAGGATGAAAAATTTTGTGACCGATCTTGTTTTAAGATGGAAAAAAAGTGAAGGATTTCTATAATTTCCATTATCATATTAAGTTTTAAATATTTATACTATATCTTTGAATTATATATATATATGAAAATCTAACATTGCGTATCAGAGGTGACAAATGTTAGTGTTATTTCCTCTGATATTGGGGACTGAAATTTATTAAAATGCATGGTGCAACTCTAGTGTAAACCTTCATTTCCATTGGTGACTTCAGTTTTTTTGGCATCTGGCTTTTTTTGCCAACCTCTACAAACACTATTTTAGACTTATAACTAACAAAACAAATACATTAAAAAGACAGAAATTTAAAACAACCATTAATAATATGTAAATACTTTTGAAATAAAAAAAAATAAACAAGAGAATATAATAAATATATCCATTTTAATCCTGCTGTTGTTTTCTCATTTAATATGCTCAGGTTATGTTCTTTCAATAAATATCTAGATCAGGGCTGTCCAACCTTTCAGCTATTAGCGGCGCATCTCAGCTGTTGGCAAACAAGGGAAGGGCGCCATTATTCACATGACTGGAAAAAACATACAATATTATCTCACTCTGATAGTGTTAAGAACACACAAGCGTCTTTTGCGTTGCACATACATTTCTCAGTAATAACTATGCCCATGGTAAAAACAAGCTGCAGCAAAAATATAAATAATAGTAAATTTAGAATTACATTTCACAGAGAGCATCTTATCTCAAAACATTTGTGGGATAAGTGGCCAAAAAACTTAATCCTGCCTACCATTTACAAATGTTAATGGTTTAAAAATAACATTTTTTAAAGGAATTTTTATATACTCTTTTTAATTGCTAAAAGGTGTAAAATAAAAAAAGTTATAAACAGTAAAATAACTATTATTAGACCGTTGACATGTTTCGGCTGACTCCGAGCCATTATCAAAACAAATGAGTACATTTTCATTTGTCTCGAATTTCTCTCACTGTTTATAACTTTTTTATTTTACACCTTTTAGCAATTAAAAAAAAAGTTCATTGTTACAAGGAATTTTTATATTTTAAAAAAGTTAGTAACACGAAGCATTCTGAAAGGCACAAGCACGTCTTGTACCATACACACATATCTCATACTGATAGTCATTCCCATTTAAATACAGATTGCAGAAAAAAATATAAAATCCTATTAAATTTACAATTTTCTAATCTGAAGCACTTTGCTAGAATAAAGAGTGAAAAACCGTGATGCTGCCTACATTGTAAAAAGCATGTAAACATCAATGATTTATAATTTTAAAAAATTCAACCCTTTTTTAAAAATGGATTTTATATTTTAAAAAGCTAGTTACAGAAAACATTCTAGAGGGTGTCAAGAAATCCTTCAAGGGGCCCGCAAGCGCCGGGTTGGACAGCCCTGATCTAGATAATGTATAAATAAAAGAAAATTATGCAGAGAAATAACTTATAACCCTAAGTCAAAATATCTAGCAAATAATTCTGTTTTTAAATTAGCAGTAAGAATAAACTTTTTGGTCAAATTAACCCAAACAGAACAGCAAGGTTAATATTCTTTTTGCTATTGCTTTTTTATTCCTTTTGTTTGTGCAAAGTGTATGTATATTTTACATAAAAAATAAAATTCCCTTGCAACTATTTATAACTAAATTATATAACTAAACTAGTTATTTCGGCTATGATGTCTTACACTCATGCACCGTTTAAAAAAAAAAAATTTTAATCGGTTATAAAAAGGAAAAAAGCCGCCAAATTTTGGGGATTTTTTCCTTTAATGGTAACTTGGTATAGGTGAAAACTGAGAAATTTAGTTAGTAGCCAGTGGCCGGTAGACTCAGTTTCATTAGTGGCCACTTTTTTAAAGTTAGTAGCCACTATTATGTGTCAAACTTTCTTGACATCTAGATAAATTACAATCATTGTATATAAACATATTTTTCTATAAGAGTTTTATACCTATTGTATGAGTATGAGTGTATTTTGCACGATTAAACAGTATCAAAGAAAAATAATCCACTGGTGAGCATGTGGCAGTAGTCAAAATATTGAAAATACTGAAATGTCTTTAAAACCCACTTTTACCCGATGGGAAAAAAGGAATAAATTACTTGAAATGCATGTGGAATCAAAGCTGATGAATATATTTTGCAGAATAAAACTGTATTTCTTGAAAAAATAATCAACTAAAGAGTAATCATAACATGCACGTAAGAGCACATAAGAAAAAGCCGAAATATTGAAAATACAGCTAAGTCGTTGAAATCTGTTTGCATCTGGTAGGAAAAAGAATTAACCAGTTCTCTAATTAGATATAATCAATGTAGAGATGCATATTTCCATGAAAAATGGTGTATTTCACTTGGCGATCGATAACAGATTTTTTAATTGCCATTTGGCGAGTGGCGACTAGGGTGGCGATCGATGGCTGATTTTTTAATCGCCACGTGGTGAGTGGCGACCGCTAATTTTCACCTATATAACCTGGCTATTGTATTAAGTTATTGGTTTGGAGTCGGCTTGTAAATATTGGCAATCGAAAAGTCGCCAAATATCGGTGCGTGATTGTAACACATCTGTTCCATTATTTCTTTCACAACCCTCAAAATCTCAATGAAACTATCAATTTTTTTCCCCACTCACATGATTTATAAAATATATGGCTAGGTAAAAAGCAAAATTGACTTGTAATTTTGTGTAAAGATAACAATGTAAAATGATTTAGTAATTCAGCAAATAATCCATCTAACAGCATAGCTGCCACTCTTCCGTTTTTTTTAAAAGTCAAATTGAGCCAGAAATAATTTTATAATATTTAATACAATCTTTCTTGTTTCTGTGTGGCTTTTAATTGACTTCTTTTTTTATAGTAAAATTTCTGATGTTATTTAAATTTGTCAAAAAATGGAAGGTTGGCAGCTATGTAGATATTTAAAAAAATAATAATAAAATAGTTACTTTCTATTAATGAGTTCCATCGTTCTACCCTAGGTAATAGGTTACAATTACCTACATTTTTAAACTTATAACCAGGGTGGCAATAGCTAGTGAATTTTGTATTTTTCTTTTTTCTTTTTATTAAGAGGTTGGGGACATCTTTATAAATTTTTGTGATTTGAAATTAAATACTTAAGAGATATTTTTTGGACTTTTGAGTAATATTTTGCTTTTTCTATCTTATTTGAAACATTAAATTTGTAAAGGAATTGAAAACACAAAATTAAAATTTACTGTTATAAGAAAACAAACTTCCGAGAGTATAATTTTTGCTTTATTTATCATTTCTTAAAAGTATTTTAAATGTGCAGTAGTAATGATGCAACATTGAACTTCCTCTTTACTTCAGCAAATGAAATTTTCATATTCCAGATTTGACGTTCTCTTATTCTTATATCTCCTACATCCCATTTCTTTGCTCATTCATCAACAAAATTAAAAAACATACTCACAACTAATGTTTAAAAAAATATCTGCAAGAGGAAAGTGGATGTATTTGTGTCTAGGAAGCCGATGCATCAGTTTCAAAATGTAGAAAAAACAGAAATAAACTTGGAATCGAACTTAAGAAAAAAAATTTTTTTTTTAAATAGTAAATTTTGTTATTTGTTTTTTTTTTAAGACCTTCTTAGAAAGGGTAAAGTTTCCTGAATAAGTTGGTATTTGTTTGTATTTCCATCTGCTAGCGGATGTAGCAGTTCTCTAGGGTTTACTCTATATGGGGATATAAAATATAACATAAATGGCTAAGGCAGGGTCGGCAAACCTTTTCACAACCGCATGCCAATTTGTTTAAAAAAAATTTTCAAGTGACCCATGGCGTGCCAACACCTCCCCAATCCCCACCAAAAAAACTATAAAGGCAAATAATAAAATTGCTTTTATTATTATTAGATTAAGATAAATATCGATAACATAACTGCAAGAATATCAACATACACATTTAATAAAATAATGCATAATATTGAAAACTAAAACCAAAACAACTTTTCACATGAAAAAATTAATTAATTATAGTAATAAAAATAATATACAAGAAATAATTATAGTAATCGTAATAAAATATTAAAAACTCATGTCGAAACAAATTGCCAAATGACTGTAATAATTATGGTAATACATGGTGTTGCCCCTTGGGATCTGTTGATTTTGACATTTTAAGCATGGTGGTGATATTTTAATTGAGGTAATTTTATTTTAAATTAGACAATGAGAAAAGAAACTTTAAATAAAATCATTTATGAATCATATCTGCAAAATATTTGTTTTACACATAGTATTAAATGAAAAATTATTATTTTTAAAACATATTGCATTGCATAAGAAGAAATTAGCAAATATAAAAATATTACCTAAAATGTCTGCAAAGAAATCTGTTTTCTCTTTGTTTTTGGTTGATTCAATTTTATTTTCTAATTTCATAAGCATTGCAAAATCTTCTTTTTTTTCAGAAGAAAATTAAAAACTTTGTAAAGTACGTAATGCAGCCACAGCATTTTGGAATTTGGCTGTTAGTTTCTCTTCACAGAGTTCGTTATTACTCTCATCTGACTCATTGTCACAAATGTTTGTTTCTTCTATCAATTTGTAGCAATCGTTTGTAGGCAAAAAAGGTAAATCATAAGCTGAAAATGGCAGTTTAACATATCTTATATTTTTCGAGTCAATATTTATTACGATTTTTTACCGCTATTTCCTTATATTTTTGCTTAGTACTTTAAGAAACTGGCACAATATCCAGATTAATGCTTTAAGCAAGTGACAGTTTAACAATGTCTTAATATAGTTATATTTTTAAAGTAATTAAAAAAAGAAGAAAGTAAAGTACTAACAAAAAATTAATGTGATTTCTGATGTGGCATCTTGAATACCAAATGATTGATAATGAGCTCATAATTGGTTATTTTTAATAAAATGCATAATGAACTGGACTCATCTGACAAGTTGATTCGATTTGAATTTTTAATATTGTACTTCTCTGAAAATAATGATTCACAAGCATGAGTAGAGGGAAAGATTGTCAACATGGAAAATACTAACTTCTTCAAATAACTATAAGTGTTCTAAGTGGACATAATTTTATTATAAGCATTTTTGTTTATGATTCCTGATAATCTTTCTTTTCCGATCTTCTCCAAATCCTTTCTCAATCTGACAAATTTCTGAGCCCTTATTGTGCTGGATTGGAAGTCGATAAGTTCCATTTCACTTTCTGAAATTTCCAGTCAATCGAATACAATCAAGTTCGGTTTATCAATTGGAGTACCAAATTGATAATTCCAATTTGTTACTCCAAAACAACTTTTCACATGAAAAAATTAATTAATTATAGTAATAAAAATAATATACAAGAAATAATTATAGTAATCGTAATAAAATATTAAAAACAGATAATAGATAATAAAAAAAAATTATCTGTCCACACACACACAGATGAATTTGGATAGATAATAAATTGAAATATTTCCGAAATACTTTTGAGTTCATAAAATCTTGATGCGAATTCTTCTATTACTGCATTTATTACCGAAATAATATCTTCAATGAGACTCTATTTTTTCATGTAAATTAAAATCCCCAGCTACTTTTTTAAATTTGGAAAATACTCACTTTTTTTTCTAAATATTTGCAGTTTTGCTGCATAACCTCGAATCATATAGCATGATAATAAGTGTTATTTGTTCCTTGGAGCTTTAAATTTAAGTCTTTTAAATGTTGGTACAAATCGGTAAATCACATTAATTTTGCAAACCATTCAACATTAATATATTTCTCAATTTTACTTTCTTCATGTAAGATAAGCCGGATTTCTTCCAAACAAGCAACGAATCTTCTGCTCCAATAGGTTGTAGTTAATAATAATAAAAACGAGAATAATTCCTCCTTAATGTTATTTTCAACAAAATATCATACAAACATAACTAAACGAGTACATTTATTTACATCTGTACATTCATCAAGACATGGCGAGATGAAAGGAGAATATATCAGATTTTTGTTGCTGTTGATATCACATTTGTGTTGCTCTCCTACATTTTCTGCCATTTTTAGGATTCTATCTTTCACTGTATTACTTGATAAAGGAATATATTTAATTCGCCGAATTATTTTATCTTTATTTTCAATATTGTCAAGATGGGATGGAGCGCATTTTAACCAGGTTTCCTTCAAAATCTCTCCAACGCAGAAAAGTTTACCATTCAGTGCAATGACATTCGCAGCCGAGAAACTTGCGACAGTAGTTTGAGAATCCTTGCTGACATATTTAATCATAGATATTGACAGTTTATTTTTCTCTTTAATTGCACAGCCAATGAAGTTTGAGTGAATTTTGATTTAGAACTTAAATCAACAGCGTGCCCAAAAATATCCTCTCGCATGCCATAGGTTCGCCGACCCTAGGCTAAGGTATCAAATAGATATCTTTTCTTAATTTCTTCAAAAAATTTTATAAATTTACGATGTTAATATTTTTATTTTTTTTTTAATTTTTTAAAATGATTCTTGAAGGTTTTCTCCATATAGGGATAGAAAATACAACATGGGTAGCTGAGGTATCAAATAGATATTAGCTGTTAAAAACCAGTCTCCAATTCTGGCAAAATAGAGACTAACTCAAAAAATTCAAAATTTGCTGTACGAATTGTGAATAAACTTTATTGAAAAGCTGACAAAAATAACTATTATATTGGGCTAAAAAGTTGAATTTGGAGGCTCAAAATCATCGGCGAACTTGATACGTAAATTTTCCCATTCAATAAAAAATAACAAAAAGTCCACAGAATCTCAGGTGCACATGGACCTCACTTCATCTATCTGGAACCAAATTTGTAGACCTCTATACAACAATTTTTCCTTGCTATCATGTGTGCACACACACATACAAACGTCTTTTTTAAAAATGTGTAATTTCATGTGATGTTAGAGAAAAACTAACATAAATCCAAATCCTGCATTCATTCTTTATAGTTATTAAAGCATGCTACATCTGTTTTAAATTTCACAATAGGACTTGAATAAAGACGTTTGCCAATTGTTATTTAGAAAATTATAGCACATAGATGAGAATTTTTTTGTATTTTCGTCCAGGAAAACGAGGTGGCATTTTAAAACTGGAGGAAAAGATGAAAATGAATGCAAATTGACCTCTGAGAAATTTTTTTTCTTGAAGTTGCAAATATTTTTTTAAAAATCAAAGATAGAACCAGACTGCTGGTCTACTGAATAAATGTCTTAATTCATTCTCCAATATAATTTAATGCACTATAATCTGATGCTATATGTCAGGGAGGGCGAACCTTTTTATGTGCACATGCCAAATATTCTCAAACAATATTTATCAACATTGTAGCATGCAGAACTTATATATAAAAAATATTGCAATATATGCTACTTATACAAAACACTGGTTAATTGTATTGGTTACTTTCGTGCATTAAACAACTAAGAACAAAATCAAAATGTTATTTTTCTGTGTATTGTTGCTATTAATTGTAGCTATTAATTAAATAAAATTTTGATTTGAAAATATTCATTTAAGTGTATTAACCCGATAATGCCCAAATTAATAATCATAGAACTACATTATTACTTGTCAATATTTTAGTGCATAAATGATTCTGAGTAAGTGAAGCGAAAAATTTAAGAAATCCACCCTTTAGTTTTAAAATTACAGCCCAACTAGAATTAGTCGATTTTAAAGGAAAAAACTGTGCTGGAAATAGGATTTTATATCTATCCTCAAATGAAGACGCTGAGCTTTAACCGTTTAAGTTCATTTCAGTGTACAAAGTTCATTTAATTATAATAAGAAAAGAATTTTTACAAATTTTTAGTTTATGACTAATTCAACATCTAACTTATAACAATCCAAGTTGTATAAAGAAATGTATTAATAATTTATTAATGAGATTTTTGTTGTATGTTTGATAGAAAAGGATTTATTCCTGGTTCATATTTTGTTACTTTTACTAATTAATATACGTAGCAAAATTGTGTCCACTTATCATTCTATTGCAGTGACCATCTTACGAAATTAATTTGAGGATATAAAGGTTTTAAAATTTATGCAGAAAGACGAAATAGCTACTTTTCGAAAATGCTGCTAGCATTATAGAAAAGATTTTCTAATGTGTTAATTCATGCAAAAGTAGTTGTATTATTTATAAAAGTCTGTACATGCTAAAAAAAAAAATTATTTATTATAACAAAAAGAAAAAAAATAATTTTATCAATATAATAATTATCGAATTAGAATTTTCCGCATGCCAGAGAAATTGTTGTGTGTGCCATAAGGTTTGCCATCCCTGCTGTATGTCATGCATAGTAAAATAAGAAAAGGAGTTCAATTATGAAAAGGTATTCATGATGTTAAATGTATTGATGAACAAAGTGTTGTTGCAGTTATTATATATATATATATATATATATATATAATAATATTAATGTGTTAAGGATCATAGTATTTTAAGTAGTTAAAAAAATATTTATAATTTAAATTATTATGTAATATAAAAGACATATAAGTAATCAATTTGATTATCTTTTGCAATTTATTAATATAGTTATTTTCGGTTTCAGGAAGTTATACTTCTCACAACTGAATTAATAGCTGCAAATGCTGAAAAAGCAACACCAACCTTAAGCTATGAAGGTTCAAGTAAAGAATCAACATCTCAGAAGCACAAGTGGAAAACTGGTGATATATGCATGGCTCCATGGTCTGAAGATGGACAGTAAGTATTGGCAATTTTAAAATTAAATTAAAACATTGGTACTTTTCCGTTATACCAACACCATTGTTTCCAAGCGTAATAGTTGGTGCCAAATGAAAAAAATTAACATTGTTGAAGCAATTTTATTGAAGATTCTTCAACATTAACTGCCAAATGGAAAAATCCATTTCGGTGCAGTGAAAAATGTAACTTATAACTTATAGAAATATTTTTGATTAAAAAAAATAGCACATTAAAATGTTTTACATATTCACGATTAAATAATAATAATAAAGGGATTCACATTCAATAAATAGAGTCCTGCAGTAAAAATCCTTTGCATGACCAAAGTTGAAATAAATGGTGCAGTAGCATACATTTTGGCATGGTGTTGGTATAACTGGAAAGTACCAAAACATTTAATATTTTAAATATTAATTTTAATGTTAACTTGTTTATCAACTTGCCTTAAAGGGATGTTTCAATGATACAGGTTTTCTCCTTGCCACTTTCAAAATTCCATTTTAATTTATGGAAAAATTTAAACAGATGATTAGTCATTCCTAATATTAATTAGCAGAACATCAGAAAATAGCCACCGGATGTTGATGTACTGTGTTTAAAAAAATTATGCTCCTAACAGGGTTGTTTGATCTAAATCAGCTTGATTTAAATCAAATGATTTTTTTAAAAAATCTTTGATTTAAATCAGTATTTTTAACATTGATATTTACAAGCTGAATAAGGATTAAATTAATCATTCGTGTTCAAATAAATGTCATCATTCATGTCCAGATTAAAAATTACCTTTTAATAATGTTAAATAAACTTTTATAAGTTTAAAATAATTATTTTATGAAAGTAAATGCAACATTACATTCAAAATATTATTTATCCATTGTGCATCACAAAATAAATACTGATATATATATAAATGCTCTCTCATTTTTAAACTTTTGTCTTTCCCAGATGATCACTTCATTTTTGCAAGTTAGATATTTTAGCTAAAGTTAAATATATTCAATATAATAGTATTTTCAGTGAGGAGTTACTTCCTCTAAAATACATTATACATGATTCACAAGTTTGTTTTATGTTTAGTTACTTAGACCTGGAAATTTCAATATCCCATATGTTGATGAGAGATGTATTGATCATATTATATGATCAATACAAGGACTAAATTGTAACATAATAAATATTTAGACTGTTTGTCTAACATAGAATTATAGGATTCCAGTTTCATGTTTCTTCTGTAACTGCAAATACTTTAATCCCTGTGACTGATAAAATCGGCACTGTAAGAGTTCCCTTTGCCTTTTCCTTTTCTAGAATTCATTGCTTACTGCAATGGAAAATAAGATATGTTATTATACCTTATGTCTAAGCTAAATAGCCATTTCTACTGTTAAGAGGCTATTTCACTCAACTCAAAAACCAAATTTGCGACCTGGAAAAAAAACGTTGCCACTCGAAAGGCGTATCCTAATAAGAAAGATTGACACGTTAAAAGTCCAATGATATATACTAAGCTTTTAAATGAAAACAGAATGCTCACATCATAGGTTAAAATCACACCCACTTATTTATCTAATTGGCCGGAGGTGAAAATTGAGGGGAATTGTACCCCGGCGAGTGATTGATTAGGAATGGAGAAAACTAATAATAGATACCAGTTAAAACTGGTCACTTATTTCGTATCCTATTGCACTGTTGTACAGTGGCAAGTTTTTCTTCTTTGCTTCTTTTTCCGAAATGAGACTGACCATCGAATTCCACGGAAAATCAAAACGAAAAAACCTGTTTATAACGGAAACGGAATTTTGTCTGAAATCGAAGTAGTTTGTTGTCCCGGCGGGAAAAAACATACAGTTTATATACGCTAAGACTCAACTTTTTTAAAACAGATTTTTTTTTTTTCGATCTCTTACGATTCTTTTTCACAGGCTTGAATAAATTATAAACAGGTATTATAGTTAGGTATACGAGCAAATTTTATTTCATTAAACTCGGGCCAGTGTGGTCCAAGCTTACTTTTTCTTGTACAGATTTTGTTCCGGAAGTTGTTCTTACGTTTTTCTGCAGTTTCGGGCCAGGAGTCAATGAAAGAAAATTTACGTAATCTTGCGTCGTGCTGGGCAGTTATCTTGTAAAAATAATTATGATATTGTACATTTGTTTAAAATATTTTTAGAAATTGAATTTGGTTTAATAAATTACTAAGAAATATTTAAATCACAGATAAGAAGTTTGCTTTTTTTTTCATACAGCTTTAAAATTGTGATTTAAATTTGTGAACCAATTTTTAATTTCATCTCAAATTACATTATTTTTTTAATATGTCTTCACGTAAGTCATTGCCTCTACATGATTGTTCCGTTATATTTCATAGCAGGGGTCGATCCTGAAAAAATTTGGAGCCTATTTAGGGACCCTTCACAAAAATCTATTTACCAAAACCCTTCACAAAATTCATTTTAATAAAATAGATCCCTTCACAAATTTCATTCCATAAAAACATACTCTTCATTAATAATTTTAGGTAGATTTCGTAAGAAATACTACCTATTACATTCTCCCCTAAGTTGAAATTTTTGCAAATCTATGCCGATCATGACTCCCAGAACCCAAAAACACCGCCAGTTCAAAACTTTATCTATCTATGTCACTTTTTTATGGCCACAATAGCTCCAATAATTCTGCACAAATCTCTTCGAAATTGATACATAAAATCAAGGGGCATAAAATCTCGGTCAAGTTCGTTAACATGTAAAATCGAACCAGGGGGGGGGGGGGGAATGGGGGGCTTTTTGTGAAAACAGAAAAACCCCCATAATTTCTTAATTATGATACGTATCGAATCCGTTTAATGTTATTATTACTTCTAGGAAAAAGGCTGAAATTTTATGCATGACAGATTTTTGATATCATTAAAAATGGCCCCAAGAGGGGGAAAGGGGTGGGGGGGAGGGTACAATAAAAAAATTCAGAACTTCGTCAATTCCCAAGATATCAAATCCACTTAAATTTATTGTAAATCTCCTTAAAATTATCTACAACTTTTATAGTGACAAGTTTTTTATAGGACCAACTCTTATGGCAAAAAAAAAAATAAAAAAAAATAAAAATAAATAAAAATAAAAATAAAAAATCCCTTCGGGCTCCGCCTACAAGCAGACGTGAAAACAGAAAAAAACCCATAACTTCTTAATTTTTATACATATCGAATCCGTTTAAAGTTATTATTACTTCTAGGAAAAGGGCCAAAAATTTATGTATGACAGATTTTTGATTTCATTAAAAATGCCACCAAGGAGGGGGGGGGGGGGGGGGGGTGGTAGGGGTTTCAGAAGAAAAAAATTCGTAACTTCGTGCATTCCCAAGATATCAAATCTGCTTAAATTTAGTATAAATCTTCTTAATATTATATACAACTTTTATATTGACAAGTGTTTTATAAGACCAACTTTTACGGTAAAAAAAAAAAAAAAAAAAATTAAAAACATCTCTGCTGGCTCCACCTACAGGCAGAGGTATATTTCGAAGTGGGTGGTCCCAACTGCCACATCATGGCAAATAGGTCTTTCTTCTGCAATTTCCAATAATCAGGTGCCCCACGGTCTGCGTCTTCGAAATCTACCTGTGCCTGTAGGCCGAGCCGTCAGGGATTTTTTTTATTTTGTTATGTTTTAAAATGAGTAATTTGCAAACAAAACAAGTTCACAGAAAAGGAAAACTTTAGCAGAAGGAAGTTATTATTATATGTTTCGTTTGAATTCAGGTAGCTAAATCTCATCTTTCGTTACAAAATGTTATTTTTCACAAAAATATAATAAATTTCACAAAAATAACATTTTTTCACAATATGGGCCCCAAGGGGAAAAAAAAAAAAAAAACCTGCATCGACCACTGCATAGATTGTGGGCATATAATCTGCTATACCACGTATATATGTATGCAATATTCTGTTAAAAAAACTTTAATTATAAGATAATATTGACTAAGAAACATTGGCGTTTTTGGTAGAAACAAGATCGGACCGAACCCCTGCGAAAAAATAGGAAGCGCCTAGTTCAGCGCTGCTTGGACGCGGATGGTGATTTCCACCAGTTTGTGATATCATTACATTTGGCATAAGGCTTATTGAATATTTTGTCAAATAGCTTCCTTATCGTTAAATTTATGACCAAAAATTGGTGTTCGGCTTGGAGTGAAACACCCCGTACTTTTGATTGAACAAAAGGGTTGCAATCCAAATTTTCCTAAACAAAAATTATTACCTGTGAGTGTGTTCTTCCACTTCTTAAAGTTTGTATCATCTTTGTTGAAACAATTTGTATAAATGTAATACTAGCTTTATGTTACTCCATTGTTACATTTTACACTGCGCCACTGCTTTATTTATTTATTTTTCCTTTAATAGCTAACAGAATGAAATGGAAATATATTTATAAATAACTTTTTATTATATAAACACAATTTTTTATTGATTTATGCATATACTATTGTAAAGAATTGAGCTTCGATATCCAGCTGCACTATGTGTCATTCTAGCATTTCCTGTGAGTACACTTAACTGCATACCTTCCCTCGCTATTTTTGCCTTGAAGACTAGCAGACGCCGAATTCTATTGTACTGTGAGCGGAAAGTTCGGACAGTGATGAAGTGGTAAGGCGTTACCCAAAGAGGGGTCTTATGCTTTGATCCTTGCCGAGTTCGTGGGAAAGAGTTCATCTGCGAGAGAAGCGATCTCTGCACACGATTTTTAGGTTTGCGCCCGAAACTTTGCCCTTTGTCTTAGAACGTCCAATGACGGACTTAGTGAAAACGAAACAGAGGGATCTCAAGGCTGCTAAGAGGCTGGAGAGTTTCGAGGGGCCCGCCTCGACAAAGCCCCCGCCCCCAGAAGAAGTTCTCCTGCGAGAATGAAAAAGTGAGAGAGGACAGTTTTTGGAGAGATCGAAAAGGAGAATGTTGACTCTCTGGAGAAGGGAAAAGGAAACGTCAGTTTCTAACTCAGCGTGGTGTAAGCGCTAGTGAGGTCCGACCTCTAGAATTGATACAGCAGGTATCCGCTGAAAATCCCAGCGAAGTGAAAAAGCACACCAAGTGCGAGAGTGAGAGTTCTTAGACTCAGAATTAACGAGTATTAGTAGATCTTCCGAAGAGAAGGAACGGACGAGCCTTGGTCCGAATGAACTTTGTTTTGTAGTCACGACTGTCTGTAATGTTTAGAGACTTTTGTTTGTTTCAGTTACACTTGGAGTCAAGAGGTCATTAATTTATAAGCGATTGACTCACGAAAAATAATTAAATGCTGTAATTAACTTTCTTGTACATATTTTCATTAGAATTAATATTGGTATGCAATAAATTCTATTTTCTAATTTATACGAGAAATTCTCTGTGCCAGCGATCCGATCTCGCTACCACTCACCATCTTTTATCGGGTCGGTATAGAGGAGTTACTACAACTGGTGGCTTGCGGTGATGGATTAATTAGCAAAAATTAATGACAATCTTCAAAGACAAAGAGTGGACTCTGAAATTTAAATCATCAAAGTGCTCCAAGAAAGAGTCTCCTTGTGACTTGTGACCTGAGTCTCCTTAGACGCCCCTGTGGATCAACACAGCATCAGAAAGAGTAATCTACCAAGAATTCTGGAGAGTGTTCCCCCATCAGAAAGAGAAATCTACCAAGAATTCTGGAGAGTGTTCCCCCATCCGAAAAGTGTGACAGAGAAGCCCGTCTGTGCTTCTGACTCCCTGAAAGACTCTTAGTAATGGAGGTAAGCTCTTTTTATATTCAGAGTGGCTTTAAGTGTTAATAGTGTTTATATAGGTGTTGTAGGCTTCAAAAAAAAAAAAAAAGTTGTATGTTTATTTTTGTGAGAGTAAATATTTTGAGAAATTTTTCCGGTAGAAAAAAAAAAGTATGATGAGATATTTCCGATATAACTGTAACTTATTTAATAGACAAATTTTGTAGTTAAAAATTAAATTATTGTTGAATTAATTTAATGCAAACTAAGAATTGTGCAGTGTTACAAAATTTTAACTGAATCTATAAATGAGAGTTCATTGAAAAAAAAAAAAAGTATTGAACGCATTTCATATTTTACGATAACAGAGTTGATTTTATATGTTTTTTGTGAATTATTCTAAATTTTTTAAGAGTGGATGCAGAGATTAAGACCACCATTGATTTAAAAAAAAAAAGGGAATTGAATGAGACTTTTGCAATTTAAAATATTTTTACTGTGCTTTTTGAATTTGAAATTTTTGTTTTGTGTAGAATTTATCCCATATGTATTTTATAACCAAATACCAAGGTGAATGTAGACGTTAGGATAGAGTTGCTTATCTTTATATGTTGCATATCTCCTATATTATTGCTAAGCGTATTTTTTTTATGAGCGTATATTTTGGTAATATTTTGACGCACTTGGTAGGATTTGATTTAATCTTATTGTATTGTTTTATATTTGTGGGAAAGATAATTTCTAATTTTATACTTTAAAAATGTCGGAGCTTAAATATTTTAGGAAAGCTGATTTGCAAACGTTAGCTTACGAATTTGAGGTCATTTTAGAGGAAAATGATACTGTACCGAAAATTATAAAAAAAATAGAGTCGTCAGAGGGATTTGATAAAGAGCTAGCCTTAGCGCAAATTAAACTGTTAGAAAAAGACAGGGAAAATAAGTTATTGGCGGAGAAGGAAGAGAATGATAGACTTCAGTTAGAGAAAGAAAGATTGTGGGAGAAAGCAGAAAAAGAAAAAGAACGCGAACATGAGTTAGCTAGATTAAAAGCGACACAAGAGTCAGATGACCGGAGTACCGCATCCAGTAGCATCTCAGTTAGAACGAATCATTTACCCCTAAAAACAATTATGCATCGCTTTGATGAAAAGAATTCGGATATTTCGTTGTTTTTGAATTTATTCGAGAGACAGGCAAAAAAATGTAATCTAAATTCGGATGAGTTGGTGACGAATTTACTATCATTATTACCTGTGGGAATGGCCGAGTTAATTTTAAGAGAACCCGAAGACAAAATTGATGATTTTCAATATGTGAAAGAAAAATTGTTAGAACGATATCGTTTGAATGCAGAGACGTACAGACAAAAATTTAGTCAACATCCCCGAAATCCTAATTCAGTTTGGAAGGACCTGATCTTTGAACTTAATAGTTTTTTAGAAGGATGGCTGTCATGCTTACAAGTTTCGGATTTTGAGGGTTTGAAAAATTTGCTTGTCACGGACCAAATCAAACGGAGAGCGTCTCCAGAAATGCGCGAACATTTTATAGATAACTGGGCGGAGATTAAAGATCCCGAAGAATTAGTAAGGCTTTTAGATTCGTACGAAGCGATCAAACGCCCTTCTAAAAAAACGTGGAATCCTAAGCCACCGACAGAGAAGAAATTTGAAAGACCCAGAACTTTTGAAAATGGGCGAAACGGAAACAGAAATCCGGAGACTAACTTTAACTGGAGGGATCGCGATGATCATAAAGAAAGGGAAAGGGTTTATGAAAAAAGGCGAGAAGTTAAGTGTCATGCGTGTTTTCAAAGCGGGCACTACAGAGTAGATTGTCCGGAAATTAAAAAGAGAGATGTTGCGCGGGTCAGTCACTTAATAAGTAAGCCGACACTTGAAGAAACCTTCTCCCCTTATTTGAGCAAAATATTAGTGAATGGAATTCAGGCAACTGCCTTAACGGACAGTGGGAGCCAGATAGATTTGGTCCCGCACCATTTAGTCAGTCAAGATAATTTGAATGGAGATCATGTTTGGATTAAAACCCCGGTGGACAGGAAATTGTACTGCTTACCTATAGCAGAAGTCACTTTAGAAATTGAAGGTGTAGGAATCATTGAAACCAAGGCAGGAGTAAATAATAGCGATTCAGACATGGATTATTATTTGTTGGGTAATCAATCTCAAAAGTTATTAGAGCAGGCGAATATAAAACCCGAGTTAGTAAATGCAGTTTTGACGCGGGCTCAAAAGAAAAAAATTGACCATACTCCAAGGCTGGAAGATAAGCGGATTATGTTTTCCGATAAGGAAGGGGAGAATGTTCACCGACGCGATGAAGCGGAAACTTTGAATCCGGTAAATAAACAAATTATGATTTCCGAGGGGGAAAAAGAAATTTCTAGCCGGAATGTTGAAGCGGAAACTTTGAATTCAGTAAAAGAAAAAGAAGGGGGAAATTTTCGCGAGTACAGTGAAGCGGAAACCTTGAATTCCGTGAAAGAAGAAGATATTTCTAGCGGGAGTGTTGAAACGGAAACTTTGAGTTCGGTAAAAGAAAAAGAAGAAGGGAATTTTCGCGAAAGAAATGAGGCAGAAAGGGTGAATTCAGAAAAAGAGGGAGAAAATTCTAGCGGAGGCAGTGAAACGGAAACGTTGAATTCCAAAGAAAAGGGTGGGGAGATAGATAATCCCATTGAGTTCGATAGTTTAGACAAAGGTTTGCTGCCATTATTGATCGAAGACGGATTTACGGATCTGGCAAAGATAAACGAGGTTAAGGATTTAGAAAGTGTTATTGAGTTGCTTGGTGTATATAAGGGATTATCGCCTTCGTCGATATATGAGAACTCTTCGATCTTAGCAAACATTGAAAGAGGGGTTAGTAAAATGGAACATGACAGGTATCCATCATTCGAAGAGATTAGAGGGAAAGGGGAAATTGAAGAAACGCATTGTAATGCGGGAAATTCTTTGATAGTGGCAAAAGCCAGAGAAAATCGCGTGAGTGCGAGGAAGCAGGTGCTTGTCCCATTGCCTTATCAGGTAGATATTTTTGGCGCGTGCCTAGAAAAAGTGTCATTACACTTAGGGAAAGGGAAAGTTAAAGTAAATGTGTCAGTATACTTGGACCTTGGGAAAAGATTGATAAATGATTTAGCGACCGCATTTCTAAAACGGTTCTGTGTTAAGATGAGAGATTCAATAAGCGATAGTATTGCATGTTGGCATCGAAAAGTTAGAAAGCTTTTGAAAGCGTTAGTATTTGGAGAATGGATAAGAGAAACGGAGGAAAATAAATTCGTGAAGGGAAGTGTGTTTAATCTCACGAACAGGTTAAAAAGAGGTCGAGTTTTAGCCGTTGAAAATGTGTCAGAAAAACGAGAAAAGAGGAAATTTTGGTTTGACAGAAAGGCGGTAAAACGGAAGCTTAATGTGAAAGATGAGGTTTTAGTTTTAACTACCAGAAAGCCAATTAAAATGTCAGATAGTCGGATAGGGCCGGGAAGAAAGAAGTCAATAATTACGGAAACAAATTGTATTGTGAATGTTCCTGGGAGGCGACAGAAATCCCAGATTTCTCACTTGAGTTTAGTAAAGCCTTACAGAAAACGGGTGGAGTTAGCAGATATCTTAACGCGGGAAATAAACGCACTTAAGAATTTCTGTTTACCGTATCTAGATGATATGGCGTTTTTTTCAGACAGTTGGGAGGACCATATGCGTCATCTAGAAATAGTATTAAAAAGGGTGAATGACGCGAAACTAAAAATCAAATTGGCGAAATGCAAGTTCGCTCAGAAAACCGTAAAATATCTTGGGCATATTGTAGGTGAGGGCAGACGGAGGCCAGCTGAGGCGAAAGTAAGGGCAATTAAGGAATTACCGGTTCCGAAATCGAAAACTGAAATTCGTAGATGTTTGGGAATGGCTGGATATTATTCCCGGTACATAAAAGATTATGCAGTGATTGTAGAACCATTAACGAGGGCGCTTAAAGGGAAAAATAAAAAAGAAAAGATTGCATGGAGCGACGATATGGGAAAAGCCTTTGAGACTTTGAAATTGAAACTTACTGAAGAACCGGTGCTTTACGCTCCTAATTTTCAGAAAGAATTCATAGTACAAACTGATGCTAGTGACTTAGGTATTGGCGTGGTTTTGGCTCAAAGAGAGGGATCGGAAGAGCACCCCATAATATATTTAAGTCGAAAATTTACTGATAGTGAGAAAAGTTTCTGCGCCACTGAAAGAGAGTGTACAGGGATTATTTTTGCGATAAAAAAGTTAAGGCATTATATTGATGGACAAAACTTTTCTATCGAAACCGATCACAATCCTTTGGTGTTTCTAAAAAGAAATTCTGGAAATAATCCCAGATTATTAAGGTGGTCCTTAGCTCTGCAACCTTATAATTATGCCATTTCTCATCGCGCAGGCAAAGACATTCCGCATGTTGATTGTCTGAGTCGAGTTTAAGGAGATTTCTTGATAAACTTTTGTATATAATTATTTTAAGATTTTTTATTTTTTATTTCACTGTGTTTTATTTCATTCTATGTTCATGATTTCTTATCAGAGCGCGAAAAAAAAAAGGAAGGTAGTATTATCTTATTCATGTATGTTTTATTTCTTGCCACTCTGATGTAATTTGAGCTTGCAATTCTTTATCCGACTCTTAGAGATTCTTAGTGTTTCACCCTTAAGAATCGTTTGAGGAGGGGGTGCTGTAAAGAATTGAGCTTCGATATCCAGCTGCACTATGTGTCATTCTAGCATTTCCTGTGAGTACACTTAACTGCATACCTTCCCTCGCTATTTTTGCCTTGAAGACTAGCAGACGCCGAATTCTATTGTACTGTGAGCGGAAAGTTCGGACAGTGATGAAGTGGTAAGGCGTTACCCAAAGAGGGGTCTTATGCTTTGATCCTTGCCGAGTTCGTGGGAAAGAGTTCATCTGCGAGAGAAGCGATCTCTGCACACGATTTTTAGGTTTGCGCCCGAAACTTTGCCCTTTGTCTTAGAACGTCCAATGACGGACTTAGTGAAAACGAAACAGAGGGATCTCAAGGCTGCTAAGAGGCTGGAGAGTTTCGAGGGGCCCGCCTCGACAAAGCCCCCGCCCCCAGAAGAAGTTCTCCTGCGAGAATGAAAAAGTGAGAGAGGACAGTTTTTGGAGAGATCGAAAAGGAGAGTGTTGACTCTCTGGAGAAGGGAAAAGGAAACGTCAGTTTCTAACTCAGCGTGGTGTAAGCGCTAGTGAGGTCCGACCTCGAGAATTGATACAGCAGGTATCCGGTGAAAATCCCAGCGAAGTGAAAAAGCACACCAAGTGCGAGAGTGAGAGTTCTTAGACTCAGAATTAACGAGTATTAGTAGATCTTCCGAAGAGAAGGAACGGACGAGCCTTGGTCCGAATGAACTTTGTTTTGTAGTCACGACTGTCTGTAATGTTTAGAGACTTTTGTTTGTTTCAGTTACACTTGGAGTCAAGAGGTCATTAATTTATAAGCGATTGACTCACGAAAAATAATTAAATGCTGTAATTAACTTTCTTGTACATATTTTCATTAGAATTAATATTGGTATGCAATAAATTCTATTTTCTAATTTATACGAGAAATTCTCTGTGCCAGCGATCCGATCTCGCTACCACTCACCATCTTTTATCGGGTCGGTATAGAGGAGTTACTACACTATATATAAATGATTACACGATACAAAAAAGAATAAATACCCTGTTTATTGATGATTTCAATGACATACATAATATAACAAATATATGGGTGATACAAAGATAATACAAATTTTATTTGCCCAATTTGCGTGCACAAAAGCATATTTACTACTCTTTTCAAAATCAGATTAGAATATTTAAAAATATTATTAGTAATTTCTAAGAATTAACACTTTCTTCATATAAAAAATTTTTAGACTTACAAACCATATTTAAAATATCGGACACTGAGCATATATATATATATGTGTGTCTGTGTGTGTGTGTGTGTGTGTCTTATTCTCTTCACATCTTAGGGTTTTTTCGATATGTTATAAGGAGCTTAATATTGTCATTTTTATGCTTGACAGTATTCGACGAATTAACATGTTTACAATGAATTATTCGTATGAAACTCCTCTGACGAATCCATAAGATATTCCAAGTTTTTCATTTTATTGTTTTTAATTTTTCTAACGATACTATCACATTTTGTCTGAGGCAGTTTGTTGCAATTAGAGCCAAATTATAAGCCATTCCTGTCACGTGACAACACGCTTTTCTCCGCGGCGCCGCAGCGAGAGTTCGGTCAAAAAGTCGACTTTCACAGTATGTTCTGAAAGATCGCCTGCTTTTACCAAAAAAATAGAAAACGTGTTTCGATCATATTTGAATAAGAAAACCTGCTAATTTCATGCATTTCCAAACAAAAACGAATTAAAAAAATATGTCATAAAGTAGTCAGTTTAGATTTGAGAACAGGCAAGAGCATTTGTTGCATATGGAGGAGTGAGCATTTATAACGCTTGCTTGAAATGTGAAAATTTTCACTAAATTTGAGGTGGTTCTCAAATTCTCTACTCAACAAACGCGGAACTTTCTTTTAAACGTAAATTGGCAGCCTGACTATTAAAGCGATTTGAAATCGAATACGTTTTCCATGTTTTGATAAATAAGTTACTTATTGATTTATAAGCAATTTTTGTCATCTGACGACAGGTTTTTCTTCTTTCCCGGCGTGTCGTGTCCGGAAATTCGGTTCATAATGCCGAATTCGATAATATTTTCTGAAAAATGCTTTGCCTTTGCTAAAATAATGGAAAATGCTATTCGATTGCATAGTCTCTGAGTAAGAACACCTGCCAATTTCATGTGTTTCCGAAGAAAAATGATTTCATAAATGTGTCAGAAAGTAGCACCATTCGATTTGAGCCTTAATAAATTACGAAGAAATATTTTCAAAAATCTACTTTTTTATACAGCTTAAAATGAATTCTGTAATGTGTCAGAAAGTAGGTCCTTTGGATTTGAAAACAGCTTTAAACAAAATATATGTCTGACAAAAAATTGATTACTGACACATTTATTTAAATTCTTGCATGCTAAAATAAATAATACTTCATTTATAGTAGCTAATAATAAATCGCACTGAAATATGTTTTTTTAAATCTTTGAAGTATAATTTTAAAATGTTTCATTTGTGAAAGGAGAATCACGAAATTTACCGAAAAAAAGAGAACCCGTATAATCTCATCATTTCTGAGTTTTAAATTAGTGTAACAAATTTTAATAATAAAGCTATACAATAGTTATTTTTTAGTCATCTACTGCATAAATATTTAATATTTTCGAAAGAAATGTTAAAACTAACTCAGTAAGAGTTATGTAATAAATAATAGAAAAAAGGTATTGTAGAAAATTTAAATACAACTGTATTTATTCGCTGGGTATGTCTATTGTCTATCTATTCATTTTAATGACACTTGCCACTGTATGTTTGTTTTTTCCCCGAGAAAGAGTGAATAAATGATAGTTCTAGTATTTTTGTTTAGCAAATAAACGCTTTTTTATTTTACTATTGTAGGCAATTAAAAAAAATATCGGGTATTAAACTTGAGAGGTGAAAAAAAAATCTTTATCGATCCCAAATCAATAACGTTTTTTAAAAATCTGTATGATGCCTAGTAAAACAAATAATCAGCATCTATTTACATCATTTCAAAATACCATTTTTTAAACTTTCTTCTCTGCTCTTAAAATGAAATTTGCAGCTTTACAAGTTGCATACTGATAGCCAAAGGCAAAATTTCACACATTAGGTGGTCTTTCTTATCGCTCCATGAAGATTTTTCCTGTTTAACTCCCCGTTGAGTTCCCGGAAAGAAAGGGAGGTAACTTGTTTGGGGCAGTCATTTTACTGTTTTCGGCAAGGCAGTACAATTTTTTTAGGATTGTAGCATCAATTAAAAATTTTTTTAAATCAAAATAAAAAGCATTTTTGGAAAGCTAAATAATCAGGCTACGATTGTGTCTTTACCAAATTTTAAAATGTCAAATAGATTTTTCACAATAAGACACTAAACATGAATCTTCAAAATAACACACTTATATCACATTAAAAAAAAAAATAATAAAATAAAATTTGAAAGGAGCGTGCATAATTTAAATGTACAGGTTTTAAAAGCTACAAAAATTACTAAATTCGAGCAAAATGCGAAAAGATGACACTTCTAAATTTTTCCCATTGAAATAACATTAGCTGCTCTGTCTGGGAGAGCCAGTGAAGTAGCCCCTTAAATAAGCATGATTGATTGCTGAAATTGTCAATGGCTGAGGGCTGGATAACACTGACAATTGATAGCTTCGTACGTTTAGTTATGTGATTACCTTGTGTCTTGTAACTGTTTTGTAATCATTAGTATAGTGTGAAACACAAGTTGGGACAAGAATATCATTTACTAATACTAAGTACAGTACAGAGAGCTTTTGGATACATTAATAATAAGGAAAATGGCTGGCGAAAAGAAAGAACCAATATAGCTTTATTTTACAGGAGAGAGAGGAAAAAAACTATATCTGGAATATGTGTGAAAGCAATATGCAAACCATGTAGTGTAGAAATGGTGGAGATTGTGACAAAAAAAAACAAAAAAAAACATACAGAAGCTTACATACAGTCTATGTGATAAAGATGACTTTAGTGAATCTGAATCAGTTGAAATCAGGATTGGCTTTTTGCCGGCAAAAATGTATTAGGACAGTTTGACAGACAAAAATTAGCAAAAACAGAAATTGGTCAAAATTGTAATTTAAATAACTGATTTTAATCTGTTAAAATTATGATTTAAACATTGAAATCATGTAATTAAAATAAAATCCTTAAAACCCTGTTTTAAAATACTAGTAATTTTTGCCACTGGCAAAAAGTATTTTTGCCGGGACAGTTTTTTTCCACTTAGGCAAAAATTAGCCAACCCTGGTATATTTATACACATATATATTTAGCATTGTTTGCTGCATTTATTATGTGATTAGATATTATTGGAGTAATACCTTAATAAAAATTTTAATAACTTAAATTAACTAGAAATTTATACACACAACACACATACGTATATCTTACCTATAACAATTTAATAGTAGAATAATATGGTTTTAAGTAAATCTGAATTTGTTTTCAAATAATTCTTTTTTATTTAAATTATTTTGAATTTTTATCTAGGAACTGTAATTAAATTAATAGAAATGTGTAAATCTATGCAGAAAAAATAAAATAAATACATGCACAGTACAGAAATAATATTAATAAAAAAAATCTGATTTAAATCAAATAAATCCGATTATTATTATTATTTTTTTTTAATCGTGATTTTTATCAACCCTGGCTCCTAAATTTGAAATATTTCTAAAAATTCAATATTTTTTAAGATTTTTGCTTAAGCAAAATTTTCAAATTCTCAATTTTTAAAAAATACTTAAAATTTAAGAAAACAATATAAAAAAAAAATTCAGAAACATTGGCATTAATTCCTTCGTGACAGATGGAATACCTCTATGTATCATGTATTACTTACCCATCATACGTAGTATAGGGTAAGTCTTGTAATCGTTTTGAAAATCGAAAAAATTTTTTTGACGGATTTACACGTTTCAGACACTGGAGATTCCAAAAAACATATTTTTAGAAAAAAAAATTTGCCGTCCGTCTGTGTGTCTGTAAACGCTCTATCTCCCGAACAAATTGAGATAGAGACTTGCAATTTGGTATGTACTTAGTATGTAATAATGGGAAGAAGCCTATTTCATTTCAATAACCTCGATTAACCGGAACATTTTTTTTCGGACTCTCGAAATATTCGTTCTGATGAAAGGTATATAAAAATTTTAGAAATTGTTTATTTTAAGTAGTAAATATAAAAAACAATAAAAAAACATAAATTTTGCATAAAACATGAAGTCGATCGGATAATGAGTTGCCGAGATATTTATAATCCTATTTTCCACACTCTTCGATTTTTCATGACCCTGTATTTCATCCAAATTTCACTTCAAAGATATATTTTAATTGGAAATTTGACGCTTAATCAGATGCAATAAACCGCTAGTTAATAGGAGTATTATTTTTGGAGTTATAAGGAAAAACCTCTTTCGAGCAATTCAGTAATCGAGCCTTTTTATGACGTCATCAAGCCACGATTTTATTTGAATTGCAATGCATTTTATAAGTAGTTTACACATTTTTATTTTAATATTTTACATTATACATATACATGATGGGTAAGTATTACGGTGGCCCCCAACGACTAGTTTACTAGTGCAGTGGTTTGTTGGATGTACCAAACCCTTCGTAATTGGAAAAATAAAATGTTTTTTCAAATTCAAAACATAGAGATACTTTGTATATAATTTATTAGTGCACAAAATGAACGATACAGCAGTTGTACATATAATCAGTGTTCAAAGAACAAAACCAACAAAACATGAATGTCATTGGGGAAAAAAAAAAAAAAAACAATGATTATTTACTACAAATCAATATGACTTTTGCTTTTGTCTTTTAGTGACAAGTTCAGAAATGTGCAGCTTCACTTTAGCAAGTGTTACTCGCATATCATTTTTGCATCAAAGTCTGTTCCCTTTCTTCATTCTAACATCTTCAAAAAGGATTGCTTGCAAAGATACGTTATAATGTACAGTATGAGTATCTCAACGGCTTTCTTAGCAAAAAGGGGGAACGGTACGATTTGCTGACACCAAAATATTGAGAGCGTTGTTGTTCTGAAGAGTTGCTGTTGAACCTGTTTCTGCTGAAGTTCAATGATTTCGTTGAGGTACTCATCATTGACATCTGTTGTCGCAACACACCATTTGTATTCATGAATGTTCAATAAATGTTTCCAATGAATCACTTTCCAATGAATCCATGTCCTTTCCAATCTTCTACCTCTGTGGTACCACCTCTTGATGTTTCTGGTCATGGGTTGCTATGCAATTCTCAATTCTTATGATGTGCCCTACCTCACCTGAAAGTTTGTCGCTATATTTTTTAGACACCCTGTATATAGAAATAGAATATGTAATGTGAAAACTATTGACCAGCTAGTGACTTCTAATGTTAAGTCTATGGCACTTATGTTCTATAATCATTCCTCAAGGACACTATTTTTCACAGATTATTATTATTATTTACACTCTAACCTTGACGACCATGACATCTATCACTGTGTTTAATTAGATGGTCATCAGCCAAACATGTTTAGGAGGGTAGAGCCACAAAGGTACTATTGGAGTGGATGCGAAAGAGCTTCGCTCGCTTAGCCTAAAAAATAAAAATACATGATCATCTTTTCATCTTCAAAAATGAAAGTGATACATGTGGCTAAGAGCTGTTCGCATTCCGTGCTCACCTTGTTAAAAGAGCCATTTTTATATGCTTGCCAGCAATGTTTGTGAAAAATGTAAAAATCAGCACTGCAGAATTATGTTCAAAGTATTTTTGACATTTGTAAATATTTTGCAAATAATTTCACTTTTAAATTTGTAGGTATTATGAAGCAATTATTGAAGATATAACTGAGGATGGCCAATGTACTGTCAATTTTACAGCCTATGGTAATACAGATGTGGCTGATGTAAGTTTTCTAAACATTTCTTTAGTTTGTTGAATTTAATTGATTCGTCGTTATATATGTTTGAATTATTTTTGTGCCTCATGTACTTTTTCTTCCTTTTTAGTTAGAGCACTTGCATCCTCTTGATACAGAGCGAGGGGAATTTTCTGAGAGTTCATCAAAGAGCAGGTATTAAAAATTTGACTTTTTAACATTTCTTAAGTAAATTTTAAATTACCAATAACTTCAATATCATAAAGAAATATTTTAAAAATTCACTTTGTATTTTTCCATTATTATTTAATATTTAAATTTTTCCTATTATAAAGTACCTTCTAAGTAGTCAAAATAGGAATGGTGGGGCTTTATAAAGAGCAAAATTAGTAGTTGCCACTGGCCACAGGGTTACTAAATATAAAATGTGGCTGTTAAAAAATTAACTGCCAACTACCACTTTATGGCCACCTTTCCTATTTGAAAATTTTCCAAAGATGCATCCCATACGTATATATGATTTCCATTCCCCGTTATAGTGTTTTTCAAAAGATTTGCAATCTTTTGAGCCTTCTGTCTCTTGAATACCCAAAAGCCAAATAATCTGTTATCTTTGTTGACCTTTGATACGGCTTCCTAGGAGAAAGTAAAATTTTTCTGATGCCATCAATGATTCCACTCCTGCTAGTTGCAATATGTTAATATTAAAATATTTATTTGGGCTATTTAATTTTAGATTAATGCTAATAGAAATTTTAACAAAAGTTTATTGTTTAGCACTTTTAAATTTTAAAAGAAATGGCCACTAATGAAATTTGTCAGTTATGCCTTTAAGAGCTTTATAAAGAGCAGGTGTTGATCCAGGTTTTATTTTTTGAAGGGCCCATTTTTGTGAAAGATTTTTATCATGTAAAATCTTCAATTTTAACGGTCACTATATTTTGCATTCCAGGGGTCTGTCCAGATTTTTCTCACAGGGTCCTGTTTTTGTGAAATTGTGAGCAGTTTTTTAATATTTGTGAAGATTATGATCAAAATTTTGTAAATTTGAAAATATAATTATATTCTGGTTCCTGTGTATCTATCCTTAATGTATAAAAAAAACCTAAGTAATATGTAATTTGATGACTTTAATTGTTTTCTAACAGGTCAGATTTTACTTTTAAATGATTAAATTTGTGAAAAGCTCAGTTTGAAGGTGGAAAAGTTTTCTGAAAGGTCTATTTTTAGGGAAAAGAATTTTGTGAAGGGTCCTGTTTTGAAATGAAAAATTTTATGAAGGATCTTTTTTAAGGACCCATAATTTTCCTAAACAGATTCCTGCATTCAATAACAGGAATGCTTCATTAAACCAAATAAATCTAGAAATTTGATTTAATACTGAAAAATATCTGTTATTATAATTATTGTGTGATTGTTAGCTTCTTTCAGAAACTTTTTAAAAGGAAGTCTGATTAAAAAAATAGTGGTTTAGTGTTAAAAGTATGTTGAAACATTGGCACATTCTACTTTCTGTTAACAAAACAATTTAATTATGCACAAATGCATCTTCAAATATCTTTACACTTGTAAAAAAGTCAATTTTACATAGTAAAGCATACCAAAACCTCAAATAAACAAAATTATAGTTGCACTCGTTTAACACTAAACCACTAAGTGATGCATTGTAGAGAACAAAAATCATACAACAGATTAAAATTTGACTTACCTTTAACTAGACTCTTCTTATAAAAGATGATTAAGTTAAATAAAAATAAAACAATCTTGATCAAAGTTATAAAAACAAAATGCTTTTGCTATTTACAAGATTTCATTTCAAAGAAATCTGTTAACATTTTCTCTAAACTTGAATTAAAAATTAATAATTAATGTGTTTTTTTAAAAATGTAAATAGTTATTTTATAGTTCATGATTCCGCAAAATTAAATGAATGCAAGATACAGTTTTAAAGTTAAAGGCGGTGGTTTCTAGTCATTTAAAAATATCTACAATTTCTTCACATTGATGTTTTGATATATATATATATATTTTTGTCCATGTACAATTATTCTCAAATGTTTGTCAAGGTTTTCTTGTTTGAGAGATGCTCTGAGGTTTGTACATAACAGATTCAACTTTAAAAACAATCTTTCAACCTAAGGTGTTGAAGTTAACACAATCAGTGATAAAAGTTTCATGAAATTCGGATATAGTATCCAATTTTTAGAATCACTTTGTAGAATCATTTGGAAGTCATTTGGCTAATCTTGCTTTCCATAGCTTTCTTTGCATCTTCCTTCTTGTTTTCATACAAAAGTTGTTGAGCTGTTTTTGTTTTTCTTACATCAAAAGTCATTTTGGCAAATAACTCTTCTTTCTTAAAACCTGTTTCAAGCCATTTTATCAGTAATAGTTTTTAATAAAGTAACAACGTCTTGAAAATTGTCTGTTTTTTCTTCACCATAATAGGAAATAAAAAGTGATAAGCGTAAATCAAAATCCAATTGTTTATCATCATTAGTCAGTTCATTTATGTGCATATTACTGAAGATATCAAAACCTTTTAAATTGCTGCTATTGGGAGACAGATAAAAAGTTAAATGCAACTTTTTCTTGAAATCATTTTAAAAGTGTTTCTTTAAATTAACTCAGAACATCTTTTTTTAGATTTTAATCTTCTTACACTTTTATACTTAAAGATGTACATTCATTTGCTAAGTTTAACAAATCCTTACTCTTTTGAAAACTATGCCCATTTTCTAAGTTTTCACAGTAAACTTCCATTTTCTTCATTAATTATTCACTTTGCTGTTAACTAAGCTAAATGTAATATGTGTAGATTGAAGCCACAAACTCAAGACACACCTTACCAAAGAAATCTGCCAAAAATAATATTGCCAGAAGAATTTCTGGTTCCAGGAGCTGTTCCCACAAACCTTTTGAGTTAATGCTCTCGTGTTTCAATGAATGGAGAAAGCGTAGTGCAACTTTTTCACAGGCATGACCATGGGACAGCCAACGAGTGGTAGACGCTTTCACTATCTTTAGCAAATCAATACAGTGTACAGTTCGCTACAATTTTTTGAGAGGGGCTGTAGTGGGACAATTTCAACAATGAAAATAAAAATAACTATGGATCTGCAGCCTTTATAGAGAATCATGCACTTTTAATAAGCAAACAAAAGCCAGGGCCAGTTTGTGACTCCTATAATTTATATAACTGCAATGAGGGAAAGATGCTTAATCTTTCTTTGCCATCCCTAGAATGTTTGCCACTCATGGCATTTGCTCCATCTAGAGAAATGAATAATATTTGGATGGATCAATGTTTTTGGGAATACATATTTTTTCTATCTTGCACTTGTTATGGCTCCTGCTGTGCTTATTCCTTAAGTAAATAAGGCCGGAATATTTTTCTTGTACATACATTGCTGTGTCCTGGAAGTCTATATCTGACTATCAAACTTAACTGTTCCTGCTGGGATTCATCTGTACATTTGCCTGTCACCATAGCAAAAAAATCTGCACAAGCTAGTTTTGTAAGTAACTCCTGCACCAAAAAAGGTGAAATTGAACTAATATTACTTTCAACAGATATGATAGGTAGGTTGAATCCCCCCTCCCTTCCCAACTATCTAAGTGCTTTTTAATCTCATTATCATCATCCAAATGTTCTTCCAAAAGTCCTGTGAGTGATTCCAAAATCTCTGAGACTGCTCACTTCTTAATCATGAAATATAAAACTTTACAAACTTATTAATTTTCTGTTGAAGTTTTTTCTTGATAGATTTGCAGCTTTTGCACCTTCAGATATGTATGTTCTTCATCATTCCCTTTTTTAAATTTACTTCTTGAGTCATAACAGTTTCCTTATGTTTCTTGCTGATTTTGTGTTTATTGCAAACTCTGAATAGTTACTCTGTTAGGGTGACCATTTTTAATACTTTCCAACATAGTTGAAAAGTGTTTGACTTTGGTTTGTCTGGCTGAGCTCTAACTCTCATAAATATACTCAGATTGCCCTGTAATTTTTCAATGTTATTGTCATTTACTATAGCATGATTGCTATTGAAAATGAAGTGTGTAGCATTTATACTTCTTTTAGAGTTTTCCCCAGGTTTAAAAAAGGGCAGGGTGCTGCTGGTGAGAAAAGGGCACTTTTTTTTATTCTTAAGGGCACTTTTCAGATTCTTAAGGGCACTTTTTTTAATTTTTAAAGGTATTATTTTGGTTTTTAAAGCCCCTTTTGATGTTTAAAAGTCAGGGCACCGTTTTCAAGACAACATCGAGTCAATTTTTACTATGAAAGCAAATTTTTTAATGCAAAAAAGAGAAAGGGCACTTTTCTTACTGAGGGGCAAGAAGGGTGCTAATTCTTTTTATGAAGGGCAAGAAGAGGGGTATTTTGTAAACCAAAGGGCAGGCAGGGTGCAGCGCCCTTCTGAAACTGTCTGGGGGAAACTCTGCTTCTTTTACAGGGACAGTCAATAAGTTCAAACATAATGAAGTTGATATGCATTTATGAAGTGCACTAAAACATGCATTCTGTAGAATAAGGAGTGCAAAGTATTTATTATTCATTTCCAAGCCACATAAAAGATTTCATATAGTGGTCTACGGGAGAAAATTGTTTGCAGCATATTTTAATTATGTTACACTATTTCAAATATAATGAAATCGATACACATTAGTGAGGTTTACTTGCTGTAGAATACGATGTGCATAACATTTATTGTCTGATTACAGGGACACACAAAAGATTTCGGATATAGTATGGGAGAGTGGTGGCTAATGGGACAATTTTAAAGTTTTAATTATTTTTAAATGAAATCAACAAATTTCTGAATTTTTTTTTTTGTATGCTTGGAAAGAAAAGTATTGGCTTTATAAAAAAAAAAAAAAAAAAAAAAAAAATTTGAAGAGATAGCATTTGTTGTTTTTTAAGTGTAATGACTTTTATACACTGTTGTACTTGTTCCATTAGTCCCGTAGGTTGGGGTCTATTGGGACACCCCGTGGGTCTAATGGGACATATCAAAATCAACACAAAAACTACAGTTGCAGTACCTATTTTAAAGACAGCACATTTTACTTCAAAATACGATGTACATAAACAGTATAGTATTAATTATTGCATAGTTAAAATTTGATAAAATTAAAATAAAAAAACATTAAAGTTGATGAATGAATAGTCCTAATCTACTGTAGGCTGAGGTAATTTCATTACAATATCTAATTTCAGTCCAGTATTTTTCTTTTTTTCAGGATAGACAACTACTTTTTCATGTGTTTTTTAAAACCTTTTAATAAGACAATCTTTTAAATAAATCATGCATACTCATCACTAACAATAAGTACCTATGCATCATCAATCCAGTTGTCCCATTAGTCCCCATATGCTGATATTTTATATTTTTCTAATCTACATAGCACATGTTTATCCAAAGATAATTTAACTAAGTTTAATATAAAATGCGATATTTGTGTTATATTAATTAGTAGCCTCGTAAAAATTTCAGGCAATAATGAATTGTAAATGTCATTTAAGTAAAAAAAAAATTAAAGTTACTTTTTAGAGTTGAAAACAAACTTTCTTCATGCACGCTTTCAAACAATTGAAAATAGCTGACTTCTTGTTGTTGAAGTTAGTAACTTTGGTGTTACCATTTAGGTGTAGCATAATGTTTTGTTAAAAATAATATTTTCAATAAAATTTTGCCACTGTCCCATTAGCCCCCACTCCCCCCTACTGTACCTGAAACACTGTCTAATAGCAATAGTTGCTGGAAATATGTTTTCCGTTATGGGTATGCATTTTTAAGTTTAAGTAATTTTTTTCATATTATTTGGTGTGTATTAATTCTATAGATCATATACAGGGATCTAATTAAAATTTACACAAAAGAATTTGTAAGCATTACTGAGTGTGAGTCTAAATCTGATTTTTAATTGAGTTATTCATTTTCAAGCAAAATTATTTTTATTGGCTAGAATTGATAAACTGATCTTCTATTGAATGATGAATTTTATCAGATCTGTGTAGATTTAAAATAATTTATTATGCTATTACCTTCGCTTTTTGAAGGGTGAGATTTTTTTATATAATAATCTGAATTTCTGGATCTAACTCCATTAGGGGAACATTCACACTTTATATTTCCATAAATAAATATATTTAAATTTATTGCAATTACTTAACAATTAATAATAAAATTTTTAACTAAGAAAACTATTACACTGCACACAAAAAATAAAGCCAGACTAGGTTAGCGCATTTACGTACAAAATACAAAAACATCTAATCTGTCAATCTTAAAGAGCAAAATTAATGATCAAATTATTGCACGTCCAAGAAGTTAAGTCACTTTTCTATGGAGAATTAGCCATGGAAATCATCCTCTTGTCGTTTCTACTGATGACGCGACATGAGATCAAATGCACCAAATGTCCCTGTTAGGGTTTAATCTAGAGCTAGCCAAATAGCCAAAAAGCTAACTGAAAGCACCTTTTGCCCCTAAAGCATTTAGTGGATTAGCCAAATAGCAACAGCCAAAAAAATATATATCATTTCCATTTTGTTGTTCCTGCCTTTCGTAAACATGCTGCTGCTGCGTGAAAAAATTTCCAACCACCTCTGTCCCGGCAATTCACTTCAAAATTTGTCTCGTCTTCTCTGTGCAAGCATCTTACAAATAGGGTGACATCATTTGCGTTAAACAAGTATTGAGGCAAGTACATTTGATGTGTGATGTATGGCCAAATCTCGAAGGGTCAATCTTACAGAGTGATGTACTGTTTGCATATTGCATAATTAAAAATAATATTCATCATGAGTGCAAGAAGTCCATCCAGGCCAAGACTGAAAACTTTTTAGAGAATTAGGAATAATCAAATGAAAATTGGTTAGAAAATTTCTATGTCTTGCATTATGGTTAAAAATTTATCTGTTTCAACATGGCCTAACTTGATCTTTCTCCTTCCCCTCATAAGGGGAAGGAGAAAGATCGAGTTTGGCTGTGGTTACAATAACCGAAAGTAATAAAAAGTTCTTGATAAAAAAATTGCTATTATTTAAGTATATAAAGTAGAATTTACTATCAATCAAAAATCTCTCCAAGACTGAAATCAGTCCTGAGACTGAAGGTCTTACACCCATGATACTCATTTATATGGAAATTTTGTATAAATATATATTTTTTTTCTTGGCTAAACCTATTTTTATTTGGCTAACAGATATTGGCTGCAATTAGCCAAAAAGCTACAAATCTCTTTTTCTTAGATTAAACCCTACCTGTGCATGCGTAGGTTCTGCTCAATTGATTGGAGGACCGTATCTTGCCAAAATTTTGTTTTTTCTTGCAAGTTAATTCATGGCTGAACTCTATTCATAGATACTAGAATAGAGTTTGGCGGTAATTTAACGGGATCATTTTTAAATGGAAAGTAATTTTGTGAAAGGGCCATTTTAATGAAACATAATTTTGTGAAAGGGACCGATTTTATGAATTGGAATTTTGTGAAGGGAAATTTTTTATGGATTAGAATTCTGTGGAAGTGTTACAAAATTGGCCCATTTTTTGTTTGTATTGACATTTAAAGAGATTTTAAAATGTTACCGTAATTATTAATATTCTTTGAAATTTTCTGTCCTTAGAAAACAAATTATCCAAGCCCAAAAAGAATACAAAAAAAAGAAAGCACAAAAGAAAGCTCAAAGGATGAAGCAATTAGAAGAAGAAAGAGAAAAAGAAAAATTAAAGTGGCACAGTTTTAATGCTAAGGTAATGTTTTCAATAGTCTTGCTTGATTAACATTTAAAAAAATAACCTCTAATATTTTATCTACCATAGGAAATGTTGGAAATTTTTGCTAATTAGTCCCAATTTTGTTGTGTGAGCAAACACAGACTATGTATTATCCTCTACAAGGTTTTTGAAATATGCATAATTTTTTCACATTTATATTGCTGTTTCTAGTTTCTGTGCTTGTGAATAAGATATTATTAGCAATTAATGGCACGCTCTAGTGAATCGGTTTTCTGCATGCCAGATCGTGAAATCCTATTTTTAGCTACAGAGAAATTTATAAATAAGGTGTTCTTTGAATACTGTGTGTGTGGTTTTACTATTGATGATTAAAGGTAGTTTCTTTTTATTATATTTTAATAACACAACCCACAGACATAACAACGATGAACACACAAATATATGGTAGCTTGATATCATACTTAATTAATTCAGTTCTTAAACTGTTATGGGGAATAAACTGTTTGCATTATGAAATAGAACAATTGAGGGACAAAACCGATTTATACAAAATATGCCACAATGGCAGCTAGAGAACAACCGGGTTACATGACTTCAAAACAGCAGAGCTTGTTTGACATGCACACAAGGTCTGAACATGGCCTGGTGTTACTTGGAAATCATTTATGTCAGTTGATAATGGAGTTAAAGGATGCATATTTAATCTTTAATGTAAAAAGTGGTTGTCAGGAATTTTTTAATCGTTAATCAAGCACCCTTTAATGTTCTTTTTAAAAAAATTTATATAAAAAAATCATGTACCTTATTTATTGCTCTCTAGTGACAATAAATAAATATATAGTCATATAAATTATCCCCTCTATCCCAAAGTTTTTGCTTCCCGTACCCTTTTGATCCCCCAGCATACAGAGTTTCAAATCTCTTAAATATCTTTATTTAAATATATATTTTTTTTCTATTTGTTTCTCATTAATGACAAAATAATAAATATTGGATAGTCTAAATTTCCCCCATCTGTCCTCAAAATTATGCTTTTCCCGTTTTGCTCTCCCACTAGGGCGTACAAAACAATTTAAAATCTTTATATGTATATGTAATATAAAATCTGTCCCATATGTTGTTCTCTAGTGATTCTAAATAATCAGGATTTTAAGGGGGGGGGGGTTATTGTACCCTATTCGTTGTTCATTAATAACAATAAATAAATAACCAGTCATCAAAATTATTATCCTTCTCTGTCAAATTTACATTTCTCCCCTTTCCCCTCCAGTCTACAAAGAGTTTTAAAATCTTTAAAAATGTTTATTTAAAAAAAAAAATCTTCAGCCTTATTTGTTACTCTCTAGTGACAATAAATCAGCCATATAAATTATCGCCCTTCCCTTCAAAATTTATGCTCCCTCTCCCCTCTGCCTCCTCCAAGGTACAGAGTTTAAAATGTTTAAAACTCTGTATTTAAAACAATTTGCCATATTTTTTATTCTCTTGTTAAATAAATAATCTCCTAAAATTTTCTTTCCCCCCCCCCCCCACCCTAAAAAAAAAACTGCTTATTCCATATTTTGTAATAATAATAAATATCAGTCATATTTTATCGAATATTTTTGGCATAAGGCCTAAAAATGACAATAAGCTTTTTATAGCATATCAAAATAAGATGATGATCAATGAAAGAACTGAAATGGAGGAAAAGCTTAAAGTAATTAATAAAAAGTAGACAAAATTAATAGTATCCTACATACATCTGTTCTAAATCAGATTAGAAAATATTGTGATCCATGTGACTAAAAGGTAAATGAGTCATTCAAAATCAAGAGATGAGTCATGAATTTAAAAAAGTAAGTGGAGAAATAATATGAATAATTGAAGGAATAATTGAAGGGAAAATTAATGGAAAATAAATCCACAAAAACAGTAATAAATAGAGGGCAAATTAATAGTTTATAAAAATAGTTGTAAAATATATTATATAATGGTGTCTGGAATAGAGGCATCATAGATCAACAAAACACTTTTTTTTTTCAATCCTGCAATCTTGTGGTTAAAATATATCTGAAAAAATAACTATTAATGCTGCCATCTATGTGTTTAAATTATAAACAACATATAGTAAATACTATATAAGTTGATATGAAACTAAATGTTCCCAGGAGAGATTTAATAATTTACAATACTAAAGGATAAAGAATAAGAAATAGAAATATATATATGTATAATGTATCTTCCTGAACTTTGAATGACTCATAATTTTTAGAATTGGCTCAGGTGCTCAAAACTTGCTTTACCTGCCGGGCTGTTTTTTGTTTTTTAATTGTCACAAAATTTGAATATGCTGTTATGGTACACAGTACTACTACTTTGTTTTTAAAATAATAGTTGTTTTGTGTATATATATATATATATATATTGTAGGGATTTGTCAAATTTTAAGAATGTCTAATGCACATCAAAATGAGCAATAATAACAGAAATGGGACTTAAAGTGAGTGTGGATAACGATAAAGGGTTGCACAGTTGTGTCAAACTGCTCTCACTAAAATATACCAACTAGTATGCAATAAGTTGATATCGGTGCATTAAGGTAAAACACAATTCTTTAAAGTCTGTTTGTTATTACTCCTTAGTTATATACTCCCGAAAAATTCAAACATATGCTATTATTCAAACTGTGGCTATAGAATTTAAATTATTTTATTTTAAAACAAGATTTCTTTAATAATTACATTATTGAAACAAACTTAAATAATAATATTGGTTAACATTATCCTTGTTGTGTACAAAAAATTATTTCTCATTTGTAACTTCAGTAAAGAATTTACTTTTGTTATTTTACTACAAATTTGAAATGTCAAAGTTTTACATCTTAGTTTTATTAATTTATTTTACAAATTATATGTTTTAGGCTTTTAATAAGAAAGGACACGTAAAAAAGAGTATATTTGCTTCGCCTGATAATATCAATGGACGAGTTGGCATTGGCACTTGTGGTATTGGTGGAAGACCTATGACTGAATTCCAGCAGCAAGAAAAATGGAGAAGGAATGTAAATGGACCGCTAAGCAGTATAAAAGCTGCTGCTGCATTAAGGGGACAATCATCTCATTAAAATTCATTCATGAAAATTTAGAAAGTTTGTTTTGGATTTGGGTAAATGTATTTATAATTTTTACTTGAATGAAATTGCTGCTTAAAGCAATATTTGATATCCATTTCATATGAATTGGTATTTCCCAATCTTTTACACTCAAGAAATTACCGTCTTAAGACAAAGTATTAGGAATATATTTTTGCATTTTCTTAAATGTTTGTTAAAATTTGTACATTGCAAAATTACATTGAAACCGTATCCAGAAAGCACCTCTCATTGTACTCTAAAAAAAATTTTAAACATTCAGTAATTTTATTCTTTTTACTTAAAAGCGTAAAAATGCTTTGTTTTCATCATGAAATGTTTCACTTAGCCCTCTAATGCCCTTGGTAACATACATGTTACCATGGTATTACCATTTAGGCAATAATAATAATAATAAAATATATTCAGATTGTTTGATTGCTACCAGTTTTTTTTTTCTTTTTTTTTTTTAACAAGTAATATTTGCCTTACTTAGTCTGTCATTAAATAAGGTAAATATTACTATTTCAAGAAAGTGGTAGCAGCAAGCAATCTGAATTAAAAAGGAAAACAATAAACAAAAAAAAAAAAAAAAAAAAAAAAACCTGTTAACACTCGTGACAACACAAGAGCATTAGGGGGTTAAGTAATCTCTTGCTTTTAAAATGTGAAAATTACTTTTCCTTAAATTTAAATAAATTTGTTAATATAGTATGTCGTTTTGTGAAATTATCACTTAAATTTAAGTAGACTTATTGATAGTAATTTAATTAGTGATTGAAAATATGTAGAAGAGGATCTTCATTTTCCATATAATAAGTAAAGAGCACAAAGTTTCAAGAGTAATTAAATTATCAGGTTTCTTCACCAGGTGATTAGTAGTAGAGGGTACTTAAAATGATAAAGGTGAAATAGATTATGTTGTGTTCTTTACTCATTATATGGAGAGAGAAACAAATCTCCTACATATTTGAATAGGATTGTGTCAGGAGGTATTGTTGAATCCTTCCACTCATTAATGCAGTACAAAAACTTGTTTTTAATTTTATTTTAAATATTTAAGTACATTTTGAATTTTTCATGATCAAAGTCTGTTTTGATTCTTAATTAGATATTTAAATGTTATTAGTAATTTATTATGATATAGATGCACATTAAAAATATTTTCTACAAATTTTATGGTAACTGTATAGTTAACTCGTGTGTATAGGTTTGTGAAGGATGTTAATTTTTCATTCTGTTGTGAAAAGTTTTTTTTGCTGTTGTATTTCATGTATGTACATACAAAATAAAAATTCAGCTTTGCTCCATCTTATTATATTTGACGTTAAAGTCATGTTTCGAAGTTTTTAGTTTTATGTTTTGTTGGCACTTACTAACAGGGTTGAGTTTCTTCCTGGACGATAGAAGAAATGGGAAAAACTGGCAGAAAACTAAAACAATGCTCAAAATTAAAATTACAAGATTTTAAAAAAAAAAAAAGGGAAAATGACATGAAATAATTTAACTTTATTAATAAATATTTTAAGAAGGAATTTTCAAAAGATTTTTTAGCTAAATTAGACCCAGAAACTTTTTATTTTCTTTCCCAAACCCCCCCTTCTGAAAGTTACAGTGCACTTTGTACTCATCTACAATGTTTTATTCTCTCCCATAGTTAAATCTGTTGTCTCAGAAAACTAAAAGAAAGAATGTTGTGAATCACAAATATTCTGTCTTTCTGGGGAAGAGATATTCAGTTTTTGTTGACTTCTTAGAACTTTGAAAAAATAATTAAAAGATGGTGTGCACTGGGCAAACTTTTGTTTTGTTATAAAATGTTGTCTAGTGGTATAGAAAATGATTTATTTAATACTGTGTGTAATTATTATATTAATACACACTGCATAGAAATTCTTACATTTGACTACAATAATACTAGCATTTTTTAATATTCTGTGATTAAATAAGGCAAAGATTACTATTCAAATATACTGGTATTATTGTAGTCAAAGGTAAGCACTACTACATACTTTGTAATATAATCTAAATAAAATTGATGCAAATCTATAGCACTGTTTTTTTTTTTTGTATTGTTTTTTTAATTATTTATTTATTACAATTTCTGTAGTTTCATAATGAAAAAGTGTTAGTTTAGTGAAGTGAAATAACCTTAGTGAAACTGGTGTAATATTATCAATTTAGCGTACATAAATTTTTAAAAGTCTTTACATAAGGTTATCTTAAGAGAATACATTTACCTACATCTCAAAAATATAAATTATGTGTGTAGTACATTATTAAAAATACCCATTTCTTCCAGTCTTTTTTTTCCACTTTGGAAGAAACTTACCAACCCTGCTTGGTACATTTTTTGTTATATAACATTTTGGAACATTTTGTCACAAGTCATTAAATGTTGTTTAAAATTTTGTCCAACATCACAAATCATGTCACTCATGCCTGTAAATATTGTGTTAATAAAAATTTTCATTTTGCATGACTGTACTTTTTTTAATATCAAATTCTATGATCTTGTTAGTTATGATTTAAGTATACTACAATTGTTTTAATATACAACTTTAAATATACCAAAAAATCCTCAACTTTTTTGAGGAGATGGGTGGGGTGAGGGTTATCAAAAAGGCTTTAAAAAAGCAAGAGAGGAAATAATCTTGCATTTTTGATAGCTTGAAACACCCTTCAGTTTTTAATATTCTTATTGACTCAAGAAAAATTAAAAGATGTTTGAAATAAACTTTATAAATTAATGTGACATTGTATGTTAAAGCAGAGATTTAAATATCTCTTAATGTTAGGAGTCAGGAAAAAAGCTTCTAATTAAAAGAATTTTAACAAAAGATTATTCTTGTAGGGCTATTTACAGCAAGAGGAGGACATCTTCCCCAGCCCCCTCTTTTGTGAAGGAGAGATGCAAAACACAAAAAACTATTTTTCCTTAAAATGAATAAAAATAAAGTACATTTCTGTTTGATAAATATCTCTTGCAGTTTTGTGCCAAGTGTGGTAAATTGCTTATTTCTCACCGACAAGTGGAAAACCTGATTATAAATCATCACTACGACTTATTCTTTCTTTCAGTATTTCCATTTTTTTATGAATAGGTAATTAAAAGTTAATATGGTGTACACACTTTGGAAAATTGCTAAATGATGCAATTAAATTTTTCCAAGGCAAAGGTATAATTTATGTTTTGATATTTATTCACAGAAGCAGGGCTTTACAAATTTGATAAAATCTGGTAGGCAATAAAAAAATTCTAGTCGCCAGTAAAAAAATATTTACTCCGTCCCCTATCCCGTCATTGATTTTCTAAAAGCACAAAATTTTTTTAGGAATTGAGAAATACTAATAACAAGCATAGTTTAGAATAATTAGTTACATAGCTTAGAATATTACTGAATTTTTTTAATTGTTTAGTTTAATTTTTTATGTAATTTTTAGAGTTTTTTTAGTGTTTTGCAGTGATTTTTTGATATTCTTTAAAGGAAAACCTGTTTCAATCTTTTATCCCAATACAGTAAAAAAATTTTGCCTTTTTTAGTGATTTTTTTTTATTATTTGCTGAGATTTTTTAAAAGTCATAAATACTTTTTTTTTTAAACTATTTTTTTTAATGCAATTTATAACTTTTTTTTCACGTTCTGAGGCAGTTTTTTGACACTCGTAAAAGAAATCAAGTTTCTGTTTTTTAGCCCAATAAAGTAAATTTTGTTCTGCGATTTTCAAATTTTTCCAGAATTTTTAATGTTTTTTTTTCATGATTTTTAGACAAATTTATTTCTGAAATGAAAAGTACTCTCCAGTAACTATTCCAAATGCTGTTTGAACTCAATTCTAGGTCAATTTTTGTACGAAAAAGAAAAAAAAAAAACATTAAATAACTTGGTCAATAGTGGCAAGCATGTGACCACACTTGTCAAATCCTGCACAGTACCATGTATATAATAAAATCCAATGAGCATATGATAAAATACATATTCTGGATTTCAAAACACGAAAATAGTGCTGTGGTCAAAGAATGAAGATATGTACACTACCACCTCATTTCAAGATTCATGCATTTCTTTAACAGGCATGAAAGTTTTTAGTGTTTTCACTGAAATCAGCTTTTTTCAGTGTCATTCTGGCTGTTTCTGAGATTGATGCAGAAACATAGAGAAATCATGATCATAATTTTGGGGGGTGGGGGTGAGTAGGTAAAATTGCATAAAATGAATGCTTCTAAATTTTTCTTATAACATATTTTTTAACATTTTAAAAAGTTTAATGATCAAAATATTATAAGCTGAATCAATGTTTTTAAGATAAGTAATAAAATCATTCATAATTAATTGTTACTACCTTTTTTCGAGTGGTCCCAGTTTTAGTAAGTGTTCTTTCAGTTGTAATATTAGAATAAAAGCAAAATAAGAAAAGAAACAACTTTTGAAAAAGTATACTTTTAAAAGCACAAATTGAAATGTAAATGAAATAACTGCTCATGTTATAATACTACTAGCTCCAGTTTTTGTTTAGTGTCAATGTTCTTTGCTTTATTTTTTTCTGGTTAATACAGTTCTGCCAACATGGGGTTGTGTTTTTAATTCATATTGTAGTAGTACAAATGAAAAAAAAAATGTTGGGAATAATCTTTATGATTATTTTTATTATTATTATTTTAGTGCTAAAATCTTATGTATTCTGCACATGTTTCCATGCATTATTGTGATAACTTCTTATCAGTGCATAGTTCAGCTTTTCCAGAGAGCTTCAACTTTCATGCCTGCTTTAACCCTTTCAGGGGCAAAGTACTTATGTTTCTAAAATTTTGAAATCATTGAATCACACTGGGATTTAATAACAAATTTATTTCCAAATGAGTAAAAGTGTTTCTTCATGCATATTATAAAAGTAAAATTTGATTCAAAAGTTCCAGTGTCATTGTGGCATTTGGGAATTAAAATTAAGTGGGATATATTATATCCCACCTCCCTTCAAAAGAATACCTGCTGTTCAATTTATATACTTCTGGTGTACATTCATTTCTGTGAATCACATTTAATTTAAGCTCTGTAGAACCACTAGCATGAAAAAAATATCAGGCATTTTTAGCAATGCTAAATGAAATATCAACTTTATGGTGGCTGGGTAATGAAATAATTATATTCAGTATTTGTGAATTTCCATTTTGTATTCAATAAAATAATTGCACTTTTCATTAAACTATATGCATGTAATGGAACTCCAGTAATCCGGGTTACCTGCGATCTTTTCTGTTGAGCTGATTAAAATATCAGAACAGATGCTTCGATCAATAAGGTTAACTGGATAAATTATGCCCTCCAGATTCGACCGGGATAGCTCAGTGGTAGAGCGTGGCGGCTTCAGCCAGGCGATCCCAGGTTCGAATCTTGGCCCGGACATTTTTCGTCCAGTTGGAAATTTACAACTTGTATGATTACTTTACCAATTTGAAATAATTGTGTTAAAAAAAAATAATCTAGTGTATTCCGTATCCAGCGTTTACTGGAGTTCCATTACCTGCGATCTTTTCTGTTGAGCTGATTAAAATATCAGACCAGATGCTTCGATCAATAAGGTTAACTGGATGAATTATGCCCTCCAGATTCGACCGGGATAGCTCAGTGGTAGAGCGTGGCGGCTTCAGCCAGGCGATCCCAGGTTCGAATCCTGGCCCGGACATTTTTCGTCCAGTTGGAAATTTACAACTTATATGCATGTGTGACTATTATTACCATTAACATTTATCTTCTAAGTTATTTTACATGGTACTTTTCATAATATTTGCAAATGGAGTCTATGTTAACTTTTGTGCTAACATTTCCACTTGCTGCAAAGCTGTGTTCATGTAATGGAAAAGTACGAAAATAAAATTAACTCATTACATTTATGGCCATGAACATGTGCAACACCTTTAGTTTTAAAATACTAATGCGTAGCAGCTCTATCTGAGTTTAAAAAAAAACTTAAAATGTATTCTATACAAAATTAACATTAATAAAAAATTACATTCTGTTCAAGTGGAGTAAAACATTCTTTCACATGAGCTAGTATAATAGCTCATTTATTAACAAACAGAAACTATTTCAATATTCAGTAATAAAAATATTCGTTTATTCAGAGTTTAATTTTTTATCTAAATTTAGTACCTCATTTATAAGGAGGGAGGTCGTGCAGATGGAACTAAGAAAAGCCAGATATTGATTTGGTAAAGAGGATAAGAACAAGAGGTGGCAGAAATAATTTTCTTTTGGACACGGATCATTGGATAAGGGATTTTCTGGTTAATCGTAGATGAGTGTGTATAGACATTGGAGCGGGATAGGGTGGTGGATTACATTGCAATAATAAGATGTTTTAAATGCCAGGAATTTGGACATGTAGCTTCGACATGTAGTAAGGATTCTAAATGTGTTACGTGTGCATGTGAACATAATATTAAAGACCGTTCTAATGAAAGTGTTATGTGCTAGAACTGTCTGGCTGGTGACTTAGATTCTTCGGCGGATCATCGTGCTGATAGTCCGGAATGCCCTATATTTCAAAATTATCGCAGTATTGTCCTTTCCAGGAGATTATGACGGGCCCATCAGTGATTCCAAACTATTTTTAAGGGTTGTTCAGATCAATTTGCACCATTCTCAGGATGCTTCTGATGTCATGGTGCATTATGCTTCTGACAAATTGATATCTGTTTTTCTTTGCCAGGATCCTTATATCCACAAAGGTGTTTTTGTTGGTGTTCCCCCGGACTGGCTTTGCTTTTTGTCTAAAAACTTAACTGCTGCTGTGGTTTTAACTAACAGAGCTTTTACTTGTGTGAGATGCATTACAGCGATTAATTCAGTGTTTATTAATTTGAATGTGGTTGGTGGCCCTATAACTATAGGTTCACAATACTCAGCTCCGTCTGGAGATTTAAATAGAGACTTTGCTGACTGGACAGCATTGTTGCAGGATTGTGCATATGTGTTGCTTTAACGTACCAATGAGACTGTTTGGTTACTCCTGAGAAAATGACAGAACAGATGTTCTGTTAGAGTATCTGACGATGATGAACTTGAGTATAGTTAATGACTCAGACCCTGAACACACATTTGTGCAGGGTGATTTAAAGGGTAGGCCAGACCTGACCCTGTGTGAATAACGTTTGGTTCCAATACTGACTACTTGGAGCGTGGATTCCGCTATATTTTTGTACAGTGATCATAGATATATTGTTTTTGACCTTGATACTATACCTGTGATGCATTTTAGGAACATGTACAAAACAAAAAATTAAAGTATGAAGCATTTTAACTTATTTATAAAACCATTTGAGACTCAACTAATAGATAAATTGGAAAGAGTTAACTCAGCAGTATCGTGGGATAACTGGCTATATGATTTTTATGATTTGATTGACTTGGCAATGTCTAAATGTTTTCGACGTGGCGAGATCAGTCATAAGCCTACTTTTGTTTGGTTTACACCGGCTCTTCGTACTCACCGTAACAGAGTAAAGGATTTATACAAGCTCTACAGAAAGAATCCGTCGGATGATCAAAGACATTTATATAAACGGGCTGCGCGAAAAGCGAAGAGATTATCATGGCTTAAGTACTGTGGAGATACACAAAATCGTTACAGAAACCTTTTCAAATTTATCTCCAGTAAAAAGCTAGCTTAAACCGATTTAATATCTTCAACTTTAAAGGACTCTTGCATATTTGACACTTATGATGACGTGGCAGGCAGACAGATGAGAGGATTTTGCTGTTCATGTTATTTCGGAGAATGTACATTCGTATACTTCTGAAGTTGATTGCAGGGTTCTGAAAGAATTTCATCCAATTACAAAGAGAGAACTGTTTTATGTTTTGAAACAACAACACAAAGCTAAAGCTCCAGGATTTGATAATATAGACACTTTTATTGTCAAAAATCTGTCATAACTACACAAATATTTTGCTCACTTTCTACAATAGTTGTCTTGGCTTCGGTCATTTTCCAACTTTGTGGAAATGTGGCATTGAAATATTTTTTAGAAAGAGGAATAGGGACCCGGTTTTACCAAGTTCATACCAGCCAATCACTTTGTTGCCAGTTATGGCAAAAGTTTTTGAGAGAATTGTTAAATATAGACTCATGACCACACTTGAAAATACTGAATTACTTTGATCAAGATCAACATGGTTTTAGAGAGAAGCGTAGTACGATTTCTGCTCTTACAAGTGTTAAATCGCCTATTCAAGAGGTTTTGTCAGATCATAAATACTGTGCTTTGGTATCTATGGACATACGAGGAGCTTTTGGTAATTTGGTTTGGACTACTGTCGCTGATATTATACAGAGGCTTCCATTACCGATATATGTGATTTCGATACTAAAAAATTATATTTCCGACCGCCTTATTGGCTTTAAGTTTAGTGGTGGAGTACAATGGTTACAGAATATATAAAGGATGTTCTCAGGTGTCTTGTCTTGGCCCTCTTCTTTGGTTAATAACTGCAGACAGTGTAATAAAAATTTATAAAAACAGATGTAAATCATACATAGTCGTGTATGCAGATGATTCTAATATCATAGAGGGGGCAGATAAAAGAGCTTCTTTGGAAAAAAGAATAAATTTATATGTAACAGAATTTGGTTCGGTATGTAATGATCATGGTCTTGAGGTAAGTGCCCTGAAGTCAAAGTCTGTGCTTTTTGGTAAATATACTAAGAAAAAAAAACGCTATCCAATTTTTAAGTATAACGGTTGCAGGATACCAGTGGTATATAATATAACATATCTGGGGTTTGTACTTGACAGTACATTTTCATAGATTGATCACTTCATGTACATTAGGGTGGATCGGTCTTATATGGTGAAAAAATAAAATATTATTAATCAAAACCTACCTATGCGGAAAAGATGTTCTATTGTATAGAGATTAAGAGAAAAATAATAATTTCAAAATTTAATACTGCCGCAATGTGGTTGAAATTTCGAAAAAAATGAAAAAAAGACCTAATTTTGGTTAGATGATTTTTGACTCAAAATTATTGTTTTAATATTAATCAAAGCATACCTATGCTGAAAAGATGTTATATTGTATGGAAATTAAAAGAAAAATAATAAAAAATAATAATTTCAATATTTAATGCTGTCTCAAGGGAGTTGAATTTTCGAAAAAAAGAGCAATTCCAGCTTTTTCAGTCTCCCGCTTTATCCTTCCACCTCTCCATAAGTCAGAAGCGCTACGTCATAGAATCTTCCTCACTTCATAAGACACGCCCACGTGGATCTGAATAATAGTGGATAAAGGTGTTCCCACCGTTCCCTGGCTCAGTTCAAAGCTTGCGGCTTATGGAATCGGGCACTGTTCTTGCAAAGTGAAATAAATTTCGATTTCATTGTGCAAGATTTCTTTGTTTGTGTATTGTGTTGCGTAGTGTACTTTGAATATTATTGCACCATGTCGATGTTAAAAAAAGACATGATTTGCCCTATATTTGGGTCAGGCTGTGATATGCCAACGAATATGCTTCCTACCTACGAAAACGTAATAAAGTGCGTATGTTGGCATTCAAAAGAATACCGAATCAAGAAAACATTGTCTACATCTACACTTTTCTCCCCATGTGAAGAAGTTGTTAATAAGTTAGAAGAGACCTGAAAACGAGCTTCAATCCCAATAATTCACCACTATCGCAGTTTGAGAAGAATTCGATCATACCACGACAAATATCGCGGTCTTCTTAAATCTTACAAAGCCACAAAAGGGATTGAAAGTTATCGCAATCAGATTGACGTTTTCCGGAAAAAAGCAAAAGCTCTATTTGATATATCGGCATGTACTTCAAAATCATTTGAAAGTTGCTTCTGTAAGAAAGAACGAAAAGTACCAATGAACGAAAGAGAATTTTTATTAGACCAGCGAATTGAAAGAAAAATAGTAATCGGGTCTCTGGATCGGAAAGTCACTTTACAAATAACAAAGGCCCAGAAACGAAAATTAAAGCAAGGGCGATACGTGGAGAGAAACAAAAAACTGCTTGATGGTTATTCCAGTTCAATAGATTTGAATATGAATATGAAAAACGGGTGCAAATTAAAGCGGCGTATGTGCGAGCATACTGACTTTCTTCATCATCAGCTATATTGAAAGTGGGGCCCAAAACTCTGACGGTGACGCTGTCACACCTGTAGTGACGAAATTTCTAGCCGTAGCCAAGACATTAGACCGTTTTGGCATTTCCGACCGAGCAGGCGCTCCCATCGTGTCACCTGCGCTTCAAGATGTGGGCATTATCTCACAAAGCGATGTATCGAACGTCGTTGACAGAAATAAAATTCAACGTGAGAGAACAAAGACAAGAACAATTCTATCGTCTCAGTCAGTTGTGAAAAACTCTGACCAATTTGGTTTACACTTTGATGGACATAAAGAGAGGACTATATCACTAGAAAATAACAGAGGAAAAGTCATAATAGAAGAACACGTAAGCTTGGGAAAAGAACCTGGTTCCGAGTACATTGGGCACGTATCTGTAAATTCTGGGAGAGTGCAAATCATTGAAAACACATCGTAAATTTTTTGTAATGCGTTGACAATAATATAGTTGTAACAAAGTTGGTTTCGATTGGTTTCCATAGAACATCTATTAACACAGGTGTCAAAGGGGTGTTATTCGAAATGTGGAACTGATTCTGAGGCGTTCACTACAATGGTTTGTAAGCCAGTTCGCGTACGTGGATGGAACAGCGACTGGGCCCAGAAGCTTCACTAGTAAAATAGGAAAATTGTTTGTTGGATGTGAGAAGCTACCTGTAGTTTCATTCATGTCAATACATTGCACACTTTGTGAAGAGACTGACAAGAAAGACTTAAGTACTGATCAACTGTACTTAATGGAAATTTGTGAAGCCATCAACTGTGGACAATGCGGCGAAAGTCAATCGAAGAGAAACCCAAGAAATGTTTGACACTCAAGGTGGCTTACAACCGCTAACAGAATTCTCAGGATTTATGTAGCTTACGAAAATCCATCCGAGGACTTAGTAATGTTAACGGCGTTCATCGTAAAAGTCTATGCGCCTATGTGGTTCAAGATCAAAACGAAACCATCGGTAATCTATGGTGCACAGCATTTGCATCACTCGATTGTTCTCTGGCGTTATTTGTCAAGTGATCTGAAGGACGTCATAGACCCTGTTATTAGGAGAAATGGTTTTTTTGGCCATCCTGAAAATGTCTTGATATCGATGTTAGCGGACGACAGAACTCACATAAGGCAATTGGCCCTTCGATGAATTTTAAAAGCGGGCAAAGTCAAACGGTCTACTGCAAGCTCAAACATTGCAACGAATAATATCCGTATCTTCAATTTACTAGATTTTGACCTTTGTGCGACGGAATATATTAATTTGATTAAATGGGAAAATGTGAGCGAACCTTCACCAACTGAACGATTTAGGGACGACATGATTTCAGAAGCAATATAAATCCAGCAATTATTCCAGCGGCAATAATATCTACTATCAAGGAGTTTCCGTGCAACACTCAAGCAACAGAACGGATAGTCATAACAGTCACGGAAGCATCTTCTGCTGTCTGTGGACCATATAGAAGAGAGGGTTTTATAAGAAATCGCATCGAATGACGAAACCTTATGCCAATTTTCAACACCAAACGTGATTATCTCCCACTGTAATTTCGACGATTTTATAGGTTTTTCTTTTCTTAATAAAAAAGAAGCTGTTAAATAAGAAGCTGAAGATTTTTCTTGTAACCAAGTAAGTGTCCTCTTATTTCAATTAATATTTAAAAATACTAAAATGTATGTTTCATTTAACAAAAATCACATTGACTTTTTACCGTAAAAAGTCTCAAATACATAAATTTCAAACACCATGCGGCAGTAATAAATTTTAAAATTAATTTTTTTAATTGTTTTTCTCTTAATCTCCATACAATAGAATATCTTTTCCGCATAGGTAGGTTTTCAATAATATTAAAATAATAATTTTGAGTCAAAAATCATCTAACCAAAATTAGGTCTTTTTTCATTTTTTTTCGAAATTTCAACCCCATTGCGGCAGTATTAAATTTTGAAATTATTTTTTTTTATTATTTTTCTCTTAATCTCCATACAATAGAACATCTTTTCCGTATAGGTAGGTTTTGAAATTGTGAAAAAAAAAATTTCGATCCACCCTAATGTACATACGGACGAAGGTTAAGACTTTTACTGATAGTATACGGAGAACAAGAATTAGGGACAAAGGTCTTTCATTGGTATCTATCAAATTATACCTTGTCACAGCTAAACAAATATCATATGGCTATGAGGTATGGTGGCAGGATGTTTGTTCTTTGGCAGTCAAGAAACTTAGAGCATGTCAGCATTTGGGTTTAATGGCTGTTATCGTTCAGTCTCCACGGATCCTCTTTGTGTACTTGCGGGAATTCTATTGAGATTTCTATATTAAAAAAAAAATGACTTTTACGTTTACTCCATTCAACATAAACAAAAAAATATCGAAATAGATGGGGTGACCATCAACAGTACACAACTTATGAAGAAATTGCCTTCTTTCAGTTACCCATAGTATTATAAAACACATGGTTATATCTTTATCAAGTCTGTTACTGAACATGTGCCACAGGTAAAGCATCCAATAATATTTACTGATGGATTGAAGATGCCTGGAGGTGTAAGTGCAGCTTTTACGGTTCTTCATGAGAATAAGTATATTTATGATTTTCGTCTGAAGTTGCATACCCTAAATAGTATTTATCAGGCAGAGCTTTCAGCTATAGATATGGCTATCGATTGGGATTAGAGACAGATTATATAGACCTTCACTTGTATACTGATAGTTTATCATCACTATTATCTTTAAAAAGTCTTTTCCCAACAAATATCATTTTGCTAAACATTATGAACAAACTTAATGCAGCCGACAATAAGAAATTTCACTTTAGTTGGATTAAAGTGCACGCAAACCTTGAAGGGAACGAAAGAGCAGACCAATTGGCTCGTTTAGTAGTTGGAGAGAGCACCTTTGATACAGAATTGGATTTGGGTTTTCCAATCTCGTGTGTGAAGAATTACTTTAAACAACAAATTATTTCAGAGTGGCAGAGTGACTGGGAGAGCTCGGATAAAGGTCAAGATACATTTTCGGTGATCAAAAGAGTTAAAACAATTTTTTTGGTTTCTTCGCAAGTGGTTATATATTTCTTGACTGGTCGCGGCTCTTTTCCAGCCTATTTGTACAAAATTGGTAAGAAAACTAACGATAGATGAGAGTGTGGAAAAAGAGGAGACGTAGTGCATTATCTTTTTGGAAAGTGCGATTATGCCATATCATTTTAAATTTAACTCAAGCCACACTCTCCGATGGAATATGAGAAATACATTACTTAAAAATGAAAACTATAGACACCTTTGTGAAAACTATAATCTTTTGAATAGTAGGCATTCTTTCATCAGATACAGATTTTAATCTTTGTATTTGGAAGGCTCCTGCTACACAGTAAGCTGGTTACATGTTAAGTGTGCCACCATGAACTTCAAACATTTACAGTTCTATTACTGTGTCGTGCCATTCTCTCATATGGAGTCATACAGGTTTGTCATGGAGTGATGTGTCATCATGTTGAACAGTGATGTCTTTTGGATGTCTTTACAGTGATGATTGGACATTTAGTTTACTATCTTGTAGGACTTGTAACTTGATTTTAGCAGACTTAGTAACTTTAAAATCTATAAATACTGAACTACTTTCATACATGGACGATGTAATTAACATTTGATTACAGGCATTGTGGAATTGAAATATATTTAAGATTCACTTCAGTGTTAAAGAGATTTTGGGTTCCTGGTGATTTATTAAGTCTCATTGCAATCTTTTACAGACTTTTGTAACTGTAAAAGTCTATAAACGCTGTTTCAATTTCATCATCATTCTTTTTCTTTATTTTGTTTCTTTTTACAGACATATGTTTTTGTAAATTTTTTAAAAGTTGTTTATTTAATTTACTTTATTCTCGGTTTTTGTTTATTTATCAATTTTATTTATTTATTTATTTATTTATTATTATTATCATAGAAACTCGACAGACATAAGAAACAGGAATGCGTTGAATCGTAAATGAAACGAATTTCCGCCAATGGATGCCAAACGATTTTACAAAAAAAATTTTACACTCTGTCTAGTTTATATTTTGCGGACGGGATAAAACGGGTTTTTGACACATCTATATCTCGCGTTCTATTTATGATAGAAACAAAATTCTTGATTCTATGGAATGGGGCGTGCAACGTGACTAAGAAATCAAAAGTAAAGCAAAATCCGACGAATAGATTTTCAGTAAATGCGATTTTAAAAGTGCTGTTTTTTGCACTTTTTAAATCTGGTTCAGACCAAAAACTGTTGACAGGGCTACAGCAATGTGTAATTATCGGATTTTTACGCGGTTTACGTCATTTGAATTGTTTTTATGTGTAGTTTAAACCTTTGTAAGTTTCATGTAAAAATATTAATTAGTTTTTGATATATATCAGTTTAAAGTTATTGATTCCTATACTTAACATAGAGCAAAAAACTGTTGACAGGGCTACAGCAATGTGTAATTATCGGATTTTTATGCGGTTTACGTCATTTGAATTGATTTTATGAGTAGTTCAAACTTTTGTAAGTTTCGTGTAAAAATATTAATTAGATTTTGATTTATATCAGTTTAAAGTTATTGATTCCTATACTTAACATAGAGCAAAAAAATAATTAATGACCCAACTCTTTTGGGAATGGTCGTATACACATGATATTAAGATATGTTATTACAGTCGACCCAAGTAAGCTTTCTATTATAAAAAAATAGCAACATTTAAGGTTCGTTTACAGGGTCTCACAAAAGATCTTTTGATATAGGGCTATAGAGTTGTGTAATTATCCGATTTTTACGCGGTTTGCAGCATTTGAATTGTTTTTATGAGTACAACTGTTGAATATTTCGTGTAAAAAATATTAATTAGTTTTTTATGTATACCACTTTAAAGTGATTTATTCCTATACTTAAGATGAAGCAAAGAAATATTAAATGGTCTAACTCTTTTCAAAAAGAACGTATGCGCATGATGTTAAAATATGTTACTACGAACGACCTAAGTTAGCTTCCTATTATAAAACAGAATTGTAAAATTTGCTGTTCGTTTACAGGGTAACTCAAAATATTTTTTAATAAGACTAAATACACAATATTGCCAAAGGTGATTGGTCACTTGCGATTTTAGACGTTTTGTTAACTATCTAGAAAAATACATAAGGAATTAACCTGAAACTGCAGGTGTGTAAACAGTATAGTATAGCTTATACATTTCCATGGATATTTTTTCCGAAACCCCATAGGGGACTGTCAACAAATTGAAAAAGAACGAATATCTTTTGGATTACCCTGTAAAAACTAATGTAGCAAAATTGTTCAAACTCGAGATTATTAATAAGTGGTTTAATGTAATATACTGTGTTATTTTTTATGAAGATAGCATGAATATGCGAAGAGAAATTAAGGTTTTTATAAAAACTGACCCAAATTTCACCAAGTTTTTTGCTTATAATTTGCAGAGATCTTAATATAAAAAAAAAGTTATGTTGAGAAAATATGTCAAACAACATTGTACATAATACTGTGCAATCGGAATTAAAAAATAATAAAAATTGGATGAAAAATGAGCAGGTTTACTAAAAAATGTTTCACTGCGCATGCGCGAATGCAATCAAAATATAATATGCATAATGTATTAGCTAAGTATATAGAGCAACTTTTGTGAAAGTCTCAAAATCATAGCTTGAAAATTCTAAAATTATCGTCGATAGAATAAGCTCGAAATCCGCTGTTCCCAAAAAGAAGCAAAAATATGAGGGGTTGTATCAAATATCTGTTGATTAGTGCCAAGATAGCGTACGCAATATTGCACGTACTACTCTATTTGGATACAACCCCTCATCTTTTTGCTTCTTTTTGGGAGCAACGGATTTCGACCCTATTCTATCGACGATAATTTTCAGAAATTTCAAGCTATGATTTTGAGACTTTCACAAAAGTTGCTCTATATACTTAGCTAATACATTATGCATATTATATTTTGATTGCATTCGGGCATGCGCAGTGAAACATTTTTTAGTAAACCTGCTCATTTTTCATCCAATTTTTATTATTTTTTAATTCCGATTGCAGAATATTATGTACAATGTTGTTTGACATATTTTCTCAAAATAACTTTTTTTTTATATTAAGAACTCTGCAAATTATAAGCAAAAAACTTGGCGAAATTTGAGTCGGTTTTTATAAAAACCTTAATTTCTCTTCGAATATTCATGCTATCCTCATAAAAATTAACACCGTATATTACAATAAACCACTTATTAATAATCTCGAGTTTGAACAATTTTGCTACATTAGTTTTTACAGGGTAATCCAAAAGATATTCGTTATTTTTCAATTTGTTGACAGTTCCCTATGGGGTTTCGGGAAAAAATATTCACGGAAATATATAAGCTATACTATACTGTTTACACACCTGCAGTTTCAGGTTAATTCCTCATGTATTTTTCTAGATAGTAACAAAACGTCTAAAATCGCAAGTGACCAATCACCTTTGGCAATATAGTGTAGTTGTGTAATTAGCGAATTTTTACGTTGAAGTACTTGATTCTTGTAGAGGAAAAACAATATTAAATATCATAACTTTTGTCAAAGTGGCTATATACATAAGATATTCAAATATGTTACTACATCCGATTCATTTAAACTCTCTATTGTAAAGCGGCATTGAACCATATACGTTTCGTTTAGAGGGTCTCTTAGAAGATCTTGATTATATTACAACCGATGTATATTTATTTAATGAGATGTATTCTACTGATTTTATACCGTTTCAATCTCTGTAACGTTTTATTATCTTGCTTTAAAATTTAACACGAGTTCATTTTGTCCGCCTGAAAGCTCGTCGATCTTAAGCTCTAAATCTATTAAAATATAGTATTTTCATCGATTAAAAAAAACTGTGTTTATTTATAAATATATAATTCTAGCGTATCAGGAATTAATTGAAATAGCGATTACAAAATTCTAACTTTACATTCATGCGCTGAGTAATAGAATGTAAAAATGTTGCGACCCCAACCTTAGAAGTTTTGCGTTTAAATATTTGCCTTTTCATCGAATCTCCGGCTATGACGAACTTAAAATGCTCTAAAAACGGGCCTAGAGTACAATGAAAAGGAAATAACTTCTTAAATTCCCCATAAAAATTAAAAATGCTAAATTTCGGATACAATAGGTGATCGGTAACGAACTGTTCGGTTTACGAACAAATCGGTTAACGAGCACTTTCGCATGAGATTCATATGTTCGGATAACGAACACTTTCGAAAGATTTTTATGTTCAGAGAACGAACACCTCGCGAAACAAAGCCATGACGAATCAATGCCGTGTTTCATATTTGCCGAGCTATGCTTATTGCCTCTATTGTCGACTTAGAGAACATTTTAACAGTTGCATACATATGTCCTAATTAATTCATGGACTGCCGAGGATTGGGGACCTATATTTTAGGGTCCCCGAATTGGAATGGACAGACTAGAAACATTAATTATGTATTTTGTGCATTTAGTAAATATAGTATTTTTTGGTTTAATCATGCTCCTTTTTAAAATCTAATTTAAAGCTTTATGAATTATCAGTTCAAAAATTTTAATAAAATTTTACATCTTTTTAAACGGTTCATTATGTAAACGCTTTAGTCATTGCGGTATATTTACAAAATCACACAAAATTTTGGAATAGATGTCATCCTACGAACAGTTTCTATTTTGAATCATTTTAGTAGTTTTTATACTTTTGCAAACATTGCAAATCTTAAATTTTTCCGATTCTCGAAACTTTGAGTTAAAAACCTTAACAAATAAAAAAACTTTTAAGGTGCTCAGTAATTTTCAAAAATAATATTTAATATATTAGAATAAAAAATCCCTGTAAATTACAATGGTTCGTAGAAAAAAAACAACTGATTGTTCTCGGTAAAGTATGCTCCATAAACTTATTGTTATAATTGACAGAAAAAAAGTGCTTCTTATTTTTCCACATTTTTCTGAAACTGCAATATTTTAATTAGTCTGTAAACTACTGTAAAATTTTCTAATTTTTTGTTTTTTGAATGTATATAAACGGAAGAGTGATATAAACAAAAGAAAAACGAAAATAAACATTTCATAAATAATCTTATGAATACAATGTAAGGAAATTAATATAAAAATTTCCCCGTTGCTATGGCAGCGACATGTACATTGGAATAAGTCACTCAATAAATTGTATAATTCTGATGTATAATTCTGTTTATATCATCACTATTTTTTTTTTTGCCCCTTTCATCTTTCTTTTATCTTTTCTTTTCTGAATAAAAGTGGAATCTGTATAATTCAAATTAAATACCTTACAAAAATGAATGATATCTCATCAAAAACAACTCGTTGTAAATGATCCCGCCAAGCCACAAACCTAAAACGTCAGTCATAAAAAGAAGTGATATCACATAAAAAGAAACGATGTAGAAGTGCATACTCCGAGTCCCGTGTAAAAATCTATCACCACTCATAATGTTTCCAAAAGACTCGGAGTGAGGTACAGTATGTGAAAACTGCTTGGCGACCTGCAGGCTTTTATAATATATGCAGTATATCAAATTTGAAAATCAAAAAAATAAATTTTTAATTTTTTTATATCACTTTTATAAATATTTTTGTATGCGAAAGAACTGACAGAACGGATTTTTAGCCAGATCTATGCGATTCCGCTTACGCTAGAATTACTGCAATATATCTCAATTTTGTTAACGTTTATTATAAGGTGAATTGTTATTAATATGCGTATGATCATATATATATATATATACAAATTCAAAATCTTTACATGTTTACTTAAAAAATCATCTTCGTAAGAGTGGTGTTTCTAGTTTAAATAATGGTTAAAAAAAGTCAACAAATTGAATTTTCAGGCTCACAAATAAGAAAGGACATGCAAACACAGAAGCTTCAACTTTTTACAATTTTATGGGAGCAAAATAAATAAATAAATAAAATAAAATAAAAATAAAAATAATCTAGTTATATGTAATTGCAGGAAATGGCAACATTATATAAGCCTGCAGGTCGCCAAGCAGTTTTCACATACTGTACCTCACTCCGAGTCTTTTGGAAACATTATGAGTGGTGATAGATTTTTACACGGGACTCGGAGTATGCACTTCTACATTGTTTCTTTTTATGTGATATCACTTCTTTTTATGACTGACGTTTTAGGTTTGTGGCTTGGCGGGATCATTTACAACGAGTTGTTTTTGATGAGATTATTATTATTTTGCATGGCAAGAGTGTCAGCCTACTTAATGTTATAATGTTGTGGATGAGTTTTCCACTTTTTTGTTACTTATTTTAAATAATTGTCTCTTGTTTTGCTAGACTAATCCTGAGGCAGTGGGGTTGCTGGTTAGTGGTATGAAACTTTCAACCTGGGGGTTATTGCTTGAAAAAAAATTCTTGTTGTTTTAAATTTATAATTATTTTGGTTTATAACTAACATTATCCATAAAAGTTTGCTCAAAACTCACATTTTCCATATTTAAATTTAAATTCTAGCTTTACCAGAATTATTACAGGTTTAGGAATATGGACAACTACACTGCTGACCATCCAAAATGCAACACCATGAAGGAATGCAAATAACAGAAATTGGATGTCATGTACGGGTACATCAGTCCATACACCTTCAACACTATGCCACAGTTCATCAACCATAGTGATTGGCGAGTGGTGGCGTGCCAGTCGCTCAGCAGCCATTGACAGGACATTTTCAATTGGTGAGAAATCAGGAGAACGTGCTGGCCAGGACAACAGTTGAACATGTTTTGTATCAAGGAAGGTAGGATAGTACTGGCAACATGCGGTCGTGCATTGTACTGTTGAAACGTGTAGAGTTCTGGAGACATCGAAGATAGGGCAGAACTACAGAACATAACACATCAGAAATGTAACGTCTGCTGTTGAAATTGCCGACAATGCAAACGAGGTTACCAAGACGTGTATCCAATGGCACCTCATACCATCACTCCAGGTGATATGCCAGTATGACGATGTCGAATGCAAGCTGACAATGTGCATTTTCCATGATGCTGCCAAGCACGGATGCGGGCATCATGATGCTGTATATGACACAGGAATGGCGTCTCACGTCGTCTTTTCAGATGAATCCGTGTTTGGTGGCATCCTTGAGAATTCACTTTCCCAGCTTGCATTCGACATCGTCATAGAGGCCCATAACCTGCAGTGATGGTGAGGGGTGCCATTGAATACACGTCTCGATAACTTCTTGTTCCCATTGCCGATAATATGAACAGCAGCCATTACATTTCTGAGGTGTTACTGCTCGTAGTTCTGCCCTAGCTTCGAGGACTCTGGAACTCTATTTCTCAGCAGTACAATGCATGACCGCATGTTACCCGTACTATCTTGACCTTCCTTGATACAGAACATGTTCGACTGTTGTCCTCACCGGCACATTCTCCCTATTTCTTACCAATTGAAAATGTCCTGTCAATGGCTTCTGAGCGACTGGCCCGTCACCACTCGCCCATCACTACGGTTGATGAACTGTGGCATAGTGTCAGGGTTGGGTTTTTGACGTCAAAAAGTGGGTTTTGACATGACATGTCAAAAACCTGTCGAAAAGTGTCAAGAACTGTCAAAAAGTGTCAAAAACCTTTTACACATTTTTTTTTGTAGCAATCATTAGTGATATTTTATATTAAACCAAGCTAAAAACTGATTAAATAATGATTTATATGTTATATAAATAATTTTTATTTAGTTATGCTATAATTAAGTTGTAATAAAACTATATATCATAATCAAATTATTTCTCAATTATCATGCTAGGGAAAATAGCTAAAAATATTGAAACTACTATTAAGTGCATTTTTCAAAGTACTATTTATATTTTTATTACTATTAAGTGTTCAATTTATTATAAAAAAATTTAGCAATCTAATTTATGCTTAAAAATCCTCTGTAAAGCTAAGTGTCCACTATTCAATGACTGATCATAAGTTACCTAGACTTTTAATGATTCTAAATGTTTGTTTTTGTACATAAACATTAGATATAAACCACAATTGCAACACAAATGTTCTCTTAGTTATTAAATTAATTATAATATGAAATCAGTATAGTTAAACATTCTTTAAATGAATAACTTACAAGAAGATGGTTTGTTATTTTCAATACAATTTACAAATAAGACAGTAGTTTGATAAGTTCTCGGCCTGACACAGAGTTGGAACAAGGTATGACCAAATGACAATGATGTTTTCAAAGTATGATCCTTTAGATGACATGCTAGCGAGTTTCAGACGCGTGAGTTTATTGGTTATTGCTGAGCGATAAAGTAAAGTAAACAAGTTCTGACATTTTCTAAAAATGAAAAAAATTAAAGTTCGAGCTGTCATAAAATACTTTGTTAAAAATATTTAAACCCCACGGACATACAAAAAAGTTATATTCAGTCTTAAAGGATTCTTGTCTTTCATATTCGACGATAAAAAAGTGGACGAAAAGTGGTTGAATTTAAACATGGTAGGAAATCCATTCACGATGATGAACGCTCAGGACGCCCAAACACTGCTATGACTGACGAAATTGCTTCAAAAATTCACAATGCCGTATTGAATGATTTGCGATTGAAGGTACCTGAACTTGCTGACATTGCAAACATCTCGATATACCGTGTCCACTATATCACGAACTTTTAGGTATGTAAAAGCTTTCCGCTCAATGCATGGCGCGTTTGCTAAACGTCGACCAAAAACGCCAAAGAATGAACATTTCTCAAGAGTCTTCTGAAATGCAAGTTTCAAAATAAAATGAAATATTGTAAAAAATCTCGTATTTTCTTCCTCTGGCCGAGAACTTTTCGAACCATCCTCGTACAGGTCTGCACTAAAGAATTCGTACACAAGAGTGTGTCTTAAATGTATTAAGTTGCTAGGGACTACATTAAAAATAATACGAAATTATGTAAAAAATCTTGTGCTTTTATTGTCAGGCCGAGAACTTATCAAACCACCCTCGTATATAATATATCTTCATTTTATTATGTTAGTTTCAGCTTAATTATTTAGAACAATTTGTTTAAGTTAAATTTAATTTTTATACTTTATAAAATAGTACCTTTTAATTAATTTATTTATTGGAGCATATTATTTCAAGTTTGTAGCTGTAAGTCTAGCCTTAATCATTTGTTTGTGGAATGTGCATTTACAAGCAACGAACAGGTGTAACATTTTTTCTTTGCTTGGATTCTATTAACCTGGGGCGAACATTAAAACAATATAAAAATTATATGAAATTTTATATATTAAATTATACAAGTATTTAATAGTTTGATTAGTTTATATTTTTAATGTAACAATACTTTTAATTATTTTTTATTCTATATTTATAGCTTATAATTGTTTCCTATTTTATAAGCAACTTGTTAAACCAAAATCATGTTTTGAGTTTTCATGGGTCGATGAAGATTTTTTTTTCTTGGGGCCCATTTTGTGAAAAATAAAAATTATTTTTGTGAAATTTATTATATTTTTGTGAAAATTATCATTTTGTTATGAAGGATGAAAGCTGCTCAAATTCAAACCAAGCATTTAATAATAACTTCTTTAACTTTTTATTCTGCTAAAGTTTTCCTTTCTTGTGAACTTGTTTTCTTTGTAAATTATACATTTTAAAACCTAACAAAATAAAAATAATCCATTGAGACTATGTTTTTATGAATAGAATTTTGTGAAGTGTCCTGATTTATTAAATCTAATTTTGTGAAGGGGACTTACAAGGAGAGTGCCAAGCTTGGTAATCATGGATTTTGTTTATTTATATATATGTTGTAGGGTAGAAAGTCTCAGGTTCAATGGATTTTATACAACGCTCCTTAGTTCTCGAGAAATGGGGGGGTCTAATATTATAACATAACTTAAATACTTACTTTGTAACGAAGTAACTGCGTTGGTCATAGCTCAGTTGGTATGGCTTCTGCTCGTTGTTCCGGGGGCAGGGGTTCGATGCCGGAACGTGCTACGTTTGTTTCTCTCTTTTTTTTTTTTTTTTTTTTTTTTTTTAAGAAATATACTTGTAATTATAATTTAATAATCTCAATAAAAAATTTTGTTAACATAATTAAATTTTAATTTAGCATTTTTTATTTTTAAACCATTATTAAACATTTCTCATCATTTAAGGAGCATTATAAAAATTGGATCTATTATTGACAATAAAAAATTCAAAAATCTTTCCAAAATCAGCATATTTACTATCAAATTATAGAATTCTTCTCCCATCGCAATAGAAAACGAAGATATTTCAGATGCTGGATTATTTGTTAAAAATCCATTGTTTTGCAATAAAATTTTACAGTGCTTCAACGCATTTGTGACATCACTTTTCTGATTTTTATCGAATGCCGACACTTTAGATTGATCTTCTTGTAAACTACAGCTTGCTTCTTCCATTTTTATATGATTACTAGGGGGCCTACCCCCTGCGAGCTACGCTCGCAAACCCCCGCTCAGACTTCGAGGCCTCTAAAAACATGACAGCGTGCTTTATTTTAAAAATATTTGTAAATCTGTAATTGGGTTGCCATGCTTTTAACGTTTTAATGGGGCATTTTTTGATTATCATATCCTCGTACACGGCTGTTGCGACAACTGACGACTGTTTCCGGGATTGATAAGCAAAATCAATTACAACTTGAAAACCAGCTTGTATAAAATGGTTAGGTTTAAATTGTGGCAACCTGTCGGACTTTTATAACAACGATCTGTATTCGATTCTTCCTTTCCGTTTAAGGATGAGAAAAATTCCATCTGCTTGTGAATAACATTAAGAACCACGGTATTGAAAAGTACTATGTTATAGACATTTTCAGTAACAGGTTTTAATTTTCTCTCTATTTTAGTGCACCATTATGCATATTTTCATGTTATTTTAAATATGTAAATTATTTATTTTAATTAATATGTATATACGAATTTTCTAATAATTATTTATCTTACAAAATTAATTAAATATTTTGTGCATGCATGCCTGCTTTTATTCGGCATCAATTGATGAGATATTTAAACAAATTTGCTATCCGCGATAATTTTACATAATGCTATGTCACTTGAATATTGTCCATAAGAAAATCGGGTACTTTTCCAGTATAGGATCCTTTGCTTTTAGGTTTGGCGTAATTCGAGCTTCAAAAAGGGATAGATTCGTTAATATACATAGATTTGTTGCCAAAAGTTATGAAAACAAACCCAATGAACTTTTGTTGCTTTTCTATCATAGGGATCTTGAAGCTTTTTTTTTTAAAGTTTGGCGGAAAAAACCAAGCAGGATATTTTATTCTCCTTCCGTTCAGTTGGGTAATTATTATTTTATATATTCGTTTCAAATATCCGAATTAGTGATTTTATAAATTCGTTTAATTAAATTTTACAATAAAATAACAAAATGATATCAAAAAATAATAATTACTATTAATTCCTTCCCCCCCCTTTCTTTTGCGTTTACATAAATGACGTCATTTGGACGAATTTATTCAAAATATTTCCAGTTTATAAATTAAATTAAATGCTGACAGACAATTGAATCCTGACGATAGAAATGTGATTTTTTTTTTCAAATTTTCCTTAAAAACATAATTTAATCTCAGTCTTGTCTTCATTATCGATTGAAATAAAAGATAAATTCAATTTCAATTTGAAAATGATGAATAAAAATAAATCAATAATCCCTATCGGGATCCTTTATTTTTTTCCCTTTTTTTGTCACAAAAAACTGAGTAATTAGATGCCATCATTACAGAAATGTCATTAAAATTAGAAAAAAATTAATATCTCGAAAACTAATTCCAATTTCAAAATTCTATTACCAGTTTTGACATCCGCGGATTTTTATGGACAATTGGTATTAATTTCACCATCAAGCGTTTAATATTTTATTAAAAATAGCCCTGAAACATAATCAGTCGTTTAATCAGTCGTTTCATAAAATCGTTTCATAAATTCGTTTCATAAAATCGTTTCACAAATTCGTTTCATTAGGATTTTATATATATAGGGTAGATAAGCTGTTATAGAGTGATACGCACTTGTGCTATAAAGATTGAAAACAAAAACACCACTTAACTGCACCAAACTAAAAAAAAAAATAATAATAACCAAAGTCTGTTGTGGCTCCCTTTAGTTACAATAAAATAAAACATAAATATGATGTAATTTAATTCTTATACTAAATTTTAATATGATTATGCTTCTTACTTTAAAAACAGAGTAGTATTATCATCGCATTGACTTTAAGGCGTTTCGTTATGGCAATTTATAAATGATATTTCTTTACAATCACGAATTGACACAATTGTTCAATATCGTTGCATTGATAAAGCATATATGGAATACATTTTTAAAATGATTTAAAAAAAATAAAAAATGCTAAATTAAAATTTAATTATCTTAACAAATTTTTTTTTAGATTATTAAATTATAATTACAAGTATATTTATATAAAAAAAAAAAGAGAAAAACAAACGCAGCGCATTCCGGCATTGAATCCTGGCCCTCGGAACAACGAGCAGATGCCATACCAACTGAGCTACAGCCACCGCAGTTGTTTCGTTACAAAGTAAGTATTTAAGTTGTGTTATAATATTAGACCCCCCATTTCTCGAGAACTAAGGAGCGTTGTATAAAATCCATTGAACCTGAGACTAAGGGGCTTCTACCCTACAACATATATAAAAATAATCAAAATCTGTGATTACCAAGCTTGGCACTCTCCTTGTTATATAGGTCCCAACTTTCTCCTGGATCGACCCCTAGTTTTATACAGAATATGTGGTTTTTACTGTTCAAAATAGTCAAAAAGTTTACCCATGTGTCTAACACTAAAAATTATTAAAAATTGTAAATTTAATGTTGTTGTAAAAATAACTTTAAACAATTTTTGGACTCAATTTTAGGTTTTTGACAGTCATTGTCAAAAACTATGTCAAAAAGGGGTTTTTGACATGACGGTGAAAACCATGGTTAAAACCGGATAAAACCGTCACACTGTCAAAAACTAGCCAACCCTGCATAGTGTTGAAGCTGCATGGACTGCTGTACCCGTACATGACATCCAATCTCTGTTCGACTTAATGGCTAGGCAGATAAATGCTGTTATTGCGGCCAGAGGTGGCTGCTTTGGGTAGTGTTTTCTCAGGATCTATACCTCCAAATTTCCTGAAAATGTAATCACTTACCCTTCCTATTATAATGTATTTGTCCAATAAATATCATTCTGTTATTTGTATTCCTTCATGGTGTTGCATTTTGGATGGCCAGCAGTGCAACTATTATGGCAACAAATATATTACACAAAAAAAATTGTGCCAATACATCATGTTTATTATTAATAATCAGTTTTTTTACATTTTTCTAAAACTAGGTTATATGGAGAGTGTGAATTTTGCATCTACACCCTTCATATATTACAAGATTTTATTGCGATAACTTTCCAGTATTCTCTCTTATTTGTTGAATTTGAAAAATAACCTCTCCTTTTGATTTAAAGAATGAAATAAATGTTTAAAATAAGTCTCCGTAATGGTGTTTTAAGCAATTTTTTTTCTTCTTCTGAAACATGAAGAACTGTAATTGTAAAGACCAAATAATAATAAATGTAAAGATATGTCTTCTTATTAAGAGGCTATACCAAAAGGGTGATCATATTTTTCTGGAATAAACCTTTCTATAATTTTTCTGTTAAAATTTTATGTATTTAAAATGAATTTCTTTAGTTTTTAGAGAACAGTGGAAGAGTCTAGTCATCCATGACCCATAATTTCTTCAAAATATTTTTATTTTACTCAATGTATTAAAACATCATTCTACTTTTGCTGGAGATTAGAGATTTAATGAATATTTGGCCACTATTCAGTATTCAACCCTGTTCGGAGCTGGCATGTTACAAAATCCGGCAACCCTTTGTATTTTGTCATTTCTGTTGTAAAGGTCAGAGTGTGTTTTGTCTTTGAGTTGAGAAGACGTATGAGTTTTATTTGGAGTTGTGAAATTAAATTTATATTTTACAGTCCACACGAGTGCGGGTGATATTTGAGTTAAGTTATTTATTATAGAATTCTTCTGCTACGAAACATCTGGCTGTGTGAGCCGGAGTACAATGATGTAAATTTAAAAATTTGTGCTGATGTCATACTTATAGTGATCGAGGCTAACGAAAAAGAAAGGCTACCGCGGTGCTTTACGTGTATCTTTTTTTACAGACCGCCGGAGTCACGTGATGCTCGAATGCACCAATGCAATGCAGGTGTACGATTAGAGCAACACGTCACTCTAGCGGTCTGTAAAAAAAGATAAGTGGAATGCACCGCGGTAGCCTGTCTTTTTCGTTAGCCCCGTATAGTGATTAAAATAGTGCTAAGACTGTGCGTAAAATTGTGGATCATAAAGACTTGATGCTACGAAGATGTACGGATCTAAATAGCTTTATTTATATTTAGTGATTCAACCGTGATCGTGCATTTGTGTCTGTCGCAGCGATTTGAGGTAAGAGCAATTTTCCCTAGTTTTGTTTTAGATAATTTAAATAAGGATCAGCTTAAGTTTGTCGCTGAAGAATTAGGTTTAATAGTACAGGAGGGAAGTAAAGTTGTAGATTTAAGGAGGATCATAGAGAAAAGTGAGCATTATGCAAATGAGGGATTAATGAAAAACATAGTTGATTATGTAGTTGAGGAAATTAAATCTCGGAAGGAAGCCGAAAAAAACGAAATTAGAACTAGAGAAAATTAAATTAGTGCAATTAGAGAAAGAGTTAGAATTGGTGAATATTCCTCTCAAAATTTTGAGTTTGAAAAAATCAAACTGGCACAGTTAGAAAAGGAATTGGAATTAGTTAAGTTTCGCAAAGAGTCGAATGAAAGCACATCGCTTTCAGGAGTTTTAAAATCGGAAACTGATTCAGTAAGCAATAACATATAAAGTTTTATTAAAAGTATTAAAACTTTAACTATCCCGGTTCCTTCGAGAGCGGGGTCCTTTAATCTGTATTTCCAGTCACTGGAGAAAGCATTTAGAACAAAAAACGTACTTTACGAGTTCAAGGTCGAAATTCTTTTAAACGTTCTGGGTGAGAAAGCAAGTAATTTAATGATTTATATGTCTGAGGAAGATTTGAGTAACTATGATAAATTGAAAACTATAGTTTTAAAGGAGTTTCAACCCACACCGCAAGAGTGTTTAAATAATTTCCGGAGAGCTTATAAATTACCATCGGAGAATTATGTACAATTCGCTTCGAGATTAAGTGCTACTTTCGAATATTATTGTTAGCTGCACGAGGTAACTGATTTTAAATCATTATGTGAATTAATTGTATCAGACAGAATATTTTTGATTCATTGGATCGCGAATTAATGAATCACATTGCAATTAAACAAGAGGAAATATTTTAAACCGCAGCAGCTTGCGAAAGAATGCGATATTTTCTTATCTGTTAAAAATAAAACCAGAAGTGAGTCCAATGCATGTACGAGAAATTTAAATAAAACCAAGCGAGGAAATAAATTCCAAAATTTCCGATCGCAAAAGGGAATGTCAAGTGTATTTTTATCTGAGATAAAAAATGTTAAATGCATGTTATGCAAGACTAATGAATTTCATGCATTACATGCATGTCTGCAATTCAAAAGACTTCTTATAAAGGAAAGAGTTGAAGTAGTGAGCAGGAAAGGGAACAGGAAAGTGAGAGAAAAATCCACTATGGGTTAATTCGGGAGGAGGATTTAAATAAAACTTTAAAAAGGTTCTGGGAAATAGAAAATGTTGAAGTGGAATTAACAAAGAGTAGAGAACACGCCATATGTGAGGAACATTTTGCACGTACACATTGGCGAAATAAGGAAGACAAATATGTAGTAAAAATGCCGTTAAAAGAAAATCTAGGAAAATCTAGGGATATTGCTCACAAAAAACTCAGATCGCTGTGGACTCGTTTATCAAAAGATGAACAATATTTGAAACTCTATAAAGAGTTTTTACAGGAGTATGAAAGACTAGGACACATGCGAGAAGTTAAAGAGAGGCATACAAGCCAGAAAAATCTTCCAACTAAATTAAGAGCGGTATTTAATTGTTCGGCTGAAACATCCAATGGCACACCGCTTAATGATTTACAATATAACGGAGGAGTGATTCAGAATGACTTATTCACAATAATGATAAAATTTAGAGAACATGTTTATGCCCTGACGGCCAACGTAAAAATGATGTACCGCATGATTAAACAGATCCTAGTCAGCATGCCTTACAGAGAATTTTGTGGGGTGATAATAATGGTGAGGAACCTAAAACTTACGAATTACAAACGGTTACATATGGAACAGTTAGTGCGCCTTTTCTAGCGATGAGAACCCTTAACCAGCTTGCGATCGATGAAGAGGAAAACTTTCCGAAAGCAGCACCGGTACTGCGAGAACAGTTCTATATGGATGATGTTTTGTGCGGTGCACCTACGCTAGCGGAAATTGAGGAGTTGCAAAGGCAGCTCATAGCAATTATGCAGAAATCAGGAATGAGTCTCCATAAGTGGAGCCCAAATCATAAAAATCTATCTCTAACCCTGGAGAGGGATATAATTTTGAAAACGAAACCGAAACAAAAACTTGTTTCGTGTCGTGTCGTGGCGTGTCGTGGAACGCGAAGGAGGATTGTTTTGCCTTCAGAGTAAAGGTGGAACTTAGCGATTCATACACAAAGCGACAAGTACTGTCAACTATAGCAAGGATTTTCGATATCCTGGGTCTGCTTGGACCCGTGATAGCGAAAGCCAAAATATTAATGCAAGAACTGTGGAGAACAAAAATCGATTGGAACGACGCACTTCCTGCGTCAGAATTTCGAGAGTGGCATCAGTTTCTTACGTCCTTTAAAAGTGTAAACAATGTAAAGGTTGACAGACGTACTGTAATTGAACATCCAACTAGTATTGAAATACATGGATTTGCGGATGCCTCAGAGCGCTGCTATAGGGCAGCTATATATTGCAAATCTAGTGATGCGCTGGGAAACATCATGACAGCATTAATCGCCAGCAAGTCGAGAGACTCCCCAATAAAGTGTTTAACGACACCCCGCCTAGAATTAAGTGCCGCCGTCCTGTTGACAAAACTGGTAAAAAGAGTTTTATCAGCTATTAAAGGAACAGTGACTAGAATATTCTTATGGTCAGATTCCATGATTGTGCTTTCCTGGATTCAAAAGGAGCCTATAGATTTGAAGCAGTTTGTTCGAAGTAGAACAGCCACAATACAAGAGAACTCTAATAGTGACCAGTGGCGTCACATTGATTCAGAACAAAATCCTGCTGACTTATTATCCCGAGGTATGAATCCAGAAAGACTGTTAAACTGTGATTTGTGATGGAAAGGCCTTGCGTTTCTTATGACAATGACTATCCTTACCGTCCAATACGTGTGACAGAAACCAGTGAAGAGTTCAAAAACGAACTCAAATCGTCTTATGAACCTTCTAAAAACATTAGTGAACAAATTGTTTCGATTACGAACAATTGTTTTGTAAATAAGTTAGTTGATCTGAGTAATAACTATATAACTATCTTACATATTTTGAGTTTTATTTTTAGGTTAATCGGGAACTGCAAAGGAAGCCACCATAAGATAGGACATTTGGGAACTGAAGAATTAAAATTGGTAAGTTTGGTACAGAAGGAAAGCTTCCAGGAGGTGCTGAGTGATATAAAAAAGTCCAAACAAATATAAAAAATGAATTCAATATGTAGTTTAAATCCATTTTTGGATCAAAATGGTATTTTAAGAGTAGGAGGTAGGTTGAGCAACAGTGATTTAAATTATGATAAAAAGTATCCGATTTTGTTGCCAGCCAAACACAAATTAACAGAATTAATTGTTAATTATTTTCATAAAAAGTATTTACATTCAGGACCCCAAGCCTTACTGCATCAAATTTGACAACAGTTCTGGATAATTAATTTAAGAAGTGTATGCAGGAAAATTGTATTATCTGTTTTAAGGCCAAACCACAGGTACTAGATCAGTTAATGGGAGAATTACCTGAAGAAGAGTAAGGAAAAACCTTTCCCTTTAATGTAACTGGGGCAGATTTTTGCGGCCCTTTCTTTATCAAGTATAGGGGCCAGAGGAAAGGTACCTACCACAAAATTTATGTTTGCATATTTATTTGCTTTGTGTCGAAAGCAATACATTTGAAGGTAGTGTCAGATATGACATCAGCCTCATTTATTGCTTCCCTTAAGGGGACAGATCACCTTTAAAATGCTCAAAAATTCAATTTCAAGGTTTTGATGTCAGTAAATAGTGCATTTTATTCTGAGTTAAAAGGTACCAATGTTTTTCAGAGGCGATAATTATTGACGAAGATATAAAGTAAAACGCAATCGTCATTATTTGTTTTTGAATGGGGAGTAAAAACTTTAAATCCATTTAATTCACAACAATGATTTTCAAACTTGCGCGTACGATTTCTCCAAAAATAATTTAGATAGAACCTCAATTTTTTTCAAACTTATTAATGTTGCAACAATGAACAAAATGAACTAGAATCTTTTAATTTGATCAATAAATTAAAAAAATAATTTACTGTAATTAAATTAAACACGCATTTTGAATGCGCTTTTCGATGAATTACAGTTAATTATTTTTTAATTTATTGACCAAATTAAAAGATTCTAGTTAATTTTGTTCATTGTTACAACATTAATAAGTTTGAAAAAAATTGAGGTTCTATCTAAATTATTTTTGGAGAAATCGTGCGCGCAAGTTTGAAAATCATTGTTGTGAATTAAAACCATTTACAGTTTTCACTCTCCATTCAAAAACAAAGAATGACGAATGCGTTTTACTTTATATCTTCGTCAATAATTATCGCCTCTGAAAAACATTGGTACCTTTCTACTCAGAATAAAATGCACTATTTACTGACATCAAAACCTTGAAATCAAATTTTTGACCATTTTAAAGGTGATCTGTCCCCTTAAAAGGTCTATTTTTAGGCGAGGTAAATGTGCTAAATTGTTTACTGACAACACGAAAAATTTTGTAGGCGCAAATGCTGAGCTTATAAAGTTGCAAAGGTTGATACAGAAGCCTGATGAAACTCTTGCAGGATACATGTCATCTGAAGGTATTGATTGGGACTTCCTTCCTCCCAGAGGCCCGAATTTTGGAGGTATCTGGGAGGCAGGAGTAAAATCAATTAAATATTATTTGAAGAGAGTGGTGGGAAACACAAAATTAACTTATGAAGAGTTTCTGACGGTGTTAATTCAAGTAGAGGGAATGTTAAATTCTCGACCACTTGTTCCTTTGTCTGCTGACATAGATGATCTTAACGTTTTGACCCCTTCCCATTTTCTAATTGGCCGACCTATTACATCAATAGTTGAACCTGATTTAACAAATATTGGTGAGAATAGGCTGCATCACTGGCAAAATTTAACCAAAATGACGCAGTTAATCTGGAAAAGGTGAAGTTCAGATTACTTGAGCAATTTGCAGCAGAGGGGCAAGTGGAAATTTGAGAAAAATAATGTAAAGGTCGGAGACTTAGTTGTTATTAAAGAGGAAAATTTACTACCATGTAAATGATTTTTAGGGAGAATTTGTAATATTTATCCTGGAAAAGACACAAAAGTACTGGAAGTTAAAACAGCCTTGGGCAAATATAAGCGCCCAATTTCAAAGTTATGTCTCCTACCTATGAATGATTAATTAAACTTGTTGTAAATGTATTATTATTATTGTCGTCTTCCAATGATTGTTTATTGGTGTTTATGTGATGTAATATTGGAACTGTTGCATTTATGATTATAGTGTTGTAAATTTATGTAATACATTCTATCTTAAATGTTTAAAAAACATTGCAAGGCGCGGCGGGATGTTCGGAGCTGGCATGTTACAAAATCCGGCAACCCTTTGTATTTCGTCATTTCTGTTGTAAAGGTCAGAGTGTGTTTTGTCTTTGAGTTGAGAAGACGTATGAGTTTTATTTGGAGTTGTGAAATTAAATTTATATTTTACAGTCCACACGAGTGCGGGTGATATTTGAGATAAGTTATTTATTATAGAATTCTTCTTCTGCTACGAAACAAACCCTTTTGCTGAATATCTGTGGCCGAACATTGTTCGATATTTAAATTCGATTTGATTAATTTGTATCTTAAATTGAACCTTCAGAGAAGTTGAGGATGAATCAGAATTCATGGTCTAAACTTTAAAGGGCTTTTAACACATTTAAACAAGCTATTTTCACCATATAATGCATGGGTATGGGTGTATCACAAATGAGGAACTGCTATATGTATGGTGCTGTCGTTAAACATACAGAGCACTCGTTTTTCACACACATTGTCATTTCTACTGTGTATTGCAAAAAGAATGGCTGGTTTTACTAATTAGGAAGGCAGACATGCATTTCACGCATGGTTCTGCTGTTGTGATTTCTCTGGAAGTCCTAATTGAACAGTCCTAGTTAACAGAATTTTCTCCACATTCAGAAAGTGTCCTGTAGCGCTTCACTGCTTGAGTTATGACCATGCATTGTATGAAGTGTGTAGCATTTATAGTTTATTTACAGAGACCGTCAAAAATATTCAGTTACATTACGATCAATGGGAAAAAATCGTTTCAAGTGCATTTTGATAATATTAGCCATTCGAAACATGATGAAATTGATATACAATAATGTAGCACACTAAAACATGCTTTTACTAAAATATGGTGTGCAAAGCATTTATTATTCCTTTTCAGGGTCACACAAAAAAATTCTGTTACACAATGTTCTATGGGGAAAAATCATTTGCAGTGTAATTTAATGATGTTTCACTATTTAAAATTTAATGAAATTTATATGTATTACTAAGATGCACTATAAATTGCTCACTGAATAGTATGGTGTGCATTGCGTTTATCGTTCATTTACAGGGACACACAAAAGAATTCTGTTACTCTTTATGCGATAATTACAGTCTATGTATGATAAGTGCAGTTTCAACTTCCGCTTGGGTTTTTAAGTTTTTTTAATTTTTGCATAGTACGTGGTATATATAAATTCTGTTGATCATATACAAGGTTACACAAAGGAATTCGTAAGTATTACTGACTATGGGAGTGAATTGCTTAAGGGTATTTTTTATTATGTTATGCATTTTCCTGCTGAATTATATTTAGTAGACTAATATAAGTTTGTGGAATATAAATAAATTTATATACAGGGCTATTCATAGAACAAGATACATTGTCGTTTATGGTTGGTAATTGCTGGAAGTGAGTTTTAAGTTGGCTTATGTGTTGTGTATAAAAGGCTTTATATAATATACAGGGCTGTACAAAAGATTTAGAGTGCATTTTCATTGATTGGCGAAAATTGTTAAAAGTGAATTTTCTAACACAACTTATTTTTATCTTGCTATGTAGTATATATCGAAGTCATGTATATATAGTATATATAGTATATATAGTATATATATATGTATATATAGTATATATAGATCATGTACAGGGCTGCACGAAATAATTTGACTACTTTTTTTTTTTTTTTTTTTTTTTTTATTGCGGAAAGTAAATGTTAAAATTGGATTTTTAAATGTGTTATGTTTCCGAAACTGTTTTCTACATATCTTCTTTCACTTTATTTAACGGTGAAATTTTGTTACAGTTTTCTGGATGTGTTGGAAAGTGTTTTATAATGTATGCTCTATACATTATTTTCCGTTCTTGTTATTTAATTTAAACTAGATTAATTTGCAGTGTTATTTTGTTATTGTTACAAAAAATTTCTTTGTTAAATATTTAAAACTGACTCTGTCTTGTTGCTAAACTACCCATGCAACACATAGGCATGGCCATTCCATCACCAAAATGTAATCAGCACTAATTTATGTCAAAGCCTAATTCAGTATCAAGTTTAATGAAATCTTATTTGATAGATGCCAAGATATGGGAATCGCACACATTTTGAAAAACGCTGCATAACAATGTTCCCTGTTGCTTCAAAACCTAATCAGTTATTTCTTGTGCAAAAATTCATAAAACAGACGTCGAATTTTTTCACGAATTCTGTAAATTCTTACGTATACAGAAAAAAAAACAGAAATATGAAACTGTAAAATTGTTGCATATTAATTAATACTACCATATCATCATCTGTACCGTACTTAAAAAAATAATGTACTCGTATTTGCAATTTACAACATGGACACTCTGGGTATTTCACTCATCAATTTATCAAAAAATTTCGTACTTTATATCTATAGCACTTTCATAAAATTTTTAGAGCACAAAAAATATACAAATAATCTCAAATTTGGGTTCAAGGACCGCCGACCTTTTGTCCCATGCTTTATGAGGCCAAGTATAAAATAATATAATAATAATGTGTAATGTGGTACCAAAATGTCATGAACCGTCATCTGGAAAACATGGATATAAAAAGTGTGCTGGAGCTCCTCAAGAACATTTACTTATCTATTAGTTATTGTGTTTTGTGCAAATGTCAATTTCTCTAGCCAAATTTTCTTTTGCGAAGCGTAATTATTTTTTTTCAATGAATTTTTTTTTATCTTGCATTTAAAGAAAATAGGCAGTTTTATAAATAATAATGATAAATCTATTTTAAGCCTTCAAAAGTTTATTTATAGGATGCTAACAAAAGCCACTACTTTGCCAAGTGGGTGTTTGTGTGCCTATTTACATTACAAGTATACGGATAATTTACATATTACTAATTAAGTCACATTTTGAGGAAACCTCATTCTTGTTCTACATTAGGTGAACATGAAATTTGAATTAATGAAAAGATTCCAACTTATTTGCAGCCAAAAAACAGATACAATGCAATGTACTGGGGAACTCCATCATCTATCGTAAAATAAACGAATTTTTAAAATAGGTTCAGTAGTCTCAGTGTCTAAAGTTTAAATAAATAAATAAAAACATCAAATATATTTCGTATACATCTATGTCTTAGAAATTATTCTCATGCCAAATTTAAAGCTTCTAGGCTGGCAGTTTCAGAGAAATCACACTGAAAATAAAACTGTAGAACGTTTACCACCATTCGACCCATTTGAAATTCGATTTCTTTTAAACTTTCGTTTAAGGGAATCTCCCCTTAATAGGAACCTGCATGCCAAATTGAAAATTTCTAGCCCCGATAGTTTTCGAGTATTCATGATTATAGAGGGTTTTCTAATAAATTTCATCCTTTTAAATGTTGAATATTTTAACAAACGTTCTTACCGAGCGTTTACGCCTTAAAAGTAACCACCATATCGAATTTCATGTTTTTAGTATCAACAGAATCAAAGAAATCCGAATTTTAGAACGTTTTTCACTCTTGCAAGTTGCAACCCGGGGCAGTTTACAGTGACAGTCTGTGCCCTAACACAGAGTATATTTTATGTCAGTGCCACTACCCTTTTGGGGTTGCAAGAGCGAAGAACGTTCTAAAACTACAATTTTTACTATACTGAACTGAAGATATTACAAACTTGAAATTGGGCGAGATAGTAACTTATAAGATATACATGCTCTTTAAGTACAGTTTAAAAACAACGAAATTTAAAAGAGTGATATGAGGGAAAACTGTTCTAAAAACATTCTAAATTACGATTTCTATGGAATTGTTAAGGACAGAAACTTGAAATTTAATGTGGCTGATACTTTTTAAGACACAGGTGCACACATAGAACAATTTTTTTTTAAATAAATCGAAATTTAAAACTGTGAAAAAGGAAAAAAAGTTCTAAATTACGATTTTTTTTTTTTTTTTTTTTTTTTTTTTTTTTTTTTTTTTTTTTACTATCAGGATTAGAAACTTCAAAATTGGCATGGCGCGGTTACTTTTAAGATACAAATGCTCACTAACAATGATTTGTAAAAAAAATTCAAAATTTCAAAGGGTGAAATGAGCGGAAAGCGTTTAAAAAGCGTTCTAAATTGCAATTGCTTTGGGATTGTTAGGGGTAGAAACTTAAAATTTTACATGGCTGCTGATTTGGTCGCACAGAACAATTTGAAAAAAATCGAAATTTAAAAGAGTGAAATGCGCGAAAAGCGTTCTAAAAGCGTTCTAAATTATGATTTATTTGGAACTATTAAGGCTAGAAACTTACAATTTTGCCTGGCTGTTACTCACGTAAATGATCACCCAGAACAGTTTACTAAAAATGCGGAATGTAAAAGGAGAAAAGCAAAAAAAAAGTACTAAAATTGCAATTTATATGATACAGCTGGTATAGTAGCTTCGTAATTGGTACGGTGGTTACTCTTAAAATGGAAATGCTCGCTAACACCGGTTTCTAAAAAAAAATGAAATTTAACAGGCTGAAATGAGCAGAAAACGGTCTAAAAACGTTCTACATTATGATTTTATTGGATTTATTCGGGTTAGAAACTTGAAATTTAGTATAGTTGTAACTTTTAAGATGCAGACGCTCGGTTTAAACAGTCTATTAAGAATTCGAAGTTTAAAGGAGTAAAGTGAGCGGAAAACGTTATAAATTATGTTTTTTCTAAATTGTTAGCGATAGAAACTTAGAATTTAATATGTCTGTTATTTTTTATACGTAAATGCTTCCACAGAACAGTTTTTACAAAATTCGAAATTTAAAAAAGGTGCAGAAGCAAAAACATTCCAAAATTGCTATTTTAGTGATGCTGCTGGTATAGGAAGTTGAAATTTGGCATGGTGGATATTTCTAAGATTTCAATGCTCGCTAAAAACAGTTTCCATTAAAAAAAAAAAAAAAAAAAATTAAAGTGAAATAAGCTGAAAAAGTTCTAAACAATTATTTATCTGAAATTGTTAGGGATAGAAACTTGAAATTTTACATTGCTGTTACGTTAGAGACACAAATGCATCCATAGAACAGTTTTTAAAAAATTTGAAATTTCAATGTGAGCAGGAACAGAAAAGTTTTAAAATTGCAATTTCTGTGATATAATCATTACAGAAATTTGCTTAAATAGTGTGGCTTATTTAGTAATTTCTGAATTATCTGTGGCAGTAAAATTTCCTCTAATGAAAATAGGCCAACGAATATCACTTGGCATTTTTCAAGAATTACGCGAGCAAAGCCGCGGGTTTTTCTAGTATTTTATAAAAATCTATTTAGGGATATAAAAATTGTCATTTTTCTAAAATATTAAAATGAATAGCAAACGTTTTTCCCCATAGAGCATAATGTAACGGAATTCTTTTGAGTGTCCCTGTAAAGGACCTATAAGTGCTATGCGCACCATATTCTATAGTAAGCCTCTTGTAGTGGACCTTAGTGGTATATATCAATTTCAACATGTTTGAAATAATATAACATCATTAAAATAATCCGCAAATGATTTTTCCCATAGACCGTTAATGTAACGGAATTCTTTTAATTGTCCCTGTAAATTAACTATAAGTGTTATACACTTCATTTTCAATGCCGAACATGCCACAGTAAACATCAATACCATATATCAATTACGTGACAATTCGAGTATATTTACGCGAGTTAGAGCAAGGACAGAGACAAACCGAATTCATAAACACTTTTCAACTATGTTGGAAAGTGTTAAAAAAAGATAAACCCAAATTGTGTATCTAAAAAAGAAATATATACTATATCAAAAAATAAGTAATGAGGTGTGCTCATTTAAAATTTCCTGAAGTTTTTGTTAATAAAAATAATATTTATTAATCAAATAATTTTTCAGATTAAAAATTATAATATTTTAATTCAGTAACATAATATGACTATTATATATGGATTAGTATCCACAGTAACTAGTTGATGCTCTTCAGTAACAATTTTGATTGCTTAGGATTCTTTGGTTGGATTTCTGCATGATCATTCCCCTTCTAATGACTGGGGAAAAGACATGAAAACTTTTTTTTGGAATTTTTTAGTCACGTTTCTAGAGTTGTTTGCTTTTCTTCTGTAATACTCGTATAACAGTTCATGTCATTATGGAATGTCACTTCTTCGTTAAAGAGATGGTGGACTTTGAAAATAAACAAAATAATTTAAAACACCCCAACAAAAATATGTTTTTATTTTAAACTTTTTTTCATAAATTATCTGGAATCACCTTAACCCCTTGAAGGGTGGTGGGATATAATATATCCCACTTAATTTTAATTTCCAAACGCCAAAATGAAACCGGAATTTTTGAATCAAATTTTGTTTTAATAATATACGTGAAGAAAAGCTTATACTTATTTTGAAATCAATTTGTTGTTAAATCCAGGTGTGAATCACTCATTTCAATCTTTTAGAAACATAAGTACTGTGTCCCTGAAAGGGTTAAATTAGTCTGAAAAGGAAGGTCTCCTTAAAGTGCAAGCTCAGAATATTTTGGAAAAAAAAAAAAGTTAATGGAACTACTCATGTACGTAATAAAGAATCAGTCAAATTTAACTGCGGAATCTCAGTAGAAAATCTGCAAAAAAATATAAACATTTTTGAGTATTTGGCGCAAAAAGATGAGATTTGGCTAGCAACACTTTTTCTTCGCCAAATACAAGCGATTTTAAGAAAGCATTTGGGATTTGCTTTTTTTAATGCGTGGTACTTTATGAATTTAAACTTAAACAATTAAATAGAGTATTATCTTTTCTATAAGCTTATGTATATTATAGAAATTGTATATATATATATATATATATATATAAAAACTTATTGCAAAAATTAACCATTGAAAGAAGTAACTGACCAAATGCAATGAAATTATTACCCCAAATAGCTATGTCAAATTACACATTATATATATATATATATATATATATATATGTATATACAAGTTGCGTATTACTGAAGTTATTTATTTTTACACGGTTTCGCCGGCTGGATGAGTTTTAAGTGTAATTTAACAGCTACTGCTCGATTAAGAACGCTCTTATGATACATATTTCGATATTGAATAAGTCGATGTTTCCATGGCAACAGTGCTTTTCTCTTCTTGTCTCCGACACTAACAATATCGAAGTTAAATTGACAGTGCTCAGAATCGGACATTAATTTTGAGTTTGAAGCATTTTTAATCAATTTAAATTTTGTTCTAAACCGTTGAATTCGATTGTTAATTTTCTTTATATATACATATATGTATATGGCAAAACCGTAGTTATAAAAGTGTATTCATTTAAATTAAACTAGTTCAGTATGAAGAGTAGAAAAAGTTTTTCCTAAAAGAGCATTTATCTTAAAAGCGTTTTTGTTTTTTTTCATTCTGTCGCCAACCAGAGATAAATTGCCAAAAACACGAAATTTTCATAATTTTTTGCGGATGTTATATCGAGGTTCCGCAGCAATTTTTTCTATAAACGTATATATCCTCATAGGAATAATATTCTGCCATTTTTTTCAAAAATTTCTCAGAATGCATTTATGGAAACCTTCCTTGTGAGTGTGATTTAAAACCGATCCAGTTTTTAACTATGTTTATGCAGTTTTGAAATCTAATCTGTATCCAATGTCCCGTGCGAATTATTTTTTCTTCAATTCCATTGGAATTGTTGAAGTAAATTAATGGTTTTATTTTTGAAATAAATGGAATCCGTTTGAAAAACAAAGAATAATTACCCAGTTTATACTACCAAGCGTAATATTACGAGAAAAAATCGAAAAAGCTTACCTAATTTGTGGAAAGTATTTCTATAATTTTAGTAAAATTCATGTTACAGGGTGTCACGTGTTAAATGGTTTTTAAAATGCAATAACAAGCACACAGTAGAGTAATGCATCGAATCGGGTAACCCGATTTTACTCAAATCAGACCCGAATTGCAGGTCGGGTTAAGGCTATTTTTTTTTCGTTGCGGGTCGGGTCGGTTTCGGCTTGACGAAAGCATTTTCGTCGATTCGGGTTAACCCGATTTTTCCAAAGAAAGTCCAAAATATTGTTTCAGATGAAAAACTATACATTTGAATATTAATAAGCCTATATATATATTAATTTAGTTATATTTACATATTCATTATTTAATTAATTTAAATGAATTTATATTCATTAATATTAAGAATGTTTTTGATCTAATGATTTGGATTAATATCTACGGTGGACAATATCATATTAACTTCTAATATAATGTATACTTTTCTAAAGTGTTAATATAATATGTTTTAATTTTTATTAAACGTTCTACCCTTACCACTTATATTAAGTGTTTATAATTTTTTAACTTTGTATGAAGAAATATTATATGTTACTAATTCATTTCAATATTTAATTAATATTAATTTTAAATTCTTTGTATCTTAATTCAAATATTTAGTATTTTATTTTAATTTAATTTATGTGATGTTGCATTTTTGGCACAGTGATTTAATAGTTTTTGTCATTTAATGGTACATATATTTTTATGTTGATTTAATTATTAATTTTTCCATCTTACAACTTATTTTTAACATAGAATTATTCATTAATACATCCATTACTTTAATGTAATTAGATATTCTATTTATTAATTAATTTCATTTATTTATTATTTAACTAATTGCTATCATTTCTGATAGGAATTTAGTTTAATTATTAAACATTTATTTTCATCCAATACTTTTTATTCAGATTATATTCACTTTTACCAATATAGATGGCAGCACTAATGTTCCTGTTTGCTTTACAATATTCATATTATTCTAACATTTTTTCTGGCAACATAGTAAAGCATTTTCTATTTCTAAATTTGGCAACATGTAATGATTTTTTGCAATTCATTCCCTAGTTTTGGTTGTGGTTCATGTGGTGCACATGTATCTTTTTTAATCATAATGGATTTTATACTTTCTGACTCTATTTAATGTTTTCTCTGTATATTATAGGTATGGCTTCTTTCCGTTTTAATATTGTATTTATTTTTTATTTTTTCACACGTTTGATTCAATGTTTATGAGCAGGTAGTCCCAAAATCATATTCTTTAGCAATGTATGGCTAATATGATGATGAAACCTCTCATTTAATTTTATTTGTGGTATTTAGGCATTTGGGACTTGATAATTCTGTCTAAATTCCACGAATTTCATTTCATTTCATTCATTTAATTCCATTTATTCAATTTTTAATTTAATTTCTTATTCTTTTAATTTGTTTTTGTTTCCATATTCAGTGTGTTGGGGAATCTTTCATTGACAACTAATTATTACATACTTAATCATTATTCCATTGTTTAAGTTGGTGTTATGATAATGTTTCATTTATGGTTATATATATATATATATATTAGTTTTTCTCATAAAATTTATATTAGGGATATGATTGTAAAATATATATATATATATATATATATAATTGTAGTATTAAATTATGGATAAATTTTTTTTTCGGGTCGGATTTCGGGTTGACGAAGATATTTTTGTCGTGTTTCGAGTTAGCGAAATTTTTTTGGTCGGATTTAGGTTGACGTTAAGTAGAACTGTTATTGTATGGTTCGATTCAAGTATAACCCGACCAGCGCAGTGCTCTAACACACAGTAAGAGCTATGGAAGTTATTTTTAATAGAGATTAAAATAAAGTGCGAATTCGGGATATTTTTCTAGCATGTGTCTTTGGTTTAGTATCAAATGTCACCGAAAGATGGTATTGCGCTGGCTAAAACTGTAAAGAATGCTCAAACTATAGTATGAAGATGGATCAAAGCTCACTCAGTTTTTACCGTTCACCCTGAAAACAAGAATAAAAACAAGTTTTTTGTTTTGACATTGTTAGGTTATTTTGAAATTTTTTACAGTTTGAGCATGAACGTAGAAATTGATAAGGACTTCTAACGAAATAGAGTTAATATCGGGGCACGACTTTCGAACTTAATGGTAGGCACAGCTACACTCATAGTTCTGCGCAGCCGGTGAGCATCCCTGATAAGGTAGCGTCACCTACAAACAACAAACCGAAACTGTCACTAATAATGTTTCGTATTACAATGTCAAGCAGACGAACTGGGTATGTATGGGGCAACTGCCCAACCCAAGCGCCCCGCCTATTTGAAAATTTTTTCGAGGAACGGTTTTCTTCTTCAAAAGGCTATCTCGTTAGAAGTCCTTATCTATCTCTATGTTCATGAATTTAAGATAATGCAGCGCCATCTATCGGTGATATTTGGTACTGAAATAAGGAAGAATACTAAAGAAATCCCTCGCTTCACACATTAAACTCCTAGAAGAATTACTTTAATAATTTACTATCACAGCGTTTGCTTGCTATTCTATTTTAAAAACTGCCATTACATTTTAGAACACCCTGTATATTAAAACGAATACACAAATATGTGGGCTTTTAGGAGCTGACTGTGGTTTTGAATCATTGAGAAATCGCATGGAGTATTTTTAAATATAGATTTTTTTCTACGTTATTCTCTTCAGCCGCAAGACTTTTTAGCCTAGAAAATGTCTCTGTACTTTATTTCGAAACATGCTATATACACTAGAAAATGCTTGTTTCATCTCAATCGTGGCAGAGCTTTTAAACGAAAAGAGAAAATTCTTAATTTGAACGTCCACCATCCCCTTCAACAAGTTTAATTGTAGTTATGGTGAATTAACCAGTATACTTGAAACCGTACACGTCCACTTCAGCCAGTTGTAGAACATTGGCGTCCGATTCTGGGCAGTCGTCACAAAATTTAATTATCTGTACACTGACGTAGCGGCCATGTAGAGGACACGGCAGGCATATGAATTTTTTTACCACAGCATCGCCGATCCCGCCACCAACATTTTCTCCACACAAGGAATTTTCTTCGAACACTATGTCGTCCCACTTCTTAGTCAATTTCACGTTACCAACACGAACTTGAATGTCGTGGAGGCGAAATGCTGAAAACGAAAAAAAAAAAAAAAGAGAATTTTAATTGCTGTAAATATCAAGTTAGATTAGTTAACAATAAAATAAAACTCAGCAACAGTAAAAGTACATATGTATTAGAACCAGGGTTGGTAAATTGAGGGTTTTTCTGCGAGGACGAAGTAGCTTTGCAAAAGATGGGGAAAAAAAACGAGTTTATTCCCGGTAATAAACTGGGCTTTGTAATTTTTTTTAAATTCCTGGGAGTTTTCAAAAAGTTTCAAGCATATATATATAAATGATTGATATATATATATATATATATATATATATATATATATATATATAGATGCTTGTGATCAGAATATAAATGCTTAAAGATTTTCAAATATGGACCACAAATCTAACGAAACAGGGGAATCGCTTTGTTTGTCAGCTTGATCAAATCTGATTAAAGGGTCCACAATCTATATATATATAAAAGCCGTTCTTGGTATGTATGTATGTTCCTTATACAAATCTACAGTTTTTGTCCGATTGGAACGAAACTTGATGTACATATACTTTAGAACATGAGTAAAATTACTGTCAACTTTAAAAATTTCTCAGACCCTTCTTTACCACTTTTTTTAAACATTTCCCATAGTTTATCATTACAGAAATCTATTTTTTTCCCTCAATTTCTAATTCAATTTCTTTCCCGTTGCCATTCAAAGGAACTGCGTATGGGCAATATTTTTATAAACCAATTTCAGATTACTTGAAATTTGAAAGTGACGTCAATTTTGTCAGTTGTGATTTTTTTCGCATATTACAAAGATTACTATAAATGCTTTAAACGACATAGTACATATATTTAAATGTGTTTGGAGAAAAATAAATAACTTACCTCCTTATTTTACAAAGGCAAATTGTTTCTACTGGTTTGTTAATATTAAAGTAAATTTTCTAAGAAATAAAAACATTTTTTTTGCGCATTCAAACTTCATGATTATTCAACATAATCAAAAATCGTCTGTCAAATATTGACATTTAGCAATCTTTACATCGTAACTTTTTTCAGCTTGAGCCTCAACCAAGGAGGCATATTTAAATTCCTTGGATGTAGGTGGACAGTAGATGTCATATTAATAAAAATTTAATTTAAAGAAAACAATACGGTATTTTCCATTATTTTTGCTTTAAAAATGGGTGTTAAAACAAATGAGATTAAAAATAAAATGGTTTATCGGGGGAAAAAATTAAATGCATTTTTTTAAATATAAAACATTTATTTTAATTTAACAAAAATAATATATTTTTTATACGTTTGACAACGTGGCGAAATTTTCATTTCACCAGCTTCGAAATTATTATCCAATTCTTAAGAGAACACTTTATTTTTGAAAAATAATGTTTTGCATCAAAAATCACATAATTTCAAAACGCAATTTTAGCAAATTCAGTTTAAATTACATTGTAAATATAATTTCTTAGTTAAATTTAGTATTTAATAATATTAATTTTTTTAATTTTTCTTTGAGTACAATAATATTGAATATCTTTAAGCGATTTTATGGTTTAAATAGATAATGTGCAATGTAACGTCACGCACTCAAGTAAAGGCGTATTTCTCAACTAATTTTAGGCCAAAAGAACAATTCTTGCAGATTTAGTAATTAATAATGTATTATTTCCTATACATAATATAATGTATTCCAAATACTTGAAAATTACCGGAAAGTTAACGAAACTTTAAGCTATTTAGCTCAACGTTTTGCCTACGTTAAATTGAGTAAACACGCAACAAACCATTTTGCTTTTCAGAGGGTCAGAGGAAAATCTACCGCGGTGAAAGTGTCGTCATATTTTAAATCATGTGCCGGTTTTCATTCATAAAATATTAGTATTTTATAGCAATTACACAAAGTAGCGTAATTTTCATGTATTGGTCGCCAAAGTATAAGTTTAACATCCTTTTACCGTACAATTTTCCAGAATATTAAATTACTTTAAAATTACTTTAAAATCCATAAGACCGAATACATAAAATCCGATATATAAATTGAGATACGCTTTTCAAACGAATAACATTGAGAGTACATTTATTTTATTCGACCTCATAAAAATTGAATGTACTATGTTTAGAAATAAATGTCTTTACTTTATAAAGATCAAACAAGTTAATCTTTCGTAATTGGATTGGACACAAATTAAAAAATATACATGCTTTAAAATTACTTTAAAATCCATAAAAAATCAGTAAATTGAGATAAACTTTTCAACTACATTTGAAAGTGCATTTTTTTCGAATTCATAGTTTAAAAAATGAAATTATGCGATATTTAGAAGTTACAAATATGCAGTTCAAGCAAAATTTAATGGTTAGGTCGGTGCTACCGTCCATATGATGGCGACATTCTCAGGGATATGTTTTTGTTTTAATGAAAGCGAATTTCGCAAAATCTTACGACATTTGGTAATTTTTTTTTCAAAGTCAGGAAAATCGTATATTTTTATATTGTATGCGCAAAGAAAACGTGCATTCTCATTTATAAAGTTTAAAACTATTACTATGGTTGAGTTAAAGTAACGCTTTTTTTTTTCTAATTGTCTTTTTTATCGATTTATGGTTCAGTATGTACAAATCATATTGTCTTCATTGTTATTGTCGTATTATTGTATTTTAATTTATGTTAGCCCGGGCAAAGCCGGGTGGTTCTGCTAGTAAAAAATAAAATTCCATTTTTTTTTAAATGTCAACAACAGTCGTCTGGGACTTGCACCTTGAGGGGTATACAAATCTATGTATTTTCAGACACTGAATCGAATAAAACCTATTTAAACTAAATCAATTAATAATATTAAACCAATTAATAATCGAATAAAACCAATTTAAATTCTCCAGATTTTAAATTACACAATCTCAATGATGAAAAACTAGAATCACTGTCTTTATTTTTCTGTGAGAAAGCTCAGGGATTCTCGAAATCTCCTCGTACTCTGGGACACACCGATCTGGCTACTCCACAAATTAATTTACTTAATTCTCATCCTAATAAAGTCCCTATTATTACCATTTCCAGTGGCACGAGCATTTGAGGGAGATACTTTAGATTAACTGAACGGGAAGTTCTAGGAGTACGGAACTTATTTGTTGAATAATTAGGAATAATTTAATGTATAAAGACGAATTTCTCTGACAGTGTGTCTGAGATGTTGAATGACTAGTGTTTCATGAACACAAATTACCCAGTTTAGAATCCACAAATCAAACATGGCCATCTTGATTTTTTTTTTCGGTGAATCTTTTCTTAACTGAAAATTTTATTGTTTACATTGCGAATGACATGCAGAATTTTTAGAGATGATTGTAATGATTTTTTCCAGAAAAACAATAATATTTTTATAATCAAACAAAGTCTTGAACAATTTTATAATAAAAAATGTTGAAGGAAAAATAATCAGAATGTTACTAGATGTAAATTATTATTATTTTTTTTTTGGAGATAATTAAAATAAATGCAAAATACTTTTTTTTTTTGTCTTACAATATATCAGCAATGCTCAGTTTTATTCTAACTACTGTGATAATACTTAGAAACTTCTAATTAATAAACTTCATTGTGCAATGCCAAGCCCAGTGTTGAATTCAGCATTTTTCTCCGGGAGAGAGATTTCAGAAGCTTCGGGGGGGGGGGGGGGGGGGTATACTTTTTGACCATTAAAAGTTAAAAAAAAAATCTCAAATTTTTCGGGAGGGGGTCCTGATGTCCTAGGTGGAACCACCCTCTTAATTCACTAACCACCCTCTTAATTCACTACTAATAAGTATGCCTATTTATGCAATTTAAACCATGCAATCAAAAATTAAAAAATATATGCTTTATAAGTGCAGAATTTGCAATAATAGAAATAACTGGGAAAAATTACAAAAAAAATAACATCCAACTTTCACCCTTTCTTCCTTTTTCTTTTAGAATTTAATCCTATGTGGCAGCGGACACAATATAAGTCCAGAAAAGATATTTTAGGGCCAATTCATCTTTCATTTTAAAAGCCCGAGACACTCCCTCCGTCATGACAAAAAATCCTTAGTTCCTCTTTTTCTTAGTTTTTAACTATATTAAATCACATGAAAATCTACCCCCCCCCCCACACACACACACGGGAGAACGACAATCTCACGGGTACTATCAATCAACACTGTGAAAGGGTGCGTCAACTACCTCTTTAACCATAAGGTTGCCAGTAACTCTAAGCGGACTGAACTATTTGCATTTAGGCAAATTTCTTGGTTGAGATAGTCCCTTTAAAGCCGCAGAGCGATGATAATAAATACCACATGTTCTCCATCTTTTGAAACTAAAAATGATTATTTTAACTTCCGTTAAAAGGCACCTGCACACCTGCACTCTTTCTCGGTTTTGTTAAAATATTTGCTTTATATAGAAAGCTTCGAAAACTTTATCTTTTAAACATGAGTACTGAAATAGGAACCAATTCTATTTGAGACGAAATTGTTAAATTTTAAACTATTACATTAAGATTATTTTTTAAACATTATTATTAAAAGTGAATGGACTTAGGATTTATTATTAAGCTTGAATGTTGTATATTTTGCAATGATAATTCAGCGGGGGGGCAACACGAATATATCAATTTAGAAATTATTACATAATTTATGCCCAGTTTTTTTCTTTTTTTTTTAACTTTCATTTTATTTGCCCTTATATCTTGTTTTTAAATAATGTAGAATGTATTTCTCACACCATCATTGAAGATTTATTAGGATAATAATAAAAACATTTTTCTTTTATTATTAATTAAAGAACATGTTTTATGCTAATACTAACTTAGAATGGATTTATGAAGACTGAATATCACTGCATCAATGAATCATTACGGATTGCATCAAAGTTCTTTTTGTAAAACTTATTGTCAACTCTTTTTTAGTCTGGTGTTCAAATAATTCCATATGTTTTAACATTCAGAGAATTTATCAAGAAAATAAGAAAAATATACTTAAGCTGTTGATTTACATTATTTAGACTTTTATTTCAAACATGTATTTCATTTTATAAACAGGCACTTTTACCCCAAAACATTTGTTTGATATGAACAATATGTGTTTGATATATACAATGGAACATTGACATAGGAATATTGTACAAAGTCACTTCTAATATACTCGTATGATTTCATTACATATATTTTGGAAAAATACTTTTAATGATTTAAAGAAACAACAACAACAAAAATACAGACTTCGGTTAAATTTCAGACATGCAAGATATTTAATAAAAAATAAAAATCTAATAATAATTAAAAACTAAAACCTAGCAAGCATTAAACTGTATAAACATGCGTAGTTACTTTATCAAGTTGTGAAATTTTAAGTTGAATAAAAAAAGGTAAAGATAAAATAATTTATGACACTATGAAAATTGATTGATGAAACTGAAATAAAATCAGCTGACTGCATGGATATTCTTCAAAAATTCTCTCAACGAAGTCATCGTTAAAATTTTTCTCAGACTTTCTGTAAATTAGAGTAATATAATTATTGTAAATTATAGTAATGTCTTTATGAAAAGCAATTTCGCCTCGAATACCAGAAAAATACAACTATTTACACTTCGAATGAAAATGAAAAATTGTTTCACTTTTGTTTGTCAGATTTATGTTCGTTCGCACTCTGAATGTCTCAATTTCAGTAAAAATACTTGTGTAAGAATGAAATTTGATTGTGTTGTAATGCTCAGATGAGCCGACATATATATGAATCCATTTTTGATCGCAAACGCATGAGATTGGCAGGTGCTGCTATTCAGAAACCATGTTATTCAGGAACCGAATAGCTTTTCCATTCTTCGTTAAAATAGGTCTTTCAGAAAAACTTGTGAAAAATGACGTTTTTAACAGAATTTCTGGATGCGACAGCCCGATAAAGGTCGTTGTGAGACAACAATTGCTTATAACTCAAGATATTACTTTCTCGAAAAATGAAAAAATATATATTCGATTTCAAATCACTGAAATGTGCTAGAGTTTTGCATTATTGAGTCGGGGATTTTTTTCCCCCCTCCAGAAGCGCCTTAAAAGCAAGGTTCATGATTTTTTATTTCATTTCTTCATTTTTATTTACCCCCAATAAAGTTCATACATACCAAATCCACTTTGACACGTAAATTAGATTAGTACTTAATTTGTCGACAAACATTTGAAATAAATATTAGGTAGATTTCGTAAGAAATACTACCTATTACATTCTCCCCTAAGTTGGAATTCCTGAAACATTTTTTAAGATCTATACGCCGATCATGACTCCCACAACCCAACCAACCCTAGTTCAAAACTATATATATATATATGTCTATATCACTTTTTTATGGACGCGATAACTTTCATAATTCTGCACAAATCTCTTCCAAAATGATACCTAAAATCAACCGACATAAAATCTCGGTCAAGTTCGTCATGTTCGTTAATCATTAATTTTTTGTGAAAACAGAAAAACCATCATAACTTTATCGAATCCGTTTAAAGTTATTATTACTTCTAGGAAAAGGGCCAAAAATTTATTTATATGACAGATTTTTCATATCATTAAAAAAGGCCTCAAGGTGTGTGTATGTGGGGGGGGGGGGGTTTAAGAAGAAAAAAATTCATAACTTCGTCCATCCGCAAGATATCAAATACGCTTAAATTTATTGTAAATCTTCTTAATATTATCTACAAGTTTTATATTGACAAGTTTTTTATAGGACCAACTCTTATAGCAAAATAAATAAATAAATCCTTGCTGACTCCACTTTACCGGCGCAGGTATATTTCGAAGAATTAAAAGTATTAAAAAATAAATAAATAAATCGCATTTTTTTTTTTTTTAATTATTTAATTCGCATTTTTTTTATTTAAATCAGATTTTTTTTTTTTAATTACACTTTTTAATATTTACACTTTTTAATTACACTTTTGTAAAATAACCTTTTTAAAAATCATTAAAATTAACAACTAAAAAAGCTCATTTAAATTTATTTGAAATAAAAAAATACTCATTCACTTGGTTAATTTGAAATATTTTAATCATATGAATAATTAAATATTACAGTTACAAAAAATGGAGCAATAGAAACAGATTTAATTTGAAAAGGTGAAATACACTGCTCAAAACAATTAAAGGATATTGCAGTTTTAGGTGGATTTTGTATCTGGGAAACTTTTTAGCTGATTGATACATGGTCGACAGACATAGTAGGTTATATGAGAATAAATTACACATGTTTGGCAGAAAAAAATGCATTTTATTGCGCATTTGTGTACAAAAGGAAAAAAACACAATTTGTGCATATGAGAAAAAAAGAATAAGAAAAGGTGTTTTCTTCAAAGAAAATCATTTTCAGTAGGGGGTATGGTTTTCACGGGCGGCCAGCAACGTTGAACACCTTTGAGGCATGGACTCAATGAGGCTATTAATGACGAGTTGGGGTATTCTGCCCCACTCTTAAAGAAGAGCTCTTTCCAGTTCTTGGAGAGTTTGTGGGGGTTGTTGGCGGCCAGAAACTCGTCTTCCTAGAGCGTCCCAAACGTGCTCGATTGGATTCATGTCTGGAGAACACGCTGGCCATTCCATTCGAACGATTCCTTCCTCGAAAAGGAAATTCTCCACCAGGTTTGCACGATGTGACCTGCAGTTATCGTCCATTAAAATGAAGTTATCTCCGATTGCTGCAGCGTAAGGGACTACAATAGGTCTGAGGATCTCATCCCTATATCGGCGACCAGTCAGAGCTCCATCTCGAATGATGTAGAGGTCAGTGCGCCCGTCAATGGAGATGCCACCATACACCAACACTCCTCCTCCACCGCCAAATCTGACACTTTCGTGCACGAACGCAGGATTATTCCTACTGCCACGGTCCCTCCAGATGAAAATACGCCTATTATCCGGATGCACAGAAAAACGGAACTCGTCAGAAAACAGAATATTGCTCCATTCATTTCTCCTCCAGTTGACATGCTCGGTTGCCCACTCCCTGCGGTCGCGACGATGCCTTGATGTTAATCTAACACATACCATCGGTCGGCGAGCATACAGACCTACAGCATGGAGCCGGTTTCGGACAGTCTGAGTTGAAATCGTGGTGCCTGTAGCCGAGCGAAGGTGTTGTTGGAGAAGAGTAGCGTTCATGTTTCGGTGTCTCCGAGCTGTTAACGCTAAATACCGATCTTCATTGGGCGTTGTTGCCCGTCTACGACCTTGCCCTGGTCTTCGGCCTGCACATCCACTCTCCAAAAAACGGTTCCAGATCCTGGAAATGACACTTTGTGACACTCCAATGGCTTGAGCTACTTCGGCTTGAGTTTGGCCCCCTTCTAACCTACCAACAATTCTCCAAGCTTCTGAATCTGTCAAATGACTTCGCTGAGACATCGTACTCATCGAAACAAAGCAATCACTGAATGCCGATCATCCTTGTCTTCATTCTCTTTTATCCAGTTGAAAGTCAAATTTCATTCGCTGCCGCTGAAGCGACGTTTTTGACGTCGAACTCAAAATTTGCATACTCCACAGTTTGAAAACCAGAAAAATTTGCATTTGTGATTCTCTTCTTCTATTTTCGGCAAAAAAAATTTCGTTTATATCTTTATTTTATATAAAACTTCAAATATCCTTTAATTGTTTTGAGCAGTGTATCTTTTACTTTTAAAAACATGAAATAAATAAAACGAATTATTTTGTGTTATATGATCACTTGCTTAAACTGCAATTTAACAAATATATACTATTCTATATAAAAAATATATACTACTTTAAATTACCCATTTAATAAATTAAAAATCATATGCACCCTTAATTACTAAAAGCTAAAAATTTTTAATACCAATTTTTTTAATTAAAAATCTTAAAATACAAAAGATAATTATATTTATAAAACAGGAAAACCGTTATGAATGAAATTTTAAACATTCTATTCCAGATTGGTACAGAATTCCTTTAAAAACATCTATTCCGGATTATATACAATATTCTGGAATACATACAATATTCATTTAATAAATTTTGAGAATGTATTATACATACATCAAGATGATCATGATTATATGTTACAAATTGCAATGGATCTGAAAAAAAGTTATTCTTTGTTATTAAAATATTTGAAAAGAAACCAGTTTTCCAGCTGAGTTCCTAAGCAATTACGGAGTTTAGACCAAATCAAAGTTGGATTTATTTAATTTAAATTAAAAAAAAAAAAAAAAAAAAAAAAAAAAAATTCTAAGACTTTAAAAAGTTTAGTTGTTAATTAGCTTACATTTATAAGTAATTAAAATTGAAATTATATTTAATAAGAACGAAAAATCATGCGTTAAGCATAGATTATGAAACACCTACCAGCACAACAGCACAATCAGAATACTGTAACAAAACTTCATAGATTCAAAAGGTGAAATGTGATATCTAAGTAAACAATTCTCGAAAACGTAATATATAATATTCAAAATCCCAGTTTCAGTAATTAAAATGAATAATTTAAAAAATATCTGAATTTTTTATTTATTTATTTATTTTTGTGTATTCCTGTACATGATCAATAGATTTGTATACATGCCACATAATATGCTAAAATTTAATTCAGTTAGGAAACGCACAGTAAAGTTCAAAAATTCCATTCTTCAATTTCGGTCAATGAAAGATAATGTACTCGACATCTTTTCCGCAACCCTGTATATGATCTATAGAATTTATATACACCAAGCAATATGTAGAAAATTAGTTACATTTAAAAACGCGTGGCACGACGGAAAACACGCTTCCAGAAATTAATGTTCACAGACAGTACTGTACCGAATTATTTTGTTTATCCCTGTAAATGAACGATAAATGCTATGCTCTCTATAATCTATGATAAGCATTTTGTAATGAAACTCTGTGATAAATATCAATTTCAATATGTTTGAGATATATTAATATCATTAAAATACACCGCAAACGATTTTACCCCATAGACCGTAATGTAAAAGAATTCTTTTGAGTGTGCATGTAAATGAACTATAAGTGCTACATACTTCATTCTCAATACCGAACATGCCATAGTTGACCTCAATGACATATGAATTGCATGGAAATCCGAGTACATTTACGAAAGTTAGAGCTCAGACGGACAAACAAACCGAATTAATTAACACTTTTCAACTTTGTTGAAAATATATTATAAAATATTGTATAAAAATATACATAAAAACATATCAGACTATTACAAGCCATGAAATCATTTTATTTTCCAAATATTTCCATAAATAAACTTACATCAGAATATTGAACTACTTGTTATTTACATGTGGAAGTAATGAGATGTCTATATAAATTCAATTAAAAAAAACTTATGAATGGCATATATTTATTTATTCTAATGTTTTTCATATCCTCGCAGAAAGTCCCCATGATTTTGTATTAAAAAATTTACATTAGATTTAGATGTTTTTTAACAGATAAATATTCATTAATCTTTTAACGTTTTTCAGCTAAAATTCTCTATTTTTAAATTGGGATTTTTATAACAATATAATAATAAATATTATAATTATAATACTTATATTAATACAATAATAATAATTATTATTAAATATTATTAAAGAAGACTGATCTAAGAATTACTACATAGGCATGACCAGCACGAAATTTAATTACAGGAAAAAGAGCATATAGCTGATATTAAATACAATAGAAAAACTACAGCCCTGGCAAGATTATATCAAGAAGAAACCATCCAAATAAATTTCAATGAAGTAAAATAATATTTCCCTCCAGTCCATAGAGAAACCATAGAGATACTAACGCACAAAAATACAATATGTAACGATGCGGCATCTTTTAATTAACCGAAACTGTGGCTAGAGTTACTCCATGGTCAAAGATATGAAAATAAACAACCAAGTAAAAAATAATAGATAACGTGCGTATTTTTTAAAAAATACATGAAAATAATAACTTCAAAGCCCGTGCAGCTTTAGAATATTCTCATTTTGTTTTTGAAAATGACTCGGAAAGAGTCGAAACATGTAAAACAACTAATAAAAGTTATTTTAATTTATATTATGTTGTTAATTTTACACCTTTATAACATTTAAAAGTAATATATTGGGATTTTTATTTTAAAGTGTGATATTTGATTTAAATAAAATTAAAAATCATGGATTTTGAGTTCTCAGTCTCCCCGACTCCTTAAATTCACAAAGTTTATTATTATTATTATTATTTTCAAAACATAATATTTATTACAAAATTTCTTGACCTAAATTTGAAATAAAATTTTTACGAAAGTTGATTTAAATCAATGATTTAAAAAAAATCAGTTTAATCTTAATCATGATTAAAATCAAGCTGATTTAAATCAACGAACCCTGCTTAAAAGTAGTATGAATTTGTTTCCCAGATTCAGTTTAAAAAAATCGCACACATTATTTTTTATGAAATGTTATATTTTATGTACATTTTGAAGAGGTTATGCATATCACAATTAAATTAAGTAAACTAGATTAAATACTAAAACCAGTGAAACAAAACTTATGTAAAGCGAAAAACATTTTTAAACGGAAAATTTCATGGTCTCGGTGAAAATAATATAAACTATAAGGAATAGCGTTACCTGCTAAGATGAAAAACTGTCTATATAAGTCAAATGAAATTTCTAGAAATTCCTGCTGTAAATTCAACATTACAGCAACACAATTACTTGTACCTGAAAGGGTTAACAGTTCTTGTTGTGACAATTTACATAGCGAATCCTTGTTTCCATTTTAGCAATAATTTCCTAATTTCACATATTTTTTTTTGTTGTTGTTTAATGTTAATTTTGTATTTCTATATTTCCAATTACGATATTAACAGCACATGCATCTTTTTTACTGATTTGTTTTAATTATTATTTTTTTAATGATTTATATGAAAGATTATAGTTGTTTTTGCTTATGATATGTATATAGTATACATTATAGTTAATTTTATTATCTAAAATCTCCACCCCCGCTTTTTTTTAACACTTTCCAAACTAGTTGAAAAGTGTTTATGACTTCGGTTTGTCTGGCCGTCTGTCCATGCTCTAACTCCCGTAAATATGCTCGGAATGCTCTGAAATTTTTGTATGTTATTGTCGTTATCTATAGCATGTTCCCTATTTCTACTGAAGTGTGTAGCACTTACAGTTTTTTTTTTTTTACAGGGACACTCAAAATAATTCGGTTACATTACGGTCTATGGGGAAAAATCATTTGCGGTTTATTTTAATAATGTTACACAATTTCAAACAAATTGTAATTGATATATATCACTAAGGTGCATTACAAGAAGCTTACTATGGAATAGGGTGTGCATAGCACTTATAGTTACTTTACAGGGACAGGCAAAAGAATTCCGTTACATTACGTCTATAGTGAAAAATCGTTTGCGGTTTATTTAAATAATGTTTCACTATTTTAAACGCATTGCAATTTATATATATCCCTAAGGTGCATTACAAAAGGCTTACTACAGAATATTGCGTGTGTAGCAGTCATCGTTCATTTACAGGCACACACAAAATAATTATCTTCTTTCTGTTAACAATAATTCCCGGAAGTGCGTTTTAAATTGCTGAACGCGATTTTAAATTTAACTCACTATTACTTGGTGTGTATAAATTCTGTACATCATATACAGGGCAGCACAAAAGTTCGCAAACACATTTCCGTTTATTGACAAACTCCAGAAGGAGAATTTTAAACTGTGCTACGCGTTTCCTAACTGAACTAAAATTTAGCAACCTATGTAGTATATATACAAATCTATAGATCATATACAGGGTTGAATAAAAGTATTCGGATATTTTACCGAATATTGTTGGTAATTCCTGAAATTACGTTTTTAAATATGTTATGCGTTTTCCAAATTGTTTACTTAGATGTTATCTTCCAGATTATTAAACGGTAATGGTTTGTAAAATTATTTTGGAAGCGTTGGAAAGTGTTACATAATCTATGCTTGACGCATAATTTTTCGTTTTTTTTTTTTTTTTTTTTTTTTTTTTTTTTTCAGAACTGAAAATGAAACAATTTTCAACAATTTAAAGCAACATTTTTTTTTAATGATTATTTATTATTATTGTTTTAAATCACTTTCACGCATTGTTTTGTTATAATTACACAGTTAAATCAATTGACATAATACATATAAAGTAAATTCTGGCTTATTTGGAAGTGGAAAATTCGAACAAAATAAAATAAAGAGGAGTAAAACAAAACATTGGACACTGCATTTTGCAAACATAAACTTTCGAAATTTTGCTTATAGTTTTTGCACTAGATTGACCATGTTCCAAAAAATGTATATCCTCGACAAATTATACACTAAACTTAATAACCCTTAACGTCAGCTATTTAATTAACACATTAAAAATAATCAAACTGTAAACACACAAATAGTATTAAAATAGCGATAAATATCAGCCGCAAGATTTCACCAAAGATAGTGAATACAGACTCTTTTAAACGTTAGTTGAAATGAAATTCATAGTTGCTAATGTTTTTATCAGAATTTATCTTGAAGTGTTAAAATATTACTCACAGCTCGTCAGCTTTTAACTCATAAAATATTAAATTAAGCAGATATTTCAGAAATATTTTGACAACTAAGGCGGAAAAAAACATCTTTTAAGAAGAGTATACGAAGAAAAAAGAAAAAAAAATGTAGTTTTCTAAGGAGATATTTTAAATGTACGTTGCATTCTTCTACGTCCATATCTTTAATATTAGCGAGGGGAATTAGAGAGCTGATTGAGCAACCACTTTAAAGCTATTCTCAATTCCAAACTAGCTACTTTACGACATATTTTTTAATTTACTTTTGTTCAGAAACATGGGAAGTTCGGAAATTGGCAAGTGTTCTTAATTCAGAAACTTTGTAATAGAAAGGCGCTTTCCATTTTTTGGTAAAGGCTGAAGATCTTTCAGAAAAAACAGTCAAAGTCACCTTTTTGAATCGAATTTAAGACGCCGCAGTACAAGAAAGGGGAAAAACGTGTTGTCCCGTGACAAGAATCACTCATAACTCGATAAGTAATTTATTTATCAAAAAATGGAAAACTTATTTGGATTCCAAATTGTTTCAATAGTCAGGCCTACTAATTTTATGCCTTTACGTTTAAAAATGAGTCACAAAATGCGTCAGAAAGTTTCGTGCTGTTTAGCATATCATTTGAGAACCACCTTAACGGAATCTTGGGATATCTTTGATGAGGAAATAAATAAACAATTGTTCTAAAACTGTTTGTACAATTATATTTTTTACATAATACATTTCTTGTTATTTTTTAGGCCACACGAAATTTGTTATGGTTTTTGCTAATGATACAAAAAGCTGAATTGTATAGTTATAATTTTTATGAAACTTTTATATGCAGAATGATTTTTTTCTGTGATTTTTACTTTGAAAACAGTACAGGTTGTGGGATTTATCTACAAGAGGAACTGACATTGAAGAATGAATAATAATGGATGGGAGGGGGGATGTCTTACAGATGTCCTTTAATAAAAAAAATGTTTCTTTGTTTTATCTCCATTCGGGGCACGTATATCAATGATTGTTTGCAAGAAGGAGCGAGAAAGGGTTGAATCTGGCTACCTTTCTTATTTAGGGGCCGTTCAAGTATTACGTAAGCATATTTTTAGTCATTTTGTACCCCCTCTCCCCCCTTGTAAGAAAATATAAGCAAATGCTAGCCCCCCCCCCCCTTGCTTACGTAAGATTTTATGACAGTTTATACATCAAGACTTCTTGACAGATAAAAAGTTACCAATAAATTACATTATTAATCATACAAATTTATATAAATAGGCATATAGGGATTGTGATATCAAAAAATACAAAATGGTTTTAATATATTGTTGTTTATTGCATTAAACAAACCATTGTTTAAACCACCAAATTCATTGTTTAATGCTTACGTAAGAACTGTCGTGACCCCCCCCCTCCCCCTTGACAGAGAAAATAAGCAGACTCTGGACCCCCCCTCCCCCTTTATTGCTTACGTAATACTTGAACGGCACCTTACAAGTCGCCAGGCTGTTAATTGCTTTTTCGTCAACCTCATTTCCCCCTCTCCCGTGAAATAGACAGTAACTCCCACACACACACACGCACCAGCACCTTGCTGTCGTCCATGAACTTCGTAATATATATTAATTTTCAAGTTATTATTATATCTGCTTTCTCATAATAATTTAAATAAAAATAATTAATACATACCCCAGTTTCTCCTGTTTAGAATATATATTCCAGTTATCACATACTCCTCTTCCATATCCACTTGCCACCAAGGCCATGGTTCTGATTCTGGTCCGTCTTTCGTGTGGGCAAAGTAGGGCTGCAAAAACCCTTCAACATTTCTGTTCCCGTCGTTTGCTCTGTCTGCTGTATACTTCACGTTCTTCAAGCGGTAGGTTGAACTCTGATAAGATGACTTAGCTAACGCAAGGCTGTCTGTAAAATTAACCCCAGTCAATATTTGAGTAGTTGATTATTTATTTTCATCATTAAGACCCTTAACATAACCTATTATTCACTTAATCTTTTAAAATAAAGATTAAGGGGATCTGTCACCATAACGCTCGCCAACTCCTGTCCAGACTCCACACTGCAAAAAAAAAAAAAAAAAAAAAAAAAAAAAAAATGTTGATTTCACAGTATAATACTGGCATCCCAGCTACCAGTATTATACAGTAAAATTAACAGTAATAAACAGTAAAATAAGCAGTAATAAGCTATCGCGCTGCGCGGTAAGCTTATTACTGCTTATTTTACTGTTTATTGCTGTTAATTTTACAGTATAATACTGGCAGCTGGGATGCCAGTATTATACTGTGAAATCAACACTTTTTTTTTGCAGTGCACAGGCTCTAAAAACACGCTAATTTGCCCTGTTTTAAAAATATTACCCGATTATGGAAGATTAAATAATATTATCACGACCAGAAGCGATCTCCTGTAAACGAGTTGTCATTCACTTATTTCCCTTTGACTGGTGTAGTTTTTCGGTTCTCAAGGCTGCATCCACCGCTCTCGGCTGTTTTCGTGATTGATTAAGTAAGATCAATTATACATTTGAAAATCAGCTTCTATAAAATGGTTAAGTAAAAAATGTCGCTGCTTCCCGGACTTTTATAACGACGCTAATAAGAAAATCGTTTTAAATGCGACGTAATCTTCTCCATTAAATGCTTTTCACGCATAATAATTTAATTATTTTTAAGTTTTTTTTTCTTTTTAATATTCACGTGTAAATATATTTTTCAAGTGAAAAGTATTTGTAAATATTTTTATTTGGGCTTTTTATAATCTGGCAACAGTAGGGTAGAAAACGACTATTTCAAACTATGAATTAAATCTCTATTCAGATAATGAGATATTAAATACAAAATTTTAAAAATTAGACAAATTTAAAAAAAATGATTGGACACTGCACACCACAAGCTATCAAGTATATGCCTACAAAAGATGGTTAAATTGCTATATGCATAGTTTTTAATCCTATAAAAGTCATGTAACTGAACTATCGTGACCGATTTTAACATTAAAAAGTGCTTAAAATAATTCTTCAATTTAAAAACTGTGTCTTTATCATACATTTATCTATAAAACTACCTGTTTTCATGTATTTATATGCCATATTTTTTGTAGTATAAGCCAAGAAAGTGAAAAGGTCACAATAAATTCAACTACGACAAGCAGCAGAATTAGTTACTTTTTGTTTTTAAGAATAGAGAGATACACCAAGAAATAAGCTTCTAGCAAAAACTTGGCTTTGTAATGATTCTGTCGAAGCTTAATTGTGATCGATATACAGGGTGTTCCCGCAAGACCCAAGTCCGCTTAAACTTCATTGAAAGAGAATCCTTGCTATCCAAGGGAAAATCCCCGGATTACATAAAACAATTCTTTAAACTATAGTTTTTGAGGGAAGTGCAAAAAAGAAAAAGGTGTGATGCCACATTTGGTGTACGGATATAAGGACCACGATGTTCTAAATAGAGACTTAACATCATTCTTATCACTATGCAAATAATTATCATATAATATCATAATCAACAAACTGTATTCAGCATTTACCCTACATTTAAAAAAGGGGGTCGAAGTGATCATTCTAGATCCGAAAAAGTGCTAACTGAAAAAAATTCATCTTTTGCGAGATTCCCTCAAAAAACATGGCATCAGAAAGCAAGTCAATAAATTTATAATGATGTTCATTACATCATCTACAGATCGAATGGAACAGTTTCGCATAAAACTAGGGTAACTTTTCCTCGCTGCAAAAAAAAAAAAAAAAAAAAAAAAAAAAAAAATGTTGATTTTACAGTATAATACTGGCACCCCAGCTGCCATCATTATACCGTAAAATTAACAGTAAACAGTAATACGCTGCCGCGCTTACTCTAAAATCAACACTTTTTTTTTTTTTTTTTTTTTTTTTTTTTTTTCCGCAGTTTACTCCTTCTACTTTTTCAGATCTGTTATTGATACGGAAATGCGGTTCATCAACAAAATTCATACTGAATCGCGATACAGATAATAAGATAATAAAAGTTCTTTGATATTGGGACACTGATGGAAAGGGAGATAGATTTCACATGTTTTCAACATCACCTTGTATGAGAATGATAAAATATGTAGGAAAGGAAAAAAAAACCATAAAAGTTTTTAAAAAAAGTATATTTAATAAGCATTCGATGTTTATCTTAAAAAAATCACGCCTAATTTCATGCCTGCAATTTATGTTATTCCGAAAAATTTCCGTTACAATGGGTTAATTTCGCATGGTCTCATATTATCGAAAATTCACTGCTTTGATTTACGCTTGGTTAAAAAGGCGAATTAGTTGAAAAAAAAAAAAAAAAAAAAAAAAAAAAAAAAGATATTAACCGTTTTTTGAATCGACAATGTCTCATTTTCTCTTTCTCAGCTTATACTACAAAAGCTATTGTATATAAAACATGAAATCGTAGTTTCATAGAGAAATGTATGATGAATTTGAAGAATCAAATGTTTTTCATACAGAGACTTGTTTTAAGCGCTATTCTATGTTCAAATCGGCCAAGATAGTTCAATTACATAAGTTTTATAGGATCAAAAACTATACATAGCTATTTAACCAGTTTTTGCAGTCGCATATTTGACTACATTGGGGCGTGCAGTGCCCAATCATTTTTTAAATTTAACTATCTTTGGAAGTTTTATTTTCGATTTTTTTTATAATTTCATTACCCGAATAGAGAGCAAATTCATATTTTTCAAACAACCATTTTTTATTTACCTCTGCCAAAATTTAAAAAGGCCTGAATTATAATACTTCTAAACAATGTATTTTCAATTACTATATATATTTACGCGTGCATATTGACAAATGAAAGAAAACTTTAAAATAAATAAATTATTACGTACGAAAAGCATTTACATCCTACTTAAAGCAAATTGTGAATTTTCATGCAGTGAAGTATTTTTAAATGTTAAATGGAGCACGATTTTATAATGATACATTTTCCGGCTCGGCACCTCTCTCCCACCTACCAACCTTCCAGAAATAGGCCTCTCCATACCACTCACTTTACATGCAGGTATGTGTCATTCCCATGGAAGACATCAGCAGCACGGTGTTCCCAGACGGTCACACACCGAACTACTGACCACATTTTATACGGAATGCGGTTCATCATACTGTATATAAAGGACTGTATGTTGTATATCAATAAATATTGTATAAATACTTTATATCAATACTGTATGTAAAGGACAGCTTTTGCCGTCATGATGAGCAACGGACTTAGGTATAAAATCTAATTTTTATTGTTAAGATTATTTTAAACATCTATTTTACTTTTAACACCATTCATTTTTTTTTTTTTTTTTTGTGGTTGCTTTATTTTTAAAAGAACGTAACAAAATTAAAAAATATTTTGAAATATATTAGCATTTAACGTACAGCTTTATATGTGAAGGTCGTGCAATATTCAGCAGATCACGTGCATTTGCATTTATAAATCATAAACTTTAAAACTTCAGCTGGTGAAAATGTTGTTATATTTAAAATGAAACTTTCCAATTTTATTCTGAAAACTTAAATATTTTATTACTCTTACACAAAGTAACGCAATTTTCACAAACTTTTACGTTCATAATTCCTTTTCTCTAGATTTAGCTTTATTTTTTTTTTGGAGAAAATGCAGCAAACAATGATTTTTTTTTTTTTTTAATAAAAGCCGCGTTTAATATTATTTAGCTTACGTCCATTTCTTAAAATAATATCAATTTTCAAATTACTATTGAGCTTCTATATTTTCAGCCATTTTTTCCCCATCTTTTTTAAAACAAAGCAAATTAGTGTTTTTTTTTTTTTTTTTTTTTTTTAGAGAGAGAGCGCGGTGTCTGAACCTCTGAACAGGGGTTGTCGAACATAGCTCGTAGGTGATAAAGCCATGTTAGTTTATTAAAATATTATGATTTTTACTCTGTTTCTTTTTCAATATATGGCAATTGGAAAGTTAAAAAAAAACATTATTTGAATTATTCAGGATTTTTAAATTGTTTTCCAATGTACACTATATTGCCAAAGATAACCGGTCACTTGCGATTTTAGACGTTTTGTTAACTATCTAGAAAAATACATGAGGAATTAACCTGAAACTGCAGGTGTGTAAACAGTATAGTATAGGTTATATATTTCCGCGAAGATTTTTTCACGAAACCCCATAGGAGACTGTCAACAAATTGAAAAAGAACGAATATCTTTTGGATAACCCTGTAAAAAGTAATGTAGCAAAGGCGTTCAAACTCGAGATTATTAATAAGTAGCTTATTGTAATATACTGTGTTCATTTTTATGAGGATAGCATGTATACTCGTAGAGAAATTTAGGTTTTTATAAAAACAGTCCCAAATTTCGCCTAATTTTTTGCTTATAATTTGCAGAGTTCTTAATATAAAAAAAAGTTCTTTTCAGAAAATATGACAAACAACATTGTACATAATACTCTGCCATCAGAATTAAAAAATAATAAAAATTGGATGAAAAATGAGCAGGTTTACTAAAAAATGTTTCACTGCGCATGCAATCAAAATATAATATGCATAATGTATTAGCTAAGTATATAGAGCAACTTTTGTGAAAGTCTCAAAATCATAGCTTGAAAATTCAGAAAATTATCGTCGATAGAATAAGCTCGAAATCCGTTGTTCCCAAAAAGGAGCAAAAAATGAGGGGTTGTATCAAATATCTGTTGATTAGTGCCAAGATAGCGTACACAATATTGCACGTGGTCGTATCGATATTTGGATACAACACCACATATTTTTGCTTCCTTTTGGGAACAATGGATTTCGAGCTTATTCTATCGACGATAATTTTCAGAATTTTCAAGCTATGATTTTGAGACTTTCACAAAAGTTGCTCTATACACTTAGCTAATACATTACGCATATTATAGTTTGATTGCATTTTCGCGCATGCGAAGTGAAACATTTTTTAGTAAACCTGCTCATTTTTCATCCAATTTTTATTATATTTTAATTCTGATTGCAGAGTATTATGTACAATGTTGTTTGTCATATTTTCTGAAAAGAAATTTTTTATATTAAGAACTCTGCAAATTATAAGCAAAAAACTAAGCGAAGTTTGGGACTGTTTTTATAAAAACCTTAATTTCTCTACGAGTATACATGCTATCCTCATAAAAATGAACACAATATATTACAATAATTGTATTATTGCAATATTACCACTTATTAATAATCTCGAGTTTGAACGCCTTTGCTACATTAGTTTTTACAGGGTTATCCAAAAGATATTCGTTCTTTTTCAATTTGTTGACAGTCCCCTATGGGATTTCATGAAAAAATCTTCGCGGAAATATATAACCTATACTATACTGTTTACACACCTGTAGTTTCAGGTTAATTCCTCATGTATTTTTCTAGATAGTTAACAAAACGTCTAAAATCGCAAGTGACCGGTCACCTTTGGCAATATAGTGTATAATCGTAATTTAATTAATATTAAACCGTTAATTAATAAAAGCGTATTTAAAAAAACTACATTCTTTATTTTTTATTTATATTTTATTTTCTATTCTAATTTTCAGTGTTTAAACATTTTCATTGTTGCAGTTTTACAGACAGTTGGCATATTTTATCAAGCATGGTTTGGTGCATAATTAATTCCATTGTTATTGTAATTATACAGTTGCGTCCATAAAGGATAGGTGTCGATTTATCAGTTTCTCCCGGCTAATGGAAAAATTCCTTAAAAGTAATTATTACTTTATAATTAAGTTCTAAAAATAATTAAATTTTGTATTGTCATCGGACACACATCCGTGTATAAAAGTTTGACCATTCTAGCGTATCAGGAAGTTTGTGGAAAATCGATTACAAGAACTAAGTTTGAATGAAACACGTGGGAAATTGGGTACGTTCGTACTATAACTAGTTTTATAAATATTCAGATCGTGGTGCAATAACTATCGCACCCTATATACAAAAATGCATAAATACAAAATTTATTTTATGTGCAGATTTTCATATTATAGATATTAATTTTATTTTATGAAATTAAGTTTCAGTACACTTTTAGAAAAAATTAATTACAATTCTGTTATATTAAAATTATATTATGCTCAAATATCCAGTTACAAGACAATGTAAAACTAGTCGTTGGGGGCCACCGTAATACTTACCCATCATGTATATGTATAATGTAAAATATTAAAATAAAAATGTGTAAACTACTTATAAAATGCATTGCAATTCAAATAAAATCGTGGCTTGATGACGTCATAAAAAGGCTCGATTACTGAATTGTTTGAAAGAGGTTTTTCCTTATAACTCCAAAAATAATACTCCTATTAACTAGCGGTTTATTGCATCTGATTAAGCGTCAAATTTCCAATTAAAATATATCTTTGAAGTGAAATTTGGATGAAATACAGGGTCATGAAAAATCGAAGAGTGTGGAAAAAAGGATTACAAATATCTCGGCAACTCATTATCCGATGGACTTCATGTTTTATGCAAAATTTATGTTTTTTTATTGTTTTTTTATATTTACTACTTAAAATAAACAATTTCGAAAATTTTTATATACCTTTCATCAGAACGAACATTTCGAGAGTCCGAAAAAAATTGTTCCGGTTAATCGAGGTTATTGAAATGAAATAGGCTTCTTCCCATTATTACATACTAAGTACATACCAAATTGCAAGTCTCTATCTCAATTTGTTCGGGAGATAGAGCGTTTACAGACACACAGACACACACACAGACACACAGACGGACGGCAAATTTTTTTTTTCTAAAAATATGTTTTTTGGAATCTCCAGTGTCTGAAACGTGTAAATCCGTCAAAAAAATTTTTCGATTTTCAAAACGATTACAAGACTTACTCTGGGTAAGTAACTAGTCGTTGGGGGCCACCGTAATACTTACCCATCATGGATCTGCATAATGTAAAATATTAAAATAAAAATGTGTAAACTACTTATAAAATGCATTGCAATTCAAATAATATCGTGGCTTGATGACGTCACAAACTTTAAAGGCTCGATTACTGAATTGCTTGAAAGAAACATCCTTATAACTACAAAAAAAATAATCCTATTAACTAGAGGTTTATTGCATCTGATTAAGCGTCAAATTTCGAATTAAAATATATCTTTAAAGTGAAATTTGGATGAAATACAGGGTCATGAAAATTCGAAGAGTGTGGAAAATAGGATTCCAAATATCTCGGCAACTCATTATCCGATCGACTTCATGCTTTATGCAAAATTTATGTTTTTTTATTGTCTTTTATATTCATTTCTTAAAATAAACAATTTCGAAAATTTTTATTTTTTTCAGAACGAATATTTCGAGAGTCCGAAAAAAATAGTTCCGGTTAATCGAGGTTATTGAAATGAAATAGGCTTCTTCCCATTATTACATACTAAGTACATACCAAATTGCAAGTCTCTATCTCAATTTTTTAGGGGGATAGAGCGTTTACAGACACACAGACACACAGACGGACGGCAAATGTTTTTACTTACCCATCATACGTAGTATAGGGTAAGTCTTGTAATCGTTTTGAAAATCGAAAAAAAATTTTTGACGGATTTACACGTTTCAGACACTGGAGATTCCGAAAAACATATTTTTAGAAAAAAAAAATTGCCGTCCGTCTGTGTGTCTGTGTGTGTGTCTGTGTGTCTGTAAACGCTCTATCTCCCGACAAAATTGAGATAGAGACTTGCAATTAGGTATGTACTTAGTGTGTCATAATGGGAAGAAGCCTATTTCATTTCAATAACCTCGATTAACCGGAACTATTTTTTTCGGACTCTCGAAATATTCGTTCTGATAAAAATAAAAATTTTCGAAATTGTTTATTTTAAGAAATGAATATAAAATACAATAAAAAAACATAAATTTTACATAAAGCATGAAGTTGATCGGATCATTAGTTGCCGAGATATTTGGAATCCTATTTTCCACACTCTTCGATTTTTCATGACCCTGTATTTCATCCAAATTTCACTTTAAAGATATATTTTAATTGGAAATTTGACGCTTAATCAGATGCAATAAACCGCTAGTTAATAGAATTATTATTTTTGGAGTTATAAGGAAAAACCTCTTTCAAGCAATTCAGTAATCAATCCTTTAAAGTTTATGGCGTCATCAAGCCACGATTTTATTTGAATTGCAATGCATTTTATAAGTAGTTTACACATTTTTATTTTAATATTTTACATTATGCATATCCATGATGGGTAAGTATTACGGTGGCCCCCAACGACTAGTTTTCTAAAAATATGTTTTTCGGAATCTCCAGTGTCTGAAACGTGTAAATCCGTCAAAATTTTTTTTTCGATTTTCAAAACGATTACAAGACTTACCCTATACTACGTATGATGGGTAAGTAAAAATCATCGTTAATATTTCAGTGAAATGAATTATATCGTCTGTTATTATGATATGATTAATTTCCGTAATAAAATAAGTACTTTTAAATTAGCAAGATTTTATCTTTTGTTGACAGTTTCTGAAAATTTCAGAACTTGAAATCCATATGTAGACTCTTTTTCCATTTAATATCTATTTCTCCGGAAACATCTATCCAAAAAACTGTCGGTAGATTATAGGATTTCTATAATTAAACAATTTTAGTTTACAGATTCGGTTTTTAAATTCAGTAATACGGAAATAACGTGATTCTATCTTAAATAGGACGTAATCACCATAGCTTACCTAGAATCATTACCTGTCATGGGATATCATAGAATTAATTACGCATGATAGGATTTAATAGAATGAAGAAAACTTTTATGAATATCTTTTTAAGTTTTGATTCGATTTTCATAGAATTTGAAACGACTCGACAAAATTCTGCAACGATTATATATATTAAATTTCAAACCATTCGGTTGGGTATAGTTTTTGCGCTGTTATATGCGGACAGACGGACGGGCCAGACGACGACTGTAGGTGTTACGTATTTATATAATTACGAACGCGCCTAAAAAGAGTGTAAAAAAGTAAGAAAAATAAGAATATTTATAAGAAGGGTAATATTTTAGTTTTAATAATATATATATATATATATATACAGTAAAACCTTTAAATAACGGACACCTCGGGATCGCAGAAATTGTCAGCTATTCGGAGGTGTCTGCTTTTGGGAAAACTTCAGAGATTCACAAAATCGCTAAGAAATGATTAGATGATTAATCAGAAATTTAAATTACATTTTTAAGCAATAAAACTGAAATGAAATTGTACATACATTTTTCCACTGTTTATTACATTCTTAAGGAAAAAATCTATTACAAAAGTTTGCTTTTGCTTGCGATTACATGCAGTTAGTTTTTCTATGCGACGTTTTAATGCTATCAGTAGTTCTAATTCTGAATCATCTTCTGAATCATCTTTTTTCGGAAAAAGAAAAATATATGTGCAACTGCTCACTGTGTTTTGCCGTTTCTTGGAAATTCTTGATATTTCAGGAAACATCCCCTGGTTTCTGTATCTGATTCATATCACTAATAGAGTCAGCTTTTGTCAAAGATTCTGAAGGAATATAATCGCCTACGTCAACTGATTCTTTTTCAGTAGGTCATCATCAATGTTGATGGACATTTCGGAATTTCTTCACTTTTGATCCATTTCATTAATTCACTTTTTGCGATAGTTCTTCATTTCTATCGGAAATAAATATTTCATTTTTTTTTAATATAAAGGCTGCTTTTCTGAAACATTGTCGTACGCATTCCGGTTATATGTTTTTTACAGCTGAAGAAATCCGAATTTGAAAGCATCGGGAACATTAACTAATTTTAGGCTGTTCTCAACTGTATTCATAGAATAAAACTTAGAAAGAATATGGCTTACTAAAAGCTTTCTTTACCAGGCTTTACAATTGTGTATAACGCCTTGATCAAGGGGCTGGCATACGGAAATTGTTTTTGAGCGGGAAGGGGGGGGGGGGGGGGGAGGGAGGACACAGTTTTAGCATTGTCCAATTTAAAATGTTTTGGATGAGAAGTTGCACTGTCCAAAAACAAGAGAACTTTTCTTTGTTTTTTCATCCTATTATCAAAGGAAGTTAACCATTTAATCACTAAAAAACTGGTTATCCACGTTTTTTTATTCGTTCTATAACACCAAATTTTTTAAATTGGATGTTCTTTGAGAAACACATGGGTTTCAGAGATTTTTTAACTATGAGAAGAATTTAAAATTCCCCTAATATATTGCAACATAATAAAATAGTGATTCGCTCTTTTGTCATTTTTTCGCCGATACAGCCATCCTTTTTAAGGCACAAAGTCTTATTCGAAAAAATTCTGAAAAAGAGTCCGCTTTCCTCGGCATTAAAAATGTTTCTCTCCTCATAACCTTCACAAATTGATTGCAGTTATTCATGTCAATCCTCCACTTTTTTCAGAGCTACAGATTTTGCTTTTTGACATATTGTTTTAAAAGAGATGTTGTGCCGAGACAGGAACTTTTCCAGCCATCTACCCACCCAAACCCTTAAAATTATGTAATCCGAATTTTTTTGGTGACTTTTAAAGCCTTTTCCTGAATCAAAGGCCCGCTGATAGGAATTTTTTTGAACGAAGTGTAGGAAACCAATTCAGAAATATAGAATTAATTTCAATGGAATCAGTATACCTCAATTTCACATTTTTGGTATTCTCGTTAGAGTTAATAATCCACAAATTCTTTATTTCGAAAAATCTCTCCCGCTTGTGTTTTACCTATTTTAAAACATTCGGCAAGTATCCGTAAACTCTATTTATGTTTTTCAGATTCACTTACATTTAAAATTTAAAATTTTTCTTTTAAAGTTAATCTCTTTCGTTTTGAGGTCATTCTCGAAACATTAATCACAAACTAGACACTAAATTCAGAATACGCAGAACGCAATATATTCAGAAAACGATAAAAATGGTTTTAACATATTTTGTAGCTTTGAATATTGTATGTCAATTAAATCTGAAGATTCAAACAGTAATCAATACAAAATGCATACGATATTGGGGGATTCCACAGACCATTGGAGATTTTCCAGAGACAACCCCCTACATTTATCTGTGGACAAAAAATTTGTGACACATTGCCTTGATAAATTTAGAGGCTTTTTACTTTTTTTCCATTTTCTTTCGCGTTAAAAAATCATCTTTGATCCTTGATCGCCAAAACTACTGTCCGCTATTCGGAATGTCTGTTATTCAGAGGTTAAACAAACAAAAATTTAGGTTTTGTGAGTGGGGATTTGAAAAGTGCCCGTTAAATAGAGGTGTCTGCTATTCGGGAGCGTCCGTTATAGAGGTTTTATTGTGTGTGTGTATATATATATATATATATATATATATATATATATATATATATATATATATATATATATATATATATTTTTTTTTTTTTAAAGGATAAAAAGATCGTATTTTTCCATAACGTTAAGAAACTTTATAAATAAAGTATTTTACTATAATTTCTTATTAAAGTTAGCATGCTAACTTTTGTTAATGACTATGCATTATAATAGATACTTGAAGAATTTTATGCGGAAAAATTAACTGACAATTAAATATAAACTAAACAAATTTTTTTCTGAAAAACCTTAAATTGCAATTATAGCATATAAGTTTAGAAACATAATTGTAATAAAAACTATTTAAAAACTTGAAAAAAATTACAGGCAAATATAAAATATATAATATAAAAATGAGCATTTACGTGTTTCTAATGTCTTCTTGTACATTGCCTGAAAAAGAAAAGGAAAAAGAATATTTATTATAGTAAAATGATTGAATGTAAATAAATACTCCAAAAAGTCATAATAATTATTAGGCAATAAATAATTCTTTTCAATAACAAAATAATACCGTCGTGTGAGAAGAATTCAAAATCGTTATAATTAAAGATTTTACAACAAGAGAGATTTTATGATTCTTTTAACATATTATTAGTGTTAAGAAAAGTCTGCTTTATTCTCGAGTGATTTTTTCTTCCGGTCTTTGAAAATCTCCATGTGTTGCTTAAGAGAATATTTTTACCCTTCCTCATCCGTTATGCTGGATGGTATTTTATGTGACATCAGATACTATCCTCAGTGTTAAGATGATTTCAACGCTACTTCTCTACATGCTGATTGTTTGTTTTTATGGTGATATAGACATTTGATGCATATTAATTTAGTTAGAAAAGATTTTAAAAAGAAAGGTGAAGGAAAAAACTAGATCTAAAACTTGAAAAAAGAAAAAAAAAAAAAGAAAAGAAAAGAAAAGAAAAGGGTGGAGGAGGTGATTAAAAATAAACTTAAAGAGAAAAAAGAAAACGGAGATATTCTATATTCTATATGTCAATTCTGATATTCTATAACGAAATTAATACTTCATCAATAAATAAATAATATAAATAAAATACAAAATTAAAAGACTGAAATAATCAGAATAAAAAAGGCTGCTGTAAGTAGCAAAATCTTTGACAATTTCTTCGGCTATAAATCCGTAGCATGCGGCAAATACGACGAACCACGAAAGTACCAATTTTAATTAATTTCAAAACTTTATAAATGCTTTCTGGTATTGTTAGTGGGCAATCCAAAAAAGTATATTAAATATTTAAACCTAAAAAATCCTATTACAACGTCACTGACGGCTCCAGCATATTGCGAATCCCTTCCCCCCCCCCCATTTTTTTTTCATTCTTGGTTTTCGTTTCACTTTTACCATTTCTCATTTCTCTCTCAAGCTATAACCTCACCAGTTTAGTCCTTTCATGTCCCTGATGATGGTTATAAAATTTTAGCCGAAACTGTTGGAATAAGTTAACTTTCAACTAAGTTTTAACGTTTCCATTTTACGCTGTTTTAGCAAAGTACAAGTACAATAATGTACTTTTTATATTTTTAATCTGTATATTAATCAACGGTATATACACCTCCAATACTTCTATTAATAAAAAACTATTAGAGTTTTTAATCAAAAAGGCCTTTCACGTATTTTCTGTGACCCTGGGAAGACCCGGATCGTATCCCCTAGTATTTTTAATAATAATATGCGCAGAGATAAGGAAAATGGGTTCACGTATTCAGATAAAGTTAATGCTTTCAGAGAGAAAAATATATCATTCGAAAGGAAAAATATTATATTAAAGTGTAAATAGATAAAAATCTTATTGAATAAACTTTAGATTTTTATGGGACACACATTTTGAAGAGCACATCCTCACACCAATGATTCACACATAGGGTCATTCTCACGAAAAGGTACATTTTACTGCCCCGAAGGGATTAATATTAGGAAATGTAGCAAATATTCTTATATTTTTATTCATATACATGTTAAAAACTGTATATATTTTTATATATATTTAAGTTTTAAATAAGCTATTAAATACATTTTCTGACAGAATAATTTTAATATTTAGCTTAATCTTTTAATGAATATAAGTCGAAAGTCCACTTCGTGGACGTCCCTACATCTAAAACACACCATAGGGCCATTACACTGACATTTAAACAATTTAAAAAAAATTAACAAACATTTCAACAATAACTAATTAAAAGTCTTTAGTTTTAACTTAAAATATTTTTAATATATTTTATTTATTTTTTTACTAAGGAATTAACTGTCTCCCTATTCAAAATAGTCGCCATCCGTGGACACTGAAAATAAATTTAAAAAAGTGCCATAGATGTCAGTACATGTCAAATTATCATTAGGTAATTTGGGAAAAAAGGTTTTTTTGTCTTTTAGATATAACTCTTTGTTCTGTTGTGAAATTATTGAATATTTTCCAATTTATTAGTTCCATTTGGAGTTTGGCAAAGTCCTCGGGTATAATAAGGTAAGAAAAAGCTAATTTATAATTATAATACAAATTTTAGACAGCTTTAACATAGCATTTAATAAAAAGAAATGCACCATTTTAGCAAAATGAAAACAAAAGTACTTAAAAATTCAAAACTTAATTTTTGTCCATTCCGTAGACTTGGCATATCCAATTTTAATGATATTGTCTAGTTTATTGGTCATTTTTCAAACATTGTGTGCAGTATAAGGAGGTCTCAAATACAAAAAAAAGTTTGAAAAGTAATGAAATCCTGATCTGAATTATTTTTCAGAAAATTACATTCTATAAATTCAAAAGTTTAAAATAATTTTTTGGTCAATTTTGTCTTTTCTATGAGAATGACCACAACATCTCTAGAACAGAGTGGGAAACCTTTGTTTATAGTTCTCTGTACAAGCGTATCAGCAAATTTAATCATTACAGAAGAGGAGAAATTATCATAAATAAGAGACAAAATTAAATTTCAGCTACTATTCTTTGAAGAAGATGTAGGATAGGCATATCCGAATATTCAATCTTGCTGCTGATAAATCTAAAAAGGCATCTATTTCATATATTTTATCATCACCAAATGTATAATGTGCCGCATAAGTTTAGCCATAGATTCAAGTGTGTCGCCAGATAAAATAGGTTAGAAACATTAGTAGGGGAAGGTGGCCTAAAATGATCCTAACGGGCAAAACGATCCACATGTATTTTCTTCCAGACAGGTCGCGCTATCTACGGGGTAACACATAAACTAGTTGTGATAAGTGAAGAAGAAGAAATCGCGGTATTCAAGCGATTGCAGTATTACGCGTCCGAATAGAATTCTTTGAAAAATTGGGTTTTATAACATCTGTTATAAGATAAGCACTAATTTTCATATTTATTTAGATATACAGTCTTTCATGTACGGAAATATGACTTGGTTTACTTAATGGAGTATGTTTTTATATGTGTATTACACTTGTGTATTGTCATAATTACTTTTATATCGTTTATTTTGTCGATAAAAAACAGTTTACAATTATTTTTAAATGAAGGATCATTTTGCCCTTTGGTGAGGGTAAAATGATCCTTTGGACACTTTTTAAGAAATCTATTTTTTTTCATTACTCAATTTGGGTTTAAAATATTATTAAAATATGTTTATAATGCAAAATATAGTGTAAAACATACTGGCAAAGGGCCAAAGTTTTATTTAAAAAGTTATGTTTTTTTTACACGAGTTTTTCCCTTAAGGAGATCATTTTAGACCACCTTCCCTTATATACTATTCAAGCGCATAATCTACATGCTATTCAGTGAAATCATACAATTTTAATTCGAAATAACTGTGAATTTCTTACCGCAGCGTAATAAACAAATCCTGTTGTTTTTAAAATGTTCGGATCGCTCGTGTTTGTAAAAATTTCACAGACTCCATTTCCAGTATTTGAAATCCTGTAATTTAAAATGGATTGAATAAAAACAAATGAAAAGAATGCCTCCATTTTCCTTTACAGTAAATTAAATGCAATAATTAATTCATGCAATAAAATGAATGTTTCATATGAAGTGAGAACAAATAAAAGAGGCCTTCATTTTGCAATAATTAAGTAAACAATAATTAATTGGTTTTAAATTAAGGGTCTTCAACCTTTCAAGATCGAGAGCCACATCAATAAATTCTTAAAATTTTGCGGTCCACCAAGGGGGTCACTTGAATAAGTCACTTAAATAACCTTCGCAATAAATTTATATATACATGGTTGCGTTAGAAGAACAAGAACGGATTGTACGTAGGCCGCAGCAGAATTGCAGAATTCTCATTTTCTTTTTGATTCATAAAAGACGTTTATTTTATTTATTCATATTTGCACGTAATATTTACATTTATTTCTACACTGAAAAAAAAAATTGCTGATTTTACAGTATAATACTGGTATCCCAGCTGCCAGTATTATACCGTAAAATTAACAGTAAAATAAGCAGTAATACGCTGCTGCGCATGCACGGCAGCGTATTACTGCTTATTTTACTGTTAATTTTACGGTTTAATACTGGCAGCAGGAGTGCCAGTATTATACTGTAAAATCAACTTTTTTTTTTTTTTTTTTTTTTTTTTTTTTTCAGCGTAGAAAATCTACAAGCACCTAATTTATTAATAGTAGTACATAAGAAAGATAAAAATAATCCATAATTAATTTTAATTAATTAATTAATAATAAAATTAATCTCAAGAGAGTGAAGGACGCTAGCGACACTGTGTAACAACAATAATACCATATTGGTGCATGGATGAGCAAGCATACATAAGGAAAGCTATTGGCATAAAGCGGTAATGTCCATCTCGCAAAATTCCAGCTTTTTAAGACACGAAAGGATCAAATTCACTTCGCCGACAGAGAAAACATATGTGTACCGAGTGACTAATGATACGGCGGGCCACTAAAATGTCCCGCGGGGCATGGGTTGAAGACTCCTAATTTAAATAGTTTAAAAAATGAAAAAGTAACGTAAATGCACCCATAGTGGGCCATGTATCAATAATTAGGCACTGATTTCTAAAGTGTAAAACAAGCCCACAACTCATTTCTGAAAAACGACTGAAAGAATTCTAATTGAGTAAAACTGTTCTCTGTTAATTGTCCATAAACTGTTTGGAATAATTGCTTTTCTGTTGGTGGAGAAATTTATTTTCTATAAAGTGTAATCAAAAACTGATTTTTGCAAATTTTGTACAAATTTCTTTAAGATATGAGTTTTTATTTAACATTATGTTTTATTTTGCATTAAATTGACGTTGGTACACTCTATTACACTCTAAATAAATTGTTAAATAGGCCAAAAACTTAAAGGAATATTTTTTTTAATTTGGAAGGGTGGCCTGTGGCCTTGCTGCTGGATCACTATTTCTTAACTGTACCAATAGTGGGCATGGCGCATATGCCTAATTTTATTTTTATGTTTAATTTATTTCAATTAAGTATTTTTTTTATGGTTTTAAGCCTTTGTAAATAATTTATTTCGATTTTTGTTCATCAGAATCAATAGTGGGCCAGGGGCCTATTTCTGAAGCAACGAAAGTGTAACTTCACTAAGTTATCAGACATGTGATTGTTAAAAGAAGAAATTAATAGCTGAAATAATTTATACTTCAGAGTTGATTGATTGTTTGGTTGGTAACACTTTTACAGAGTTTTAAATGAAATGGCTATACATATTTACTTGTATTAGTGTTTTTTTTTTTTTTTTTTTTTTTTTTTTTTTACAAAAATTTAGAATCTGGTTTCTTTGTATTCTAATCAAATGCAAAAAAAAAAAAAAAAAAAAAAAAAAAAAAAAAATCAGAATATTAAATAGTTAATATTTTTTTCTGTGTGAAGAAAATCATAATTTAAATGAAATTTAATAATAAGAGTTTTCTGTAATTGATTCTGATGTAGGTAAAGATACAATTTCACATTAACACAAATAGACAACAATAAAATGTCGGCGTTCTTTGGTTTCTAAAAGGCCTTGTTTTTAAAAAAAATCTTATGTTTGTTTAAAGTCTGCAAAGTGTAACTTCACTAAGTTATCAGACATGTGATTGTTAAAAGAAGAAATTAATAGCTGAAATAATTTATACTTCAGAGTTGATTGATTGGTTGGTTGGTAACACTTTTACAGAGTTTTAAATGAAATGGCTATACATATTTACTTGTATTAGTGTTTTGCTGTACTAAAACATTGTTTTTTTTCTTTTTTTCCACAAAAATTTAGAATCTGGTTTCTTTGTATTCTAATCAAATGCAAAAAAAATATCAGAATATTAAATAGTTAATATTTTTTTCTGTGTGAAGAAAATCATAATTTAAATGAAATTTAATAATAAGAGTTTTCTGCAATTGATTCTGATGTAGGTAAAGATACAATTTCACATTAACACAAATAGACAACAATAAAATGTCAGCGTTCTTTGGCTTCTAAAAGGTCTTGTTTTTTAAAAAAATCTTGTGTTTGTTTAAGATAATATAAATCATTCTAATAGTTCAATTAACCATTTAAAACAGTTATTTAAACAAGTTGAAAATTGTACGTTAACCGTGACAAATGAAGTGCATTCGTTTTATAACTAGTTTCACAATGTAAAAAATCACCCTTATTATTTCAGTGACATGAATTATATCGTCTGCTATGAGCGAAATGAGCATGCTTTTTTTTCTTATTACGTATGCTTTTTCTACACCAGACAGCGCTGCAAAATTTACAATGGAGGTCTTGTTTTGCGAATTATTACCTCCATGGTTTACTATTTTTATGACACATAATGAACGAATCTCCTGTGTTTATTTACTCTAATGGATTGAGATATTCGGCTGTTAACCTAATTTCCACTAAAGTTATCTTAGAATCTGTACATTTTTTAATGTAACTCATCTCTCAAGCAAACAATTTTTTTAACGATCTTTCTAAAAATGTAACTTTTACGCAATTTTATTCGAAAAAATAATTTTTAATAAAAATGATCGCCTGGCATATGAAAAAAGAAGTGGTTTGCCCGTATTTGTTTTCCTCAGTCACATGACTTGCGCTTTTATTATACAGATTATACGTATGATAGGATTTAATAGAATAAAGAAAACTTTTATTACTATCTTTTTAAGTTTTGAGTCGACAAATGACAAATTTGAAATGACTCGACAAAATTCTGCAACGATAATATATATTAAATTTCAAACCATTCGGTTCGGTAGTTTTTGCGCTGTTATATGCGGACGGACGGACAAACAGACAGACGGATCAGACGACGACTATAGGTGCGAGGTATTTATATAATTACGAACGCACCTAAAAAGAAGTTTTTAACATTCATAAATACCATGAGATAGAAAATTACTATGTTTTCTACGACAAATTTCATTAATATCAAAATCTTCCTGCAGGAATAGTCTCAAAAGTAAAGGAAAAAAGAAAAAAGAAAAAAAAAACGAGAAATTTATTTGCTTCTCCACCCTCGCCCCCTATTAATTAGATACTAGATAGACTGCTTATTTATCATTACTGCTAAGTAACAAACAGCGCAGAATATTTTTAAGTTAAAGAATTTTAAAAAACTGTTCGAAGACTAATAAAGAAAAGAGTAAATTTCAGTGGGGAGAAAATAGTAATTTAGGCGATTGTTTATTTTTTGTTGCCACAAAGTAACAAATAGAATAGAAAGCGTAATATAATTTAAAGATTTTAAACTTTGCACGCCTGAGAAGGTAAACGGATAGTGTGGAAATATTGATATGCTATTTTTGAACGAAATTTTTTTAACAGAAATCTGGTGAAACACAGAATATTTTCTCCCTAAAAGTTAAAAAATATAAACAGACAAAACAAAGGAATACTTAGAGAAAAAAAAAAACTATGCTCATCGACAAATAAATAAATAAATAAATAAAATAAAATAAAATAAAATAAAATAAAATAAAATAAAATAAGAAATAAATAAAAAATAAAGCCTGCTCTAATGCCTATTTTTCTCGTTGATATAAACTGATAAATTTCATGGGGGTTTTTCCTATCATTTGTACCATTCTGGTGCTAAAAACGGGAAAACGCATTTTTAATGTAAAAAAACGCTAAAAAATTCCCAAAATTCAATGCAGCTTACGTTTTAAAACTTTTTATCTTGGAAATAAATCTTTAAATAAGTTTTCTTTTTAAATATAACTTATAAAACCCAGGAACCGTATAAAAATATTTAAATTTCGTAACTTAAATTTTTTTTATGTAACTACTATGTAACTACAATGTAACTATTTTGACACAAATGTATTTTCATATGATGAAAAACAGCATTTGAGATGTTTCTGCTATTGGAACTATACCTCTGAAATTAGCGGCTAGAAATTAGCTTTTGGTCAACAATAAGAAGAGACACATTGTAAATAACCTAAAAAATATACACTGCAGACTGTAGGACATTAGATCCCATAGAAAATCCGGTCAAAATAAAAACGATTTGCAAAACTGAAGTTAAGGCCCCTGATCTGCAGATTTACTAGTAATTTTATGTAATGTAATCATCTAAACGTCTAAATATATTTTTATTATTGCACGGATATTTAGTTCTAGAACTGTAAAACAAATTATATCGTCTATATGGCACACACTAAACTCAAAACCCGAATGGCTCACTTTTGGAGGCTGGTGATATTACACCTGACAAAAAACGAAGGTATTCAGTTATTTCCTGTTCATATTATTAGCTTTTGAAATACAGTAATACCTCGGTTTTCGTTGATTTTTTCCGCGAGAAATTTGTTTCGGTTTTCGTTTATTTCCAGACTATTTTGTGCTTTTTGTACTGATTGCGAGTGCTTCATCATAGGACTAAAGAAATTTTCTTGTAAACAACTTGTTTAATGATAAAGTCTTGCCCCATTTTGGGCGAATCTTAAAGAGGCAGCAGAAAGATACCACTTTAGACAGCTTTTTGAGCGACATAAGCATCACGGGTGTAAAAACTGGTTGCCAATGGGCCGATTGTCACCACTAAATTTTATTAGTATTCATCGGCTAAATTTTATTAGTATAGTTCGCCTAAATTGTATTAGTATTCTTATTAGGCGAAAAATACTAAACACTTAGTTGTGGCAATCGGCACAGTGGCGCCCAGTTTTTAAAAATTTGGACATAAGTCCTCTGATTCTAAAGCTAGTCCTACTACCAAAAGACCGAAAAGGAAGTGGCCCCTGATACCATACGCCATTTCTTATGTTTTTTTTTTTTTTTTTTTTTTTTTTTTTTTAATTAAACTCTATACTTATTCTCTATAAAATGGGTTTTTTATACTTTTTTTTTGGAGCGTTTGGAACGAATTAATTTGGATTTACATAGATTCATATGGAAATAATTGCCTCGGTTTTCGTTGGTTTCGGATTTCGACGATTGTTTCCGGACGGAGTATCGACGAAAACCGAGGTATCACTGCCAGCAGAATTTTTTTTTAATTTCATATTTTATAAGAGTTAAATTTGTGTATTGTTTTTTTTTATGTTGATATGTTTAAAAATGGTCTTGCACGGATGCTTCTGAATATATATATTTTTTAAATTTAACTTATTTCATTTTTATATTCGTCATTAAAAACAAAATGTGGCCTAAACTGTGGACCACAGGCACACCTGCAGTAAGCACATCTTGCTCCTACCTGGATTTTGTACTGCCGGCGCCCATTGTGAGAAAAAGTATAACAAATTGTTTGTCGAAACGTTTGTCATACTATTTACATAATAATAACGTCATGGTATGTCGTGAAATTTATGACAGTGAGCTTGTTGAAAGGTTAATAATCCTTGGAGGTTATTTCTACCTGACGCAAACACATGACGGAGTTTGCTGGCATTTTCCTAGACAGTTGGCTACTTCCATTCTTTCGGGTATCCGGTGGATTCCAACACCTTTTTCTCTTTTACCACTCGTCTTGATGTATGACATTGGTGTAGGAGCAATCTGAAAGAAGAAAAAAGTAGCAGCAATATGAAGATTAGACAGCTCTCAAATTTCGAAATTTAGAAAAAATATCGATTTTAAAATTTTAAAATAAAGCAGTCGAAAAATATTATGAAATGAATAGATTGAATAAAGGAATCTGAATGGAATTTGCCCATGTCACATCAGCTGCGTGTATATAGAAATAAACACCAATAGGCGCGTGAAGGATATTTCAATATAGCTTTATCTATATATAAACCAGAACGAAAAATCATGCGTCAAGCATAGATTATGTAACACTTTCCAACGCTTCAAAAATACTTTTACAAATCATTACCGTTTAATAAGCTGAAAAATAACATCTAAGTAAACAATTCGGAAAACGCATAACATATTTAAAAACATAATTTCAGGAATTTCCAACATATACAATATTCGGAAAAATATCCGAATACTTTTATTCAGCCCTGTATAGGATTTGTATATATACTACATAGGATGCTAAATTTTAGTTTAGTTAGGAAACATGTGGCACAGTTTAAAATTCTCCTTCTGGAGTTTCTGTCAATAAAAAGAAACGTGTTCGCGAAATTTTGTGCTGCCCTGTATAGGATCTACAGAATTTATACACACCAAGTAATAGACAAAAAGTGAGTTAAATTTAAAATCGCGTTCAGCAACTTAAAACGCACTTCCAGGAATTATTGTTAACAGACAGTAGAGAATTCTTTTGTGTGTCCCTGTAAATGAACGATGACTGCTATACACACAATATTCTGTAGTAAGCCTCTTGTAATGCACCTTAGTGATATATATAAATTTCAATGCGTTTAAAATAGTGAAACATTATTTAATTAAACTGCAAACGATTTTTTTCCATAGACGTAATGTAACGGAATTATTTTGACTGTCCCTGTAAAATAACTATAAGTGCTATGCACACCCTATTCCATATTAAGCTTCTTGTAATGCACCTTCGTGATATATATCAATTACAATGTGTTTGAAATTGTGTAACATCATTAAAATAAACCGCAAATGATTTTCCCCCATAGACCGTAATGTAACGGAATTCTTTTGAGTGCCCTGTAAAAAAACTATAAGTGCTACACACTTCAGTTGAAATAGGGAACATGCTATAGATAACGACAATAACATATAAAAATCGCAAGGCAATCCGAGCATATTTACGGGAGTTAGAGCACGGACAGACGGCAGACAGCCAGACGGCCAAACAAACCGAAGTCATAAACACGTTTCAACTAGGTTGGAAAGTGTTAAAAACAATGGAATGAACACTGAAGGAATTATACTTAAAGGGATGAAAAGCAAAAATTGAAAAAGCAAAATTGGAAAACTATGAATATCTTATAGAATCTTCAGAAGGGCTTTATAAAGAATATTCATAGTAAGTATATGTTATTTCAACAAATATTGTCAGCATTATGCCTAAAATCGACAATATTAAGCCCCTAATAACATATATAAATGAAACAAGAAAATTGAGGACCGACATGAGGTTCAAATGACAAAATAAATAAATAAATATGCAACTAAAATAGAAATTAGATAAATAAAAAATTATTCAACTTAAATTGTAAATAGAACATAAAATAATGTTCAAGACTCACCAAAAAGAACAAATTTGAAAGTAAATGTAAAAAGATTGTAGTTACTTGACATTTAGCCAGACACCTGCTCCTGCCCAAACTGGCTGCATATCAAAGCCCAAAACTTTGCTGAGAATAGTGATAATGTAAAATTATGTAGTGCTGCCATCTATCCCAGAAAATTATAAATAAAATCTAAAATTGTAGACAAGTTAAAAAAAATGCTAGTGATGAAAATGAAATATAATAAAAAGAGAGAATGAGAAACATATATTGACAAAGCAAATAATATTTGAAATGTGAAGAAACTTAATGAAGTAAATAAAATTTAAATATAATAAAGATCATATGGGAAGACAAGTACAATAATTAGCAAATATATATATATATATATATATATATATATATATATATATATATATATATATATATGAGTGTGTGTTAATTTTTCAACATAAAAGGTACGATTGCTATTAGAAATATAATTGTAAGCTATTGTTTTTCTAATTGTATTAACCTTTTCAGAGGCAAGAAATTGTGTTTCTGTAACATTGAATTCATAACAGAATTTTCAAAAAAAATTATTTGAAAATAAGGAAATGCAATTTTATAGCTTTTTTTTCACCTAAATTACAAAAGCAAAATCTTGCTTAAAATTAAACGATAAAAAAAAATATCCCACAGCACTTCAAGGGGTTAGTTAATACATGATTCATTTTCTTCCATTTGGGTTTGGGTATGTTTCGGGTTCAAGTGTGCCGGAATTGTGTCGAATTTCGAAATTTTTTTGTCGGGTTCGGATCGGATATAACCCGACCCACGTAGGACTCTACTGTCGAGATGTCGTCTGTATCCTTAATTCAAATCATGTCACATTGATGCAAAAACTGTAGGAAACTTTTTGTTTTCTCTTAAGTTTCTTTAAAAAATAATTAAGTGAAAAATACGAAGGGGGGGGGAGGGCACAAATTATGCGAGTAAATATAATATTCATATAATTATGTATTTTTATTCACATTAAAAAAAAAAATCTCTAAAACAACTAATATGTAAAATATGATGTTTCTTACTATTCCATGGAAGCAGAGGATCAAACCAATGATCGTTGTCAAGTGTGACACTTTCGGATCCATTGTATTTGATCTGAAAGAAAGAGAAAATGTTAATAATAATTACACAAATGAAGATGCGTAAAAAAGGGTGATATACAGTGTGTTCCTAAACTGTTTTGAGAAAATAAGGATGGTAGAACCCATCAAGATGAACCATTTTTGTATAGGAAAACAGACTCGCTTAATCTACTTATCTAATGAAAAATACACAACCGCCTCGCTCCAAGCCTTTTCGTTTATAACAATGCTAACAATGAAGATGTTGTAAAAGTATTCACAACAACAACAACAATAAACTTTGCTTTGTACGAAACATGTTGTTATCACGAAAAGTTCTGGAAATTGTTCTCATTTGTGCCCAAACAGCATTGAAATAGATGTTTCATAATTCTGATTACAGGTGATTGTAACATTCCTGAAAAAGAAAAAAAATGATCACTCCCTACTAACCCTGTCGCAAATCATCGTATAAAAATGTGACTGGTACCAATCGATAAGTAAATAACGTCTAATAATTAACATCTTGTTACGATGCTTTCCTTATTATAAGAGTAAAAGCACCAAATTTTTATATTCTAATAAAATTGAAAAGGGACCAACAGCAGAATAGGTCATTACCAGTCACGCAAAAGAAAAAAAAATCAGCGCATCCGTTCAAGGGCTATGCGTGGACATAAAATTAAATAATGTGCTGTAAGCATCACAAAACTTTTTTCTAAAAATTAAAAAATGTATTCAAAAGCAAATTTTTGAATTTCAAGAAATGTGAAAATCAGTTTAATATATTTACTTCATCTCCAATGATTGATACTGAAATTCTTCTTCAGAATTTATTACTTCAGTTAATCAAATTTCAGTGCGATTCCACATTAGAGCGCAAATATATGGAAATAGGGCTTCTAAATTTTGGTATTCGTTCATCAATCGATCGATTTTTGAAAGTATAATATGCAATTAGGCATAGTTTAGCTATGTTTGGTGCGCACTTTTATACTTCATCTTTGAGTAGCAGCCAACCTTTTCTTATTTTTCAAGTGAAATTCATATAATTTGGACCAGAATATGTATTTAATAAGATAAATCAAATATGTAGTATGCATAAATACCCCATATTTTATTAAATAAATTTCCTGATTCAAAATATATTTATTTTTATTTTTCACTTAATGAAAATAGAGAAGATTGACAAGTGATTTCACAGGCATTTGATAAATCAAGATTAACAGACCACCGTGTTCAATCATTTTTTAAAATAAATACATTTTAGAAAATTAAATTAAATATTATGGATTTGGTTGATGAAAATTAATTTTGAGTATTCTTTCGAAAACTAAGATAAAATAAGTATAATAATAACTTTGGAACTTTCCGTGAATAGCTCTTTCACATGGTTGTGTTTTGTACGTACAAATTTTATTCTGTGCAGTGGTAAAAATACATTAAACTTTCTTATGTGGCCCGCGGCTTAGTATGCAATGCTATATATATATATATATATATATATATATATATATATATATATATGTATGTATATTATATATATATATATATATTATATATATATATATATTATATATACATATATAATGCAATATATATATATATATATATATATATAAGTTTTTTTTAAGTAACTTAATTAATATCATGGCTAATTTAATTTAATTTAATTTAATGCCTGAGGAAGACCACTCGGCTGAGGGCGAACCCAGCCGTTGAGCGTTTAATGTCTTCCCCGGCTAGCTCCCCGGCACGCAAGGATGAAACGTGGCAGTACAGACTTCGCCAAATGGCTGGTCCTGCCGGGAAAAGCCCCACGCGACAGGCGGCAGGAACTAAAGACAACAACAACAAAAAAATACAATATAGGGTCTGTCGCTGGAACCAGCGTTCCTACGCGACAGGCAGCGACAGACAGGATGATGGAGAAGGTGCGCCTGCACCACTTGCACAGTCCGCTTGAAAAATGGATGAGCAGTTCAGTGGTATGACTGCACCACTTGTACAGTTCATAGCTGACGGCCCTTTGACGAGGTGACAGTGCAGGATTTCCACGCGACAAGGAGCGCCACACATTTGCGCTGAAACCCGTGAACTGTAGGAAGGCTGATATAAAATACTGAGCGCCAGTGATGATGTTGCTGAGCATAAGAGCGGTCCCAATGAAGAGAAGTTAAAAACATTGAAAACATTAAAATTATAAGTGGGAGCTTGTCCCTTAGACTAGAAGCTTGAAGACAAAAAAGTTAGGGTTAAGATTAGGATGAACTTAAGAATTATGAATAAAACTAAGAAAGAGAAATTAATAAATAATTTAATACCACAACAAATGCAAAGATTAGGTGAGATTTGAAAGATTGAGTAGAAATTTATAAATTTCTAGTAGCTTATGGTTTAAGACTGGCCTCGTTATTATGTTTATCAGCCAGGATGGTGGCGGATGAGACGGTGAAGATCTGAGGTGCCAAGAAACAGTCAGGGGACAGGTAAAATAGTAATGAGTGGGTTCACCACTGGCCCCACACTCGCACACATCGGTTCTAGACCTATTAAATTTATATAGATAATTTTTAAAGGGACCATGTCCCGTGAGGAATGCCGTGGTATGTGGGGACAAGTTGTACATTTCTCTGGAAACTTTGGGAATGAGATTATGAGTATGTCTACCTTTTGTGGAGGTGTTCCAGTAGACTTGCCATGCTGGGAAGGATTTTATCTTTTAGTTCCCTTCTAATGAAAGAAGGGGGAACTGGAAGGGAGTATTCTATTGTTTCAATTTTTGTTGCTTCCTTTGCCAGGCTGTCAGCTAATTCATTTCCTGTGATGCCGATGTGTGCTGTGACGTGTCCCAGGGTGACCCGATTTAACAGAGTATGTAGGATAATTTTAATTTTTAGAATGAGGGGGTGCTTCGTTCGAAGTGCATGGATTGCCTGAAGACCCGACAGACTATCACTATAAATTTTGTAGTTATCCTGCGCGGGGGATGCAGCTATCCATTCCAAAGCCTTCAGAATTGCAAACAGTTCAGCTTGATACACTGAGTTATCGTCTCCAATTCATGGCTAATTACCGAAATCTTTTTTCGAAAGTCATTATCAAATATTCTTGGATGATTCTGCGTCGATATACCTCAAGCGTCTGTCAACTCCCCCACTCACCGCCAGAAAAGTAAAGTTTGTGTGTAACAGAAAAACTATGTTACCTAGGAATATCGCTATATAGTTTTCCTGCAAGGTTTAAATAAACTCCTACTACCCCTAATTTTTTCATAATTTTAGTTTCAGTAGATTCGAAAATAGAGAAAAAGTTGCATATTTTTGCAGTGCATTTTCGACGATATCTCTGAAAATATAATACCTAAAATTGAAACAAACATATTTTTGAGTTCGATATTACGATATCTTTCTTACGATACCCCACATGATATACAAAAGGGAAACTTTTTTTTTCAAGTAACTTAATTAGCCCCATAAATTTTTCCTAAACATATTTGTGAATCGCTAATAATCTGAAAATATGTGGGTCAAAAGGTTTTATAACTTTCCCAAGTTTGAACTTTTCTCGTCTCATATTTTACGAGAAAAAGGGTAGTGACAGACGGACGGACAGACACGGGAATGATCTTATAATGGTTCCGGTTCTACTTTTTCAAGTACGGAACTCAAAAAAAAAAAAAAAAAACTTCATCTTTATGAGCTGTCTTTTTTAATTACCTCAATGATCTTCTACTAAAAAATACATATACACTGTGTCAGATTTTGCTGCAATTAAACTTCGAGCTTTCCGCACTTAATTTGAGATTTTCATCAGAACTATGATAATTTGAAAACTGATTTAGATCATTCAGTTCATCAAAAGCAAGCTGGGCATTCATAGATGAAGATTACAGGCATTTTATTGACAAAGTTCACTTTGTATAAAATATCATATCAAATTCTAACACATAAAATAAATGCAATTTTTTTCAGCTAGACATTATGCCTGATATTTGGATTGTTCATCCAGTTTTGAACTGTTATTGCACATTTGAAATTAAAATATCATATGTTGCAAGTAAATAATTATCGAGGTTTCATGTCATCAATTCTATATTCGACTACCGTGTTTTAGGTAATAGATTTAAGGTTAAATCAACTATACAAATAGTTAAAATATTCCATTGGCAAACAGAAGAAGGAAAATAATTGTACAACTCTTCTATTATGACAAAGAAACGAATAGTTTCATTACTGGTATTCGCAGTCTTAATGGTAGTTCTGCGTCAATTCGTTGCGCGCAATTCATCGCGGTACAATTCATTGCGCATAATTCATCGCGAACAATTCATAGCGCACAATTCATCGTAGCGCCAATTCGTCGCGGCGACAACTCATCGCAGCGTCAATTCGTTGCAGCTTCAATTCGTCGTGGTGTCAATTCGTTGCGACGTTAATTCGTCGCAACAAAAATGTTTTTGAAGGCTGTGATGATAAAATAAAGACAATTTAGCAAAAGTGTTTAGTGATAATTAGTTTTTTAGATATAGAGAATTATAACTAACAATTTACATGCGAATATATATAAAAACAAATTATCATTAAATAATTTTACTAAATTATTGTTATTTTATCATCATAGACTTCAAAAACCTTTTCGTCGTGGACGAATTGATGCTGCGATGAATTGTGCGCGATGAATTGTTCCGCGATGAATTGTGCGTGACGAATTGACGCGACACCTTTAATGGTTTGTCAGGCTCAGTGAATGGCTTGAACATGGGACATTAAATGTTTAAAATCAAACTAAAGCAGCTGACTCACTTCCAACGGAGACGACCCATGTTACAATTCCATGTTGGAACATACGTACTAATTATACGACGATCTATATGCAAAATATCTTCAACTAAGCTTCTCTTCAAGGCAAGATATCTTTGTTCAAACCCCACTTTCACCATCTAAAACTTTGCATTTTATAGCCAACCACCACATGCAATAAATTCGCAAACTACTAATCTAATTTCGCCGATTTCGAATTTTCAAAAATAAACAAATGAATTAATAAAATAAAAATAATATCCGATTTTCAGGCACCTGGATATGAGTACCTAACATTTTTAGGTAAATACGAATGAAAATGATACTAAATATGTCAGAAATGTTCGCGTTGTCGAGTGGGAGAAAAATAAAATTTTTAGAACAGTCAACAAACTCCAACTTGACGTTTAATCGATTATTAATCCATTCATCTCATATATTAAAATAATTGCTACTTGTTCAAATAAATATGAGGATCTATTGTCATGTCACTGTAGTGTGACCTCTGTCCATACCGTTAGAGGTCGCTTTAAGTGATGAGCTGTCTTATTAAACTTAACGAGCTGACTGCCTGGCCGGTTTCAACGGTCCGTTGCATTCCATACTAATTTCCTTGATGGCCTACCTTGTTGTGTTCAAGTGTGTGTGACCACAGAAAGTAATCGTGTGATGGTCATCATAAATATTTTGCACCAAAAGCATTAACTTATCTATTCAAAAACTTGATAATCAGAATGTTCTCGTCATGATTTTTTTCTTGGCTAGTTGCGAGACAAGATGGATTGTTCACAAACGCCTCCGCTTTATTCTGTCATGCATATTGAAAGGATATATATTTGGAATATTCATATATGGTCATTATACAATCCGTAATAGTAGGTCGAGTCCTATTCAGTCAAAATAATGGAAGAAAATGGGGTTTTAGCTATGCCAATAATTTCTTATAAATAGAAATATATATAAGGATTATCGTTAGTTTTTTATATTAGTCAAATTATGTGATTATATAGTCGTTATTATATGAAACAAAAACATAATTTGCAGAACAAATAATAATAATAATAATAAATATTTCCTACATTGTTTACGTCCGAGAAGGAACAGATATTAAGATATTTCATTCAGTTGTTACTACATTTACTGATATTTTTTTGGAAACAAATATTGTTAAACCAGTTGAACTTAAACAATAAAAATTAAATAAAATTCAAACAATATTATATTTAAACAACCCTAAAAACTTTAGATTCCGTTCAAATGAAAGCGAAAAAAATGTTAGACTTTTCCATTTATATACCTATGCATCAGGCAGGTATATAAATTTTTCGCAAGTTAAAAGTTTCTTTTGCATTGTTTTTAAGCATTGGACGGACTGAGTTCTGGCTTCACGGAATTGAAACACTGATTTTTCTCTTTCCCGAACTCAGGTCGGGTATTCCAAAATTGGCGCATTTGCGTTACCCGAACTGAGTTCGGGCGTCACAGGCAATAGGTTAGAGAAAAAAATGTTTCCATTTTTGGCACGTTTTTCTCAAATATATTCCACAGGCAAGGGGTTAAACATTTTCTGTGTCAATATTTGTAGAAAACTATCAAATCATCAAAGCGGTAGTAAATGGAGTTCAACAGAGTGAATGACAAATGGAATCGGCAATTTTGGCTGTTTGAAACAGCGTGTCCGTAAATAGAGCAGTCACGAGATATTGTATTACAAGGAGAACTCTTTATTTTGGTGTAATATCTAGAAAATATCTGTTGATTAAAATTAAATCATGTATTTAGAAAATTATAGCCTTCTTTAAAACACACAACTCCTAACAAAGCCACTTTAAAGTGTCTTTTATTTTTAAATATCCTGGTCAAAATTAAACAGCTACAAGAGTATGCATGGTTTAATATTGTAAAAATACGTATAAATATTACATCCAACAACATTTAAAATGTTAATTCTTATACAACACAGTTTATTGTCATCTGAAACCTTAACGTGGCCCTTATTTGGTACAGATATCTTATATATTGCTTTGACAGAGTTTTTTATAACATTTTATTATAACTGACTGACTGTCCTTAAGTGGCCAATTACTATACGTTATATCAAATGAAAGTTGTTCTCTAACCCAATATAGTTATTTTCTAATACATTTATGAAAAAAAAATAGCTAGTTGTGGGCTCATCTACAAATGGACAACTTTAAATTAAAAAAAATAATTATTAAAATTATATTTCAGTAGAAAACCAGGGAATATGACGAAGAAATCCTCCTTGTATTTATTTTAAATGTATAAATTATGCACCTTTTTGACATACATTTATACATTTTACAGTGACGCAGCCAAGTTTCTCATCTGTGAAGGGGTTTTAAACCATTGTTACGCATAAAAAGAAAGTTGTTTTAAACGTCCATAAGGTAGTGTTTAATAAATACGTAACATGTAAAAACAGACGCAATGAAAAGCACAAGCAACCATAATAAATTTAGCATCTATTTATTTAAAAGCTTCATAAAAGAGCCTCTTCCTTTAATCTACAGGGGAAAGAGAGGGAGAGAGACAGAGCAGTATCAGTAACATACGTGCTACTCTGCGACTATTGCTCCTAGCCTTTTTTCCCATTATTTTTGCTCAGAAATAGTGACTTCTATTATGAAGTCTTGAAACAGTAGCATGATAATTTTGACTAATAAACAATGAAAATTTGGCGATTTATACTTTTCTTATTTTTTTACGTTGTTTTTTACGCACAATGTATTTATCTTAACACAGTGGGTTTTGTTGTATCTTACCAGTTTCTACATGCTTTGGGAGGAGTTTAACCCTGAAATCCCCTCCTTCGCTGCGCATGATTATCAATTTTTAAAAACATAAAATGCTATGAAGTTTAAAGAAATATACACTGCACTTTCAAGACTTAGATATCATAAATTACTGTATTAATCCCAGTTCATTGGACTCCGGTGTTACAAAGATATTGGTCAAAGTCCTACCAATACTAGCCAATATTTCGAATGTTGCTGGATGTCGTACATCAAATTTATACGACATCTGCCGATATTCACTGGTATAACTTAAAATAATTATTTAAACAAAAGAAAGCATTTAAAAGAGTTATTTGCATTATTTATGACACATTATTACAGAAATAGTATTCTAAAGAATAAACTTTAACAATTCTGCCGTTTTTAAACAAGTTAAAATTTTAAAGCTTTATTTTTAATATCTGGTTTACATTAGCCAATGTCGTAAAAATGATATTAATTTTACAACATTCAGGAATATCTATAGACATTTAAGAAAAAAAAATCAATAATATCATTTTTCGAAAATTTAAAGATACCTGTCAACATTCAGCACATCTGACGAAGTTTGTAATCCTGACTAAAGTGAACGGGCGGTTCTAAATGACCGCGCGCCCGTTTCAGGAGTCTGCGTCGAAAAAAATTATTTGATATCTGAAAATGTTATTCAGTAAAGTCAAAAAATGATAGAATTCAATGTCTAAAAATGTCATTCAATGTTAGAAAAATATGTTGCTGAATGTTAAAAAGTGGTATTCACAGACGTTAGGAAATATTAGCCAATATTGCCAAATGTCAAAAAATAATTTTCACGAATATCATATAGTAGGGGCTTATCTTACATTGGCCAATATCAAATTTTGATATTTCCGATATTGCATTTTGATATTTTTGGTATTGCATTTTGATATTTTCGATTTTGCATTTTGATATTGGCCGATATCTTTGTTCTACTGGAGGTAAACATCGGAAGCGTATTTAAATATATGTTATAATTAACCTGCTTTAAGTCAATTAAATTGAGCTAGAATTTGCAAACAAAGTTCATTAGAAAGTACATTTATTTCCCCATTTGATGACATAAAAATTGATATTATTCGATATTTAGAAGTAATGTACGAGCAATAAAAAATAGCAACTTTTTTTTTCTTTCCCCCCCCCCCCCCCCCCCCCCCCAACCGACTGAAAGTAGCCTACACTTTTATTTCGACAGCAAAAAAGCCCGTAGTGAAAGAAATAGAAATAGGACTTTGTCACTAACAATAATTAAAAAAAATAAAAGAAAAGAAAAAGAAAAGAAAAGGTGGATAGCTAATCTAAGTAGGGCTGAAAAACTGTGTACGTGAACGTCAGCTGTTTCCCTGTAAAACTACTTTTTCAGTCAGTAAACATTTATCGCGGAAAAAATTCTCTTTCGCTTCATCCCCTGTTTCACTATGTGAATTATTTTTAATTGAGATTCCTAGAATAAATAACAATTTTACGAGGAAAAAAAGTTTTTTTTTTTCGCTTAAGGTAGAATTCATATGTAGTAGAATCTATATTATAAAGTAAAAACATGTCACTAATGATGACATAACGGTGGTGGCAACGACCTGCGCTATGCCTTATGCTTTTATTGCACACACATTCGCTTTTAAATAGTGCATAATTTCAATTTTTACAATACTGAACAGATCATAAAATGTACTTTCAAGTAAAGTTTGCTTGGAAACTGTTAACCCAATTTACTGATTTTTTAAAATAATTTTTAGGCACGATTTTTTTTTTTAAATCTATCTCAACAATAAACATTTGTTTGCTAAAACAATAAACATTTATTTGCTTTCATATAAAAATGTTTTGGGAATTGGTGGGCAATCCAAAGAAATAGGTATAAAAATCTGTTAAAAGTTTTCAATTTAAAGCGATTTCCACCTATGTTCTGTACATCGGGTAGCCCGAGTTGTATCCCCTGGTCTTTTCCAATTGAAATTATAGGATATTCTGAATGTAAGTTTATTCCCCATCAAAGCCATTGTAGAAACATCAGTAAAGTCCCTATTCAGAAAATTTCCAGTTACCAAATTTTCCTAAATAACGAATATTTAGAACATTGAATATGGGTATATTTTGCATTTAGGTATCCCACTGCTTTTGAATAATTAATGTTGGTAAAATATCACAAATTTGTTTTAATTGTTCTATTTGGAAAATTGAACAATTAATTATACAACAAATTTATAGTTTATTATTATTATTATTGGAAGTATAGGTATAAGAGCGTACTCAAAGCGAAAATTTTATTTATTTACAAATTGAAAAAAAGGTTAAAAAAAACTTGCTATTTGAAAAACAAGAATGTAGCCTAAGTTTCTTAAAATGTTTTACAATCCCTTAAAAATCAATTTGAAAGGGAATGTTTGATTGATGAATTGAACAACATTGAATTGTTGCCGAAACGTCAGTTGAGGTTCAGTGTGGAGACACAAAAAGTTTTTAGTTTCCGTCTGTTTGTCTGTCTGTCTGTTTCGCAATAATTGCTGTAAAAATTATCCTATTAGGTTGAGTTTTGGTGAGTATGTTGGTGAGGTACCTGGAATTAGCTGTATAGTTTTTAGTTACATTTGGTTCATTCGTTCGAAAAATATAGAACATTTCTTTTTAGGTCATAATGCTTTCTCATGGGAATGCAGACGATTTTCACATTTAATTTTTAACTGAAATGAAAATCGCTTATTTGAGTAATGGATTTAAACGTAAAATTACTAATGCTAAATTTTCGATATGGAGGTTTTAAATAAATCCAATTGCTTTGAAAATTCTCTGATACATTCATTAGAAATTACAAATTAATTGTTTAAATTATTGGAAAATTTTTTGCATCTGTTTGGGAAATATAAAACATTTTATTTTCATATTTTTTTACAAATTTTAAAATGCATTTCTCTTTACTTTGCTCTTTAATTTATTAGTTGCTTAGTAACCCTATTTCAAAGAATATCAAAATAATAAAATTCGAGTAACTCGCACTATTTTGCTGCAATATTTTATTATCAAAATAAATTAGTTTTGTATTCTATTGACATAAATGAAAAATTTATTTTAATAAAAGTTTTTTTTTTTTTTTTTTTAAATCTAAAAAGTTACATGAATAAGAAGTTTATAAGAAGTTCATAAGAATTTCAGAACAGCATTGCATGAACCGTGTTTAATTTAACGCTTGTAATTTCTGAAACCTCCGAAGTATTTTATATGCCTACTAGGGGGCCCACCCCCTGCGAGCTACGCTCGCCAACCCCCGCTCAGACTTCGAGGCCTCTAAAAACATGACAGCGTGCTTTATTTTTAAAATATTGGTAAATCTGTAATTGGGTTGCCATGCTCTTAACGTTTTAATGGGGCATTTTTTGATTATCATGGCCTCATACACAGCTGTTGTGACAACTGACGACTGTTTTCGGGATTGATAAGTAAAATCAATTACAACTTGAAAACCAGCTTGTATAAAATGGTTAGGTTTAAATTGTGGCTACCTCTCGGACTTTTATAACAACGATCTGTATTCTATTCTTCCTTTGCGTTTAAGGATGAGAAAAATTCCATCTGCTCGTGAATAACACTAAGAACCACGGTATTGAAAAGTACTATGTTATAGACATTTTCAGTAACAGGTTTTAATTTTCTCTCTATTTTAGTGCACCATCATGCATATTTTCATGTTATTTTAAATATGTAAATTATTTATTTTAATGAATATGTATATACGAATTTTCTAATAATTATTTATCATACAAAATTAATTAAATATTTTGTGCATACATGCCTGCATTTATTCGGCATCAATTGATGAGATATTTAAACAAATTTGCGTTTTAACTTGAATATTGTCCATAAGAAAATCGGGTATTTTTACATTATAGGATCCTTTGCTTTTATGTTTGGCGTAATTCGAGCTTCAAAAAGGGATAGATTCGGTAATATACATAGATTTGTTGCCAAAAGTTATGAAAACAAACCCAATGAACTTTTGGTGCTTTTCTATTATAGGAGTCTTGACGCTTTTTTAAAAAGCTTGGCGGAAAAAACCAAGCAGGATTATTTTATTCTCCTTCCGTTCAGTTGGGCAATTATTATTTTATATATTCGTTTCAAATATCCGAATTAGTGATTTTATAAATTCGTTTAATTACATTTTACAGAAAAATAACAAAATGATATCAATAAATAATAATTACTATTAATTCCTTTCCCCCCCTTTCTTTTGCGAAACATAAATGACGTCATTTGGACGAATTTATTCAAAATATGTTCAGTTTATAAATTAAATTAAATGCTGACAGACAATTGAATCCTGACGATAGAAATGTGATTTTTTTCTTTCAAATTTTCCTGAAAAACATAATTTAATCACAATCTTGTCTTCATTATCGATTGAAATAAAAGATAAATTCAATTTCAATTTGAAAATGACAAATAAAACGAAATCAATAATCCCTATCGGGATCCTTTTCAATTTTTTTCCCTTTTTTGTCACAAAAAAACTGAGTAATTAGTTGCCATCATTACAGAAATGTCATTAAAATTAGAAAAAAATTAATATCTCGAAAACTAATTCCAATTTCAAAATTCTATTACCAGTTTCGACATCCGCGGATTTTTATGGACAATTGGTATTAATTTCACCATCAAGCGTTTAATATTTTATCAAAAATAGCCCTGAAACATAATCAGTCGTTTAATCAGTCGTTTCATAAAATCGTTTCATAAATTCGTTTCATAAAATCGTTTCACAAATTCGTTTCATTAGGATTTTATATATATAGGGTAGATAATTCGTTTCATAAAATCGTTTCACAAATTCGTTTCATTAGGATTTTATATATATAGGGTAGATAAATATGTATGTAACATAAAAAAAAATTAAATTGCGGATTGTAAGATGCTAAATAATATGAAACGTGAGATAAAAAAAAAAACAATGACTTTTAGAGCTGACGTTGAGGCTCTTGATCTGCATATTTACGAGTTATTAATGGGATGTAAGGCGAAATATTCTATCTGATTCTGAAACCTTTGCATGTTCAGTGTTAGAGAGCTATAGATAAAGAAGCTGTGTGATATCCCTTGTATATTCTCGTTTTCTGTTTAAAGTCTTTTTTCAGAATCACTGGAAAACAGAACTCATGTCTTTCTATTATAGCTGTAAAATGATGTTTTAAAAGAATTGTGGGTTTTGCAGATTTCTACCAGTGATTGGGTATAAATAACAAATTTGCTATTTTAAACAGATTTCGGGGACATGAAAATCACGAAACATTTCACGAGGGAGTATTTAATATTAATACCTATTTCTATGTACAGAAGAGATTTGAAACAATTTTAAAATATTATTAACAATTTTCCACTGCATACTTTAGGTATCGGGCTCGGGTGGGCTCGAATTTCAAATCATAAAGCTCGGGATAAAAAAAAAAAAAAAAAAAAAAAAAAAACTGGAACTCAAAACTCATCTCTGTAGTTATGCGTGTTTTAGTTTCAGTTCTGAAATCGTAAGTGTGCATTTAAGTAACTGGAAGTTGCGGTCTAAGGGCCTCAAGAAAGAAAATAACTTCTAATATGGTGGTCGCGGGGTGTTCAGAAGAGCAGAGCCAAATTTTGAGCAGAGTCAGAGCGAGAAATTTTGAATTCCTCTTTCTCATATAGTGTTTATATTATGTCAGTTAAAGAAGCATTAATTTTAATATATTTGTTTAAATCATCAGAGAAAAAGAAAATTTATTTATTTTATAAGGAGGAGCAATGAAAAGAAAACCATAAAGACCTTAAAAAATATATTAAATATTAATTATTATTATTATTATTATTATTATTTTGTAATGACATTAAAAAGGGCAAAAAATTTAGCTTCTTCCTCTTTTTAAGGAAATGGGAAAGAGAAAGAACATAAACTTTATTTTAAAGAAAGTGTATCTCTAGAAATTGTTTCAGTAGAAAAAGAAATTTCAGCTTATTTAACTGTCATAACTTGGAATTACTTGGACTCGGTTGGGGGCTACTTTAACCCAAATATAAAATGTCTTAAGTCAGTCCTGGGTCTACTGTGCTGTAACCTGTTCGAGTATTGGCGCTTGATGTCAATACTCTCAACACAGTAGACATAGGACTGATTTTAAGACCTCTTTTTTTATATACATTAGCACCCCAATCCCCAAGTTGATGTATACTGTTTAGTGTAAACTTAATCTTCACAAACGTATGGCCTGCTTATTGCTAAAATATTTTTCATTAAATACATATAGCAGGCATCTTTTTTTTACAATGACATTTGTTTATCATTTACAATAATTAAATGATGTATTTTAATAATAAATAATGTATATAAACTATGCTGTATGCATTATTATTTTGTTATCAAAGTTATACTTTAAAGCAGTAGTTCTCAACCTTTTATTGGCCTGGCCTCACGGAAGCATTTGTAAAATCACGAGGTCCCCTCCTCCTCCCCACATATATCTCATATTATTTAAAAGGGGAATCCTATTTACATGGCGGGAGCCTATAAGATCTTTAACAATAATAAGTTATTTTGCGTATTTTAAGCTTATCTAACAAGTAATTTTTCTGTCACAAATATGTTTTTACCGTAATAAACTCTATAAATACAATGAGGCCATACATCTTCGCCTTTATGCTATAAAGAGTTTTGTTGTTTCTTGCCAACTTACCTCACTGTGAAACAAAAGTGCTATATGTCTGCATTTTTATTTTCACGAAATTTCTTGAGAATACTCTCCCGTTTGGCATTAAATTGAATAGCATTGACACATTTTACAATAGATTTTAATTAAAAAAAAAAACTCATTAAGATCTAGTGGAATATGTTTGGACACATTAAGATTTCATTACCATCAACACAGCAGTGTTGACAGTAGGGTACTTTTAAAAAATTCAGAATGTCTGATTTCCACCACTTTTTTTAAGTAGAAATATTCGCCTTATTTAATCAAAGTTTAAATAATGCTAGAATAAGGCCAATTACACTATTTTTAAAAAGTGGTGGGAATCAAACAATAAGAATTTTAAATAAAAAGAAAAGTGCCCAGTTAAACTGATGGAATTGAGCTCACAGGCTATTCACACGAATTGTATATTATACTCTTATTTCAAAGAATTATGTCCCTCAAAAAACAAAGAAATCGACAATAAATTAAGGGGGGATTAGCTCTCCGTTCCCCCTTAATACTAAACCAATGAACCCCCAAAACTAATCAAGGAAGTGCCTTATCACAATGAACCTATATACAAAATTTGAAGCATATCAGATAATTCTGCATGAAAAACGCATTTATCTAAATTAAAGGGGGGATTAGCCTCCGTTCTCCCCTTTATACTTAATCAATGAACCCCTAAAACTAATCAGGAAAGCGCTTTATCACAATGAACTTATATACAAAATTTGAAGCAAATCGGATATTTCTATCAAGAGTTTTCGCGTTACGTACATACATTACGTACATACAAGAACCTGCGGGCACATTAGCTCCCAGGCTTTGATAGTCTGTGAGCTAAAAAAGTAGCCTAATATTGGCAACACTGACACAGTACTATACAAGGTCAAGAAGCATTTATGGATATTTATCTTAGCCAATTTTAAGTAGTCATGTTTATTTTCCAAAATAACTCACGTATATACAGTCGGACATCTATTTTTTGAATTTCTTTATTTTATTACATTTTCTTTAGAACCAAGAACATTTTATGCATTTCCTTGTAAAATAACCTCCAAATAGCGAGCTGGAGCTGTATTCTCTATTTCACGAACTTTTTTTTCTTGTAACCTAATTTGTTCCCCTCTATTTATCAAAATATTTCTGAACATTTAAAACTTGATTTTTCTTTCTACCCATTTTCCGGTGCTCCATGATATTGAATTCGTTTTAGCTAGGATCTAACCTTCCATAAGTTGTAAAATCGCTCTGGCATTCTTCGAATTTTAGGTTCAAACCCCTGTCGCGCTCGCCGACTTAACCGTTCGGAGTTTTCTGTGGTTTTCTTCGAACCTTGCCGTAAATACGGGTTAGAATCCCTTAGAAAGACCCCCATGGAGGACACTCCCTCCAGGGCCTATATCCCTCGAGTAGATAACTGGCCGTCATAATCTTCGAATTTTATGCAGCAGTATAATCTTTAAATACCTTACTTCATTACAGAAAATTTTAATACCCCTCTTTTATCCTCAATAGACCTGACCTTAAATATTTTTTATTAGTCGTGTGGGTCATTTTAGTTCTTATAGTTAACCCCGATGTAAGTTATAGTTGATATAGCAACCTAAAATGTTAAAGCAAAAGTGCTTAAGCATTAAAGAAAATAAGAAGATTATTAGACAAAATTAAGAGACTTTTGAGTAATCAAAATTGAAGGACGAATGTAGTAGTGTATATGCTTAAATTATTCTGCTACAAAAAGTACGATATTATCGGGGGAGGGGGGGGGATTATTTCATTACTTTTTAATTAATCCTTTGTGACTCAACAACTTTGATTTCAAAAATATTTACACAGATGTTAGAATACATAATTTTAAGCACGTAAAAAATAATTTAAAAAAAAAATAGAACATGAAAGTAAGAATTTATGGACTAAAAGGTACTTTTTTTCCAATCTGCAAAAAACAGAAAATGGTACAACTTTTCATAAATATTGTCAATTTTCTAATACAAAATTGCAAAGTATACGAACTGTTCGTTAAAATATCTATTTTTGAACACCTCCAGCCTTTTTAATTTGACAAAATTTACGAAGTTCATTTTAGCAATAACGATGTGAAACTTCTCAAATGATAAATAAAACTTTGGCATGAAAAATTAACTCAGTATTCGTCGTTTGTTGAAATTCTATGAGCAATTTACATTGACTGTTGTGTTGGAAGATAGCAGTAATAAATCGTCTTTTTAAAGAACACTGTATAAGTAACATTGACTTTTGGTTATGTTACAGATATGCAACACGGTGATACAAAGGGTTAATTACTTTTCTATATGATATTTATTTAGCGTTTATGAATTTAAACTTATTCTTTAAAAGGCGGATCTCTATTTAACGAATTTTTCATATAACGAATTTTTTGTGTTGGATTTAGCAACTTCGTTAAATAGAGGTCCGACTGTAGTCTGATTTTAAGATTTGAAGGGGTCTGGGTAAGAGAGTGCCAAGCCACATTTTGGAACTTCTGCAATATTTCAATTTGAAAATTTGATCAAATACTCAAATCAAGATAAGTTTTTTCGCCAATGTCTTAGTAACATTTGAGATATTCTGAGTAACAATATGGCATTACTTTAATGATATTACTGTTACGTTTTTTTAAATTAGCTATCTTCATTGGGGACATAAACGTCTGGAGCAAAAACGAAGCCTGTCACATAGGCTGCCACCAGAGAAACAAATTACATGTTGGATATTATAATTTACAATATTAAGCAACAGATTACAGTGTTAGATTTATTTCACCAAAAATGTGGCTTGGCACTTTCTTGCACCGACCGCACATTTAATGTATATGTCGTGATACATATTTATGTATTGTGAATGAGGCCTGCACTAGAGCTATAAGAAATTTACTATTTACTCATTTCCCTTTTTTATGCACATTTGACATTTATACATTTTAAAATTTTTGCTGTACTTTGTTCAGATATTTTAAATATTTTTCTGGTAAAATGTGTTCAAGACAGTCAGTTTTAAATAATACCCGTAGGTAGTTTCCCATGTAAAAGTTTTTTCACGTGACATACGAACAAGATCAAATAAAAACATAAAGTCACATTCTAATAAATAGTCAAAAATACATGTTTCGAAAAAGTGTAAAATATAATAATAACCAGAAAAGTTGAAAAACTTGAACAAAAAAAAAAAAAAAAATGGTGGCTCATCTTAATTATATAAATATATATAATTATTCCTAGGTTCTATTTTCAACTTTTGTATAGGAACTTTTAGAAAATTCAATAAAAAAACATTTTTTTTTCTTTTTGGTTATTATTTTTAGTTTTATTTTTTAGTCTACAATATTATTTTTTCCAAAATGAGACAAAAAAAAAAAGGGGGGGACAGGGAAAGAGTTTGTAACAAATTTAGGATTGCCCCCCCCCCCCCCCTGTGTACGTTCCACGTTGGGAACCACTGCATTAAAGGAATCATAAATATAAAATAAATAAAAAATTCTAAATTGCAATACGAATTCTTGATTTAATTTTTATATATTATTAAAGAGAAAGAGGACGCGCACATATACACACGTAAATCATGCATATAAAATACATGAAAAACTTTAAATTTCACTACAAATTCTGCATTTAATTTTTAGATATTATTAAACTGAAAGGAGACAAATCATGCACATAAAGTAAATAAAAAAAACTTTAAATTTCATTACGAATGCTAAATTTGATTTTTAGATATTATTAAACAGACAGGGAAAAAACTTACCCTCTAGATAACTTTGTCAAAAAACAGGATAGATCGCCAAAGGTTTTTGAATTTAGCCACTTGACCATAGCAAAGCCCGCCCCAAAGCCCCTAATTGGTCGTCTGGTTATCCGAAACTACCCCCACCTCTCATGTCTAACACGTGTGTGTTATTTCTGAGAAAAATAATTTCAGATAAAGCAGCTATATATGAATTATTCTGCGCTGTCATTTTTATAACTGATGTTATCTGAATTCGAAAATATGATACAGAGAAAAAAACCTTTATTCTTTCATTATTATATATTTGATGATTTTTGCTTCCCTTCATTATATTGAATCACAATTTGTAATTGGATATGGATCATATTTTGTTCTTAAGACTGTTTTTTCGAGCAAAAAAGTTGTTTCTCTAAGACATTAAGAGATAAATTAAAAAATATATAAGAAAAACCAATAGTATACAGGTTAAATGTGATTACATTAACAAGTTAGATTAGTTGATTAAAAAAAAGAGAGAGAAAAGAAAATCGTCAACAAAGTAAAAAATACAGTCGGTGTAAAGCAAAAAGGTGGGAGGGAGGGGTGGGCAGAAAGCATACTATTTTATCACCGTTTCTGACAGAACTGTATGTTCCATAATTATTTGGGAATAATAATAATAATAATAATAATAATAATAATAATAAAGTCTTATGGGACAGTCTGCATATTAAAACAGAAACAAACATTAAAATATATAATTAAAACACCCAAATTTATTATGATATTTCAATTACAGGGTTAATTTTACCTTCAGATACCGAATTCAAAGCCACTTTGTAAAGAAGTTTAATAATTTTATAAAGGTGTAAGTTTTAACATCCTCGTGTTAAATTAATCTATAGTAATATTATAAAGAAGAAACGTTTGTTTGTAAGTTTGTTTGCTTGTTTCTTTTCAGGAGTAATCTCTGGAACTACAGGACGTATTTAAAAAGTCATGATGGCAAAATGATGGTGGCAGTCTGTACTCCAACATAGGCTGTATTTTATGTCGGTACCACTACCACCAAGGGGGAGTAGGAGCAAAAAACATTCTAAAATTGCGCTCTGTAACACTTTCCAACCTAGTGGAAAGTGTTTATGACTTCGGTTTGTCTGGCCGTCTGTCCGTGCTCTAATTCCCGCAAATATGCTCAGATTGCCCTGAAATTTTTGTACGTTTTTGTCGTTTACTATAGCATGTTCCCTATTGCAACTGAAGTGTGTAGCACTTATAGTTTTTTTACTGTGACAGCCTAAAGTATTCCGTTACATTACAGTCAATGGGAAATAATCGTTTCAAGTGCATTTTGATGACGCTACGTCATTTCAAACATAATGAAATTGATATATAATTAGGAAGCGCATTAAAACATGCTTTTTGTAGCATAGGGGGTGCAAAGCATTTATTATTCATTTACAGGGTCAAACAAAAGAATTCTGTTACACATCTATGGGAAAAAATCGTTTGCAGTGTAATTTAGTGATATTTCACTATTTCAAACATAATGAAAATTATATGCATCACTGAGGTGCACAATAAATTGCTCTCTCGTGTACATTGCGTTTATTTACAGAGACACACAAATATATTGGTTACAGTACATGTGCGATATTTACAGTCTATGTGTAATAAGTGCGTTTTATAATGAACAAATGAAGCGTAAAAAAGTTGTAAATTTGGAATGATATAAAATATTCATAATATATAAATTGCGAAATTAATATTCGAAAAAAATTGTATTGCAACATATAAAAATTTTAACAGAAATCGACTTCTAGAAGCTTCAAATATGCGATCCAAAATTCATTTTATTACGCTATATGTGGATTTTTGAATTATGTTGGAAAAAAAAAAACTATCCGCATTGTAGCTTTTTTTTTGCAATTAGAAATATTGAGTAGGAGTTCAGTAGGAGTTCAGCACTTTACATCTGCATGCTTCCTAAACTACTTCATCGAATGAATTCCCGTTCGGTATCGCGAGGTAAAATTTACCAAAAATCTAAATATGATGTCGAAACTAATGTGTTCCTATTGAAAATTTCACACTTTGGTACAATTTCACTATAAAGACGGCCCCCTATGCTTATTTTTTAAACATATATTTCAAGAAGACATCATTCTTAATCAAATAGCTGTTATCGGTTTTCTCTAAGTCGATGTACCAATAAAATAGATAGGTGTAACGCCTTTTTTTTTGACTGACTGCGTGGTCCATTCAATTACTGGCAGTTCAGTGAATAAAAAGATGAAATATTTTTTTTTAAACACAGCACAGTAAATGTACAATATTAAAATAAAGTTTCAATTAGTATGAAATATTAAATTTTTGTAGCAAAATTCATTATTAAAGTGACAGATTTTCCTATATTTTATGGGGGGTGGGTGGGGAGTGAAGGGAGAGTCTACATAATTGTCTGTATAAAAAGAAATTAATTTTTAAATTAATATAAATGTGTTCTTAAATAATGTTATATGTTAACTAATTTTAAAAAAATTCACAATTATGTTATACTTAAAAATAAAAGCAGAAGTGACTGTAAGGGAGCCCTCACAAAAATATGAAGCCTAGATTAGATACACATAAGGTCGGTATTCCGCTTTACCTGGACTTCTTTAATTTCGAGCCTTGTCGGGTTAACTTTCTTTTGAAAAAATGATAGTGGCGGTGCATTTGTCTAACGGAATCTTTCGATATTTACTTTAATTTTATAAATAGACAAATATATATTTTTTTAATCTACCTATTTTTCTTTATGGAGATTTAAAGTTTTGATTAAGTTGACAATCTTTTACAATCATTGTAAACTAAATTATTTTTTTATGAGTTTTCATTTGAATTCAATTTTCTAAATGATCATTAATGCTATTATTCTGTATTCCACGACTTTCAAGCATATACTCTGAAAATTGTTATACTTTAAAATGTTTGCATATATACATGCAATATTATTCGTTTGAAATAATTTTAATTGTAGGGTAATGTTGATTAAGGAACATGACAATTCAGAATTACAAGTTTCCTGAATTGATCTGGCACCGTTAATATTCGAAAATGGTGGTAATAGAAGATAAACTTTCTTAAAGCTGAACGTAGCTGAATCTCGTAAGCTAAGTTAAATAAACCAATTCCCGCTGAAATCGGAACCACAGAACCCGAAAAAAGAATGCGCCCACTGCGGTGGAAGGTGCCCCCCTGTAAATTTGGTTCGGTATCGCCTGGCACGGTTCACCCCTAATAATAAAATCCCCATTCTCAATTTTACCCCAACTCGGATTCCTGATGGATTACAACTCTGTGAGAAGCTGCATATTAGGCAGTTTATTGCACCTTTGGCTAAGTACTCCCTTACAAAAATTTCTTATAGAATTATATAAAAAATATTTATAGAAAACGCATTATAGAATCCTATAGAATTATGGCCCGTTTTTCTATAAGCTTGTTTAACCGAAAGCTATAGAAATATCTGTAGAAGTTCAATAGAAATGTCTATAGAGCTTCTATAAAAAATATCTATAGAAAAAATATACAACTTCTATAAAATTACATATAGAATTTTATGTAGAACCCAGGTGCTCACCCTCCCAAGTAGTAACCCTTACAAAAATTTCTTATAGAATTCTATAAAAAATATTTATAGAAAATGCATTATAGAATCCTATAGAATTATGGCCCGTTTTTCCATAAGCTTGTTTAATCTAAAGCTATAGAAATATCTGTAGAAGATTATTAGAAATGTCTGCAGAAGTTCAATAGAAATTTCTATAGAGCTTCAATAAAAATATATATAGAAAAAATATAGAGCTTCTATAAAAATATGTATAGAATCCAGGTGGCCACCCTCCCAAGTTCTAACTCGATACTGCTTGACTTCAGTGATCGGGCGAAGAACCAATACTTTCATTATGATAGAACCATTGACAGCTCCAAAGCTCTTATTACACTAATTAAATTTTATTTCTTTTGAGATTTTTCATTTCCAATCATAGTCTTGTAAAAATATTTAAATGTCTAATAAATCATTTGTTAAAACTGAAACAATTTTTTAAATATATATACTTCTTTGAATAAAAATTACAATACTATTAAAATGAATAAAGTTTATTAAATTAGATGGATGGTTTTATAAATTTAACAACAAATTAATATATTATTATAAAATTAACCAACAAATTAAAGAAATTAATTAATCATGATTTAATTCAGTAGTTCGACTAATATATTATAACATTGACAATTGAATCACAATGTATTAGAATTGAATTAAATTATATAGATAAAATCATATTAGATACATGAAGTACTATTTATATATTAAACTGATGTATTACAAAATTGATTATTATTTTTTAATTTTAATTTATATTTATAAATAAATTTATTTATAACTGTACATTAAAATTAAAAAAATAATTTAAATTACTACACACATAAATTTTAAAAGACCAAGAAATATTTTTTTTTTTTTTTTTTTTATAAAAAAAAAAAAAAAAAAAAAAAAAAAAAAAATCGATAGAATCATTAGTCCATAGAACTTATTTCTATAAGGTTTATAGTACTCTATAGAAAAACTGTTCTATAGAAAAAAATTCTACTGAACTTCTAAGAATTCTATAGAAACATTTTCTTTAGAAAAAGTATTCTATAGAACTCGTAAAGAATTCTATAGAGTTCTATGAACTATTTTCGTAAGGGCTTTCTCCTGATAAATAGTTCATCTTTAATAACGCAGAAATATACTGAGCAAAAACATTTTTTAGATGTAGTCATCTTAGTTGGAATTACAGATATAGAATTGTATGCAACAAGTAAAATACTATTGATTATCATATTATTAAAACTGAATGTTGCAGTTTTCTGCTTTAAAAATTTAATACATCCTAAATGTATAATATATATACATATATATATTGTATATATATATATATATATATATATATATATATATGTGTGTGTGTGTGTGTGTGTGTGTGTGTGTGTGTGTGTATTTACAATTGATAAGAAAATAAAAAAGAGACTTAAATAATTTTGTATCAGTCTTGTTTTCGAGAAAAAATTTCAATGTATGAATTTTATAACCTATAGTTATATAGTTTCTTATATATAATTGATAAGAGAATTATATATAAAAGAGATTGATGAAGAAATGCATAAAAACTGAATATGTTAAATAATTTATAAATTGTAATAATTTTTTAACAATTTTGTTTGTGAAAATTTCCTTTAACTCTATTCAATTTTCAAGTACAATATGTTATATGGATTTATTTTTTCCTCACATTTAATATGAGAATAAGTAAAAACTAAGTACGGTAAATAATTTAGAAATTTCAAGAATTCTTTAATGTTTTCAGTGTTGAAATCAGGCATTTTTCTCAAGGGAGTATTTTGAAAGCTCCGGTGGTTGCGGAGAGGATTTGTACTTAAACAATATTAATAAGCAATAAATTAAAAATCTCCCAGCGGGGTTGCCCCCTCCCCCCACAAACACGCACATGCATTAAGGCTACCTCCTAAATTTGTCAATGAGGATTTTTGTTTTGAAATATTTTTTAAATATTCTTTACGTTAAGGAGACATATGAAATATTGTGCTCTACAATAAGACAACTAAAAGGGAACTTCATATTTAATATTTTGGATTTTTTTTTTTTTTTTCATAGAAAATTTCACACGCCTTGCATTTATAATAATCAAATTTTAATTGCTTAATAGGCGTATAGCCAACATAGGGAAAAAGTACCCAGTTGGAAGAACGTCAATGCGCTGTACTGATGACCCGGGTTCGAGTCTCGGCTTGGGTACTTTTTCACTATGTTGGCTATACGCCTATTAAGCAATTAAAATTTGATTATTATAAAAGGGAACTGTTGAAAAGTTAGATTGCAATAATGTAGGTTTTAATGTGGATGTGGGACTTGTGAAGAGGACTTTTATATTTTTAATTTCTATTTAACATATTAGGGATGGATTTGGATTTAAAGCACTTTTTTTAGGGTTTCGTTCATCTCACGAAACCCTATTAGTCCCGCTTCGTTGTCTGTCCGTCACAAAGCCGGTTCTCAGAAACTATATAACTTACAGACATGGAATTTTGTGTACTTACAGCTGAATATCTACTATGAAGCTGAAAATCATAACATTTAAAAAAAAATCGTATCATTTTAATATAAAGAGATAAAAACCAAAAATCTAACAGCCTTTTTCTATTAAATTTAAACATTTTTCGTTATAGCAGTTGCCAACAATTAAAAATCCACAAGAAGATTCTTTCTACAATAAATAATTTTCTATTGAAAGATTTCCACGTGAAAAATGGAAATGAAATGAAAAGTTTCACCAATTGAAAAAAAAGATTAATATGACGTCATATCGGTAATAAAATGGAAATTTTCAAACATTTCTCAATAATACAAAGATAATGAGTATGTGTAAATACAGAAAGCAGCTTAATATGACGTCATTAGAGAATTAAAAGAAAAATAATCTGACGTCATATTGGAAGTTTAACAGACTTTTTCAAATGTTTGAGAATTATACAGAGAGAGTATCAATATGAGTAATAGAGAAAGCAAGTAGATATGCCGTCAGCAAGTGATTATAACGTCATATGAGTTTGAGGAACGTATTGAATCATGATAAAAACCCGATTATGGAAATATTGGCATATTTTAACATTTTAAAGGTCTCTATACAAACATGTTTAATTTTGAAATTGATTTTTTTTAATATCGCATTTAGTCTACATGACAGATATTATTATGACAGAGTATAATAGCGGGCCGGTTCAGATATTCGAAAAAACGAGAAAAACAGACCGGTAAATTTTTACTTTATAAAAAACAAGATTTTTTTTTTTTTTTTTTGAAAATGAAACTTATTTGGATTTATTAAAGAAAGGATAAAGTGTTTTGAAAGGAATATTAAACGAAACCCTTTGTGCGATCTTCGATCACACTTACTCACTTGTTTTTGTTTTTTTTAACCTGGCATATTTTATGCCAATACAAAAGTAATGATTAATAAAAAAAATGGGCGGGGGAGAGAAAAGGTGGCAGTAAATTTTGCATATACTGTATTATGTCTGTTTGTGCCGTATTATTGATTGTGTAATATTTCAGTTTATATAAATATATTCTTCTTATCAGATATATAGGGATATTTTTTATAAGGACCTTTTTTTAGATTTTAGAGGTGCAGGCAGAGCATAATTTTTGACACTTTCCAACATAGTTGAAAAATGTTTATAAATTCGATTTGTCTGTCTATCTGTCTGTCCGTGCTCTAACGCACATAAATATATCAGGATTATCATGCAATTAATATATGTTATTGAAGTTTCCTATGGCATTTTCGGTATTGAAAATGAAGTGTGTAGCACTTATAGTTTTTTTGTAGGGACACTCAAAATAATTCTTTTACATTACGCTCTATGGGGAAAAATCATTTGCGGATTATTTTACTAATGTTACACAATTTCAAACGTACTGAAATTGATATATATCACTACAGTAGATTACAAGAGGCTTACAATACAATATTGTGTGTACAGCATTCATCGTTCATTTACAGGGACACACAAAAAAATTCGGTACTATCTGTTAACAACAATTGCTGGAAGTGCGTTTTCAGTTGCTGAATGAGTTTTTAAACATAACTCATTTTTTTTTCTATCACTTGGTGTGTATTAATTGTATATATCATAAACATGGCAGCAAAAAATTTCTCGTGTACATTACCTTTTATTGATTTAAATTCCAAAGGGGAACTTTAAACTGTGTTACATGTTTTTTAACTGAAATAAAATTTTGCATTCTATGTAATACCTGTACATAATCTATAGATCCTATACAGAGCTGCAGAAAAGAATTCGGATATTTTTGAGGATAATGCTGGTAATTCCTGAAATTGCGTTTTAAATATGTTATGCGTTTTCTAAATTGTTTACTTAGATATCATCTTTCACCTTATTAGATGGTGTAATGTAAAATTATTTTGGAAGTGTTGGAAAGTGTTTCATAATCTATGCTTGACGCATGATTTTCGTTCTTGTTATTTCTTTCATCAGGTTAAAAAGTAACAATTGTTGCTGAAATAAAATATTGCAGTTTAAAAAAATTATAAATTATTTATCCTGATAATTTTATTGAGGTTGCAAGGAATCTTCAAAAAATCTGACAAAATGGATGTTTAAAACTAATTTTAGAGACATGTTTGTCATGAAGAGGCAGTTTTACTCTATGTAATGGGCCTTACACTATTTAATAAGGCCTTATTCTAGGTATATCTAATGCTTATTTTTCCTAAGTGAAATGAGAAATGATAAAAATGATTCTTGGCTGAATCATGAAAACTTTTGCTCATAAAAAATATTCAGAAATTAAAATAATACTTGTTTGAGCAAAATTGCATTGAATTGTACTTTATCATATAAGATATTTACCTTCATTTTTTTTTTTTTTTTTTTTACTTTAAAAAAAAAAGATAATTTTTATTTAGATTAATTTCAGATTATTAAGTTAAAAAAAAAAAAAAAAAACATAAATAAATTAAACAAGCACCCGGCCTTTAGAAAGATCAGCGGCCTTGGCGAAACCCGTTCGCTCATAGTTCGCCAAGAAATAAGGCAGCAAGACGATCAACTTTCACACCCCAACCCCCCTTGACCTTTGGGAAGGAAAAATCAATTAAAGCGATCCTCGTGAAACTCCGCGTTTTAGGTTCCTAAAATATATTACTTTTTTTTCATACAACTATGGTTGTTGTATTGTTAAATTGTAGTCAGAATAAAATAAGAAATAAGTAAACAAATAAATACTCTATTTTTCGCGAAACCTTGAATTTTCAGTGTGTGTATTTCATAGATTTGACAGCATCAAATTTGTAAACAAAGAAACGTCGCTGAGCAAAGGCGCCAAAAGTAAGGGTTACCTTACCGGAAGTAAAAGGTAAATATTTCTACATTAGCGTCCTCGGCCTGAGTTTTGCAAAAAATTCGATCTATAGATGTGGATTTTATTTATCCCCCTCTTTTATTTCAATTTGTGCATTTTATATTATTGAATATACATTTTTATATTGTATTATAATTATTGGTTCCTTTTTGTGTTATTGATTTTTTTGTGATTTAGTAGTTATTATAAGCAAAAGATTTTATTATATGCATATGTAAAATATGTGTGTACAAGATTTTTGCGAGTTTAAGAAAAAAAATTGATAGCCGAAATCGTCACTAAAACGCCCAATCTAGAAAACTAACGCCATAGAAAATAGCTGTGACTCTGTACATAAGTAAAGCGATAAGGATGAAGAAGATATCTTGTCCGCGTGACGAAGAGTGCAGTTGACTAGGTCTTTTAAGAAAAGACGGGTGGCATCGGTGCAGTTAACAGGTCTCCGTAAATTTGAACGAATTACCTTAACCTTAACGCGAATGAAATTCCTCTTCACCTCTAAACATAACCACACACCTTTAACAGTAACGTGATTTTTAATTTATGGCTGTAGTGAGTAAACATAAGTTGATGCCGAAAAAGAAGATTAGTATTAAAAGAAGGTGGTAGCTGGAGATCTAAGGAAATTTTTAGTAGTTTATAAAGTAGCTGCAGGACCCTAGAACTATGTTAAAGAAAATTGTAAGATAATTGGATCATTTTTAAAGAAGCTGCACCAATAGTCCCCAAGAAGGAGATTAATATTCAAGATTGGTCGTTCGTAGTTGAGGTCTTAAGAAATTTTTTGTTGGTCATGTAGTAGCTGGAGGACCCCAGAAGATGTTTTAAAAAGAGCTAGTGAATCGAACGATTTTTAAAGAAGCTATAGTAGGGGGCTCAAAAGGGGCTAACAGAAAGTTTTAAGCAGTGTAAGCAGATCGATTGCACTGAAAAAGAAGAAAGGAAGTTATAACAAACACCTATAAAATTGTAAAGCATTAAAAAGGAAAAAAGCTCGAACTAAAAAACAACAACAAAAAAAAAAAATACTAACGAAATATTTCAGAAAAGTGCCCCCCCCCCCACCCCGGGGAGGCAAAGGGAGAAGGAGGGGGACGGGAGGTGCATAATATGAAAGAGTGGTCAAAGGACTTTCTAATGATATTTTAGAGTATTTTGGATTGTGATAATATCGTGGAATAGACCATCAGAAGGTTGATTTAATTATAAAAATAAACTTTATTTCATAATACAACGAAAAGCAATTTATTCGTGAACGCCACTGGGGGAGAGAGAGAAAAATACCGAGCGAGCACATAGCAAGCCTTCCCAAGTTCGAATGACGGATCACGTGATCTGATGCTCTCCCGTTGCGGGGGGGGAAAGAAGGCGCATCACGCCAAAGGTTGAAAGCGCCGGCTACTGTCCGAGATCACAGATCGCTACAGAGTATGCCCCCAGTGACGTAGTCACGATTACAGAAAAATTTGATTATACACTGATATACAGAGAGTTCTTGAGTACAAATGGGGTGCTTATTATGCAAAAATGAGAAAATTGGCATAATGCTGAATAATACTTGACAAATATAATAATAACTTAAACATGATATGCAAAAGAATGCCTGAGAATATATATGCATTATATGAAAATAAGTAAATAGTATGTACATTATATATATATATCAAAAAAAATGTTTTACACAATATAGTCTGTAACAAGATGTTGTGGAAAACGAACTTTACGACCAGATCTTGTAGTAGGTTGTTCTAGAGGAGTTTGAGCATTCATTGGCTCATGTTGTGTTTGAGTTTGGGAAGATGCGAGAGAATCTGATAACTGATATGCAGGTTTAATGCGGTCAATGGAAACTGTGCACCGTTTTCCCTTTATTTCCAAGTCAAAAGTTTTGTGGGTCCTATCAATCACTCTATGGGGTCCTGTATAAGGGGGTGTTAAGGGAGGAGTGACTTTATCTGATCTTAAAAAGACATGCGAACAAGTTTTTAATGAGGGATTGACATAAGTTTTGGGATTGGCGTGCATGGAAGTGGCAATAGGGTTTAATGACCTCATTGTTTCAATTAACTTAGACACATAGGTAAGGGTAAGTGGTTGAGTTATAGTCTCACTGGAAATAAGATCGGAGGGTAGTCTGAGATTGGTGCCATAAACAAGCTGAGCACAGGTTGCTTTGATGTCATTTTTCAGAGCAGTGCGCACGCCCAGCAAGACTATGGGAAGAATCTCAGTCCATTTAGTTTGGTTGTGCGCTTTAAGAGAGCCCTTGAGATGACGATGAAATCGTTCGATAAAACCGTTCGACTGGGGGTGATAAGCTGTGGTTCTAGTGCGTTTACATCCTATTATATTAGTTAGCTCTGTGAAAAGAGTAGATTCAAAATTTTTGCCCTGGTCCGTAGTTAGGGTAACAGGGGATCCGAATCTCGAGATCCAGCCGTGCACTAATGCGCGAGCAGCTGTCTCTGCAGTCATGTCAGCTGTTGGTATAACTTCAGGCCATCTCGTGAACCTATCAATGATGGTCATGCAATACTGATTGCCATCGGAGGATGGTAGTGGTCCGATAAAATCGACATGAATATGGGCAAAACGAGCATCAGGTTCAGAGAAAGTGCCAATTGGTGATTTGGTATGTTGGAAGACTTTGGCTTTTTGACATTTAGTACAGCTTTGAACCATGGATTTTATATCTTTACGCATGCCAGGCCATACGAATCGTTCAGATATTAATTTGAATGAAGCTGAGATGCCTGGATGGGAAAAATAATGTAAAGTTTGGAAAACGGGTTGTCGTATAGCTTTAGGAACAAATGGGCGAGGTTGTTTTTGTGACATATCGCAATATAAATGTATGTCTTCGAGTGAAAAATAGTGTTTTTCCAATTTTAAAGAGGTGGTTCCCGATTCAAGAAGTTGTCTGAGCTCTTCATCAGTGGTCTGAGCAGAGGCAAACTCTTTAAAATCTAACAAATTTGGGGAAATTGAATCTATCTCTATTCGCGATAAGGCATCAGCCACGGTGTTGTCGGAGCCTTTTGTGTACTGAATATCGGTAGAAAACTGGGAAATATAATCCAAATGTCTCAACTGCCGAGGGCTACATTTATCCGGGTTTTGTTTAAATGCGAATGTAAGGGGTTTTTGATCCGTATAAATAATGAAATTTCGACCTTCTAGCATGTGTCTGAATTTTCTTATGGAAGAATAAATAGCAAACAATTCACGGTCGTAAGTCGACCAATTCCTCTGTGCTTTATTTAATTTACAGGAATAAAATGCTATTGGTTCCCACTGGTTTCCAGAGAGCTGCATTAAGGATCCACCGATTGCGACATTACTCGCATCCACCCATAAACTTAACTGTGCGCCAGGAACAGGGTGTCGTAATAACGTTGCTCTAGCTATAGCTTCTTTTGAAGCAGTGAACGAAAGAATGGCTTCCTCGTTCCATTGCAATTGCTCATTTTGGTTAGCATTGGAACGGGGATGTTTTTTCTTATTCTTGTGTCCTTCAAGGAACTTAACAAGCGGAGCTAATATATCGGCGGCTTTGGGAATGAATCTTCGATAAAAATTGAAAAGACCCAAATAGCGTCTCAATTGAGTTAAGGTATCGGGCTGAGGAAATTCTAGGATGCATTTAACGCGATCAGGTAGGGGTTCAATTCCTGCAGCTGAAAGCTTGAATCCCAAAAATTCAATAGTGGATTGACCAAATTGGCACTTATCAACATTAATACACAGACCATACTCTTTAAGTCTAGAAAACAACAATTGAAGATGGTTCATATGTTCCATTTCATTTTCTGACGCAATTAGCAAATCATCAACAAATGCGTAAACAAATCCTAAGTCACGAATTATGCCATCAATAAAGCGTTGAAAAGTAGACGACGCATTGCAAAGGCCAAACTGCATGCGCGTGCTTTCAAAAAGGCCAAATGGAGTGCAAATTGCAGTTTTATGTACATCAGCAGGATTGATGGGAATTTGGTGGTAGGCTTTTACAAGATCAATGTGACTGAAAATTTGTTTACCATGTAACTCAGCAGTGAAATCTGCAATACAAGGTATTGGATATTTTTCTTTAACAGTTTGTGCATTTAGAGCACGATAATCACCAACAGGTCTCCAATCGACAGACCCTTTCTTCGGCACCAAGTGCAGAGGCGAAGAGTAATTACTTTTTGAAGGTCTCATATGACCGAGCTGTAGCATATGCTGAAATTCAGCTTTTGCAAATTTTAGTCGATCTGGAGCTAGCCGTCTGGGCTTAGCAGCAACTGGAGGCCCCTTAGTGTTTATGTAATGCACAGTATTGTGCTTGACCGGTTGGTTGGGATCCGGTAATTTTGTGATTTCAGGAAATTTGAGTAATAGTTCACCATAAATATTATTTACAAAACTAGGTTTCACAGAAAAAATATTGCAAATACTTAATTTGGCTGGAGCTTTTAAATTAGTGACGGAATCTATAAGACGACGATTCCTTAAATCAAGTTTTAAATTAAAACAATGCAAAAAATCAGCTCCTAAAATAGAACATGAAACATCACACACATAAAAAGAATAAGTAAAATTTCGGCGTAAGCCTAAGTTAATATTAATACTTTTACGACCATAAACATTAATTTTGGTGCCATTAGCAGCACGAAAAGTTTGAAGAACAGGCTTAGATTTGTCTATTCTGTTCGCGGCCACGAGACTGGCATCAGATCCAGAGTCAATAAGAAAAGACATACCTGTATTTTTGTCTCTAACAAAAAGACGACGAGAAAGTGCTGGGGAAAAGTCCGTCGCCGCTACTCTTCCCGCTTTGTGTTTTCCGAGTATGAACAGGGTGGGAGGCACTTTTTTGCTTTATCTTGGTATTTGTTATGATACCAACAAAATTTAGTATCTCTGGGGCGGGATTGAGAACGGTTGCGCTGATAATTACCATTCCTAGAAGCACTTCTGGACCGTCGAAGTTGAGCGACTTCTTGACGTAAGGCTTGAATTTCCTTGATTAGCATATCTGTAGCTGGTGGCGTCAGAATATCATTTGTAGATGACCGATCCGATACTGCATTAATATTCGATGGTGCTAAATCCAGGATACGATCGGCAACTTCAGCAGCTTTATCAGGCGTAATTTTATCTAGAGAAGCTAGAATTGTCTGCACCGGGCTGGGCATCTGTTGCGTAAATAGCTCCAAAAGAAGTTCGTCACTTACACTGTGGCTTTCAGCCCTTCGTTTCATTAAACGAAGTAATTCGGTTGGTTTCCTATCGCCAAGGCTTTCTCCGGCAAGTAATTTACGAATTTCCAGTGTTCGACTTTCACTACAACGTTCTATGACTTTCGTTTTTAAATCCAGATAGGGATCCGTGGAGTCAGGTTTCATTATTACATCGCGCACCATAGTAGCAATTGTAGGCGGTAAATGAGCAACGACATAGTTGTATTTAGTTTTGGAGTCCGTGATAGCTTTCGGAGTAGCTAATTCGAACGTACTTTCCAGCATAAAAAACCATAATGTAGGATCGATAGTTATATAGGGCGGTACCACTACCGCTGATGTTTCTGTAGTTGACATGCTGCGAAAACGAAAATAAAAATTCGGCGTTCGAAGAACAGTTATGAATGTTCAAAAGTCCACAGTCACCAATTTAGAGTATTTTGGATTGTGATAATATCGTGGAATAGACCATCAGAAGGTTGATTTAATTATAAAAATAAACTTTATTTCATAATACAACGAAAAGCAATTTATTCGTGAACGCCACTGGGGGAGAGAGAGAAAAATACCGAGCGAGCACATAGCAAGCCTTCCCAAGTTCGAATGACGGATCACGTGATCTGATGCTCTCCCGTTGCGGGGGGGGAAAGAAGGCGCATCACGCCAAAGGTTGAAAGCGCCGGCTACTGTCCGAGATCACAGATCGCTACAATATATCACATATTGAGTGTCGGAAAAAATTTAAAAAGTGTTTCCGGGGAGGAATTAGGGCGTTGGGGGAAGCGAGGATCATAATTTGAAAGAGTGGTCCAAGTGCTTTCAAATGATATATCACATGATGCGTGTCGAAAAAAATATAAAAAGTTCCCCTGGGTTGGAAAATTGGGCGGAAGGGGAGGGGGAAGCAAGATTAATAATTTGAACGAGTAGTCCAATCCAAGGGCTTTCTAATGATGTATCACATGATGGATATCAGAAAAAGTTTAAAAAGTTAAAAACTATTGAAGTTTTGAAGATTTCTCCTTCCCCCCTCCCCATATCACATTAGATAATCTCCATTATCTTGTTTTTGCTTCTTCGGGAGACGGTATTTACACATTAAAAGATCAAATAACACAGGTTAATATTTATAATCAATTGTTTGGATAAAAAATATCCAAACAGAAAACCAATTTAATATATTTCTATTAATTTTCAACGATTCCCGCCAAGATATGTCACTTTGACACCGAAAGCTTTGGTGGGAAAAAAAAATGCCTGTGGGTACCCACAGCCGTGATTAGCGCCCTCTTTAAGCCTTTTAAACTCTAATAAATTGAACTTGAGACAAACCAACCAACCATTAATGTTTGTTTACAAATATTGAAAATAAAACACGTTGCTCTTATTTGCAGCACTTTTAATTTCCACCCGTTCTCCTTTCTGTGTTTAATATAACGTTTCGATAAACTTTGACTTTTATTATGGAATCATCTGAGTTAGGACATTATGCACGAAAGTTAAATTCTGCAGAAATTGAAAAGTTAAACAAAGATAAAGTTTTATTATCAGAATTTAAACAAAGCAAATTAGAACTCGAAGCGAAAAAGAATTGGGATCTATTTTACAAGCGAAACAAAACAAACTTTTTTAAAGATAGGCATTGGACAATTCGTGAATTCAGTGAACTTACCGAGAATGCTGTAGTTAGTATATAAACGTGAAATTTCACCACAATGTGTTTATTATTTTAATTTTTCAAGTCTTAGTTTATTTCTTTACATTTTAAATGCTAACTCTCCTAAAATAGTGCTTTTTATTGATTGTGATTATTTTTTAATTGTTATTTGCTCTTTTTTTAAACATTAGATTCTTTGGTACGTCTCTATTATCGCCAAACTGTAACGCCAAAGAAACTGGAGAACGTTGCCATTGGAATATCAAAATAAATAAAATATAAGAATTTAAGGACACAATTGTTATTTTAATTAATGAAATAACTAATAAATCAGTAAAACATAATGAAAAATACACGCAAATGTCGAATTAAAAACCACTTGATGCTCCTGACATCATGTAAATGGGACTGCATTTTTGGCATTTAATCTTATAGTTTGGCGATAGTTTTTTGTTATGAAAAGTGGTCGACGGGATAATAGGGAAGTACTGATTCTTTTAACTTTGAAAATATTACCCTTTTCAAAATCAAAATATTTCTATTTTAAAGAATACAGTTATAGTATTGTTAAATTATGATTCTTATTATCTGTAAATACTGTGCTGTCCTCTAAAAAAAAAAAAAAAAAAAGAAAAAGAAAAACATTTTTTGAACGTTACTCTATATAAAGTCTAATATGGAATCCAATAAAAAAAATTAACTAAATTTTCACAGTTCATACTGACTAAGATTTTAATGTCGAGCATTTTTTTTTTTTTTTTTTTTTTAAATCACTGTATTACAAAGTGATAGCCAATTAAACAAGAATTTGAAAAAAAAAAACCACTTTTTCCAAAAAATAACTCATATTATTAAAAAAATAGGTCACATCTAAAAACACTTAGAAATAAATGAAAATATTAAATTGCAGATTATTTATTTCATTATTATTTTCCTTTAACCATAATTCCGCATGGAAATTTGCTTACATTTCATTATATAATTTTCATACCATTGAATGGTATCTTTGTGTGTAAAAATGCTGGATGGGTTTTATTTCTGCAAAACTGGGTTTTTTTTATGACACGCTGTAAAAAAAAAAAAAAAAAAAAAAAAAAAAAATCCCCTTAATTATTGAAATACACATTAAATTTGCATAATGGAATTGTGTTCCTTAAGATTGAATATTTTAAAATTAAATTTTGTATACTTTATCATTTATTGTTTTTTTAAAGTGTTTTAGTGTTTTTTTTTTATTCCAGCATGTTTTTTTTTTTTTTTTTTTTTTTTTTTTTTTTTTTTTTAAACCTTAGTTTTTAAAGATCACCAGCTGAGTCACATGCGATATAATCAGCTGAAAATGAGGCATTTCACTATTTCACATAATAAGGGTTTAACATAAAAACATTAAATTGCAGACAGTATTAACATAAAAACATTAAAAAATGGATGTACATCATTTTAACTCTAATGTGTTGTGCTATATTATAACAGGGAAATCTGTGAAAATGAAGCTTGTGTTTTGCCAGAATTCTGTATTAGCAGATTAAATTCTTTTAAAACTAAATAAACACTCTTTAGGTATTTTTAAATATTTTTATTGATGTAAATGGTATAAAAACTGAGCTGCACTGCCAGGCGTCTGAGGGCGCCCGTCAGGCACGTCAACCGCCGTTCCCTAGTTCTGAGGAACTTTTAGCGAGCACAGCCAGGTATATAGAAAGAGGATGAAACAAAAAATTGACTTCAGTGAAATATTTGATAAAGTACTAGGGTGTTTTTTTTTTTAAAGAGGACAGCACAATACTAATTTAATGTTTAGAAAATAGATTTCATAAGAAATATGCTGAAATGAATGTATTAATAGATACAGATGGAACTGCTCTGGATGCAAATGCTCTGTTTTTAAAATATTAATTACTTTTATATATTGAAAAAATATTAATAAAATATATTAGTTTTTAATTTCTTAGGTTTTCAATTAACTTGGAACAAAATATATATTTTATCTTTATGAGTTATGTCTGTCTTCATTCTGAATCAGAGTCTGGTTTTATTGATTCTACATTGCTGAGAGATAAACAACCTGTTCGAGTGCTAGGTTCTTCATTAAATAAACTGAACTTCCAGCAAATATTGGGTGAAACTTATAATTTTTTAAAATTAGCTTTAATGATAATTTAAGATAGAAAATTAAACTGATATGATCCTTTAAACAATTGAATGACATATTACAAATAATGGTGTTAAATTAAACAAGGAAAGCTGCTGTAATTGTTAGACTGAAAGACTAAAATTTTAATAGTAAAAGCATTTATTTCTTTTTGTAATACTAGGAGGCTCTGTCCTCTATGAGCTACATTTGCCAACCTCTGTTCAGACACCCCAGAGTCTAAAAACTTGCTAATTAACTCTGTAAAAAGATTATCCAATTACGGAAGATTAAATGATATTATCAGGTTAGTGACGATCTTCTGTAATCAGGTTACCACTCATTTCGCTTTGAATGGGAGATTTTTCAGTGTTCAAGGCTGCATCCACTGTTGTCATGACAGCTGATGGCTGTTTTCATGATTGCTTAAGAGAGATCAATTACATATTTGAAAATCAGCTGAGCATAAAATGGTTATGTAAAAAATCATAGCCTTCCAAACTTTTATAATATGTTTAGAAGAAAAGTTTTCTTTTAGATGATGTAAGAAAATTATTTTAAGTATGGCGTTTTAAATATATCATTTTAAATATGACATAATTTTTTCCATTAAATACTTTTTGTAATAATTTGGTTAGTTTAAAACTTTTCTTTCTTTTTCAATATTCACGTGTAAATATATATTTCAATTAAAAGTACAATGTTAAAAATACTATGAGAAAATTATTTTAAATACAAGGGTTGTTTTTTTTTAACCTCCATAAAAATGGACTATAAAAAAAAAAAAAAAAAACACAAAAGTAAAGAACAAAATTAATGTATTACCCAAAAGTTTTGTACAAACATGTAACTTTTCTACATAATCACAGTGAAGATTGAGGCATTTGTCATATCATTGGACAGGGTTTCTGATTCCCTCTTCGAAGAATGTTGCCACCAGTGATGTGAAATGAGCCTGAACTGTGACTTGAAGTTCATCATTCTTCTGGAAGTTTTTACTTCCTAACCAGTTCTTTAATTCAGGGAAGTGATGTAAATCACTCGATGCTAAGTCAGGGCTATAAGGCAGGTGATCAAACATGTCCCATTTAAACTGCTCCAGCAGTTGTTTGGTTACAGCAGCAGTGTGCATGACTCAGACAGTTTTCCCCATACACTTGGGTCGTTCTTCGGTGAATTTCTGCTGCAGTATTCCCTTCTGCTTGAAGAAAGCGGATAACACTACATAACTTGCACTTGGCAGGAGCATCAATCATACCAGTTATGTTTATGTGCCTACAGCTCAGCTGAAAATGATGAGCTCGTGTCGGTAGTAGCGGTGGCTATAGTTAAGGTTATGGGCAGTCGCTCACCATGCATCCTTACCTCTTATCACTTGTCTGTCTGTTTAGCCGCATGATCGGAGGTTGAAAAAAAAAAAACCCTCATATCACATTTTAAATATATCATTAAATATAATGTTTTTTTTTCACCCTTTAATGCTTTTTGCATGTAATAGCTTAGTTATTATTACTTTAAAGTTTCCTTCCTTTTTTGAAATTCACATGTAAATATATTTTTCAATTGAAAATTGTTTCTAAATATTATTATTTATATTTTTTAAAATCTGGCAATAGTGGGCAAAAACTTGAATGAAAGAACATCTATCAGTATAAAGTATTTTGTTTAAAAAATTGATATGGTTCAATTATGGAGCAAAATATTGACCATTATCAAATTATGACATTACCTCATGTATCAATTATTATTATTATTTGAAAGAAAGCAATTTTTAAAAATAAATTTAAGACTTATCAATGGAAGGTTATGCCTCCATATTTAATAAATCTAGAAATGCATCCATATACACTGCAATACATCACCATTATGAGTTTTAAAATAAAAACAAAGCTTTCTACGTATTTGCATCAGAGAACACCCCATATAAATTCAATGGATGGAAGGCATAGGTAAATGTTAAAAAAAAAATTTAATTAAAACTTTTCTAGAAAAGTGATTAGAATATTTGTTAAAGAAGAAAGTCCATATGTCATGTGATTTTTTCTTTGTTTCATGAAAAGGTTGTCATTGCTCTCTCCATCTTATTTCATCTTGATGAGCGATTGTTTCAGATCTGTGTTAACCTTATTTTTATTATAAGAATTAAGTTATTTTTAAAGGATAAAGGTTTTTGTCAGTCCCTAATTTTATCTTAAGTATCATATTTCAATATTATTAAAAAAAAACTGAAAAATAAGTAATAAATAAAGTCCCAGTTTAAATGAAACTAATTTTTCTCAGTTGAAACTTTAAAATTTTAGTATCTAGTACTACAAATATTTGCTATTTCATTTTAAATAATACAATATCATTTAAATATTTTTTTTATATTTAGGAAAGTGTTGATAAACCTATATTATTAGAAGTTGGATGTGGTGTTGGAAATTTTATCTTTCCTTTGATTGAAGAAAAAACAAAGTTTTTCATTTATGCATGTGATTTTTCTTCAAGGGCTATCAATTTTGTAAAGGTACGTGAATTGATATTTAGTTTTATTTTGTTAGTGTTTTTATTTAATAGTATATAATATTCGGTACTTTTCCATTATACGGACACCATGCCAAAATGTATCCTAATGCATAATGTATGTAAATGTATGTTTAGCGACAATGGTGTCCATATAACAGAAAAATAACAAATATTCTAATCACTTTTCTAGAAAAGTTTTAATTAAAAATTTTTGTACTTTCTTTATATAGCAGTCTTAGTACAATTTGAGCTTAAGTAAAAGTGATTTGTTACCAAATGTTATACATATAGGTTATATACAACATTTGGCAACATTTTTGGGGCTATTTAGTTACAAAAAGAAA